>CM046367.1:4099972-5299972 GCA_025413025.1 Ficus hispida
TTTGATTAAATAGTAAAGGTCATAACCATTATGACCATCCGGTCAATATGGTTATGACCTTTTTTTTTTTTTAATCATCGAAAGTTTTTTTTTTTATCTAATATTTTTTATTATTTTCTCTCTCTTCCCCTTTCTCTCTCTTCTCTTCTCTCTCTCTCTTCCCCTTTCTCTCTCTTCCCCTCCCTCCCGCCTGCCCCCACCCCCGGAGACCCCCCACCCCCGGCCGCCACCCTCCCCCGGCCGCACTCCCCCCCCCCCGACGACCCCCCTCTCTCTTCCCCTTTCTCTCTCTTCTCTTCTCTCTCTCTCTTCTCTTCTCTCTCTCTCTTCCCCTTTCTCTCTCTTCCCTCCCTCCCGCCTGCCCCCACCCCCGGAGACCCCCCACCCTCGGCCGCCACCCTCCCCGGCCGGCACCCCCCCCGACGACCCCCCTCTCTCTTCCCCTTTCTCTCTCTTCTCTCTCTCTCTCTCTTCCCCTCTCTCTCTTCCCCTTCTCTCTCTTCCCCTACCTCCCGCCGGCCCCCACCCCCGGCCCCCAGCCAGACCCCCGGCCCCGCCCCCCTCCCCCGGCTTCCCCCCACCCCCGACGACCCCCCTCCCCCAGGCCGCCACCCTCCCCGGCCCCCCCCCTCTCGCGCGATTTCGCGAAATCGCGATTCTCTCTCTTCCCCTCCCTCCCGCCGGCCCCCACCCCAGGCCCCCAGCCAGACCCCGGCCCCGCCCCCTCCCCCGGCTTCCCCCCACCCCCGACGACCCCCCTCCCCCAGGCTGCCACCCTCCCGGCCCCCCCCCCTCTCGCGCGATTTCGCGAAATCGCGAAATCGCGCGAGAGGGGTGGGGGCCGGGGAGGGTGGCGGACTAGGGGAGGGGGGTCGTCGGGGGTGGGGGGAAGCCGGGGGAGGGGGGCGGGGCCGGGGGTCTGGCTGGGGCCTGGGTGGGGGCCGGCGGGAGGGAGGGGAAGAGAGAGAAGGGGGAAGAGAGAGAGGGGAAGAGAGAGAGAGAAGAGAAGAGAGAGAAAGGGGAAGAGAGAGGGGGGTCGTCGGGGGGGGTGCCGGCCGGGGGAGGGTGGCGGCCGGGGGTGGGGGGTCTCCGGGGGTGGGGGCAGGCGGGAGGGAGGGGAAGAGAGAGAAAGGGGAAGAGAGAGAGAGAAGAGAAGAGAGAGAAAGGGGAAGAGAGAGAGAAGAGAAGAGAGAGAAAGGGGAAGAGAGAGAAAATAATAAAAAATGTTAGATAAAAAAAAAAAACTTTCGATTATTTAAAAAAAAAAAATGGTCATAACCATTATGACCGAATGGTCATAATGGTTATGACCTTCACTTAAAAATGGTCAAAAATATTATCTTAAAAAAAAAATCTTTCGATTTATTTAAAAAAAAAAAAAAAAAAGAAAGTTTGGTCATAACCATTATGACCGGATGGTCATAATGGTTATGACCTTTACTATTTAATAGGTCAAAACTGTTATCTAAAAAAAAAAAAAAAAAACTTTCGCTGGGTTAAAAAAAAAAAATGGTCATAATCATATTGACCGGATGGTCATAATGGTTATGACCTTTATTATTTAATAGGCCAAAAATGTTATCTAAAAAAAAAAAACTTTCGCTGGATTTATATAAAAAAAAAAAAACTGGTCATAACCATTATGACCGGATGGTCATAATGGTTATGACCTTTACTATTTTTGGCCTAAAATGTTATCTTAAAAAAAAAAAAAAAAAAACTTTCAATGAATTAAAAAAAAATAAATTGGTCATAACCATTATGACCGGATGGTCATAATGGTTATGACATTTACTTAAAAATGTTAGCTTAAAAAAAAAATCTTTCGATGGATTAAAAAAAAAAAAAAAAACTGGTCATAACCATTATGACCGGGTGGTCATAATGGTTATGACCTTTACTTAAAAATGTTAGCTTAATAAAAAAAAAAAAAACCTTTCGATGGATTAAAAATAAAAATAAAAAAAAAACTGGTCATAACCATTATGACCACCCGGTCATAATGGTTATGACCTTTACTTAAAAATGTTAGCTTAATAAAAAAAAAAAAAAACCTTTCGATGGATTAAAAAAAAAAAAAAAACTGGTCATAACCATTATGACCGGGTGGTCATAATGGTTATGACCTTTACTTAAAAATGTTAGCTTAAAAAAAAAAATCTTTCGATGGATTAAAAAAAAAACACTGTACATGTTAGTTTGAAAAAGTTTTTTGGGAGTGTGTAGGAGATGAGGGTAAACCTGTAATTTGATATACATTAAATGTTACTGGGTCCCACTTTAAGTGCTGAAATTGAATATTACAAAAAGTACTGCTGTTTTTACTATTATTTTTTTCAGAGGTGCTAAAAGTGAAATTAACCCTTTATTATTTTATAAATTTTGCTTTAATAGTACCTCATTTAATCCTCTAAAGCTCCCACTTCAATTTTGGTTTTAATTTAATTGAGAAAAAAATGTTTTCCATTAGAAAAAAAAAAAAAAAAAAACGCTTTCCCATTGAAAAAAATAAGTTTTTCTGGAAAAAAAGAAAGAAAGAAAGCAAAGGGCACTACGTATTTACTTGTGTTTTTGGCTAAATATTGTTTTAATTTAAGAAGAAATAAGTAAATAAATAACTCGATAATATAAGTTTAATTTTATTCCGTTAAATTATAAACAAAAGTCAGTTCTATGGCATCTCGCATCGGAATTCAATATGGCTTGGCAGAGGAATTTTCAAATCTATGTTAAGACTACCTGGCAATGAAAGTCTCAATTTAAATTTTTTTATTGTCAAATTATTTTAATTTTAATTTAGTATGATGTACAACGTAACGAAGGATGTAGGCACGTATACTTATGGGTACTTTTATAATTTTGAGCGAATATAGTAATTTTTATGTGATCACAAGTTATCTTAGATCCATGTAAAAATAAATTAAAACATAATATTGAAACAAGTGAGAGATGAATATTGCTAACATTTCTTCTGGAAAATGCTTTGAGTATCAAATAGAATGAAAATTTTATGGTTAAACAAAGAAAAATTGTTATTTAACTATGGACACCAACTATAATCAAAGTTTTGAGTACCAATCTATATTGTATACGAGTTGTCTTTTTTTTTAATTATTATTAATAAGGGTTTAAAGTATTGTCACGTCTAAAAGTTCAAATTTCATAGTAATTGTCCATCATAGATTTTTTTTTAAAGATCTCTAATCTCAACTTTCTCATTGAAAATTTTAATTTTGTTGTTTGTAATCAAATTTGATTTCTAATTGTGATGATTATTCTTTCAATTTTATGATTAAGTTTGTGTGTTGAGTGTGTGCATTTTATTTTATTTTATTTATTTGTACTTCTACTATTACAATTGCATATTCTTGTTCAAATTCTAAGTACAAATTTTTCTTTTATTTTTTTTTACATTATAAAATTTTTAATTATAACTCCACGTACCTCAATTAGTACTAAAAAAAGATTCATGTTTAGTACAAAACAGCGTAAAATATTTTATTTGTTGTTCTTGTTCTCTACGTCAGTTCTTAATTACTATTTTATTTATATCTAATTCTTTTTTATATATACATTTTATGCTCTTACAAAAGGAAAAATTTATAATTTCAAATAGCTAAAAATAAAAATACTGTAATTATCAAGTAAAAAAATCAACACTTCACCCTATAAAACAACTAATGCTCAAATTTAGGAAATGTGCTATATGTGAAGCTTTTTCTTCTTCTTTTTTTTTTTTTTAAGCAATATTGTGTAGAAAATGTTAATGCTAATTCTCATTCTTATTTTATTGTTTTATTTTTATTTTTTTAAGTTTCCGACCAATTTCAAATTTGATTACTGTATTTGTGGGAAATAATTTATTGAATGAAAAATCCGGTTTTCCTTTCACCTCTCTGTCTCTCTCTCTCTTTTTCTTTCCTTTGCAGTTAGTTTCAAATAATTTATTGAATGAAAATTCCGGCTTTCGTTTCACCTCTTTTTCTTTCTTTGGAGATGTTTTCAGACTCTGGCCAAACAATATACATTCCTAATTCCTATCAGTTATTTGAAACCAATTTTGCTTGTAAAACTATTTTCTCGTTTTGCTTGTAAGCTTGTAATTCCTTCTCTCTCTCTCTCTCCCCCTTTATGGGAAAAATCGTTGATCTTCTTGACTTTTATGGATTGACCAAGCCGGGCCATATCATCGAAGAAACTTCTAAAATAGGAAATTAAAAGAAGCTACGAGGCAGAAGCTTCCAGGTGAATGCAAGAAAAAAAAAAAAAAAAAAGGTGGAAAATGTAACATATACATATTTCAAAGGTACTATTAAAATAGCATAATTTTTAAAAGATAATAAATTATAATATATTTTTATTTTTCTCTTTAAAATAAAGGGATATATAATTAAATAGTATTTTTTAAAAGAAATTTTTTAATAAATAACTGAAATTTTTTAAAATCAGTTAAAATATTTTTTAAAATGATTAATTAATTTTCTTTAATAGTCAATCAGTGATTGATCACGTAATAATTAATTAATTATTGATTTAGAGTCAATCACTAATTAATCATAACGTAAATAACTAAATTTCATAACCAATTATTAATTGACCATTAATCGATCACCAATTTTCATAGTCGATCACGGATAGATCATTAATCAATTACTCATTGATCAAATCCAAAAAATAACAAACGGTCATTTTTTTCAAATTAAAAAGCTGGACCATGTATTAAATTAAGTTACCAACCTAATTTTCTTAAAATAAATTATGTATTTCCCATTTTATCCCCTCTTTAATATTTCTCTCTCCACCGCACTCTCACTCTTTTAGCAAATATATATACATATACTCGTAAAGAAATGCACGTGTTAACTACTAATTAAAATAAATATTACTTATTTGAAATTTATTTAGTATAACGTATATTTTAATATTTATCCTCTTTTCTTTTAAAAAATAAAAAAATAAAGTTTTAAACTCAATAGTGAGTATTTGATTGATAAAATATGTAAAACTATTAATCGTAATTTGAAAAAGAAGATTAATATTGACTCTCTTAATATACATATCAATGTGCATTACTAAATATTACTATAATGACACCCCTTTAATTTTAATTTTATTATAGTGGCTATCCAATAAAAATTAACAGGTCACTTTTTTTAGTGATTGAAATTTCTTTAATTGCATAAATTTTCCTCATAACATTATCAAATAAATTTACCCCAGTACGTAAAATATTTACAAAATGTACTTTTTACACTTAAGTATCATACAACCAACATATGTTCAAAGGAAAATTCATTTTTTTTTTAAATGTGAATCTAACACTTTAATTGTTCGAGTATTTTCAAATTTCACTTTTAAATTTTTCGAGAAAACTCCGCTAGCTAGATTGTAATCAAAGTACATGATGTATAGTTTTTTATGAAATAAAAGAAATATGAAGTATTATAGAGTTATTATTCTTTCTAATCTTTCAGTTTATTTTATTTAATTTTTTATTTATTGTCATTTTGCAAGTAAACCTTTTCAATCTACTACATTACCCACAAAAGATTTTATTTTTTTTATTTGTAACTAGATTGAAACGGTTAATAATCTTTTGTGGCCTCTAAACAGACACTAGCTATATGGAACGCATGGTAAAACTCACTGATTCCATGTGTAAAAACATTGACTAATAGACGTTATTAACGCTGAACTTTTTTTATTTTTTCACTAATTTTTTTTGTGGGCCCCATCTTCTCTCTCTCTCCATGTTCTTCTCTCCGTGATCTTGCTTCTTTTTCTCCTCTTGCTTCCTTGGCCCCAACTTCTCACGTCCCTTCTTTCCCAGTTCTTGACGAAGAAAAAGCTCAACAACAAATTGAAACAGAACCAAAAACCCATCGCTCATTTTCAATAAATTTTTTTTTTTGAAGAAAAAACTTATATGTTCTATTTCGTGGAGGAAGAGTAGGGGGGATCGTTGGAGGATTTCTCTTTGCGGTGGCAGCGGCAGTCGAGGGAGTAGACGAGCATGTTCATGACTTCCGCCATGGATTTGGGGGGAAATGGAAGGTCGGAGCTCGCTGGAGAGGTGGGAGACGAAACCCTAAGAAAGAGAAAATATCAGAGGTTTGCTTCGTCGTTTTGTGTGGTCTTTGTCTGTGGTCGAGTCTATTTGGGATTGAATTTTTCCTTGTGAGCAAACGACACGGGACCGGCTCGACTGAGTTTTGTGTGTGTGAATTTTGTGAAATGGTTTTCAAGGATATGAAATCATAAATCGGAATTTTTTTTAATTGTTTATTTTGGGTCGAGGGCTGGTGTTTTTGCCTTTTCAGTCCCCACCCTCGAATTTTTTTTTATTCCTTTGGTTTTTTTTTATTGGAATTTTTTTATTTTAAGATTTATTTGATATTTATACTTAATTTAAATTAAATTGTATTTTTTTTATCATGATTTTTATTTTTTAAAAAATTTAATAAAAATTATTATTCAAACTTAAAAATCTCAAACTCAATTCAAACTCAACTCATTAACTAAATACCCCTTAAGATTAAAAAAAGAAAATCAAACATGAGTAAGGAGCTTCGTTTGAATCCAGACCCAAGATTCATTGGTCCCAGCCTTGTGGTTATCTCGCCGAACGAAGAGACCATCAATGACAACGACCAGTGAACCTTCTAATCGGGGAATCTATTTGCTCTGGGAGTGGGAGATCTTCAAGATATGATGAAATCTGGTCTGCAAAAATGAAGTTGAAAGTTTCTTAAATGTCATCATTCTTTATCAATATGATTGCTTTTAAAATAAGTAAAGAATAATTTGTATAGGACCCACGTCACTTGAACCCACGTAAGATCCACATGATCCACATGAAGTAGTGAGTCTTATGTGGTGTTTAGAAGAAAGAGAGGGTAAAAATGAGAAAATAAATATTGACAAAAAAAATGCACGAGGCACTAAGTTTTATATATAATATATATATATATATGTATCTCTTTCCCTTGCTCCTATGGATATTGTGACCCAGATTTGTCATTGTTGCCGGAGAAGAGGACGACGCAGACGAAGGGCGTGGTGGCGGGACGATGCCGGAGTTACTGCCGAAGTCGCGACAATGCAATCGCGATTTGTCCGTGACAGTTTGTGAGCAACGGAGATGAGGACGACGAGCGGCAAGGGGTGCCGAAGTCAGACTTCGAGTTACGACGACTGCAGATTGCGAGCGGCAACGGTGGTCTCGCAGCGGCAGTGACGGAAGGATGGGGATAAGAAATCACCGTCGTCGTGGGAGTTCTCGCCGGAGAAGATCTGTTGCCTGTTGGGTTGGCTGCGACGATGGCGTTTGAGGTTCGACAATGGTGACGAACAATGACGAAGACAGAAATTTTATTGAGGGGATACTAATAATAACAAGCTTTAATTTTTAGAGAAATAAAATGAAATTTTTAATTTTTAGGGGGAGCAATTTGTAAAATTTTATCAAATACAGATATTAAAACATAATTAATAAAAAGTTGAGGGGGGCTTGAGCCCCTATCAAGCCCTTGTGATTTCGTCTCTGGCGACAAAGATGCGGAGCTGCAATTCAGAGAGAGAGGGGAGGAAGGGGAGGAGGAGGAGGAAGAGAGACAAAGGGCATTTATGGTATTGCAATAATGCGATTATGCAATATATTAACATTGTCTAAATTATTATACTATAATTACTATTAATTATCTAAAATATGTTATTTGGCTCTATTTAAAAAAAAATAAAGTTATAGATATGATCTAACATAAAACTTTATATTATATGATTGCAGACATTGCTGGTAATATTACAACTTAAATTTTAGTAAAAATGTAGAGTTCAAATCCCTATACTCCTAAATTAAAAAAAAAAACTTTCTAATATTAAAATAAAACTATAGTTTAACTAAAAAAAATTAATTATTAAGCAAAAAAATCAACACATCACCTCATAAACAAATATTTAAATTTGACATATGTGATATATTTGGTGCAAATCTTAACATCAAATATAACGAATGTTAAATATCCAATTTTTTAAAATAATATTAAATTTGACACAATAACACTATCCGGTTTTCATTTCACTTGTTTTTATTTATTAAGAGGTTTTCAGACTCTGGACATAAACCTTCCTACCAATTATTTAAAACAAATGTTGCTTGTAGAACTATTTTCTTAACAGATTTTGCTTGTAAACTTGAATTATTATTATTTTTTTTGGGGAAAATCGTTGACTTCTATGAAATGGGGCGAGTAGGCCAAATGCTTGTAAACTGTTAAATTTTCAAGGGAAATGGAGATTTTAAGTAAAATTCTTTTAAAGATAAATTACCAAAAATTTCAATTGAAAATGAAAATACTATTTATATACTAATTTTTGGAATGAAGAATTTGAATCCTAAACTTTATAATCACTTGATATGTGGATTTACTGTTGCTTTATACGTACAAACAATTAAATCTTATATTCACTTATTAAGAAATATCAAGATCGTTTTCAACAAAAAAAAAAAAAAGAAAAAAAATCATGTTTAAAACAATTATAAGTTTCATATTCACAAGATAAATGTATTAAAATTGATCCTCCTGGTTATTCTCCTTTCCATTCCCATTATATTTCTTTAACCAAAGAATTATATGCAAAAAAAAAAAAGCCATAAATTTAATACCTCCATATCTAATATTAAAATTGATAATTTTATTATTTTATAATATTAAAATTTATATTAGAATGAACAAATTTTAAGGATAAACTCAATACATTTTTAACCCGGTAAAACCGCGGGTAGGTGTAGTGGATTGGGCGCAACAATCAGAGGGCCCATGAATCAGGACTGATGGCCCATTGCCTTAAAATGGAGAATGCATCCTTGATTTTTTTTTTTTTTTTTTTAAGTACGGTTGATCTGAAAAATGTTAAACATGAATGTGGGGTGTTTAGTAAATGAATTTGAGTTGAAAATTTTAAATTCTAATAATAAATTTATATTAATTTTTTAGAAAAGGTAAAAATTTTTCAGAAAAAATAAAAATTTTTTTTAAAAAAAGACAAAAATTTTGATGAAAATTTTGAATTGAAATGATTTTCTAGATGAATTAGTAGTTTTTTCAAGGATGGCAAAAGCGCTTAAATAGTCATAGGTCAGTTTAATCCCGTTTTATACTTATCAATCTCGTAATCATATTGAATCCCAGATTTTGTTATAATCCAAAATTAAAAATTCCGAAACACTAATTGAGATTCATTCAAAACCAACCAGCTGATTTTGTTATAGACAAAATCGGAAAACCGTTGAATTTTCAACTGAATAATCCTCTTTGAAAATATCAAATTATAGCCACATTTAGAACAGCAGAATTTCTTGTTTTTTTTTTTTTATAATTATTATTGTTATTATTATTAATAAGCACTTGGGAGGCATATCTACATATCCCAGTATAGCCCCATAGCCAAATTAAAATATCTGAAGGAAAGTGATTAACGAAATAACAGGAACCACCTCTTACTCGTAATATTTGGGTTTAATTTTCAGTTTTCTCCGAAAGGCGACGTTTGTTAAGTACCACAGATTCTCCAGCCAATCAGGCTGAATTCCAACTCCCACGTGGAATAATCTCAAACCACAACCAAACACATTCCCTCTCTCTCTCCTCCCTCCCTCTCTCTCCATATTATCCACATCTCCTTCGCGCCGTTGAACGCCACCAGATTTTCCACATTCACAGAGAGAAAAAATCAGACTATGATTTAGAGAGAGAAAGGTTATCAGGGTAAGTCGAATAACACGACTCCACTCGACACACACAGAAACATGAATGGCTTTATAGCTCGTAGCTAAAATTCCTCTTTCTCTCTCCTCTCTCTCTCTCTCTCTCTCTCTCTCTAATTGTATCACATGACATGCTCTGTGTAACTGTAGAAATGGCTCTTCCTCAGCTCATTCCCACTCCTTCCTCTTCTTACAAACCAACCTTAAACCCCAATACTTCTCTCGCGTCCGTTTCTTCGAACCCAAATTCGATACTCGTCTCCTCGCTCCGCCGCCACCGCCACCGCCACCACCACCGCCGCCGCAAGCCCAATGCTCTGCGGTGCTCGGCGTCGTCGTTCTCCGAGAGGCACTACACCGGCTCGCCGAAGTCGGACGACGTCGTCGAGCTGCCGCTGTTTCCCCTTCCTCTGGTGCTCTTCCCCGGAGCGATTCTCCCATTGCAGATCTTCGAGTTCCGGTACAGGATGATGATGCACACCCTCCTCCAGACCGACCTTCGCTTCGGCGTCATCTACTCCGACGCCGTCTCCGGCACCGCCGACGTCGGCTGCGTCGGCGAGGTCGTCAAGCACGAGCGGCTCGTCGACGACCGGTTCTTCCTGATCTGCAAAGGGCAGGAGCGGTTCCGCGTGACGAACCTGGTGCGCACCAAACCCTACCTCGTGGCGGAGGTGACGTGGCTGGAGGACCGGCCGTCGGCGGACGGTGAGGAGGATCTGGACGCGCTGGCGAACGAGGTGGAGTCATACATGAAGGACGTGATTCGGCTGTCGAACAGGCTGGGAGGGAAGCCGGAGAAGGAGATTCAGGATCTGAGGAGGAACCTCTTCCCGACGCCGTTCTCGTTCTTCGTCGGAAGCACCTTCGAGGGCGCTCCGAGGGAGCAGCAGGCTCTGCTGGAGTTGGAGGACACGGCCACAAGGCTCAAGAGGGAGAAGGAGACCTTGCGGAACACGCTCAACTACTTGACGGCGGCGTCGGCCGTCAAGGACGTTTTCCCCTCCACGTGATTGTGAAAATGCCACAACCAGAACCCGAACCAGAACAAAAACCAGAACCAGAACCAGTCTTCAGGTTAGTGGGAAAGGAATGAATTAGAGTAAAATTCTATACATAGACAGCAAAGAGAAAGTGGAAGCGATTGTGGGGAAACTTGAAGTTGTACATTTTTTAATGTGTAATACAATCTGGCTCCACCTTTGTTTCTGGGATTTTTGGATTGTATTTGTTAGATGTTGACAGAAAATTGCTGCTCTAATTTCATATATACTCAATGAAAAGTAACACGGTTGGAAAGCCAATTGGGTAATGTTACTTTGCAGTAACAATATAAATTTCTTAGCCTGTTCTTGTTTTCGGAGTGAGAGTACAATAGAAGAGAAGCTTCTGTTGGTTGGATTTATTAATGAGTTTGTGTGATCGTTCGATATAGATTGCTTCGAGAACCAATTAGAATCCAGCACTTTGTTTTTAAATCAGAATTAATTGGACATAATCTAGCAATAAACTAATTAATGTATTCGGTCGATATAGCAATAAACTAATTAATACGGAGCTTTAAAAGGTCTCATTTTCATAGTAGTTTATTTAACTGTATATATTTCGTTGTAAATCGCTATGTATCTATGTAGTTCCGACGTTCTTATTGAAAATAATCATTCCTCATGTTGTTATAATACTTATCTAGTTCATTTGTGAAAGAGTGATTATTCTAATATGCAATCGGCGATTGGTACAACTACAAGAAATACCGAGAACTCAGTATGTTATAATGCTACATACAGAAAACTTTTCCCTTTGAACAGAAGATTGAACTTGTACAACAGCTAGGGCAAGAAATTTTCCGAGTCGCCAACCATTAACAATAGTGATTCTTCAGAAAAACCAACCCTCAACGATGGAGCCCCACCGGCCTGACTTCCCGGAGGAAAAGCCTCTATATTCATGCGATTCCATTGTAGCATTCCTAGTACGCTGCAATCATATTATATGTTGTTACTCGAACATGTTTTGAATGTACAAAGGAAGTTACTATTTGCATGTTGGGATCCCAGTAAATTATCCCAATCGGAAAACCGGTGGTCTGGTCTCAGAGCCAGTATAAAAAGGTATGAAACAATAGCACAAGAAATCTCAAGAAAATCAAAATAGGATATAGGAGGGCTATGGTAAATCTTGACCTTAACTCAGCAAAGAGAACATGATAGATTCGGAATGAATCTTGTCAAAATAGCAAAGAGAATTATGGTGGAAAAAAATTCATAATAGCACGTACCTTGAAGCATAGATTCCTTTGTGTATCGCATAAGGGGTAATCTTGGGGGCAACAGTGAATCTTGTCTTTACAACAAACAGCAGAGCTCAGACCACAGCATTTCCATGAAAAGCATACTCCAAGTACGCGCCATGAGCAGCAGCAGGTTTCTCCTTCTCCACACTGAGCAAAGAAACTACATCTAGTAGGACCCGGTGAAGGCGAAGGAGGGGGGTTTGGGCTAGTCTTCGTTGGGTATGAGGCAAGCATGTTAATACCACAGACTCCTTGAGAATTCCCAGTGTTACGTTGCATGTGGATATAGCCATCCATTCCCCACCCTGTTCCCCACGAGTTCTTGACGATCCAGTAGTCCACTCCGTTTTCTGAACCGTACCCTACGATCAACACAGCATGATCCAAAAAAGTCGAACATGGGCCATTGAATATCCCCTGTCACGCAAATGAGCAGAAAATTCCGGCATCAGATTGGTCACGGATCGATCAATCATAGGTAATGGTCTTGAGATGGAGCTTTGGAACAAACCTTGGAGTAGAGTTGAAATGCTCTCTCACTACCACATATGCCTACACTCACTGGTTGAGTTGCCACGGTTTGTAGTAGCTGCCGCTCATTATTTGGTGCCACATCAGTATAGCCGTCGATTGTCACAACATGCCTTTTTAACTGCAACAAATGTTTCGAAAAGATCAGTTTAAACTTATTGCGAGTAGAACTGTAGATGTGGAAGACAAAGGAAAGGCTCACGTTACTACTAACCTTATCCTTATTACAGGACTTATCCTGAGCTTGGAAAGGATAATCTTGCTCCGTGTCAATCCCGTGGTTATCGATCACGAATTGGAACGCATAGTCCATAAGTCCACCATTGCAACCAGTGTTGTAACTTGTATCACAATCAATTAACTCTTGTTCGGAGAGACTGACAAGAGATCCAGTGACAATCTTATTGATGCCTTCAATAGCGCCAGTCGCTGAGAAGGCCCAACAAGCACCTAAACCACAACCACAGTGCCTTTCACATCTTTCACAATACAGTCGCAATCTTAGGAAAATGTTTGCTATGCAAATCTTATACTATCGTTTGCAATCGTTGCCATACTTACTACTTCAATTAGACTGATGTAAAGAACCAAGCTAGAACTTCTATAAGTTCATCCAAAAGGGAAATCCGTCTTGCTCTAAAACTGAAACTTAACCCCTGTTTCGGTCATAGGTTTAAACTTGAAAAAAGTAAATTCAAACTGTTATGCGAGAAAACAATGTAGAAACTTTTTAAATAGTGCTCAGAACCAGTAATTAGCCAATCTCAGGTAATCAAGAACTAATCACTGCCAGATGAAAATTGTGGTTCAAAAGCAAAACACATCAACCGTCATCACTCGAAAAATCGAAGCGGGAAAAACTCAAAACAGAAATCGAAACAAAAACAGAATGCTAGGAACAAAAAATTTTCCCCTGCCCAAAATTGGATCCTGAGAGCCATAGCTTGTTATCCATAGAAAATAGTCAACGGAAAAAGTAAAAACGTTGCATACCACAACTCCCTTGATCTTTGACATTGGTAACAGCCTCACTCTTCCTCCAATCAAGCGAAGCAGGGACGTCCCTAAAATCCAAAAGCTTCTCCGAACCCGATCTAGACCGAGAACTGAGAAGATCAGTAGAAGAGGAAAAACCCAAGCGAGAGGACTTAAACTCATGGTGGGTGAGATCGGCAAAGGCATTTAGAGAGAGGGTATAAGAAGAGTTGCCCATGTTGTTGTGTCGTGTGACGAAGTCGAGGTTGTCCTCGAAGACCCTGAGCCTGTACAGCTTTTCCTCCTCGGAAGGGAATGATCTGCCATGTTGCTCGCACCAAGCGTCGAAGATTTGGGAGGAGTTTAAAGGAGAGGAAGAGAGAGAAAGGAGGGAGTGAGAGTGAGAATTAGAGCAGAGGAGGAGAGAGAGTAGAAAGAAGCAAAGGAAGTTCATTTGGTGTTGGAGCTGGTGCGAGTGTTTGGGAGGTTTTGTTGGGGGTGGCTTTGGGTCTGTCGACGTTTTGTTTGTTGGATTTGGTTGTCTGGGTATGTGAAGAACCATTGAGGTTTCAACAGCTTGGCTATTTGTTTATTTGTGCAAAAAAAAAAAAAAAAAAAGGTGTTATAAGCTAGAACTTTCTGATTGGACCAACCACGCACGTGCTTTTTTCTTTTGGGGAAAAAATATATATATATATATACCCGTCCATTTCAATATTGGAATTATGTGGTAATTTTGTGAATAGTATTATGCTGGATAATAATATCAATTTTTTAAATATCTAACTTATCTATTATATTATAATAATTAATATATTTAATTAATATAATAATATTTTAAATATTTATTAAATATTATATAAAATTTAATATTAAAATTGATATCTTTAATATTTTTATTTTCTGAAAAGTTTCCTTTTTGTTGGCTTTTTGGGGTTCATCCTCGTGACCAGGCTGCCTCATCCAATGGGAGAGGTAAATTAGGATTTTTAAGATTCACGTTAACCAGATGTTATAATATTAAGGTAAAAGTTAAATTTACACTTTTTTTTATCAATAATGTAGAATTGAAGGCTACAATTTAATACAAAAAAATATTTTATTATTCAAGATAAATTTTAATATATGAGTGATGTAATCACTTTTTTTTTTTTTTAAATTACAAGATAAGATAGATATAATTAAATTATTTAAATTTCACTCGTTATCATATTCAGAAATTTATCTTCAATACCGAGGCTCTTAGAAGTCATTTGTGAATTGGTGAACACATCTAACCAACAGACTCAACATTTATTGAAAGTTCAAATCATATGAGGCTGTCTTTCAAATTCAAACATGTTCTTCCATCAAATTCTTTTCATAACATTCTCTAGAACTCTATCATAAAAGTCTCCTTAAAATTACTTTTGCGTTAAGAAAAATGGCTCGTTTTCCACATGTGGGGATTTTTTTTTTTTTTTTTTGTGGGGGTGGTATTTTTGCTAAAAATGACTTTTTGCCGGCAATAATTTCGAACCAAACAACGTCACAGTCATAATTATAATTGTAGTTGTAATTGTAATTATAATTGTAAAAGGGACCTTCCCCACCAGCTCCGCACGGTTGTTGATTTGCACTGTTGCACGGTGCTGGTCATTTACTTGGTTAAAAACCCGAAAACGTGTATGATTTTTTCACAAAATATCTTCCCTCCAGGAAAAAGAAGGGCATATAATTGTGAATCACTAAATTATTTTGATATGCCGACAAGAGACGACAGGTTGTGAAAAACAGACAAAGTGTGATGATCATAGAATTGAATTCTTAAAATATGCAAATGAAGCCAAATAAGGAAGATAGTGTAATTTTTTCATACAACACAATACGACACAACCTATTGTTTTTATAAATTATATCATGTCCCTTCAAATACTTTGTTATTATTCTTTTTTTTTTTTTTTTGTAGATATTTGTTATTATTCTTTACCTTTCCGTTAATGTATAAAGTACACAATTATTCTAAAACAAAAATGAGTGCATGCAAACCAGTGAAATAAGGATAACAATCTGAAGACAGTTGTCCATAAATTTGAACCACTAGTATACGGCTTGGCTCGTCCCTTTTTAGTATTCTACTATAAAAAGAACGACAACTAAAAATTAAAAAAAAAAAAAATTATACATTTATCATTAATGTTTTGAAAATTTTAATTTTCTTTATGTCTTCTGATGTCGCCAAACACATTATAATTGTATTGCATATCTTACTACAAAATTTCTTCAATTACAGCTATAGACATGATTAGAATGCTACATAAGTAGTAATATATATATATATATATTTTTTTTTAATACAATAAAGGAGAATGATACTAACACCTGTTGTGTTATGTCTAAATTACAAAGGCACTATGTTGATCAAAATATTTTTCTTAAACATCCCCTAACACTAGCTTGTTATTTTTAATGTAAAATGACACAAATATCCCAAAAAATCTCAGCTAATGATCTAGGTAGTTATAATTCTAGCCGTTTATTAGTTCGCCTGATCAAAACGTGTGGAAATCCAAGTCAAAAGTAGGCCTACACAAAGCCTCCCCAATAACGGAGCCACCATCTGGCGTCTTGGCAAGCCACTATTATCCAACCAACAAGCTACCCACTGAAACCATAGCCTGCGAGCACCCACTATAAGCCCCACTGGAACCCATAACCACCCCACGCTAGCCACCCCACATTTTTTTTTATACTGAAAATGACCATAAACTATTAAAAATATTATTACAGCAGTTCTTTTCTATTAATTTTTTATCAGAATCTATAGTTAGTATCATTTTTTGATCAACTTACTAATTGATTCCGTATAAAAATTGACGGAAATGACTATTGCAGTAATATTTTAAAAGTTCATGGGTGTTTCAGCTATAAAAAAAAGTTCATAGACTAAAATTGTACAAAATTAAAAATTGAGAGACTAAATGAACAATTTACCCTAATATTTTCACAGTGACTAAAGTATATAGTCATGAATAACAAATTTATAATAAATAGTTTACATACTTATAGTATAGTAAATACATACTTTCCTAATAAAGTGTTATTGGTTTTAAACATTTTAAAATCATATTATTTACTTAGAATATTTATTAAGAAATGATTTTAAAAAGACAAAATTTTTCATATATCTTTTATATAAACATGTTTTGAATTATACTTACAAACATAATCAAACGACAATTACACATAAAGTATGGAGTTTAAATCCCTTTATTTCAATTATTTTAGAAAAATATGTTTCGGATTTTTAAAGAATGTGTTAGAGAAGTATTAATTGGATCATAACTTCACAAGTTCAAAATACATAACTTATAGTTTTAACGTTTTTGGGTTATGTTCACAAATTGCTCATGAATTATACACTCATTTTTATGTTGATCAATAATTTTTAATTTTAAATGTCATATTAACTCATATTTTTTTATTATTACGCAAATATCCTCCATGTCAGAAATTTATAAAAAAAAATTGATCAGAAATTAAACACGTCACATGAGTTTTATAATTAGAGCTAAAATTGTAATACATGTTTCGTTGAAGGAAATGTATCACCAAAAAATCTATAATGATGTTATATATATATATTTATAAAAATATAGTTTATTTTCAAAATACCTCTTATGGAGGTATAATTTCTCTCAAGAAATATTTATTTTGTAACTTTATTTATAAATAGAGCTCGTATGATTAGAATGTATTTCTGTCTATTTTTTTTACAACAAACTGTTGGTGTTACAATAATTAAAAAAAAAAAGTTAAGTATGATATGCAAAATAATAAAAAAAATCAGAGACCTTAAAAAAAAAAAAAAAAAAGAGGTCAACATGAATATAATGTATAATTTAGGGTCATTTATAAAAATATCCCAACTTTTAATGGTTTTCCGGGATAAGGAGGGGTGAGGGGGTGACAAAAGTGAGTCACGTTCACGTAAACTAGAATCATCGAGACACTGCGGCTGCGGTTGCGGTTACGAGATCCGATTGCACCAACTCCCCCACTCCCAGCGACTGCTCACTCTCTCTCTCTCTCTCTCTCTCTCTGTCTCTCTGATCGGCCTTTTCGTAACTCCGCTTCTCAGGTGAGAATCCCATGCCCTAAAAACCCCCCCCCACTTTCTTCTTCCCCAAATTCCCCATTTCAATTTCCCAATCTCCTACTCTTCTACATTTTTTTTATTTTTATTTTTTCATTTTCAGTGGCGGTGAATCATGGACGTCGATCCTCGTCACTACGATCACGTTGTGAGTTCCCCTTTTTCTTCTTCTTTCCTCTCAGAAATCCAAATTTCTTGCTTGTAATTTGTTGGTGGGATTAGTTTTTTTTTTTTTTTTTTTCAATTTTGATTTGAATAACTAGGATGTTTAAATGATTAAAATGTGATTAAAAGTGGTCAAAGATATGCCTTTTAACTTGATTGATTGATTAATTTGACTTTTGAGCTCTGAAATCTAGTGGTTTGTGGATGATCGAGTTTGGATCACCGGATTTTGAACTTTAGTTTTGGGATTTGTTCAGTTTGTCAATCTGTAGACTATTTTGATGTTTATGTTCTGTCCAAATCCGTTCTGAGCCTAAATTTAGTGTTAAGCTGTTTTGATGATTGCAATGTTCTCGCTTCCATAAATTTTACGAGCTAATGTTTACAGGGTTTTTAATTAAGGTTTTCGTTACGGCGTCGGTCGACTCTCTGGCTGCTCCATATTCTGCTTACATTTGTTTAGTTTAACGTGGTTGATAATGTACTGTGGACAGGCTCTGAACGACAATGACATCCACAAAATTGTTATATCATATCTTGTGCATAATTGTCATAAAGAAACCGCGGAATCATTTATTGCTTGCGCTGGGACGAAGCAGTCCGCTGATTATATGGAGGACATGGAGAGGAGAAAGAGTAAGCCGCTCTCCTCTGGCGAATTGATCTCATGTCTCTTTTTGATGGAGAGCTAATTGAATATTCTTATTCAGGAATTATCAATTTGCGTTAGAGGGCAATGCACTTGGGGCCATTGAACTGACGGAACATTTGGGTCATGACTTACTCGTTAAAAATACAGAGTTGCATTTTGATTTACTGAGCCTTCATTTTGTTAATCTTGTCTGCTCTAGGAAATGGTGAGCAAGGTAAAAATGACATCTTGAGAAGCATGTTGTGTGCATTTCCTGTTTTCAATTTCCTTACTTTTTTGGCAGCACAGAAGCTTTGGAATTTGCCCAGACCAAGTTGACCCCCTTTGGAAAGATTGATAAATATGTTAGCAAGCTTGAAGTATGCTTCAAACACTTATCCATTCTTACTCTATACATTTGATTCTCCTTCAATATGAAACACTTATGTTATTTTTCCAGGATTTTCTCGCATTGCTTGCTTATGAGGAACCGGAGAAATCCCCAATGTTTCATCTGCTTAGCATGGACTACAGGCAGCAAGTTGCGGATAGTTTGAACCGGGCAATTCTAGGTTTGTTGGCTGAGTCTCTCTCTCTCTCTCTTTATTATTATTTTTTTTAAAACCATTGTTATTTCAAAAGCATGCATTTTCGTGTTACAATAATTATCTTTCATTTAAGATCATCATATTTTTCAGATATTCATTTTCTTGTGGTTTCTGATAATTGTCAGAGCATGCAAATCTGCCGAGCTATACTGCAATGGAAAGGCTCATACAGCAAACAACGGTGGTTAGACAGTGCTTAAGTCAAGAGACCAGCAAGGTAACCTGCACGGCGCTAGTCTTTAATTATCTTATTCAGATTTTTGAGATTGTATGTGTTTTCTTTATTTTTATGAGCGGATTGCATCTGGGGCAGTTGTGTTTACCATCCAAGATATGTGAATGACTGGCACTGCGGGGATTCTTACAATTTATTTGTTGGTTTTGTAGGATGTGCCTCCTCCATTTTCATTGAAAGATTTTCTGAGAAGCTAATTGAGAAGATATTTGAAAGTGATACCATTAAGGGCAGTCGGCCTTTGACTTGTAATGTAAGTATTTATCGTCTCCGCTCACCAGCAAAAGTTGCTGAGCTGGCTGTCCCACATATCGTATCTAAGTCGCCTATGTGCCCTTCTCAATTTGCAAAACAAACATACTTTATGCCAGTTGGTTTAATCGATGTGGATAGTTGATCCAATCGAAGGGTTGTATATGTTGCTTGCCTTTTTTCAGGACCTTTGGAATTTAAATTATTTTTGGAGTCTTCTTTCCTGTTACTTAGAGGCCGTTCTAGGAAAAGCTCTCTAGTTTCTGTTGTTCAATTTGTGGTTCTTTTAAATTATTGAAAGTTCAGTGGAAGAAAGAAAGAAAATATTTTTTTGCTTGAAAAAAATAGAGGGAAAGTTTTGTTGGTATTGCGTACAAGATGTGCTGGCCTTTTGGAGTCGTAATCAATTCAATTGTGTTCTTGCGGTCTCCGTTTATCAACGCAATAATTCTCCATGAAATATAATTCTTCCTGAAATATATTTACATATATTTATATTTTTCTTTTTGATGAAATTCGATCATAGAGTATTCCCAAGCTCTTTTCCATTTTGAAAGGAGAGTTCTTATGTGTTCTCTTCAAGCTTCTACGTTGCACCCACCAACGTAGTGAGACTGTAGTAGCAATTTTTTTTTTTTTTTTTTTTTTTTTTTTTTTGAATTTGGAGTGAGGGGATTTGAAGTCAATATTTTATGATAGTGAGTCGGATGTAAAATTATGATTATATTATATCTTCAAATAAGAGTTGGATATAAAATTATGATTAGGTTTTGTTTGGAATCGTAGAAAAAGATTAGATATTTAATATACCGTATAAGTAATTATATTATGAGAAGGATAATGAAAAGAAAAAGGATGGGGCTCTACATTTTACTTGGCTTCTTACTACTAGCTGGGAAAAGCTTCCTAAAAATATATTAGAGTCGTGAGCTGTCACGTCACAATCTCTAAGATACATATTCTAATTAAAAAGAAAAATCTCTAAGATATATATATGTTCTAAAATTAAGGGTGGAATTCATACTCTAAATTTTAGTGAAATTAAATGTGAAATTATTTTTAAATTATGTGAATTCAGATTAAAATTTACAACAAATGATCCTAAAAAAAGAATTTCTAACAATTGAAAAAAGTTTTTTAGCCAATATATTATATATACATAAAAAATGTCTGTATCCGTTATTGTGTATTATACAACAAATGATCCTAAAAAAAGAATTTCTAACAATTGAAAAAAGTTTTTTAGCCAATATATTATATATACATAAAAAATGTCTTGTATCCGTTATTGTGTATTATATGATATATGTAATTTTTTATTTAGAAATTTACATAATGATTCATAATGTCACATAATGTCACGTGCTTTTTTTTTTGTCCATAGTACAAATAATATATGTAGGGAGAGAGAAAAAAAAATCGGGCTCAGTAGATTTTTATTTGCTTGATTTGCGGGTAAAGTAATAACTAAAGATGAACTTAAAATTTATGAATCAACATCCTATATTTAATTAGATGTTCTAGATGATATTTAGTTAATTATTTTTCGACACATCATTGAAATAAATTAATTTTTAAGATAAAAATATCAATTATAAAATATTTAAAATATTTTAATATAATATAATGTAATATTATTAATTAAATATTATTTAAGATGTTACAAATTAAACGAAGGATATTGATCTAAACATTTGGGCGACTTTTCCGTTGGGACCCAAAAATGGTCCGTCAGGAGCAATTTAACTGAGATCCATTTGGGAATAAAATAGGGCTGAGACTTTTGGAGTAATCTATACACTATACATGGGACTTTGGGCTTTTGCTCGGCTGACACACAGGGCGAGTGGGGAGGGAAGGGGGGAGAGAGAGAGAGAGTGAGGGGAATACTTTTGTTCGGTTTTGTGGTTTTTTTTTCCCCACACTGACACGGAGAGAGAGAGAGAGAGAGACAGAGAGAGTGAGTGGGGTGGAGTGTATTTGTGGGTTTTGTTTTATTTTTTCTACAAACACACGTAAGGAAGGAGGAGGGAGGGAGGGAGAGAGAGAGAGAGAGAGAGAAAAGAGGGAGGGAGGGAGTGCGTGTAGATGAAGTGAGAGAGAGGAGAGAAAAATAAATAAAATATTTTTTCTTAGTAAACCTTTTATGGATAAACATACGACAGAATCTTATTTATATATTTTATTTATTTTTAAATTATTATGATATTATTAAATAATTGAGATATTATTTATATATGATAATTATAATATATATTATCTTATTGTATTATATATTAAAAATTAAAAAAATTCAAAGAAATTAAAAAAAAAATTGGCCAGTGACCTTCCACTGGCGAACCGCCCATGTCGGCGACGAGCACCCCCTCCCCAATGCCGACGAAGATCCCCTCCCTCCGATGCCGATGACGAGCGCCCCCCTCCTCGACGTAGACAAAGACTCCCTCCCTCCCCCAACCATATCTACACCCCCTCCCCGATGTTGAAGATGAGCCAGTCCCCCTTCTGGCCCCGGCCCGGCCTGTCAATACCAACGAAGGATCCCCCCTCCCCCAAACCAGATCTGTGCCTCCCACACTTCACATCCCCCGTCGGCCAGATCCGGCCATCCCACAACCCAGGCTCCCTCCCTCCCGACGACCTACTATCGACCTCGTGATGCTCCATATGACGACAAGCCCCCGCCACACTGACATCAAGCCATTAGTGGGGAGCTCCCCCCCCCCCCTAAAACCTTTCATCGGTGAAGGTCTAGTTTTTTATTTTATTTTTAATTTCTTTTGTTTATTATTTGTTTAATTTATTAATTAGTTTATACTATTATGAAGTAATATGTATGATACATATAATACAAAAATAACATTTATACCATTCGTTCATGTTTAAATGATTTAAAAATGAAGTTTGTTGATAAGGTATATAAATGACTCTATCACAAACTTATCTTTTATTTATATTATGTTAAAAAAAAAAAAAAAGGTAAGGCTGCGGTAAAATCCATTTTATATATCCTATTGGTAGAGCTCGTTTTTAGATCGTTTAAATATAATTGAACGGTTGAAATGTTGCTTGTGCATATTAATTACAATGCACCTTATCTTATAATAATAATAAATTAAAAAATTGAAAAACAAGGAAATTAAAAAAATCCAACCTCCATCGATGGAGGTTTTATGGGACGTTGGCCAATGGGGCTGGCGATGACAGGTGACGATGGCACGTGGGGTGGGGGTGGGGAAGATCGTGATGGTTGGAGGTATTTGGGGGAGGGGGGGTGGGGGGGGGGGGGGGGGAGTTCGCTAGAGATCACACGGGGGGATCCATCACTAGCGCGTTGGGCAGTTCATCGCCGGGGGGCCCATGGCTAGCGCATGGTGGAGTTCATCACTGGGGGGAAGTGGGCTTCGACAGCGTCGTGGGGGGAATGGGGCTGGTTGCGGGTTGAGGGGGGTTGTTGTCAGTGTCGGGGGGAGGGGGGAGGAATGGATCATCGGATCAGGGGGTCGTCACTGACGTCGAGGGGACTGGGTTGAGGGGTGGTATTTTTTTATTATTTTATTTTTAAATTTTTTAGTTTATATTTGTATGATATCAGGTGCATTATAATTATTATACATAAATAATATCTCAATCATTTGATTATATCTTAACAGTTTAAAAATGATCTTTATCGATAAGGTATATAAAAGGGGGTACACCATAGTTTTTCCCTTTTAAAAAAGGGTAAAAATAAATTTCATATTTTGTAAGTTTTTATATGTTCTTGTAATTTATTTTAGACTTTTTGTTATAAATAAGTCATATTGATTTAAGAAAATACTTTTAATTAAAATATTAAAATATTATCTTTAAAACAATTTTTTTTATTTTTTTGGATTGAGTGGTTTATTCGTAATATTTTAGTCCTTTGATTTTTTTTTTGATATTTTTCATGTCTTTTTTTTTTTCTTCGAGTGTTTTGTTGGTGTATTTTTTTGTCTACTTTTTTTTTTAATATTTTTTTATTTAGATAAGTTTTTTTAAAATATATCCACTCACGAGCATATTAGATGCACGTGCTTTTAAACTAGTGTAATATTTATCGCGTAACCTGCCCAAACAGAGCCATTTCCTACTCTCTTCACTCGCTTCCTCTAACTTCCACGCTTTCAGCTATGGCGTCTCTTGTCTCTCTCCCCCCCTCCACTTCCTCTTTTCTTAGTCACGATTCCTTCTTTTGCGGCTTCATCTTCCCCAAAAGGTAAGTGTTTGGCGGTCGAGAAAACTCCCCAATTCTTTCTACTAATAATTTCCCCAATTCCTTCAGAGTTTTCCTTTATCCTTTTCTCTTAGATTTGATTTGATTAGGGTTCTTTCTCGTGTGCAAGTTTGTATTTTTCACAAAACGTTTTAATCACATTCGCTAAAAAAAAAATATCGATTTTCAGTTCAGTCCACTTGATCTCAATGCATATTCTTTTACTAAAGGGCTTTACTTTCTTGCATTCCATATAAATTCTGGGGAATTTCCTTTGTAAATTTCTTCTGCAAATTGTTTATTTTTACTTCAAAAGAAATCAAAGATCGTCCCTTTAATTTTTTTTTTTTCACTTCCCATTTCAGCAATATGTTCCACATGTATTCTTTGTCATCTATAGGAACAATCAACGGTTGTGGAATTACAAAGATATTAGATACTGCCCAATCAAGTGCCGGCTTGTCAGGACCAAAGAATCTCCTTCTACAAAACCAGCAGCGCTTGTAAAGGAACCCCACAAGTACTTTGATCAGGTCATCATTACAGTACGTGCAGGAGATGGAGGCCATGGTGCTGTCCTCAACATCCCCAACCCGAGAGTTAGCAGCGACAAGTTGCAAGGAAAGCGCGATTTTAAGGAGAAAGCGAGGAAGAAAAGTCCTTACAAAAGGGACTTTGATGGCTCACTTATCCTGCCTACTGGTGGGCATGGAGGAGATGTGGTGATTTACGCCGACGAGGGGAAGGATTCGTTGTTGGAGTTTCACACGAAAAGCCGGTACAATGCGAAACGCGGTGGGAATGTTGATGCCATGGGCGTTTTGACCTCTCAATTGGAAAATGGACTTTCTGGACCAACTTTGCGTATTTCTGTTCCTGTAGGTTTGTATGTTTAACTATGAAAATTTTGGACAAACTAGGAGAGTCTCGTTCTTGATTTCCCCGTTTTCCTTATTTCGGTTTTTATAATAAATCTGCAGGTACAGTAGTTAAACATAAGCGAGGAAAGTTGTTTGCGGATCTAGCACGCCCGGGTGATGAAGTCCTTGTGGCAAGGGGTGGACAAGGAGGGGTGAGACACTGGCATTTTAATTCATAAGTTTAAATACTGAATTTAAGTTTAAATACTGAATTGTGTTTCGGCTTTAAGTTTTATTGGTTTGTGGCAGATTAGCTTGATAGACGTTCCTCCCAATAGAAAGAAAAGGATAATGGCTATGACGACAAATGTGATGAGAGATGACACTGATAAGGTAAAAGTTGCACCTTTAATATTCGTTTTTTAGATTTTGGAAATGTATTTTTTGGTGAAATCTCCATGGAGATAAAGTTCAAGCCCAGGGGGCTTTGATGTTTAAATCGTTTTTTAGATTTTGGAAATGTATTTTTTGGTGAAATCTCCACGGAAATAAAGTTCAAGCCCAGGGGGCTTTCATGTTTAAAACTCGAAATGGCAGTAGTTTCTAGTAGACTTCTTTATTGCAGTAAACTGTGGCGCTTGCATCTGGTTGGCAAGCCACAATTACATTTCCCTTGTTAATCATTTTGGATGAAATGGAGCTTACCATTAGATTTTGCTTACTTAAAAAGTAAGGGGGGTTTTATTTTTTTGTTAGTTTCATTTTTGTTTCAGGAAAAAAAAAAAAAAAAAAGACGAGGTAGATGTGGAAGGGGGTGAAGCAACAACTCTATGTTTCTTCCCCCTTCCTTTTAGTTTATTTATTTTACACATTCTAAAGTTTCTGAGGTTTGTATGTTTGTTTTCTCTCTCTTGGCTATGTTATTGTGGGACTTGCAACAATTTTCACTTGCTTTAACATTGCAATTTTACTCAACATTCACAAGCTTGATGTGCCTTCTTATTCTAAATGTTCTCTTAATCATTGCTTGATTGTCGTAGGTTTTAGTTCATGGTCAACCTGGAGAGGAGGTTAGTTTGGAGTTGATTCTACGAGTTGTTGCTGATGTTGGCTTGGTTGTAAGTGTTGCTTTAAATTTTTGTTTTTATGCCCAAAAAGAAGGGGAAATTTTTTTTTTTGAAGCTCTGAAAGAATTCATTAATTAGAAATTTTGCGAAACTGACTTGGTTTCCTTCCTTTACGAATTAAAAAGACTGCCCTTTCTATTGACATTATGTTAAATTGTTATTTCTTTAACCAGTTGCCACTGAATTTTCCAACGTGTTAAAAGAAAAGGGTAGTACAAGATTTGACTCGTTCGATTGTTGAGATGGTTAGATGCTGAAGTTTTTTACATGTCATTGTCTCTAGGGTCTTCCAAATGCTGGGAAATCAACTCTTTTGGCAGCCATCACTCTTGCAAAGCCTGACATTGCCGATTATCCTTTCACAACCCTAATGCCAAATCTTGGACGTCTTGATGGCGACCCAAGTTTAGGGGCAGGGATGTATTCTTCTGAAGCAACATTGGCAGATTTACCCGGTCTTATACAAGGTGCTCATCTGGGGAAGGTATTGTTTGTTATCTTGCGTACATTGTTGATATTATAATATGCCGCAAATTGCTTTACACTATTTGAAATTTCAGGGTCTTGGACGCAATTTCTTGAGGCATTTGAGGAGAACTCGACTACTGGTCCATGTTGTTGATGCTGCGGCTGAGAATCCTGTACAAGACTACAGAACTGTCAAAGAGGTATGAAGGAAGAACCCTGCAACTTATATAACATGAACTCAGGTACTATATTGATTTTGGGTCATGTAATCTGCAGGAATTGCGTATGTATAATCCCAATTATCTTGAACGGCCATACATTGTGGTGTTGAATAAAATTGACCTTCCTCAGGTTTGTTTGTTTGATTTATTCCACCATTTTCTGGTGACACTAGTGCACATGCGTTTTCTCTACCTCGTTTTCTTCAATTTTTATTCTATCTCGGGAGTTCTTATTTCATGTCAAATATGTCCTAGGCAAAGGAAAGGCTTCAGTCTTTGACTGAAGAAATATCGAGAATTGGATGTGAGAGAACACCTTTTGTGCCAGAGAGAAGCTCTGACGATGCAATTCAACCCTTGTCTCCTGAAGGCGGAAATGCAGCCTCGAATTCTTCGGGTGTTCTTAATGAAGACAGGACTGAGAAACAAATTGAAGACCATCCGCAGCCCCTTGCTGTTGTGGGAGTCAGTGTTCTGTAAGTTCATTACTAGTCTCTTGAATTCTCTCTGATTTATTTCTTGAATTGTAAGTTTCTTATCTTGGCCTCTCATTCATTCAACTCATATAGTTAATTGAGATATAGAATCTTAGACTAAAAAACTCTCTACAATGTTATTGCTGTTTGAGTGAAGAAAAAAGATGAGAGAAAAGGAGTTGTTGTTAAAGGTAAAAAAAACTCGAGTCCCACATCGTAAATATATAATAACAATCACAAACATATAAGGGTATTGGACCATTAAACATGTTGATCTTTTAAGATGAAAGTTGAATATGTTAACAGTCTAAAATTCCTCTTCTTCTCTCCAATCTTCACAAAAGCTGCATTTCATTTTCGGTTATAAATTTTTACAGGAAAGGGATCATGATAAGAGAGATGTTGAACGAGATAAGGGCAGCTCTGAGGAAGTGCAATAGTTCCACTGAACCATTGGAGTGGAGTTCAAGACCGTGAGATCTGACACTAGAATAGGGCGTCTTTGACCTGGCTTCTTATACGGTGTTACGGATAATTATTAGGTCTGTCTCATTTGTCCCTATCTTATACGGAGGTCTGTATAATCATTATCAGTGAAGATAGAGTGCTTTGTCCCTATCTGGTCCGCGGAAGTCATTGGCTTACAGCTGCGCCGGTATGTTCAACCTGTGGCAGCTTAGAAGTGGATATGGGACCATGTGAATGTAATTAAAGTTTTATATCAGTCGATCACACCATTTATTCGGGAAGGGATTTTTAAGGGTTTTTTTTTTTTTTAAATAATTTTTTTTTTCTTTAATCACATTGGCCACTTGGCTGTTGAAGCTTGTTACAAGTGTCTACGATATAAAGGTCTTCTGGAAATAAGAGGCTTTCATATTTAGGTTGATTTTGGTGTTCTGAAAGAGGGAAGGAAAGAAAGAAAGGAGCCATTCGAGAAGCACAAAGATTCTGATATGTTTTTTTGTAAGGAAAAACAAAACTTTGGGTGAATAAAGCCAGAGGTGAGTCTGGGAGGGGGTGTCACTGACTTCCAAGCCCCCACCACTTCATGGGACCTGGGAACCCCCACGTATCAGTTAGAGTTGCTATTTGTCATGTGATTGTTTTGGAATTACCGCACGGGCTTATCTCCAACCGTTTGTCACCGCCCTCCACTTCCCTCCCCTCCCCTTCCTCCCTCTACTAAATTACCATTATCCAACTCCTCCCACAAGCCAAATATTTCTCTCTCTAATCTTACACACATATAGTAATAACAATAAAAAAAATATTTTCCTTTTTTTTAAAATAAAATTTTGGTTGTTCTAAAACGAACAGCTGAAAGAGAAACAAAAGCGCTGTTTGCCACCTGAGCTAGAGAGCAAACAAGGGGAGTCGCCAAGTGTATCCAAGAGAATTGAACAGTGAGGTTTTGGTGTGGACACGATCTGTCCTGTTCTTCATGCCAAGTATCAGCTCAGCCCCACCACCAGCCACGTTTCAGGTGCATCTCATTACTTCTCTCTCTCTCTCTTAATAGTCTTCTACTTCCATCCATCTCTCAGCTTATTTGTCTCTATAAATAGTGCCTCCCTTTGATGCCTTCATGATCTCCAATGTTACTTGTAATATCTCATTAATATTATTATTATTATTATCACCACAAGCATCTACAGATAAAAACTTCCCAGACCCATCTTTCAGGTCGCAACAATGTTGAAGTCGGGCATTGGTCTTGGGGAGAGGAAGCAGGTGAAGAAGCCCGCGCAGGCAAGCTCAAGAAAAGGCTGCATGAGAGGCAAAGGTGGCCCTGAGAACGCTGCTTGCACTTACAAAGGTGTTCGCCAGAGGACTTGGGGGAAATGGGTCGCCGAGATCAGAGAGCCCAACCGTGGCGCTCGCCTCTGGTTAGGCACTTTCGACACCTCCCATGAAGCCGCGATGGCCTACGACGCCGCCGCCCATAAACTCTACGGCTCCGATGCCAAGCTCAACTTGCCAGACATATCATCTCCGAACAACAACAACAACAACAGCAGTAACAATCCCCACTACCATGCCTCAAATTCTGCCCCTAGTACTCCTACAATATTACCGGCAAACCAAGCTCCTCAGGCACTGCACAATCCAGGTAATAGCACCATCACCCCCACCACCGCCACCACCACGGTGGTTAATGATAATCATGTATGTTATCCGAACGGCGGTTTCAAGGCCCGAGTGGAAATGGATCAAGGCAGTAGGACAGGTGATGTGAATAAGCAAGTTGTACGTGATGTTGACGAGGGAATAATTGATGGGCTGTGGGGGAGTATGAGCGCGAGCTTGCCGGTGTTTGACGAGTCGATATGGGCGGAGGCGGCGATGTCGCTCGATTTTCCGATATTGGAGAATCATGGAATTTTCGCCGGCAACATTGTTGATGGAGGTGGCTGGGAAGCCTTGCAGTCTCCGTGGTGCATGTGAAAAAAACCCTAGCTGATAGCCGGAGTTTTGTTCCTTAAAACCAACAGGCTACATATATAGAGAATATATATGTAGTCCACCATTCTGCCTCAACGAATATATATATATATATATATATATATATTCTTATATTATGCATCTGTATATTATTACAATATAAATATAACTTAAGTAGGTAATAATTATTAATTTAGCATGTAAATATAGATTATAGATAGACAAGGCAGTGTGTCTAAACCACGCTGTGTTATATGGGTTCGTCGGGCTATTCATAGATATAATAATTATATAAAATAATATTCCTATGTACATAGATTTTCTTTTTCTTTCTTATTTTCTTGGGTTTGGGGAGAACTGTTGTGATGCTCATGATATTGCTGGCAAGCGTTGGTGTGCTCGTAATTTTGATGAATTTGTTGGTTTTGGTGTGCTTATTTGTTTTGAATTTTAGACGCTTGTGGATGCTGAGTATTCTCTTGGTCATTCTCACTTGGGTTCCTTTTTTTTTTTTTTTTTCGGCCCAAGTGTTTGCACGATACGCACTTTTAGTTAGTTCTCTACTCTCTCTCGCTCTCTCTCTCTCTCTTTTTCCTTTTTATTTTTAATTTTTTTTTGGGGGGCTTTAGAGTAGATATAACTGCCAGTCTGGCTCAGGAATAGCATTTTGGATTCTTGCATGTAGTTGAGCCGCCTCTGTTGTTGACCTCATTATATAAATCCAAGATAATCTTTCCCGTTTTCCACTCTTATTTCTCTTTTTTATGCAATTTTCCACGCTACGGCTGTCCTCTTTGTCACGAAGCAACCATATTACGTAATTGGTAGGAATAAACAGGTTTTTTTTTTTTTTTTTTTTTTTAATAATTTATATTTTATATATAAATAGATTCAAACACCATTAAAAATCGGCTCCAACTGCAGAGCCATCCTGATTCCGATGCCAGCTGAAGAAGGCATGACTTCTATTCTTTATATCCAAAATCCCATGACCACAGCCTGCTGCCCTAAGAGCCGGGTAACTCGGATTTGGTCCTATCATGCTGCTGCAAAATATATAGAGAAATCTAATTAGGTAAAAAAGCTTTTTTTAACATATAGAGCAGTCTCGGTAATAATGCCCAAAACACTTACTCTGTCACCAATCCTTTTGAGATTTCCACCATCTCCAATTGTTAAGTGAACCGAGGCAGATCTGTTGTTTTTGGGAGTGCATCTTCGTCCAGTAGCAATGATGTCAGAAATTTTTTATGCGCGTTTCTGTTACATAAATGTTTAACAGCAATAGTTAGGAGACTGACAGATCTTTCATTCTCTTTAGAACACCATTCAAACTATTCAATCATTAGTCGCCTTGAAAATAACACATAGCAAAGAGAGAGGAAAGCATTACCAAAGGCCGAATAAGAAGACAAGACTGTGACATTGTGCTGAAGCTCTTTTGATGGAATACAACAGAGGATATGTACTTTGGGGACATGAAAACGATTTCTATAAGGTTTGAAGAAAAAGCTCCAATCTTCTTTGGACAAAATATAAATGGAAGTCATAAGATCCGCACAATTTTAGGAGTAAAATCAAGTTCATGATTTCCTGCTGTCCAAATCCACGGTTGATAAAGCAGCAGTTCTTGCTACAAACCTCCCCCATGTTCCCTCTGTTGTTGTCATGGAATGGATAGGCATCTGAGTAAGATGGGTCTCCTAAAAACAACAATGTCTGCCCTTTTGCAGGGTTTAGCCATAATGAGAAAGAGGTCTTTTTGAATCTTGAGTTTGACCCAAATCCCCTGCACAAAACACTCCGTGGAGTCCGATCAAAACGGTCTTTTTTCAGCTCTATTTTCAGGAAGACAAATGACTTGGATTACAAGAAATAGGAATATTACCAATTAGGCCGAAAGTACGGGGAACATCTGGACCAACGCCAGGAGTTCTAAACCAAGACTTGGTGGTATTCCCAGTCCCAACTTCTTAGTAATACTTGGTGTCAAACTGCAGTTTATGGTACAATTTCTTATATTAAACTCGAAGACAAAACGTTAATGAAGTGGGATTAATAAATAACCACTGTCTAGTACTCACCTCCAAATCATCAATGGTGCAATGATGAATGTAATCAGAAGTGTAATTGAAGTACTTGTAAGTCAGAACAATGCCTTGAGCACTGCTTTTCAGCTCAATATTCTCTACCCAATAAAGCACTGTACTTGGGCCAGATTCATCTGGAGAAACCCAAGATACAATCACACCCTTTCCCACATGATCTCCTTGCGTTATTTGAACCTTTCAACAACACTCATTCATCAACTTACATAATACATATATATATATATATATATATATAAATCAATTGACACAGACTATACATGCAGAAGAAGTGAAAGACAAGCCAAGGCATTGAAAAAACGGACCTGTTGAGCAGCATTATAACCCGGTGGCACAAGGAAAACATCTCTATTTAGCGGCATATCGCGTGATAAATTTGCGTTTGTAGCATAATTGCTTGTTATTCCACCTTCACAAACTTGTGCAGCCCACAATCAGACTCAATAAGGAAAGAATCATATTTCTGTAGCATTCCCCACTGATCAATTTCATGCCTGGTTGTTTGATAAAATTCTCAGCTTTATCAAACCATTCATAATAAAGGTCACCCCCACTATAGTCCAACGATTATCCTTTACAGAAAAAAAAAAAAAAAAAAAATATATATATATATATATATATATAGTAATACTAAATACGTAAAATGAAAGAAAAAATATATATAGTCTTTCAAGAAGAGAAACCTTGATGTGGACTACCACTCAATAATTGCCATTTTAGCCAAAACATTTGTTGCCTTTTTGGCATTTAAAAAAAAAAAAAAAAAAGGTTCCTGTTTTAGTAACCGAAGACGAAGAGAAGTGAAAACTACCATGCCATGAATTTGAAGACTCGGTGACGATTTGATTGATTGTTGTAATACATAAAAACAAAATTAACCAAAGTCAACACATTTGACAGTAACATATATAATAAGAATTGAATTCATTGGAATTGCAGTGAGCCTATTCAATCCGACATGAGTGAGTAGTTCTCTTTAATAAGACGCTCGACGGTGTGACTCACTAATTATGACAGAGAAATGATTAGTAGTACCCTACCTAATGGGTCTCACTATTAACGAGGGTCACCCGACTACTCTGTCTTCTTAAAAATCGTTTATTGGGAGTGAATGGGGTATGTTATTATGTGTTTGGATCATTACTTTGGATCCAAAACTTTCAATTCAATTCAATTCAGAATCAAATTCAAATTTTTACTTCTTAATAATCAGTATCATACTTATTTTGCTCTCTACCAAACACACATTTAGATTCATTTATTCAATTTCAGTACAAAAAGCTAAAAAACTTCAATCCAATCTATGATCCAAATAAACACTTCGTTTTTGGAATACATCGCTTCCTTACAACATCCATGAATTTTCTTCGAGGTACTTGCTTGAACTGCTTCAGAAGCTTGGTGATCTTTCTCACATTTGGTTTAGCAATCAAATCAGTCGGACAAATCTTTTTCCGAATTGTAAATGGGTTTGGGCCAATCTTTGTCCAAGATGACTAGCCCTACTACCTATCTGGTTACGCAACCAAATCGTGTCAACTGTAGAAAAAGGATTCAGCTCCGTTTTTTTACCTTTTTTTTTTTTTTTTTTTTGGTGGCACAATCTTTGTATCAGTTAGACAAATATGGAAACATATATTTATTGTCTACAAAGTACAATTCCGATAATTTACGACACACAATACAAATTCCATTAATTATTTTAGTGCACGTGTCTCACTTTCAAACTCCCAATAATTCGTCAAATAATTCTATCTTCTCCCTCTCCCCAAAGTCTCACTCTTTCAAGTCATATGATTCTCACCAAAGAAAGTCGCAAACAACAGAAGATAAGAATCTCCACCTTGTTGAAGATCTAGTCGCGCTAGCTGAAGACTCGAATGAAATGCCGTCGCAGGCATGCTATGTGAAATTTTGCAGTTCAACATGGTTTCAGGACAACGTTTTCTTGACTTAATAGGTCATAGAGAGTGAGGGTTTCCAGTATCTGTTGTGCAACCATAAAGAATCAGCTTCAACTGCATAGCCGTCCTGATTCCGATGCCAACTGAAGAAGGCGTGAGTTCTGTTCTTTATATCAAAAATACCATGGCCAAAACTAGCTTCCCGGTAAGCTGAGTAGCTCGGCTGTGGCTGTGTCATACTGCACCCACACCACAGAGAATTTGAAGTACTTGTAAACTATGTATGCACAACACGCATTACTCATCGTAGTGCGAGAAGCAATAAAAAGATAGAAAATATTAATAGTTTGTATCGCAGGAAGACAAGTAATAGTGGGACATACTCAGTCACTAGTCCTTCCAGGTTTCCACCATCTCCAATTGTGATGTAAACTGGAGCAGATGGATCACTTATGGGAGTGCAAATTCCATTGACAATGTTGTATGCTATGTTTGATATCCGTTCCTGTGATGCAAAGATACGAAATTTAATATCCATTGAATGAGGAAGACTTGTGGACGTAATGTAGACATTAAAGGGCTTACAGATCGTTCATAGGCATGAACGTGGCCGGCAAAGATGACATCAACTTTGTACTCCACAAACCATGCTTCGTACATCACTCTCATGGATTCACCTTCCATGTAATGATGTATGTAACTGCTATATAGTGGGCAATGCATGAGAACGATAAGCCATGGTGTCTCTGTCCTGTTCACTTTGGGCAACTCTTTCTCTAGCCACTTGTATTGAGGAGTGTATTTACCTACAAAGAAATGCACAACTTAGATATACCTTCATCTTCACGCATATACACACAAACAGCTATATTGTTTAAATCTACTAGGGCTTCTCTGAAGCAGAATTCTCCACACATTTTATTTGAGGTATCAATAAGATCCATACTATGACAGAAATGGATAGTTTAAGTCAAGGGAGACTGGCTGTGCCAAGAAGCCATTTTCACACAAAGCTTAACATCTAGGAGTTTGCACTGATGATTTCACTCCTATCATCTCCAGCTTCTACCTTGTCTTTGCGAAGAAGCCATTTTTACACAAAGCTTACATCTACGAGTTTGCACCGATGATTTCACTCCTATCATCTCCAGCTGGTATGAAGAGCTCTTCTTCTTCTTCTTCTTCTTCTTCTTCTTTTTTTTTACTACGCAATCACCTAGAATGACAACAGAAAACAACAAGCAGGTAAAAGTGATTACCGTAGGCTGAATATGAAGACAACACTATGATGTGTGCAGAAGCTCTCTTGATGGAATACCAAAGAGGAGATGTACTTTGCGAAGCTTTGTAAGGTACATGGTAACGGTTTGTATAAGGCTTGAAGGGTTTACTCTCTCCCTGCAAGAAAATTCGCATTCTTAATTTATCTCTTCAAAAACATCCTCGCACAAGTCACAAGACAATAATAGAAAATGACAGTGAGTGTTCCACAGAATATACGGAAGTCATAGGATCCGTACACTTTCAGGAAGAAAATCAATTTCATGATTCCCCGCTGTCCAAATCCAAGGTTGATAAGCAGCAACCCTCTCTATGAACCTTCCCCATGTATCCCACCTAGTATTGTCATGGAATGGATAGGCATCTGCGTAAGAGAGGTCTCCAACAAACAAAATTGTCTGTCCTTTTACAGGGTTCAACTCATAATGAGTAAGTGTTCTATTCGAATCGGGAGTTTGACCCAGATCCCCTGCACAACATGAAAAAACAAAGAGAGGTCAAAATAAGTCTCTCTTCAATCCCACATGAAGAACAATCACGCAACTGAAAATCTTCATTCAATAAACAACTAAACCACTTATGAAAAATCAAATTACCTATCAAGCCAAAAGTATAGGGAACATCAGGACCAACACTTGGAGGAGTTCTAAACCAAAACTTTCTTGTGGTATTCCCATTTCCAACTTCATAATAGTACTTGGTGTCAAACTGCATTGTGTTATAGAATTCCTTAGTTCTACTTCCCAAATTTGCAAACTCTAAATTCTGCCGAACTCAAAAACCAAATAATGAAATCGGATCACCTTCAAATCCTTAATGGTGCAGTGATGAATGTACCCAGAAGTGTAATTGAAGTACTTGTAAGTCAAAACAATTCCTTGAGCACTTTTCTTGAGCTCACTATTTTCTGCCCAATAAAGCACTGTACTTGAGCCAGGTTCATCTGGAGTAACCCAAGACACAATCACACGCTTGCCCACATTATCTCCTTGCGTGATATGAACCTTCAGTACACAATGATTAAAACCCACAAACCATAATCCAAATGTAAGATTACTGTGTCCAAAATAACACACAGAAACCAGATATGGAAATTCAACAAAAACAAATCGTGCACAATAATAAAAAGAAAGAAGGGAATAGTCATGGAACAAGATTTCACCTGTTGAGGAGCGTTATATCCTGGAGGAACACGGAAAACATCACTGTCCAAAGGCATATCATGAACCAAATCCTTGTTTCGAACATAACTGCTGGTAATTCCACCTTCACAAACTGGTGCAGCACATAAACACAACCCTAATAAGGCAAGAACCAAAACACCGTCAAACTCCCACCTTACTCCCATCTCTAATCAGAATTTTCTGATTACAAAAACTTGTAGAGAAAAAGTCGCAAAAAATCTTATAATGAATAATATCCTGATCGGGAATAGATTTCAGTGCAAACCAACTACGATTTCATAAATTGCAACTTGCAACTTGCAACTTGCAACTAGAATAAGATAGTCAGATTTTTGGATTTTTTTTATTATTATTATATTTCGTGAAGGTTTAGTACTTCTTACCACTATAACAAAAGTATGTCGACGCGGAGACGTGAAGCTAACGGACGGTCAAACGAGCCAATGCAATCAAGTGTATTACATCGAACTCATGGGATATTCACTCTTAAAACCGAATATTCTCTCTCTTTTCGAAGAATAACCAACTGTACTAATTGACCTCGTAAGCAAATTTATTGAAGTTGAGATTTAATTTTTAGGTGGTGTTTGGTGAATGAGTTCAGTTTAAGTTGAGTTGAGATTTTTAAGTTTGCATAATAATTTTTGTTGACTTTTTCAGAAAAGATAAAAAACTTTTTCAAAAAAGACAAAAAACATGATGAAAAAAATATAGTTTAGTTTAAAATGAGTTAACCAACCATTGAATTGTTCAATTATTTTTAACATTTAATTTGTATTTATTTGATCATGTTATTAAATTTAGATAACATGACTGATAATTAATGAAAAGACAACCAATAAGATAGGTTTATTTATGGGTATTATCCATTAATCATATAACAATGTATATATTAATAAGAAAAAAATAATAATAACAACCATGAACCGGCCTCGTGAAAAAGTATCCTAGAAAGTCAATGTTACAAAATATGATACAATGGTCTCTCTTTTTAACATCAGATGGGAGAAACAGAAATCATAACCACAAGCTAAGTAAACCTGACGTATGGGCATTGCTCGAACACGGGGTGGGGGGCCTATGTGCCTCGGGCCTTGAAGAGGTAGGTGTCTGTGCTCGGAGAGTGTGCTCTCGGACATGATTTGCGCCTCTCCTAATAGCCGTGGCTTTTAGGAGAGATGATTGTGTCCATCCTACACCAAAACCAGCTGTAAAACAGTATGTCACTATAGAAACAACGTTTGTATTCCCAAAAGATGCGTGAACAACAAGAAGAAAGAAAAGCTTATCAATCACCTCAACTATGTCTTATCATATGCCGGTGTATATCGAACTTAACGGTTACTCTTCCTCTTCCACTTGCACTTGTTCAGACTTGCTGATAGTGTTAGCTGGTGGGGCGATTGGATATATTTTATACGGTCTTATACCGAATTCCTCTGCATCTTGGCGATATAGCATGCGGATTCCACACCTTATTACTTTGGTCTTGCTAGATTGCACATATATGTCATCAATCCTTTCGTCAAAGAAAAACTTGAACGACGCCTCTTCTGCATCTTGATTATACATTTGATGTTGAAACCAAGTGAATCTATGAGGAGAAGTAAAAGTTGGCACATCATCGTCACCGAAACCACCCTTAAATCTCCAAAGAAATGGCATCGTTTCAGAATGGTTGGTTTTCAACAGATGCAAATAAGAAGAAAGACCCAAGCAACCGGGGTGAGGGTAATAGTCACCCAAAGCAACAGCGCATACAACGAAGCCAAGGAAATTGGAGTTATTCCAATTTGGAGGAAGCTTGATCTTAATTGAGGATCCCTCACTTTGATAGTTGAACCACTCTGGAACTTCACTTCCCGGCCAACTACTATTAACACTTGGGACATAACCCTGCACAAAAAAGAAATAGTCATGCTTTTTTTCATATATATCGTTAAACTTAAGAACATTTGATTTAAGAATGCAAGAAAGAGAGAAATACCAGATAAATGCCAGGCTTGTATCGTAATACCTTGCGTAGAACTCTATACCAGAAGTTCAGCATTACATTGTTGGAGTCCAATTTCAAGCATCCATCAAATAAAAAGGAGACCACGCTTTCTTCACTAATAAAATTGTCATCACAACTAGCCTCTAGTCCCAGTATTTTTAGGGGTAGTACAAAATAATCAAGGAATTATAAAGAAGAGAGGGCTCTCACTGTAATAGAGTTATGCAACCATTCATCCTAAAAATTACAAAAGATGTGAGAAGCATAATCAATTTCTTTAAACATCACCTATTGCAGACTTGGAAATCCACCCAAATACTATCCATTTAGGCCCTTACTTCGAATAGTCTCGTACGAATCCGTGGACACACCTAATAGACGGACTCAGATACTTTTTTAAGGTCCAAGCCACATATGTTGCCTTCAAATTCAAATATTATTGTCCATCACTCATCTATAAGCATTTTAGATAATATCTATAAGCATTTTAGATAATTAACTACCATTTGCGCTCCCATAAAATAATACTATTCAATTAGCAAAGATAAGATAACCCCATGACTCCGCCACAACTTGACCCATTCAACTAAAAGCAATATTTTATAATTAGGAATATAAACTGAAATGATTTCTTAATATATAATCAGTGAAAGCCCAAGTTTCTAGCGTTAATGATCCCAGAACCCATTTGAATTGGGTAGAATATGTTTTTAAAGTACCAAAACTAAAAGAGCAGTTCATAGAACTTTTAGGGATCAGTTGATTGTTTCCAAATCTCAGAACGTAATGTAATGAATTAATCAAGAAGAAGTAACTACGTGAATATCTATACAAGTGTGACGTCTTAATAGTGAATGATCTAAAATATCGGTGACAAGATCGAAATGTGATACCATAGTGAATGTTCTTTCAATGGGTTGGTAGGGCGTTCATTCTCCTTGCTGAATATTTGAATTTGAGTCGTTACCACCATGTTGATCAGAGTATATGGACAATCCACTTTGTATGGTGGGCATTCACCTTCCTAGGATCATTTGGGTATTCCAATCTATACCCCTATAATCCTTTTTTTTCAGTGTAAAAAAAAAAAAAAAAAAAGTGATATGAAAAATAATCTGTGGGTACGACTCTGTTGGACATTAAGACTTGAAGTTTAACCATTTAAAGTTCAACTTGTTTCTTCGCTGTAAGCAACTATTTTAAAATAGCAATATTATAACTTTTTAATAAATAATAAAAATTTTAAAATAAAATTTTAAAATCTTTAAAATTATTAATAAAGTTTATGATGTCTAACTTAAATTTTAATACAAATTTTAAAGTCTATTTAAAAGAACTTTTTAAGCAAGTCACCAATTTTTTTTTTTTTTGACATAAAGATCTTCTGGAAATTGGATTCAGAAAGTCAAAAGAAAACTCCACTAAACAAACCCAAAATCATGGTGGAAAAGCTACTTGCCTATCATCCACATGCTTAAACTTTTGTCGATCAGTGTTAAATGACCAGCTTTGGAGAGTCTTCCATTTTCCACCCTTTTCTTCACTCTGTCCCAGCACTGAAACCAGCTCATTTGCCTTCCAAAATTTTACAACAGAGATTAAATGAGTTTTATATATGTCTACTATAAAAAAAAAAAAACATCGGGTTAACATGTTTTCTAAGCAACCCAAGTTTTCAGATCTTGGAACATATCCTAGAAAATCAATGTTACAAAATATGTTACAAGCTAGGCAAACTTGACGCATAGGCATCGTTCGAAAACGGGGGTGGGGTGTAATTGCCTTGGGCGTTGAAGAAGTGCCTGTGCTCAGAGAGTGTGCTTTGTGCGTCTCCTAACAGTTGTGGCTTTTGAAGAAATTATTGTGTTCATCCTGCGTCAAAACCAGCCGTAAAACAGTCGGTCACTATAGAAATAACGTTGTATTCCAAAAATATAAATGAGCAGCAGCAACTATAATTACAACAATACAAAGCTTATCAATCACCTTGACTATATCTTATCATATGCTTGCTTAAATCGAACTTGACAGTTACTCTTCCACTTCCACTTAATTCAGACTTGTGGGTAGTGTCAGTCGGTCCGGCGATTAGATATAGGTTGTGACGTCGGAAACCGAATTCCTCTCCATCTTGACGAGATAGCATGCGGATTCCACACCTTAGTACTTTGGTCTTGCTAGATCTCACATATGGGTGATTAATCCGTTCGTCAAAGAAAAACTCGAACGACGCCTCTTCAGCATCTTTATTGTACATTTGGTATTGAAACCAAGTGAATATATGAGGCGAATTAAAAGTTGGCACATCATCCTCATGAGTGCCACCATTAAATCTCCAGTGAAATGGCTCCCCTTTGCCATGTTTGGTTTTCAACAGGCGGAAATAAGAAGAAAGACGCAAGGAAATAGGGTGAGGATAATAGTCCCCCAGAGCAACAACGCATACAACGAAGCCAAGGAAATCAGTGCTATTCCACTTTGGAGGAAGCTTGATCTTAATTGAAGATCCCTCACATCGATAGTTGAACCACTCTGGAACTTCACTTCCTGGCCAACAACTATTAACACTCGGGATATAACCCTGCACAAAAAAGAAACAGTCATGCTCATTTCCATATACACTATCATACTTGAGAACATTTGATTTTAAGTTGCAAGAAAGAGAGAGATACCAGATAATTGTCTGGCTCGTATCGCAATGCCTTGCGTAGAACTCTATACCGGAAGTTAACCATAATGTTGTTGAAGTCCAATTTCGAGCTTCCATAAAATAAAAAGGATACCACACTATCTTCTCTAATATGATAGTCATCGCAACTAGCCCCCAGTTCCAGTATTTTTTCCGAATTGAACAATGTTTCCAGTAATGGGCACTCACTCGCGTTGAGATACTCCAAAACCGAAGGTAGCTCTGTTAAAGATTGGAGGTTCTTGCAATTATCTATGAACAGAGATTGCAACTTCGAAAGTCGCCTGATGCTCGGAGGAATTCTAGTGATGCTTGTTCCACTTAGATTCAATGACTTTAATGAGGTCAAACCAGCTAAGGAAGACAAACGATTTAGCTTGGAACAGTTGGAAAGATTAAGGATCTCAAGAGAATGCATAATACACATCTTGTTTGGAAGACCCTCAAGACTTCTACACCGACTTAAATCTAACTGACACAGTCGGATTAAATTATGAATCGATGAGGGTAACTGTTTAATCCCAGTTCCGTCTAACCGAAGAATTCTTATGTTATCTATAGGCTCCAAAATTTCGGGAAAGTTTGTCAAATTTGAGCAATTAGAGAGAGCCAGCTCTGTGAGATACCTCAGCTTAAAAATGCTACTCGGAAGACTCTCGAGCCTCTGGCAGCTAGACAAAGCAATACTCTTGAGACAGAAGAGAGATTCAATTGATGATGGAAATTCTTTCATTGCTGTTCTACACAAATCCAATTCTTTCATATTCTTTGGAAGTTCTGGAATATTATCTAGAACAGAACAGCCAAATAGTGAAAGAGATTCAATGAACTCTAGATTGTGAATACTGCTTGGTAGACTCTCAAGGCATTCACAATTACTGACAGACAATAAAGAGAGATGGCTGTGAGAGGCAATCGACGAGGGAACCTCCTTTATTGAAGTGGAATCTAAATATAACTCTTCCATAGTCGTCCCGATTATGTGTGGAATACTAGTCAGACGAGAGCAACCACTAAGCTTAAGAACTTTAAGTTTGCCGGCAACAATTGTGTCTGGAAGACTAGATAGACTCGTGCAATGGCTCAAATTGACATCAATAAGCTTGTCAACATTTTGCAAGTGAGCTGAAGGGACTTGAAGCAAACTTGTACAGTGTTCAAGATTTATAATCTCAAGATTTGGAGCACCAGATAGATTTGGGAATTGAGATAGATTCTTGGAATGACTAAGATCAATGCGTGTTAATTTCTCAAGAGGCTGCAAGAAAAAAAAAAATGAAAAAGAGAAATTAATGACGAGCATAACTAAATCATAATATTCATCCACTTTACAAATTGTTAAAAACCAACATACTGTGAGCCATACCTGAACTATTGATCCATCCCAAAGTTGTTCAAGCTGACTATAGGGCATTTTAAGCTCAACAAGATTCCGCAGCATAGACTTCGATGGCAAGGAATGTGCAGGGAATGCTGGCCACTCAAGATATCTAAGTGCACGTGGAAGAGACCGGAGACCTTCGGGAAAGTATACTTTGCACTTGTTGGTATCCCAAAAACTATTAACTTTTAGCAATCTTAGATTACACATATCTTGGAAAACCATAGCACTCAAGTGTATCTCTTCGACCATGTTATCCATGTCCAGGATTATCTTTTCAATTGCTTCAGTTCCCTACCAACAAAGAGCAAAGCTAAGATGAGCATTTGTTAAATGAAGAACTAATAAATAGTTTTCTGTTACGGTGTTCTGTTTACAACGTTTATGCAATTTCAATGCAAAGTTAAGAATCTCATTGGTACTTACTTTATTATACTCCAAGACGTCACAGACTTCTTGAGCAATCCACAACCTGCTGCGTTCTCCAAGCTTTTTGGATTCTTCACGAACAATTTCCCATCCCATTTCTTGCAGTAGATCGTGCATCCATAGCTGCTTCTCGTAACCCCTCGTTGTTATGAGAGACTTCTCTTTGAGATTCTCAATTAGCCAATTTGCAGATCTATACAAACTTTTTAATACATCCGCTGCATCATCTTGATCTGTTCCTTTAAAGAAACAAGCGATATCAAGAAAGACAGCCTTCTCCGTTTTATTTAGCCCGTTATAACTTATTACCAACTTCTTCTGAACATTTTCAGGGGAACAATCTTTCAATGTCTCCAATGATATCTCCCACTGTTTTCCCTTCAAAACGCAAGATCGAAGATAAGAACCCCAAGTTTTAATAACCAATGGAATCCCTCCAGCATACGGTACCACCTTTTTTGACACCTCAACATAATCTGATCTAGGAGAATCAATTCCCTTAAATGCAGTCAAACTGAAAAGCTGAAGAGCGTCATCATAATCCAATTGCCTGACCTCGTATCTCTTAACCTCATATTTTTCACGAGCACTAATATTCGTAACCACCTGCACATCTCTAGTGGTTACTATAATTCTACTTTCAGGGCCATACCAATCATCGCCAGCTAAATATTCGAATTGCTCATAATCAGTCACATCATCCAAAACAAGGAGTACCCTTTTGCGGCGGAGTCTCCTAATCAAGGTCTGTTTCAAAGATGGATTTCCTGAATAAATATTTTCATCCTTTAGTAGTTCGGCAAGAAGCTTGTCTCGCAAGCTTCTTATTCCAAGTTTCTCTGCTTCTTCTCTAACATTTGCAAGAAAACAAGAACCATCGAATTGACAAAATAGCTGATTGAACACAACACTAGCAATGGTGGTCTTCCCTATACCACCCATTCCACACATGCCAGCAACACGAACATCTGTTGACTGAATACTTAAAAACTTTTTGATTTTTCTAATGTGTTTTTCGATTCCAATTAGGCCTTCCAAACCATCACTTGATGTTAGATTATTTAATTTGCTCAAAACATCTTTGACGATTTCCTCGAGTAATTTGGCTTCATTCCTATAAAAGAAATGATAAAAATTGTAGTGCAGATAAAAATATCAATATGCATTGCAAGTGAAAATATGTAAAACTACTGACAAATATGTAAGTAGAAATAGATTCAAACAAAATACTGGGAACAGAATTTGTAAGTCAGTAAATTCATTCACTCAAATCAGTTTACTTAAGTTTTTTAAAATTCAACTTATTCAATGAACACAGACTTAAATTCCCAATTTAAAATTCCTAAATGGAAGTTTTTAGGCTGATTCAAACAGTGGAAGCTCTAGCTTTACTATAGCAACTTCAACCCCTAAAACTCTCCCTCAACATTGCCTGCAAAGTCTGGTTCTGATACCATATTAAATAGATTTGGATAGAACTCATCCTAAAAGCTAATTTAAGGGGAGAGCTTACTCAATCCACATAAACACCATAACTACCTAGTAAAATTGCAAAAGATTTTTACAATTCTTGGTCTCATCTACCCTGAACTTTTTTGGTTTTTTTATTTTTGTTTTTGTTTTTGTTTTTGCTTTTGCTTTTGTTTTTAATCCTTAAAAATGGTTGGATGTCTGTATTTCCTTTTGTTAGCCTCAGTGTTCTGCTTTATTTACCTGAGCTCTTGATGGGTTTTCATGGTTCCCCTCTGGGTTTTTTTTTTTTTTTGCCTTTTTTTTCCTTCTTTGACTTTGGTTTTAATGAAATCTCTACCATTCCAAAAAAAAAAACAAACAAACAAACAGTCAGTCAGACAAAGAAGATTAAAGAGAGAAGAAAAAAAAAGGTGAGACCTGTCTTTAGAATCCCAGCCAGAGAGATTGGCAGCTGTTTCCAAAGCAGATCTCCACTGTCGGACCTCGTCCAAGCAGTCCAAGCTGTCCTTGAACTTCTCCGCATGGTTTTTAAAAGCTTCCCCATAGCTCCCTTGCTGCCTCCGTATATGAGACGGATCTACATGGTAAAATACTGGCAAAACGATTTGTCCCTCTTTCTCGCGGCACTTGAGTATGTGAACCAACTCCCTTAAGCACCACGATGAAGAAGCATAATCTTCGGAGAAGACGACAATGGCGATGTTGGATTGGTGGATCGCATCGAGAAGTGCCGGTGTGATTTCATCTCCTCTGTCTAGACTGTTCTCGTCTATATAGGCCTCGATATCCTTATCGCATAAGGCTTTGTAAAGATGGCTTGTGAAATTGTTTCGGGTGTCCTCACCTCTGAAGCTTATAAAAACATCGTACTTCTTCAAGCTCGAAAGAGAACCAGAAGCAACAGCAGAAGAAGAAGCCGCCATTGTTGTCGGCTGTTGGAGATGAATGAGCAAAGTAGACGTGACTCTTCTCAAGCCTTTCTTTTTAGCTTATGAAGTCAACTTTTCATTTTTAGTTTTTTTGATCGAGACAGTTTTTATTATTTAATGGTGGAAATTAGTACCAAAATAACGAGTCAGAGCAGTGCTTTTTGTTTTTTCCAGTTGTTATTATTAAATTACTACTTTTAGTACTAGTTTTTACAAAAAGACAGTGTCCTTTTTAATATTTTCATCATCCTCACTGAGATAAACTCGAAGCACTTTTCCCGTGGTGGCTCCTTTTGCTTTCTGATAAGAATAAAGAATTGCATATCACCGTCATTGTTTCTTACCATCAATATGAATTTTCTTTGGCAAAAATGTATTCAAGGTTTGCATTTGACAAGTGCATGGAAATGCACTTTTGTTGTTTAAAATTATCAAAATAAATTAAACTTTAATTAAATATTTTCCCGAATTTATTTCAAAACATTTTAGTTTGAAAATAATTATTTTTAATTTATTTTATTTTGTCTTGTAGGAAAATTACACTTTGGGCACAATTAAAAGCAAAATTGAAGAAATGTGGCCCAGTTATTCAGCCCAAGCTGTCAGCCCAGCCAAGCCATGCCACGTGTCATTTTTAGACTCGTCAGGACACCGCCCAGGCCCCAGCTGCTCCCCGTCCCACGCGCATTTGGGGTGCACGCCCCTCTCACAGGACGAGTTCCTTTCACGCACAAGAGCCCAGCAGCCCACAATTTCTTCGGCACACGAATCAGAATCCGCCACGTGTTCTGTGGTTAAAATTGTCGTCACGTGTCCCATTTCATTTGAGATTCATTTTTCAGCTACAGAACGTTTGTAGCTGTTGGTTTTTCTAACTTAGTAAACTTTTACCTTCCAATTTAAGCCTTGTAAATTCCATTAATTTGGAAAACGTTTTTGCTTTTATTTTCTTTATCTTTGTTGCTGATGTAATGTTTTGGATTTCCTAAAAACTCTATAAATTGGGGATTTGTCAAGGTTGCTGTTAAATTTTTAGCCCCAAGTTTAGACATTTTTTCTTTCATTTTTGTCTTACTTTTATTCTAATATTTTTTTTCTAAAATTTTGTAAGAATGTTTTACAAGCTACGCTAGAGTCCTTTGACGAGGTTAGAGATGATAAATTTGTAGGGAGCTTATTTGGGTTTTGATTCTCCAATAATTTGTCTAATTTATAAATTTGAATAAATAATTTTCTTTTATCTTATTTTTTTCTTATATCAATATATTTTGTTGTCAACTTTTATATAAATTTAGTCAAACTCTTTTTATGTGATTGTTATATGATATAATATATTGATAGTATTATTTTATAAGTAGTTTTTTACTGTAATATTATCTATGGTATAGACGACAGATGACTTTCTAGAGTTTCCCAAATTAAAGATTTGATAGATTGGTCGAATTGGGTTTTTTTTTTTTTTTTTTTTTTTAGGGTGAGTTGGTCGACACATTAAATTGAGAGAATAATTTTTTACATTTTTTATAGGGTTAGCCTTTGCTTATTTAAGGAATTACACATTGTGATTCATGTTTAGAGCTTTTTAGGACTTCTATTGAGAGAAAAAAAAATTGAGAGCATTTTAGGCTTATTTGTATAACTCTCAATAACTAAAGGCTGAATACTAACTCTGAAGGCGAACTGAAGACTTGCAGTAGGGTTGTGAGTTCGAAGACAAGTCAATTGAAATGGAAGACAACGTGGGTCTGCAATTGGTAGAGTTTTTCATAAATTTATAATTTTAATTTCTTTACACAGTAGTTATGTATGTTAATGAAGATTTCCTATATGTGCGAGTAAGTTAAACACTCATGATTTTTTCCTTTGGAAGTTTTTGGCCACATAATAACCATGTCATCGTGTATATTAATTGCTTATGTTTTCATTTTTTCCATAATTTTCATCTACTAGACTACCACACTAAAAGTTATGTTGTTTTATCTAAGACAATGCTTGAATAGGTTTGATAAACTTGTATGAAGATATTATTTATTGGGTTATTCTCATTTTTATACCTTGCAAATGATGTCTCATATTTTGGATCGTGTCACATTTATGCCTTTACCTTTAAATTCATGTTAAGTCATGGCCTTTTTCTGATAAAAAATCGACTATGACTAAGAAAAAATATCTAAAGATGTTCACGTTTTGGACCTTTTACTTACTTTCTTTCTTTTCTTTTTCTTTTTTTCATTAAAGGCGTTTATTTTTATTTATTTATTTTTGTGATCTTCTTTTCTCAACAACTTATAAACATTTAAAAAAAAAAAAAGAAAGAAGAAAGAAAGAAAAGATGCAAAGCCTTTTTTCATTCTAAGGGAACATACTCTGACAGTTAAGTGATTTTGGGCCACAACCAGTAGGCCCATTGGTAGATGTCCATAGTAATGGACTTCGACTAATGTCTGGACGGCACTTTGATTTGAATCTTTTTTGACTGCAACCATCGTAATCCTCGCCTTGACTCTAATTAATTGCCACAATTTTTTTTTTTTGTGTTGCAAATGTAATTAAAATCTCTTTCATATTCTGCCAACCTCTTACGAACACCTGTATTAGGCCAAATTAGCCCAAAATACGCGCATAAACGACCAAATCCTTGGTCTAAAGTTGCATGCATTACAACAAAAACAAACACATCAAAACCAAACTGCATGATCTTTATATTTTATGTTTTTACGTGAATGAAATAAATCCCACTCAGATAATTTACACACACACACACACACACTTGGTCTACATAATATGAGAGCTTACCTATCGCAGAAAACATAAATTAGGCCATAACCCAGCGAATTAATCCAAAGCACTACTGTAGATCCTCCAATGGAGAAAACTGGTGATCCATATGAGAAGTCCTTTTACCAGCCTTCCATGGAAAAGTTTGACTATTTCGTCGACCAAGATATTGAGGTAATGGAATCATTATGCTTTAGCCTAATATCATGAGGAAGTTTAATACCATGTAACGTTTTCCTATATATATATATATATATATATATATATATGTGTGTGTGTGTGTGTATATATAGGTATGCTGCAGCTTACCTTAAAAAAAATGAGGGTTTTTGCAGGATAGCCATTTGGTTAGCAATGGATGCGTTGACTTTCGAGGGAGAATAGCATCAAAGCAAACGACTGGAGGATGGAAAGCCTCTTCCTTCATCATAGGTTTAGTTGACAAATATTTGTAAAGATTTTGTTCATCAATTCCCTTGGCATTATAAGTACAAATTTTTGTTCTTATTGATTTAATAACAAACTAAAGAGATGTTGCTTAATTTGGCAGTGAATGAAGCAGCAGAGAGGTTAGCGTTTTTCGCGATTGCCGTGAACATGGTGGCTTACTTGGTTCTTGAAATGCGAAAATCGCTTCCGAATTCAGTCACTATTGTCACTGATTGGATCGGAGCTGCATATGTTTTCTCAATCCTTGGAGCTTTCATAGCCGATGCTTACTTGGGCCGCTTCAAAACCATCGTCACCTTCTCTTGCATTTATGCAGTGGTAAGAATAGAATTTTGGAGATAGGATATAGTTTTTAACTCTCAAGTGTCGTGAATCTTTATAATTTTTTTTTATGTGATATGATTTTGTTGTAATTTGATGGTGAAAAATTATATTGTATACATTAGTAAGATATTTTTCGTATCCTATTACAAAATTCTCCTAAAAAGACAGTAATTGTACCAAACTTAATTATTATGTGTTGAAAGGTGTGACATGCATTTAATTAATTTTTGATAAAATATTCATGGCAGGGAATGGTGTTGTTGACACTTTCAGCCTCCATAGACAGCCTACGTCCACCTCCATGCAAGGCACGGCCATGCACAAAGGCCACGGACGGCCAATCGGCATTCCTCTACGTGGCACTGGCTCTGATAGCCCTCGGAACGGGCGGAATCAAGCCCTGCGTTTCGTTTGGGGCCGACCAATTCGACGAGGCCGACGAGAAGGAAGTCGTGAAGAAATTCGCCTTCTTCAACTGGTTCTTCTTCGCAATAAACATGGGTGCAATACTAGCCATAACTGTCCTGGTTTACGTGCAGGACGAGTTTGGGTGGGAATTGGGCTTTGGCATTCCAACTGGGGCTATAGTCTTGTCTATCATTATCTTTGTTGCTGGTGTTCCGTACTACCGCTATCAAAAGCCCATGGGAAGCCCATTTACAAGGTTCCTTCACGTCTTTGTGGATGCTCTAAGGAACCATTTTAAAGGCGTGGATGTCAGCCCTCGAGATGATCTTTACGAGGTCAGGACTAGAGAGTCTGATATCGCTGGAGCTCGAAAGTTAACTCACACGTCGCAATTTAGGTGAGTAAAAATATTTTTTCCATCCTTTTTTTTTTTTTTCTCTTGAAAAAAAATGAAAAGAAAAACTACCCTGTTTCTTTTGTCAAACAAAAGGGAAGGGGGTAAAAGATTCTAAAATGACTGACAACATAATTCTTTTGAGAAGTATTCATTCACAAAAGTACTGTATGTCTGTCGTGGTAATGATTATTGGTCACGACTGTTCCATAGCACACCTTGTGGAACTACTACAGGATATCGATATGATCATAACTTGAATTTTGGAATTCAAAAATAACATAAAAGAAAATCCCCAAAATCTACAACAGGAGTTTGGAGCCCGTTTTGAGAATATCTAGAGATGATATTCTCAAGTTTGGTTAGAAATATGTGTTTGGGGAAAAATTTTAAAAAAAATTATATAATATAGAAAATAATACAAAAGTTTGAAAAGTATTCTGAAAAAAAATATGTAAAATCGATATTGTCTGTTTCTATTATTGTTACAAGTATTTTGATATAAAAATCATCTCATTTAATTTAAAATAAAATTATAGACTTTTAAAGTTTAAATTTTTTGAAAATAGAAAAGAGATAAAATTTGATATAGAGTTGGGATTTTGAAATCCATGACACCCAACAGACGATTAGTACATTCACAAAAAAAAAAATAGCATAGTAATATAGACAAAATTATCATAAGATATTATTTATAATAATTAACTTCTATTTTTTTCTAATTTAAAAATTATAGATTTAAATTTTACACCTTATCATAAAATATCTATCAAATTATGTGATCTGCGGTGATATTAAATTTGATATTTAGTAGTTTTTTTGGGGTGAATTTTGTTAATTAGATTTGAATTTCACATTTTTTATGAAGTCAAATTTTACTAATTTGTTTGTTATTGGGACGTCAAAAAATGAAGGTTTCTGGACAAGGCGGGCGTTATGACAGACCCACTAGGCGACAAAACTAACCGTTGGAGGCTATGCACAGTGACCCAAGTCGAGGAATTCAAATCCTTCATCAGAATCCTGCCGGTATGGGCGGCGACGGTGGCTCTGGCCCTCTCCTTCGCCCAATTCTCAACCTTGTTCGTCAGCCAGGCCTCCATCATGGACCGCAGCCTCGGCCCAAACCTCACCATCCCCTCCGGCTCAGTCCCCATCTTCGGCGCTGTCAACGCCCTCGTCCTCGTCCCTCTCTACGAGAAGCTCATCATCCCCGCCCTCCGCAGCCTCACCGGCCACCACCGCGGCATCACCTCGCTGCAGCGCATGGGCGTCGGGCTCTTCGTCTCCATCTTCGCCACCGGCGCCGCCGCGATCATCGAGAAACGACGCCGCAACGACCCGACGCCGTCGGAAGTCAGCGTGTTCTGGCTCTTCCCTCAGTTCTTCCTGATCGGAAGCGCCGAGGTGTTCACGTACGTCGGACAGCTGGAGTTCTTCTACGACGAGGCCACCGACGGCACGAGGAGCATCAGCAGCGCCATGTTCTTGAGCGAGCTCGGGATCGGGAGTTGGGTGAGCACGGCGAACGTGAAGATAATCGGGCGGTTCAGCGGCGGAGAGGAGAGAGGGTGGCTGAGGAATGATCTGAATAAGAGTAGGCTTGATTATTTTTATTGGATTTTGACCGTGATTAATGGGGTTAATTTCGTGGTTTACGTTGTGGTGGCTTGGCTTTACACGGGGAGGGGTAAAGCGAGTGGTAGTGTGAGTGACGACGTCGTTTATGATGATGAATTGTATAGTAATCTTGGGAGTGGGAGAGGGAGAGAGGGAGGTTTGACCATGATTCAGTTGTGAGAAAAAAAATTGGAAAAATGTAGGTGTTAATTAGAAGGTTGTTTTGTGGGTTTTTTTTTTTCAGTTTATTGTTGCATTTTGTGTATGATAATTTTAGTTAAATCTCTTTGCTTTGTTGACTTTGTAGTTAATGTTATCCGTTAATTTCATTTGGTTCACACGTAGCTTAGGTTAGGATCATCAGTTAGAAATGAAAATTTTAAATTAGAGTTGGTTGATTTTTAAAAATTAATTATAAATTTTATTGACTTTTTAAAAAATATATAAAAACTAATATTAAAATTTACATTTAGTTTGAGTTAAACTTAAACACCAAACAAAATCTTAAAAATGATGGGATTTTTTTTTAACTTAAGTGGGGGCATTCAAACTTTCAACCTTGAGATAAAATCAAGTGTAGTATTACTATTAAATTATGCCTCCAACTACAAAAATGACAGCCATTCGATATATCCCATTTAGTTGTTTTTCAAAGCATTATCACCAAAATTTAGAATTTAACTTAATGAAAAGAAAAAATTATCTAAATAATTTTTTATTTATTTATTGACTAACATAACATAAAATCATCCCTCTTTATCAACGTAATACAAACTCTTTTTCTTTTTATTTGTTTTGATAATTTTTAATTTTCTGATATAATAATTATCTTTTTTACCCTTGGTTAGATGTTTTTCATCCAATATTTTTTTCGATTGTTTCTCTCTTTAGTTCACTCTTTCTCTCATCTATGGTGTCTCCAATCTCTCTCTTCTCTCACTCTCCATGTTGCTCTCTCTCTCTCTCTCTCTAATGGTGGCCTACGCTTGCGCGAAGGCGGCGAAGAACAGCAGAGCTTGTGGCGGCTAGGGTCATAGATCGGGCCGGAGTTCGCGCATTGGAGAACGCGGTCTTCTTGGCCAAGTTATCCACTACCACGAGCAAAGATTCCGGTGGACTTCAATGCGGTGCCGGAGTACTGGAAAATCTCGCGAGGAGATTCACGGCGTTGATGATTCGGTGCCGGAGTCGGACAGATCTCGCCGAAGAGATCCTCAGCATCCTTGCACAGATCTTGCGATCTGCAACAAACCTCGTCCTCCAATGAAGACCCGATCAGACAAGATCTAGAACGCGGCGAGAAAGACGGATATAATCTCTCTCTCTTTTGATCGGTGATTAACAAGTCCAGTGGTTGTTGGCAGCGCCGGGGCTTCCGTAGCCCTCGTTTCGTTGTTCGCCTTCAACATTGTAATCTCACTCTTATGTTTTGAAACTCTTTTTTTTTTTAACGATTTTTTTCTTTGCCTAGTGGTTTCTAGTACACGATTTTGTTTGAACCTCTCCTGATTTGATTATTATGGTCTTGTTCATCTAATTTGATTTTGGATGCTTACAGTTTTTCATCTCAGTTTTTATCTTTTTCTAAAAAGTCGATAAAAATTATAACTAGTTTTTAAAAAGTCAACCAACTTCAATTTAAAAATTTTATCTCTAACTAACTTACCAAACGGAGGCTTAGAGTTTTCAAACTTACCGGTGGAGTTCTTTTGGGTTTTTACCCTCTTTTGGGGTTCTTACTATTCTTTATTATATCTAGATTACATTGGCTGGGGATGTTTTATCTGCAATGGAAGTTGTCAATACTTTTCTTTTTTTTTGATAAATAAGAAAAGTTGTCAATACTTTAATACGACCTTCTTGCCTTGGTTTTAAGAATTGGAAAATGTAATCTGATTGATATTTTTGTTCTTTCTAGTAAAGTATGCAAAATCTTCTATTAGAATATTCAAAATATTCTAATAAAGTATGCAACATAATTTATTAGAGTATTTCGACGATTGGTACCGGTGGTGAGAGTCAGAGACATCTGGCTATTTATTTGGAAACTAAAAATATTTTACTAGAGTACGTAATATACTATAGTAGAGTATGTACTATACTCTACAAGAGGAAGACGTAGACATCCGACCATCAATGTTGAATGCTTAAAATATTTTAGTACAGTATGCACTAAACTCTATTAGAGTATGGATTATATTCTACTAGAGTATGGACTATATTATACAAAAGTATTTCGACAATAGGCGCTGGAGCCAGAGACACCTGGCTATCCGTGTTAAAAACTTAAAATATTCTATATGTTGAGAACTTTAAATATTTTAGTAGAATATGCATTATACTCTACTAGAATATGGACTATACTAGAGTATACCGGTGACTGGCACTGGCGATCAGAGCCGCAGATATCTGGACATTTATATTGAAAACTGAAATATTCTAATAGAATATCTAAAATATTTTAGTAGAGTATGAATTATACTCTACTAGAGTATGCCAGTGACCGACACCGACGGTCAGAGCCAGAGACATCCAACCATCTATATTGAAAACTTATTATAGTAGAATATTCTAATATCATATGCATTATACTTTATTAGAGTATTACAGACACCGACGGCTGGAGTTGGAAACATCCTACTATCCACGTTAAAAGCTAAAAATATTATGCTGATGACCGGCACTGGTGAGCGAAGCTGGAGATCATCCATATTGAAAACTAAAAATTTTGTAATAGAATATCCAAAATATTCTAATAGAGTATGTATATTATAGTAGATTTTCTAAGTAACAAGAGCAATTTGGGTAAATTATGTTAGGTTGACCTTTGATTTTGTAGATTGTCCTTTGACTATAACTATTTTGTGTCATATTAGTGCAGTGACATAATTTTGTATTATGTTAGTAAAGTAGTGTCTAAATTTGTGTTGTTTTGATGATTTCCCCAAATATTAAATGTTAGTAGTAATTAAACAAATTAATCAATTATCAAATCAATATTTTGAGGACCTACATTACAGCAAATGCCCACTCGACTAATTGTTAGAGACTTTTAATTACCTTGCAATACAACAAATAGAATAACCAATCAATTTATAAGAAGCAAATAATTTAAGTTTAGACAAAATTTTCAATCAATTTAAAAAAAAAATTACGAAATCATAAAAATAACTAAAAAATTGTTAATTTGCCCCATCGTTAATTTTATACTAAAATAATAAATCAAAACGACAGACATTATAAGGAAACAATGCAAGTTTTATGACCCATTTGATATTACATCTTGAACTTATATTTTTTTTATCTCAATTTTTGTGTTTTTCTGAAAAGTTAACTAAAATTATAACTAGTTTTTAAAAAGTCAACCAACTCAAATTTAAAAATTTTAACTCAAACCGTTACACAAAACGGACCCTTAATTATATTTCGAATATACTAAAACTCATCTCATACTCTCAAATTTTATACATTTATCATTTTTTTATACTTTAATAAACAAATATACATTTATCATTTTTTTTATACTTTAATAAACAAATAAACCGCATAACAATGTCTAATAAACATTAAACCTTTTAGAGAGCAAAAAATCGTACATATTTATAAAAATTATTAAGACAAAGTATTTCAAAAAAGTGGCTTTTTTTTTTAATAGACAGGCACAAAGGAGATTGCTTTATTTCTCAGCCATGCGGGATTTTGTCACAACATATGTTTTACAACTGTTTTTGGTAAAAACACACATTTATTTACTGTATGTTTACCTGTATGGTTTTGTGCCTACTGCCTGGGGCACAACTGTACTTTAGTTTTAAATTTCGAGTGGGAAGATAATATTTTACATTGCTAAATAAAACATGTTCTGTTTATCAATAAAAAATATTATATGGAAATACACCTGTTCAAAGAATTTTATCAAATATATTATTTTTATTAGTAGCCAAATAATTTTTTTGTTTTAAATAAAGCTAGATTTGGATTAAGGTTCAAAAAAATGTTTTTTTTTTTTAAATGTCACCATAATATCTTGATAGACCCCGTTAAAAGAATATAAGACTTAAAAAAAAAAACAACGTTATTAGTTAAGGTAACAGAATAAAAAAAGAATATGTAAGTTTAATTGATCCATAAAATGACAAAAAAGTTGTGGAAGTGTAAAAGTTAAAAATAAAAGAAAACAGTGTGAGCTGTGAGAGAATAAAGAATCCATGTGGACTAAGTTTAAATAATTGGATTCAAATTAATTTGAAAAATAATAAATTTGAACCATTTGAACAAAAAGGTTGAAGTGCAAAACTTTAAAAGCTATTCACCACTTCTCTACTGATAAAAGTTCTTAGATGAAGTTTTTTAGTAGAACCTCGATAAGTGGGATGTGTAAACATCAAGGTAGTTGTTGTTATCTAAAAGCATAAAGTATAAGAAAAAATACATATAGTTAAGTTGTTTTTAAAACATTCACAAAACTAATTAGGGAAGGAAAAAGGGAAAGGAGGAAAAAAAAAAATTTATCATGTAACTTGAACTCATGACTCAATAATTTAAAAATAAATAACATACTCATCAAATACCAATTAAACGAATAAGGAGATAAGGAGATAAGAAGATAGGCAAGATAGGTGCTCATCTCTTAATTGCCGGGCGATTATGGTATTATTCCAATTCAATGAGTTTGAAGACGAGTCCAACCACCATTGAAAAGAAAAGTGAATCAAGATGAATACTTGCTTTTTTATAAAAAGAAGGGCGTGTAATTATGGTTAGACCAGTACTATAATTACTTTAATGATGTGATCTTAGGATATGTCTGCAGTCTGTGCTTTGGATGCTTGCCCGTTGTCTGATTGTACCAAGCTTTTTTCCAAGTTGAATAATCCGTTGAAATCTTACCTAGAATTTTGTCGGCACACGGATCTTCTACCTTGACTATGTTGGTCTGACAACCATATTTGTGAAGGTACTCAATAAGTCAATAGTATATACCATAATTACCTTTGCTTTTTTAGAAATTTAAAAAGAAAAAAAGAAAAGAAAAGAAATTGTTGATATAACTTTAATCCATCTTTCGGAAACAAACAGAATAACTTTAACAATTATGATTTTCCAAGTGTGATCCATAGAGACCTTTAAAGAACAGATTATGTATATAATATATATATATATTTATTTATATTTATATATTATACACAAAAGAAAGGAGGCGATAACTTGTATTCCTAATGGCTGGCACAACAGTTTGGTTTAGCTTTCATGTTATTGGTCTAACGCAAGGTGTCATGATCCAGTACCGCATATGTGTATATCTAGTGTACAACTCAAGTTCAAAACTTGGATTTTAATGCGGGGTTGTTTTATCTTCTCCCTGTCGCATTTTGCTCGTTAATTTCCATAATGATATGGTTCCACGTTTGAATAGTGGATGTCACTTCTTGCCTCCTCCATTGCGAGCACATTATGGCATTCACCACAGTGCTCATTTTGGACTCTAGTGGGGGTTTTTTTTTCTTTTTTTTTTTTCCCCCTCTCATTTAGCGGTGTTTTTTCTCAATTGTACTCGAATATTTTTACCCACATCTCAATCATGTGTTTATCGCCATGATTGAACAAATTTTGATTATGTTTATTCCTTTCCAACCGACCAATCTTAAAACAAAAAATGCTGAGAGATAGTAATGATATTAAACACCCATTATTAAAGAAGAATTTCATTTATAAATTCTACTGTATTGTTATTATTATGTTTACGTGGTGTTAAAGATTATTGATATTTATTAATATTGTTGATTGAAATAGATATATATAGTCCGAATTTTTAATTTATTTATATTTACACGACTGTGGCGAGGAATGAATATATCAGCTGCATGCTTGGCCTCTTTAGAAGCCAATAGTGATTACGGTAGGGGAACTTGGTGGGACCATTCATAATCACTAGGTAGACATGTTAGGATGATGTAAAGTAAAATATCAAGCAATATTGAATAATTTTATAATGTGGAAATCTTTAATTTCGCGTAAATCAAACCATAAATTAACATATAAAAAGCATGGAGGGATTTCAGGCCCTCTGGCCCACATAAGTGACACTAACGATCATATTCATTCCCTCAAAGAGAAACCCTTTTTTTTTTCCCCTCAGTTTTTCAACTTTCCTACTGACAAAGCCATCTGGAAGACAAAAACAAAATAAGGAAAACTCAACACACACAAAGCTTTCTGATAGATCCAAACGTTACAAAGATAGCGATAACGTGGAAGAAGGATCTATGAAATCATTCTGCTGTTGATGCTCCGTGTGGCTGAATCGCAGCCTTTTCTTTCGCCATAAACTTTCTCTCTTCGCTTTTGCCCCACAGCACCAAGTACAGTCCACGACGATCAGCACCGCCCAATGATCCTGTCCATCACATTCACATATAGTTATATAATATATATATATATATATACAAAACAAACATGATGTGCTGTATTAATTTATTTCACTCAATATATTAATTATGTATTTGAGTTCTTTTGTTCATTTGTGGTTCCCTTATGCTGTCCTTCCGCGTCTTCTTATTAGTATAATTTGACCAATAAAATATTATGATTTTGTCCCCACCGCATGCCCACAATTCATGTATTTTACAAGTATGTGATCTGTATTTCTATATGTAGATCCAAACGTACAAAGACCTACATGAACTGAACTATAAATCATTTTTACCTAGCCTTTTTTTTTTTTTTATATAAACTAAACTACATGAGGATATATATAGGTCAAAGTTTTGGTGTATGCGGTCAAAGATCATAATCTCGAAAACAAAATCGTACTGCTGGGGTTGCACTACTTCTTGATTGATTTGGACTTTGGCCCTAAAACAATGCATATGGATATGGTATTTGTAGATATATATATATATATATATATATATAGTATGATTAGTAGAAGGGGAATATATTATAGGAGAGGAAATGGGACCCACCCTCCCAAGTAGAACTCTTCGCCTAAAGCAACGGAGGCCATGATGGCGACAACAAGAGTCTGAACAGGTTGATACACGGCAACGAACACAGGGCCACCTCTGTCAATGCACCATATCTGTACAGCGAAGGCTATCCCTGATGCCACCACTCCCTGCATTTCCATATATATATAATCATCATATCTGTCTACCAAAATAAAAGAAATATATACATATATATATGTACGTGTACATATATCTATAATATAATTCTCATAATTTCAATATATATGCCCACCGCTCAAATAAGCATTATTGCCTAACAACTTGTTTGTCATTTAATACCTAAAAAGTAGAGAAGAGTAAAAAGATAAAGATAAAAGTGCCGGGTTATGTTATGTTATGCATAAACCAGATCCGATGAACTCGTTGAAATCTACCCCAACAGACATGTCACCATTCTTTGTTACCCTTTTATTTTTGATACAAGACTTGACAAACTTTTCAACAGAATCCACTCTAGGACCCTCCTTTAGTCAGGTCTCTGACACTCTACTTTAACTAATTTCCAAAGGAAACGACACGCATACCTTCCTAAAAGAAGGGGGGAAAAAAAAGTAACAAGTACATGCACATTCCTATATCTCAAGCTTGGCTGAGAAGATTTGATCAGTTTAATTTTTCCAACATATCCAAAGTGGATTTGGAGGAGATATATATATATATATATATATATAGAGTGCTATACTACTGAGTTTAGTTTTTACTTACCGCGTACAAGATAGTGAAGACTTCACCACCAGTAGTGAAGATCCAAGCCTTGGCTTCTCTCTCAACGATGGCGGCGATGATCACAAACTGGATAAGACCAAAGAAACACGTGTAGGAAGTAACGGAGAGCCTGGCCGGGTACTTCTTCAGCACCGGGGCTTGCAAAACGAGCCAAGCGGACCAAGAAAGGCAATGGCCGATGAGGTAAACGCAACCAAGGGTCCAGTTCTTGCCGCTCGCGTCTCCAAGGGATGGAAACATCGGTTCCGGCACGCTCTGAAGTCCTGGTGGAGATGGGCTGTAGATCGCTGGACCCTTGTATAAAGTGATCACCGAAGCTCCGGCCACGCAGAAGATCGTTCCGAGAACCTTTGATATGCCGTCTTTTCGGTCTAGTCTTACTCGCTCTATGCTGTATATTAGAAAAAGAGAAAGACTTACAACAACTCTCTTACTCTATGTTAAACTTAAAAAAGAGAGGGGGGAAAAAAGGCTTTACTACTATGTGTGTAATATATATTTATATATTTTTTTTTACCGGAGTATGGCTGCCATGAGAAAGGTAATGGCCGGGACGGAGTTTTGAATGGCGGAAGCGAAGGTGGGCGACGTGTTGTCTAGCCCCAGCAAGTAGAATCCCTGGTTTGCTGTTATTCTGCGACGATGAAAGAAGAAATACATGTGATAAGCGTGAGTACATAAATTTTAACAAGTTGTTTAACATTAAATTTCTTGTACATATATATTAATATGGCCATACGTACCCAACAAGCGCGAGGAGGAAAAACTGTAGCATGAAATTTAGGGTCATTGCAGGCCTCTCCTTCCTGAGAACGTAGACAAAAAAAGTATACATAAACATCATTTTGTTCACGTGTAATAGTAAAAGTAACTTATATATATATAAAATGGATGTTGTTTGAGTGGAGGATGTACTTCTCTAAGAAATAAGCAAAGGGGAGGAGCAGAAGCAGCGCGATGATGTTCCTGTAAACTGGGAACACAAGCTTACTTATGCCCATGTTAAGAGCAGCTCTTGAAACGACATGGAAACCTGCATAACCAAACTGCAGGGCCAACATGGCCCCGTGCAGTTGGAGCCTTTCAGGGATCGAACACCACATTCTCCTTCCGGAGGCCGAACCCGAATCCGCCATACTATGACTGTATGTGAAGAGCTAGACTTATAAACCAGCTATATATATATATATATATATGAAATAACAGATATTATAGAGAGTAAAGAGAAGAGAATATATTATGGAAAGAAAGAAAGAAAGAAGGAAAAGGGGAAAGAGAAGTGATGGAGAATGGAAGGGAATGGTGGGAGATATAAATAGGACCGAGTCAGAGAGAGAGAGAGAGAGAGAGAGAGAGGTAGGGAGTGAGTGTGATGTAAAATATGGGACCCACAAAAGGGTCCTAAAAAGATGTTATGTCAACTGTTGCTATAAGCCTCAAATGTTTTTGGTTGTCTCCCACATTCTTCTACTCCTCTCTTATTCCACGCTTGCTCTCTCTCTCTCTCTCTCTCTCTCTCTCTCATTAGCTGACAAGACAAACCTCATCGCACTAGCTAGCACTACTCTACGACATGAAAAACTAGAGAGAGAGAGAAAGAGAAGAGAGAGAGAGAGAGAGGATAGTAATCAAATAAACAAGCTATGCTTTGGAGGCATGCCATTAATGATGATAATTGAGGAGATCAGGCCAGAGAGAGGGCCGAGCCGCCATTGATAGATAGCGCACACGAGTGGGAAGAGGAGACGTGGGTACTCCCCCCAACCCAAAAAAAAAAAAAAATCATATATGCCCTTCTGAATCAAACTCCCGTGAAAGACTATAACCCCACACCCACATTTTTCCCCCTATTCTACCTTATATCTTATATATTTTACCTAATTTACAAACTTTTTCTTCATGTATTTTTCTATACAAACTATTATTTTTTTTGTTGATGGTACTACTGCTTGCTTGCTTTGTAGTTTGTATTTTTATGGTTAGCATTATAACTAGCTCTTGCTAGCTACTTTAGAACGTTACTTTTGTTTTTATATATATTTATTTATATGTTTTTTCTGATCCCGACTTATGGCTTTACTCAATTACTTGTATTATTAATTCCCACGGCAAAAAGCAACTCTAGGTATATATAATATATTTGTGTGCGGAATTATTTATATCCGCCGCGTATTCAGAAACCACACCACACATGAATTCCTGCAATTTAATATGATGCAATCATTTAATATGTATTTACAAGGTCATAGGGAGAGAAAAACTCATATTTATATATAGTGCTTCTGCCTTTTGTTTTTTTTAATATAAGTTGTGCATATATTAACTTGTAGAGCCGAAAATTCTCCCAAAAACTTATATCGTTAATAATACAAATTTTACTAATTTAATACTTGCAAAAGGATAGAGTTGAGGATACATATATTAAGATATTTACCAAGCAGCTTAGTGATCATGCATTGCCAAATTCTTGGGAAAGAGGGGTGACAACACCTCATCTCTGGCTTGATTTATTAACATGATATTCAGGGTCTGATTTATACATGAAAGTTTATTTGTCTTTCGCGCGTGCTATCAGTAAAAACACTCTAAAGAATCAGCTGCCAAGAAAATGAAAAGAAAATTAAATAATAAATAAACGATAACAAATTAACAACAAAGACGTCTCTCCTTATAATCTGCATCATTTCTTACCACAATAGTAGCAGTTTTTCAAACAATTTCTTTATGTTTTTATAAAAATATATATATATATATATATATATAAAATTAACACTTGACTTAACAAGAGATTTTTATAGATTCCTTTAATGCGAATATTAAAGGGGGATCCACGGACAATCCAAACGAAACATTATCTTTGCTGGGAAAAGAAAGAAAAAAACAACTAACAAATGGTTAAAATTAGGGGATACTTCTTTTAACGAGGGTCCTTCTTTTAACGAGGGTCCACCAATGCTTGAGAAAGCGGAGAAGAAAATATATATACATGACCATTTAGGTGGATGGAGGACCTTTGTGCATATACAAATATATATATATATAAAGTAGCAGCCAACAGGAAGAATCCATCTTCTCCGGAGTACGTTTTTTACTTTTTCGAAAAGAAAATCAAATTATATATTATATATAACATCTTTAAATCTCTTTTAGTACCGTGATTATGTGATCTTAATCAATTGAATTAAAGGGTCTTCAACTTTTTTTCAGGCGGTTGATCCTATTCTTAATTTAAAGATCTAGGCTCAATATCCTAATTAAGTGTTTCCACTACTAATAAGGTTAAAATAAAGGATTCCCACTACACAAGGAAAGTTTTTTCTCAAATGCAAAAGCTGTGCGTTCTGATATTCAACTCCACCTCGCTTTAAGAGACATGTTGCCCCCCATCAATTGAGACCGCCATCATTCTAATTTTCAAAGAAAGTTGAGAAAAGAGGGCAAGAATATTTTTGGCTTTTCGATTCATTAAAAGTGTTGTTTTTTTTTTTTTTTTTTGAAATTACAAATAATAATAATCTGAATCATAAATTGGAAAAGCTGAGTCGGAGAAGGGAATTGGACTTGAGGTCTGACCCGGCCTGCATGAACCGGTCGGACAACACCCTGACCAAGCCAGTTGTGATCTTAATTGTATAAATTTTCCCTATTTCATCCTCTTTTTTGAGTCATATACAATAAAAAGTACAATATGCCTGACAGCTAAAATAGATTTGGTTTGCACGAGAGAATCTTGGAAGCTAATCTCTCTCTGGTCGAGTCACGGCCTCTCACTTCATGAGCCTGCAAAAATTCACTCTTTTTTTTTTTTTTTTTTTTCTCCTGCATTCTTTTCTTTACTTTTTTTAGGTGTTCTTTTAACATTGAATTTGTTAGAATGGAAAAGTTTGAAAAGCAAGAGTTTTTCTGCTGAGTAACTTTCAAAAGAACATATAACTTAATACCTAGTGTGGACATATTCCTTTTTAACATAAGGCAGATTGTAAAAATAACCTTTCTAAGTAGGTATATTTATTATTTTTGTCCTTTTTTATTGTTTGCTTGGATTTTTAACCCTTTATATTTATTTAATTGGAGGTTAAAAAATAAAGCTATTATAACGGGGACAACAATCTAAAAATATATTTTTTGAGGATTAATCTTGCGAATGACCCTTTTTATAATATGTTTATTCCAAAATGTTGTGAAAAGAATGATTTGAATCATCCGCAATATTCTGGATATGCATCCCTTAATGGCTATAGACCCTTTTTGCTTTCTCTAAAATAAAATTTTTCGAGAATTAGAATCTACGTGCGCACGTAGGAGATGACACCAACATTACATGTGCAATAAGGACACGTGGCATGATGACAGCTAGGGTGTGGTCCAACTTCGTATTACTGACCAGGATTGTATCCATTAAGCAACCATGCTTATGACTGACAGAAGGTCTAATTTGCTTTTTCAGTCGGCATGGTTTTCCTTATTTAAGAGGTCTAAAATTGGGTTTAAAAGAAAGTAATTCTGTTTTCACGAGGGACCAAGTGGGGTGGTAAACTCAATCGTTTTTCTCAACAAAATTTAGAGTTAAAATCAATACTCATTACGATAATTTAAATATAAATCGGTTCACATGTCATGTAATTGTATCCTAAATTATCAGGATACAAATCACTTATCATTTTTATACCTTTTTTTTAATTAAAAAGAAAAGGAATTTCAGTTCCTTTCTTTCTTCTTCTTTTTTTTTTTTTACCTCGGAAGAAAAGTATTAATAAGAATAGTATTTACCACGGAGCCAACTTTATCATAAATCGTGTAGCCAAAAATGAATCTTTTTAATTGCAGGGAGTGTTACCGGGGCAAAAAAGAGAGCATTACCAACTGCCTTGTACGGAAAAAGAGAAGTGTCTTTGCTTTTGATATTTAATGTCACTAATAATCTTTTTAGTCGCACGCCATGTTACTAAATTATATATATATATATGTGTGTGAATCCTTGCAGATATTAATTAAAAGTGCACTATTAGTAATAATGTTGTTACTCAAATCAATGTTTACAAAAACATGTAACTAAAGTAATTTAATTACTCAAGCTAAGTATATCTTAGTAAAAGCATCATGATGAAAATCCGAAGGAAAATTAATTGAGAAAAACCAGCCTGCAGCAGCAATAATAAACGAGATGAACGCATTAGAATTGTGTCCTTCACGCCTTAAACACAATGTCCAACACTTACCCAACAACTGGAACCTTGTGTTTTTTTTTTTCTTTTTCTTTTTCTTTTTTTCTTTTCAATTTTATAGGTATTTTGTTCTCACATTCAACTTATATATGCTGCACTGTCTCGATCACATCCCACTGCTTAAAGCTCTAGCTTATTAGTCACCTTCCGTTTGGGGTCCAGAGGGATCTTTCACTCCATTTGCAAATTAATCTCTTCTTTATAAATAAGCCAGATTATTTTTTTTTTCACAGTAGGACCATACTATTAAAAAAAAATAGAGATGATTTTCTGTTAATTATTAGGAACATAAGTATATAAATGAATTATTAAGTGGGATATTGCTAAAATTTTCTTATAAATAATAGACGTTTAATCAATATTTTAGATAAATTTTACCAATGAAAAATGAATTTCTAAAAGTTTTTCCCCTATTCGGTATAAGGTGACTTTGTCATTGATTAAAGTGCTTAAAAGTATCGATCCTAAGCTTTATCGATAAAACTAGGTTCTCAAATTTATGATCCCATTACACAAGGTACCTTAACAGTTTAGTGTCATTAAAGGTATAAGCTTATATTAGGCTTCTTGTCTATAAAGTTTTCCCTAACATTTATTATGCTCATAGTTTGAGATCATAACATGAGAACCAAGATTGACCAATCCCTCTCTTAAGATCTTTTTTCCACTTTTTTTTTATAAAGAGAAAGGAAATGTCACAAGTTTTTTTTTAATTGTAACAAATATTATATTTTATAGGTATCTTTAAAGTTTATAGTATGATTTTTAAAGGATAAATTATAACATATATTTCTAGTAAATTTTTAGATTTCCTTGGATTTTTGAAAAATTTCGGAATTACGATTAATTTTTAACAACAAATTTATGTGCATAATTTCATATTAAAGAGAGAAGAGGAAGGATTTTTTTGACATTAAGTGATCATAAATTTGATTATGTAATTTATTACTATATTCAAAATTTTATGCAATAATTTACTATTACTCTCTTTAAAATGCTATTATGCTCTTTCTCTTTTCTTTCTTTTTTTTCCCCAAACAAATGGTTAAATTAAGATTCGGTTTTTGGGTCCTAAATAACTTTCAGACTTTTCACATTAGCTTTTGTGGACATTGCAAATTAATTAGGTGCACATGCATGAATAATCACCCACCATATATAGTGCTTAAGCCCCACATTGACCCCCCAACGGGTAATCCCATATATTAATTTCTTGAATACAACGTCACAAAAGCTATCACTAAACATAAAAGTGATGAAATATGATCATACTTTTAAAATCGCAGTTTCATGTGCAAAAAAAAAAAAGAGGTCCGTTAAAAGAAAATCTAAAAATTCCAACATTAATAATATGAGAGGAAATGAAAAGAACTAATCATGTTTGAAAATCTCAAACGTGTATATTTACAGTTAAAGTTCCTATTCTTTTGGTATATGCCATTATCGGTAAATATTCTTCCAAGTTTCAAAAATCTGCACGATACATTAATTAGCATCTATAAGGGATATACATATATATATGTGTGTGTGTGGTGTGTGTACGTGGGTCCGACAGATATGATGTCTCAACTGTGGCTAATGACCTTAAAACTGGGACCTACTAATTTTAACAGATGGGATCCACGGTAGCACATGGCGCCCTGCACTGAGATTTCTGGAATTTTCAGTTTGGTTTGATGCTTTTGTACTAGTTTGTTGTGTATATATATATATATATATATATATATATATATTTTTTTTTTTTTGGGTAATTCTTCTTTTGAAATTTTGGAGAAAATAAAAATACGTTGATTTGGTAGGAGAAAAAGATCTTAATTATATATGACAATGATGGAACTAGCCTTCTAGTTAGTAAGAATGTACACTAGAACTTTTTAATTATTTTTTGAAAAGATTATTTGTGATCTTGTATATATGTATGACTAATGAATTTTTAGATTAAGAAGTGTCTAATAGCGACTGATATGAGATAAATTGATTTTTAGCATAGACAAATCGAAGAAACCATCATAATTCAAAACTAATTTTTAAAAGGAAAAAAATCAGTGAAGCAACACCCTCTACTTGTTTACACTTACCTCCGTCCCTGCATATGTAAGCACACTTTCGTATGCACTTAAAAATCAGTAAGTTAAGATTTTGTTTATATATCTCTTTGTTCTTTATGGTATTGTTTATTTGGTGGAGATAAGCATTGTATGCTCGAGGGATTCTCTGAAGAACAATGCTATAGAGATATCAGTCGATGCGTTTTATCATTTTGTTATTAATACGTGTTTAAAATCTATAAATCAATTATTAACAATTCACTTATCACATAATTTGTTAGTATAAAAATTGTGATCCCTAACAATACTCTTCTTTTCAGTGTTTGCAAAAACCTAGAAATGAAAATATTGATCCATCACAAAGAGAGAGCTAGCTAGCACTAGGTGTGAAATCTAGGTTATATAGGTTAGGTAATTTGTCCACTTTTTTAAGTCCTACTTCGCAAAGATTTCATAAATCTTAGATCAAACTTTTTTTTTTTTTTTTTTTTGCCCGGGAATTATGATGCCTGCTCTAGAGATAGATTGCAACCACGCGAATAATTCAACTCTATTTTCAACTCGCCAAACGAAGTGAGGAAAAAGATACATAACCCAAGAACCCATTTTTTTTATTCTCTCTTTTGGGAAGATCCTTGTAACTTTATGCGGGTTGGCCTTTTCTATTCTTGTTGAATTGATCACTATTGCTTACTGGTGGTTCTTTATTGCTTTTTGTGTTTGGCTCTTTTGGTGCTTAAAGTTATTCCACCAACCGCGCACACCAACGGCGGAGATGGACCTATATATATATATATATATGTACACACACACACATCCATGGACTACGTAAATATCAGATAGATATTTGTATAAATTTTCATGACTTGCGTGTTCAACAATGTAAAAACACGGATTATTTTCTTTCCGGCTTTCTTTTTGACTTGAACTAGCTATTTCCGGCTTCTCTTTTCTCTTTTTCTTGCTTTTTGTTTCCATTACCTTACCTATTTATGTTTTTGAAACGATTATGTTCAATAATACCTTTAAGAATACGTGAAGAATAATTCAAAAGCGTGAATCATGATATTAACTTTCTCTCTAGTCTGTTGGGTTTTTATTTTTAATGTATTATATGATAATCTTTAATTGTCCGTTTGCAATTAATAAACTACTATAATTTACACATGTTATATATATCCACACACACAATTTTGCGATTATGTACGTTAGGATGACAAGTTTACCACTAAGCTGGGGACCCACCCTTGTTAAGTGAGATGGGGCGGGAGAAGCTCGGTCTATACAGATTCAATTATTAATATATTATTAAAATTTTAAACCGTTACTAGTTATGAGATGGAAACGTATTTAGAAGTCTTTAACTCTATTTTTCATTTATCCAGTTATGAGATGAAAACGTATTTAGAAGTCTTTAACTCTATTTTCCATTTATCCATTATGTTCAATTATAAACGAACTTTAAATTAAATATGTTAAACATAATGTTTTGTAATTTATGTTAATTCAAGTATAAACTATATTATGTACGATATATGAAAATATAGAAAGTTACATATTTTTCTTTTATTTTGACTTAAAAGATGCCATATAAATGTTTTAATTTTATTTTTTGTTGTTTTTTTTTTTTCATCTCCTGAAAATAACTAATTCGTAAATAGATGTATATTCAAGACTATTCCAAAGCTGCAATGAGAAAACCCACCCAATTCTTGTCAATTTAAACGGGTGAGAAGACCGCCCACCATTCTTCTAAGTGTGCCCCTATAAACGATCCTAGCATGCAACAAGGGCTCCCAAATTACTCAAGGAAAAAAAAAAAAAAAAAAGTGCTCCCAATTAAATTGATTGATCTTTGAAATCAGTAAAATTTGTTCCTCGGAATTAGTATTGATTAACTGATTTGTTCTTCCTCGGAATTTGTCTTGATTAAGTGGAAAACACTGGTTCAATTAAGTAACACATTAGAATTAATTGGCATCTCTTCTACGTATAAGTTACTAGTTCAATGAAATCTATCCACGTAAGTAGAATGTTGATTTACAAAATATTAGTTAAGAGCTTATAAGAAGCTAGTATATTTAACACAGGCGATTTTTTTTTTTCTCTCTTTTTTAAAGGAAAGGAATATCCAGTATTGAGTCTGCTGTTGATATACCCTTGGCCGGCTAATGGCAAACCACTAGACCATAGACAGCCGGGTTGAGCACGTAACGGCCAAAAGTAGAGGCTCATTTGATGCCTAAACGGGAAAGATAACAAAAGAATTTCAAATATGAAATACAGATCGATACATTTTTATGTAAATATATATATATATATATGTATATGAGTCGTCATTATCATCTTATGGAATTTGTATGTTTGATCTGCAACATAATGTTGGCCGGAAGACAACTCATTAAGATATCCCCAATCAATACCATACTTGACCCCTCTTTATTTATTGGATTCCCACTTTGAGCATCCACGTTCATGGGAGTGACAGCGCTTCCATTAATTACTATTCCCTTCCATATGCACCAATACATGATTGTGAAAAGGAAAGGATGGGTCCCAAGCTAGGTATCTCAATACCGTCAGATTCGACTCATATATCTTTTTATTTCTGTCAGTTTTCATGTCTCATAACCCCGTAGATCATATCAATTAAAATGTCACATAAAATAAACATTGTTATATTATATTTTAAATTGATATGATATAATATTCTGAATGAATATAATGGATAGATATATATATATATATATGTGTGTATACCAGAGACTGATTATAGTTGATCCCTTCCTTAGTTGTTCATCTCCTTTTGAGAAGATGGTATTGGAATCTTTTAACCAAGAGAGAGAAAAAGAAATTAAAATTTTTCCAAAGCTGACAAAGAAGATTCCTAGTTGGTCATTTTCAAGATCCAGAATCACTCTTTGAGTGTGGGTCTGACATTTAACGTTGAATATTTACACCTAGTGAGCGAGACATCAGTGGCTCCTCGTGCTCGACAAGGAACGGATCTCAATTCTGGGCGTCCAAACTCTACTATTTTCCCTCCTGTTTAGTGCCCACTCAGTCAGAAACACACACTAAACACTCGTCGTTTTTTTTCTTTAGACATAATGTTGATGTCCCAAGAGAAGCTTCGAGCTGGTGGAGTACTCGAGTGGTCTTGTCACGGCCACAGCCACGTAATTAACGTGATAGTTTGTGAAACACGACAAAATTATAAGAATCGTGCAAAATTTTTAGTTCATTCTATTAGCGTTGTAAATTAAACTTATAGATTCTTAATTCTGATAGATTTTTAGTGCATCAAATTTATTTTTCAGGATACTTTTTGAAATTTTTTAATTATTCTTTATTGAAGGCATTTACATCATTAGATTTTAATTAAAATTAAACGTCGACCACTACATGATATGAATTTGATGTATATTTAAATGTCCTTATAGATATTTATTTAAAATTAAACATCGACCACTACATGATATGAATTTGATGCAAGTCCTTATAGATATTTAATTATATTCAAAACAGAGTACATATTTTGTTACTAGACCCAAAATACATATTATATTTTTGTCAAACTTTCCTCCTAAGAATAATGATAAAGAGTATTGAAGTTTAAAATAGGGAAGAGTCTTGATAAAAAAAAAATTAAAAAAAATCGTATATTAAAAGAAAATATTTTTAATGAAAAAATAATATAAAGTTTCAATGTCATATGTAAGTTGAATGATTTCCCATCTAGTCATCATTAAAATACTAATAAGAAAAGTAGGTGAAGGATAATTTGACTCCATCATTGAATGCCAGTCAAGTATACATGTTGGAAAGAGTAGCCCACTTGAAGGCTAGAAGATTAACATGGATTATTGAAAACCTGCGTGAAAAATAATACATATATATCCATGCCATGGATTTGGATTGGACATGTTGAGGAATTTTGGGTTAACATCACTGCCGCTTCGTAATCACAAAATGCGGGTAATGATGATATTCCAATGAAATGGGCGACTATGGGCATTATACAAAAGTTGTGTATATATACATACATATATTTATATATATATATATATATATTTTTTCATAACCTACGTACACGTTGGCTGCTATAACTTCTGAGACAACTTGGCTTCCTCGTTACGTCATATTTCCATTTTAAAGCAAGAGGATCTTTTAGGTATATATCTCGTTAGTCCTTGCCCCACTTTGATCAACTACTTTTTATCCTCAAAATGGAATCCGCATGCCAGCCTCCACCCTTGTTTTCCTTGGCCAAATATGAGAGCTTTCTATAAGAACGTAACCCAATGGTCTAAATATTGGATATGAACAAAATCATATCAAGATAAACAAGCACGCAAAACATACAATTTTTTTTTTTTACAAATCCCATGATTCAAGATAAATCCTTGTTGGTTCTATATGTTTTTAATTTACCAGTTGCTTCCTCATTAGAAAGCAACTACGTAAGAGGGTGAATTTTGATAGTTTACGATTTTATGTAATTAATGATAGATGTACTTATATAGAAATCATCTAAAAAAAAAGGCATTCTCAACATGTAAGCACTATAACATCTCCGAAATTTGATGATGTGAGACGAATTCAACATCTAATAAATAAAAGCCACTCAGACCGTTTACCAACAAACAAAAATAGTAGAGACAGTCAACACCTGTGGTATTGCTCTTGGGAAAAATATGGACTGGTTGAATGCATTTCATCATCCACCATGGCCTGTCTAAGCCAAGCCCAACTTTGTAACAACGACTATTCTTGAATCCAAAGCCCTAACTCGTGCAATCAAATGCGGAGGAGGAGCTAACTCCCCCACTTAATTTTATTAAAATGAAAGAAAAAATAAAGAAGTTCAAAATACAGTCGTAACGGCAAACCAAATTAAAAAATAAAAACAATAAAAAATAACACCCTAGAAAGACAAATAAATTCGAAGTTTATACACTTTTCTTTTTAGAATTAACACCTTTATCTCCTTGCAAATTATTAAGTTCCGACAATTTCTCCCACCATCTTCAAATCACGATCTCTACTTCTTCTTGAGCAACTGCTTAGTTAGCGATTTTCTCATGCAATCTAAACTTCATCAGGTTACAAGGACTATTCCCAGTCCATCTTATATAAATTCCCCCTCCTTTTTTTCTCTATCACAATGAGAGCCTTTTACTAAAAAAAATAAATAAAAACACTTCAAAATTTCGAACTAAAGAAATCCTACTCAAACTATCAAACCCTCCCCTTTCACCCACTGAACTAACCCCAACAGAGTCCCCTTTCTTTTCCAGTTATTTCTACTAACGGTACATGTAAATCCTTTAGTGCAACAACTCTTGCCATTGGCAGGCTCAAAATCACATATACCCAACATTTTTTTTCTAATCCAGGGGCATTTGAAAGCAGTGAGGCACGCGAGTAGATAAAGGGTTACTGAAAAAGTTAAGCATCGTTCTCAAACAAGTAAAACCGCAGTTAATTGTGGATTTCGAAACTAACTTCGATATATATTCTTACAGCAAGTTTCTCCGACTTTTTTCGTCCGGCGTCAGGATCACACTAAACAAAGGCTATGGATTATTAGTTGTACCTTTTCAATTATATGCCTGCTAAATGAGCAACAGAGACTTTGCTGCTTGATGATGGTGTTACTATATAATTTATATCCCTCTTCACCACAACTTACCACTCTTGCTGGTTAATTCCAACTCTATGGTTAATACAAAAGGTCGACTTAATCAGCATTTGTATCGTCAACAGATTTCTTGTATTCTGGCTTAAGCTCATAAGTTCCTTGGTTCGTTCCTCTCTTATTGTACACGCATAGCTCATTCAGTATCTCTTTCAAGAATTGCTGTAAGAAAAGGTTACAAATATGGTTCAGAGAGACAACTAAAATATCTATTAACAAAAAAGCAAGATATGACACATTGGGTTGAATCATATTTCACAAAACCATAATTTTAAGATCATCTTTCTCCCCTTTTGTTTGGTGAAGAATAGAACTTTCACTTATTTCAAACTTTGGAAGTGGCGAGTCATTTTACAAAGAAGCAAAAGCTTTGCTTGCAGAAAATTGTATAAAGAATAATTCTAAAGCGACAAAAATACCATAAACATGAGATTAACATAAGCAAATCATTATCAATGGACATACCGCAGGTTGATCAGTCTCTTGGACAAGCTGCTTCAAAGCCCAATTTGGTTGTCTTTCAAATAACTTGAACATTATATCCTCCAGCTCCCCACGATCTCTTCTAGTTCTTTTCACATCTGATTGTTTCACTGGAGCTGTTTTCTTTTTCTCCTGTAAAACATATAAGTGATATTATACATCATTCCTTTCTTTGTTTAAATCATATGTCCAGGGATATTTTGGGTAAATTACCCAAAATCTTGTACACCAAAGGGCTTTGCTATGTGGTCACAAAAGCAATAACATGGAAATAGTTCAATTAGAAAAATTCATAAAGTATACAGATGCGGCGAAGAAAGGATTTTGACAGTAGGCCTACGGGCATGCAAATCAGAATTTACAAGGATCCATTGCCATCTTCACAGCCTTGGAAATTATAAATCATCCTAGACCAAAATCGTGTTACCTATAGGTTGGATAGAAGGCTGAACTGAGCAAAGAGTGGCCATGGAAACATTAAAAAATTTATCAAATAAAAATAAAAGCTCTAAGCAAAGCCGACATAGAAGGTAAACAAGCAGCATTTATAAACATAATCAGTTTGAACAATACCTTGGAACTAGATGAAACTAAGCCAAGCATGCCAGGCATGGGCCTCATATGTACTCCACGGTCATTGTCAATAACCTTTTTATCAAAATAGAAGGAAAATTGTTATCATCAAACACCATACAATTAAAGCAATAACAAAGAATTTTCCAAGTCAGATGATTACTTGTATTTGCCTATTTTTAATCATAGACTTGTTTGTCCTTTCACGACACAGTTTGCCATACTCGTCAAGGTTTTCACCATGGGGCTTCATGTCAAACTTGTGCTCCACTTTCCCTTCTACTGCAACCTTACCTAGAACTAAATGGCAAATACCAGTCACAAAAGGATAAAAAACCAACAACAAAAAACTAAAGCACTTAAAAAAAATGAGTGACAACCGTTTCCAATTTAGTCTAAGTGGATATTAAATTATTAATTGGGTGAGTGATTTCATATTCATGCAATCATTCTGCACTTAACCAAACCTACCTCAAAGAGTGTCCACTTAACATGAAATGTTTATCACTACTACGTAAGAAAAGGAATACAACAGCTAACATTGAATGGAAAACAAATGTTAGCACATTGCTGCTCACCTTGATTTGCCTCTGAGAACACACACATAGGAACAAAGTCTTTGAACATATTCAAAGAATAAGTTTTCGGCTTATGTCCAGTATCGGTACCAGCCGTCTCCATTGTGAACTGATCGTAAATTTAAAAATGTAAGAGAAGGTTAAGAAATGCTTTAATTTCAAGTAGGGATTTTGATATCAAAATTACTGCCAAATATAAAATCTAATTAGATCAATCAATGGAAATGTAATTGCAGAGCAAGTTTTCACTGGATGAAATCCGTGATATAGCTGCTGATGCCAGCTGAAAGATCACTACTAAGGTAAGGACGAGCACCCTTGCCGAGCAACTCCAACTCTCGGAGACGTCTCCACCATACAACATCGTCCAAAAGCTCGACAACAAACAAAAACTTCTCAGCTTGTTGTGTTATCGGGCCAATTTGATGAGAGAAGTATATACTAGTACTAGTACAAGTAACCAAATTCAAGTCTAGTCCTTTCGACAACTGGACCCTAGTTATACAATCTAAATCACTTCCCATGTACAAAGCCTAATACAACTGGCTTATTTTTCCCCATAAAAACCCTAACTTTTACTCATTAGCTTATCGAACGGCGTTCACAGACAAATCATACCATGATGGAACTCTTAAAAAGTAAAAATACAATAAAATAAAATAAAATAAAAAGTACTTTTACACACAAAGCTACACACTTCCGTAAAAAATTAAGCTTTCAGACAATGATCTTCCCTAATTCTAGCCAACGAAATTCAGAACCTGTTCAATTTCTGAATCTTTGAGCTCAATTTCCATAAAATTGATGTAAAGATTGATCAGGAACAGAATCAAATTACATTTTTTTTTTAAAGAAAGAAAAAAGAAAAGAAAATAAAAGAATTTTCGGAGGAGTACCTGGAGGGAAGAGGAATCGTCAGAATGAAGAGGATCGAGGGAGAGAACGACCTTGGCAAGTGGGTGCGGATCGGAAGGATTGTGAGACTGCCATGACTTGGCGACGACCAAAGGACACTTCATCAGCCAAACCGACCTCTCCGCCTTCCCCGTGTCCAAGTTGCTGCTACTTCCGCCATCGTCTTCCATCCCTCTCTCTCCCTCCCTCTCTTTCTCTCTCTATAATTTCTCCCTTTTTTTTCCTCCTCACTTTCTCTCTCTACAACTCTTGTCTGACTTGCTTCTCGAATGTTAGGGATTAGTCCCCAACCATAAAGACCGGGGTTCGAGCAACGTTACAGGATGATTTACAAATATATCATAAATTTGATACATTTTTATAATTTTTTATTTTATAAAAATAAAATAAATAATTTTATCATTTTATGATATTTAATTATATAATTAAATAATAAAATAATAATAATAATAAATAGATAAAAAATCTATATATCTTTCTTTTCCTTTTTTTTTTATTTATTAAAATATATAAAATATATTTACCCTTTCCTTGGTCCATCGGCATAGAGACTTTGTTAAAATCCATTTTGGATTATGACATAAATTTTTTCTTTAGATTTCAACAAAAATAATCAAATATATCCGATTCTGATTATCAGAGTATTTTATATTTCAATAAAGATGACCGAACATCTTTGGTTTCATATACCAGCATCGTTCATTGAGAGATTCTGTTAGAATCCTAACAAAATTTGTTTTTTTTTAATTTCAATAAATATTGACCAGACATCTCCGACTCTGGTCACCGACATCGATGCCTATTGCCGTAGAGATTTTATTAGAATCCATAATTTTTCTTATGGATTTAACAAAAATACCGTAAGTTTCAGTCATTAAAGAGATTCTTTTAGAATCCAAAAAAAAAATTATCTCATTTTTCTAAATTTCAATAAAGATGTCGTAAACTCCGTTCGTCAAAAAGATATTGTTATAATACATTTTGAATTCTAAAGAATACATGTTGAATTCTACTAGAATGCTCTTTGAATTATACTATAATGCTATTTGAAAACGCTATTTGAATTCTATTATGATTTTTGAATTCTACTATAATGTTTTTTGTATTCTATTAAAATACTTTTTGAATTCTCCTAGAATACTCATTAAATTTTACTAAAATGTTCTTTAAATTTTACTAGAATGCTTTCGATATTCCACTACAAATTACACCAATAATAACAAAAATAATCAAACAAAATACTAAAAACTCAACCATCAAACAAAGTATTGAGGAAGCTTCGTCAAAGTCTTGAACAAAGTCCTGCAAAGGAGGAGAGAGAGAGGCATTTTCATGCGAGTGAGAAAGTGTAATGACGAACAAAGTAATAAAAATCCACCTAAAAATGTAGACAACTATAGGAAAAATGAGGACAAAACCACAAGCAGATCATCATAATCATGCTCATTACCTTCAAATAAACCGCATAATTACTTTAAAACAATCATGATATGACTATATACAAAACAAAACCACAGCTGAACCCAACCTAACCAGATAGTTGGGCAGCTCATTGTCTAATCGAATCAAGCACTGTGCTCAAACCAACACATAAAACAATTATCAATAACACGCGTACACTTCCAAAGCAACCAAAGAACCAATCTTAACACTCAATGAACTGGAATTAAAATAAAAAACCAAAACATAAAAAAGTAATTAAGTTAAATAGTCCCTGAACTCTTTCAAATGTAACGGTTTGATCTCTGTTTTTTTTTTTTTATATAACCCTAAACTCTTATTTCTTGATCATTTTAGTCATTTCCATCAAACTTTATTAAATTTTTAACAGAATCTTGTTAAAATAATCATTTTGTAGTAAAAAGATTAAAATACCCTCCAATCTCCTAAAAAGTCCCCTATCTCTCCTCCCTTTTTCTCCCTCACTCCCCCACAGCCTCAATCTCCTCCATCTTCGGCCGTCGCCCCCCCCCCCCAACCCAGCAAGTTCCGATCTGGGCCACTCCCCCTAGTGCGAAATCATCTCCGGCGTTGCCCCCCCACCCGTCAAGTTCCAATCTAAGTCCCCCCCCAACACATTCGCAATCTGGTTTGGCCCCTGCCTCCCAGACAAAATCTAGGGTTGCCCCATATTTATCATGGTCAATCAATGATTGATCAAATATGGAGAAAAAAAATGACAAACGACCATGCTGTTGAATTAAAACAAATTTCGATCATCTATTAGATTAGACAATCAAAATAGATTACCTAATCTAACTTAAAAAAAAAGGTGAAACGGAATAAATAAAAAAGGGATTTACAGCTAAGTTATCTTCTTTTTATAAGTTTTTTTTTTTATAAATATTTGAAGTTTTTAAAAATTAATTATAAGTTTATTTTTTAATATAATATTTTGGTCAATTAATAAATTGACCACAATGTAAATATCAAATTTTTATAGCCAATCAGTTATAGTCATTAACTAATTGATCAATCTGGAAATAATGATAAACAATTATTTTGTTAAATAAAAATAGTTTTGGCCATCTATTAGATTGAGTGAACAAAATTGGTCATCGAATCATAATTTTCATTTAAAATATTAAAAAAAGGGTAAATTGAGTTGTATTCACCCAAAAAAGAGGGTGGATTTCCAACTTTAATAAGTTTTAATCAGATTCAATTTATAAGTTCCTTTGAACCTTTGGGTGTATTTGGTAAGAAGGACAGTAAATTAAAAACAAAAAAGTGGTGTATCATCCATGTGAGGGAGTTGAAAAAAGAGGGAGAGATAAATGACAAAAAATAAATAAAAAGCATCTATGCTGTTGATACAGAGATGCAAAGGAAATAAAAGAAAAGTATTTTGTTAATATATTGATTCTTTTTAATCAAGTAGATAAAAAATTTTTAACAATCTCTCCCTCACATGAGAGATTAAAATTATATTGTTTTAAAAGATTACAAATTAATTAAATGAGATTTTTTTCGGGAAGTAAACAAGTGATTATTTAAAATTTAAAAGTAAGCCAATAGTTAGAAGAAACGATGATCATAAAAAAAGGGGGGAAAAACAAGTTACATTCGTATGCAAATACGTGTCAAAGATGTTAGAAGAACAACTTTTTTTAAGATTTTTTTTTTTTTTTTTTGGGTCATCTCGTGATCGAAGTGTAAAAAATTTACTCCAAGCATCCACAGACTTCTATATGTACACTAATAGACAATAGAAACTCCAAAAGCATTTCAGGAAATTTTTTTTTTTTCTTAATAAGGCCTTCATCGATGAGTTAATTTGCGTTTTAATGATCTCATGCATTTAATGCTAAAATTTGGACCGTAAAATTTAAGTTAAAATTGATTGTGTGTTTATTAAGACATTTGAATTATTGGAGTTAAAAAAATATAAAAATTTAAAATGTGTTCGAAAAAAAAAATAATATGAAACTTATGTCGTTTATCGTAAAATTATATATAATTTAAAATAAATCATATCATTTGAAATTGTCTATGTAAAATTATAAACTTTTAAAACTAAAAAAAATAAAAATTAAATTACAATTTTAAATTTTGCATGGTACATTTAACCTTAAGACGTTTGCAAATTATTTGTTGTGAATTTTATTGACGGTCAAAGGTTGGACAAGTTGCAACCAAACGATAACATTGAAAAATAAAACCGTTATGGATATCAAAATCAAGTAGTGTTGTTTTCTTTATGATGACGTCCTCCGTGATCTGTCACTGATGGTAACTTTAAACAAAATGGGAAGCTTATTAACACCAAAAAAAAAAAAAGATATTTTAATCAATATGTGCATTATATTTTTTATGTTCAATAAAAAAAAATAATGTGTATTCTTTCCAAAACAATAATAATAATAATAATAATGTGTATTGTATTTGTTAAATAGAACGGAATCAGTTGTATCAAGTTTAGATTACCCTAAACCAGTTATTAGATTTAAGCCTTTGTTTTGGGTCAATAAATTAGCAAAAACAAAACAAAATTAAAAATAATACAAGTATAAAACGGAAAGAAATTAGACTCTTTTTTTTTATTTTATTTTACTAAGAAGAAAAATAAATTAAAATTTACATGCCAACTCTCTTCATACTAATTTTAGCAAATTTGGCTTAAAAAAATTAATAATAACAACTGAACCAATGAAACGCGCCAATGCTTGACCATAGGAATATCAGAATTGTGTCACACACTTGATGTGTCATCTATAATTCTTCTCTTGGCAATAATGATGAAAAGTAAACCTAAAAACATGGCTACAATTACTACTATATACCAAAATGTGTAGCACAACATGGTGGAGAGTACCATCTTTTTGCTTTCAATCTGCAAAAATAAAATAAAAATAAAAAAAAAATATATCCCTAATCAATAAAATTTTCTCAAATAGTAAGTACCATGATGCACGTGAATATGCGATAGCCATTTTATGATGCTTACATGACTAGCTAGGATTGTTGAAGGGAAAAAAAAAATGACATAAAAAGGTAAAAAACAAAAGCACACAAAGGTCCAACCAACAAATGGAAATATGAACGTCATACAATCCCGTCTAGCCAATAAGTTTAAAAGAAAGACTAAAATATATATATATATATATATATATATTCTATGTTAATTCCATATATACATACATAACATAATAATGATAGACAATACAATAAAAAAAGAGATGGCTTTTCCCTTCAAAAAAAAAAAAAAAAAAAAGAGAGAGAGAGATGGTTTTCTCAAAGATTGAAATGAAAAAAAAAAATCACAAAGAAAGTTCGATTCATTGTTGCAAGACATATGAAATATTAAATGAAATAGAAAGAAATTTTCAAACCTAAAAAGAATGTAGGAACTTTGAGTATAAGAACTTGAAACCTCCTTGCTTTTTAAATATTGTGTTCTCAATAAACTGAATGGCAATTTCAATCTACAGAAATATTATATATATAAGAGTCCAGTCAGAGTTTTAATAGGATTTTTAAGCTTTATTTGATTATCAAGTTAAACTTCAATTAAATTATATTTTTTAATTAAATTTTTATTTATATTTAAAAAATTAATAAAAAATTATAATTAATTTTTAAAAAATCAATTAATTCTAACCCACTATCTAAATATAAGCTAAAAGTACGGTGGTTCAGTAAGAATTTGTTTTGATCTCTGATTCAAGTGCATTTATATTTTTTGAAATTTTATAATTATCTTTCTGAAATTATATTTATTTATTTTCTCAAATAATAATTATTAACTTTTTTATTATTAATAAAGTAACATATCTTATTCGTACACTCGTGGTAGGTTGGGTTTTTTTTTTTTTTTTTTTTTTCATGGCAAAGCAGCCACGTTCGAGCTGTTTGTAGTGCGTACGATAAATAAAGAAGGAAAAAAAAAAAAGAGAGAGAGAGATATTATTGTCAGATATTTAACTATTTTTTCCAATTCGCCTTCATGATTCAACTTGCAGAAAACTTAACCAAGGAATACTCAACACGTGTTTCGAAATAATTGGGTTAGCGTCCACCAACCAACTACGACCTTCTGGGAAGTAACTTCATAAATAATATCCGAAATTCAATACTCCTCCACTCCACACAGACTGTTCTCTCCTAATCCTCCTTCCCAAATCATGGACCGTGCCTCTCTCTTCTCTCTCCTCCTCCTCTCTCTCCTGTCCTCTGCGGTCGCCTCCGCCGTAGCTCACGAGGAGACCGCCGACGACGACGTTTTCATCCGCCAAGTTGTGTCGTCGGCGGGCGACGATGAGCTCCTCGGCGCCGAGCACCACTTCTCCAGCTTCAAGGCGAGGTTCGGGAAGACCTATGCGACTCAGGAGGAGCACGACTACCGGTTCGAGGTGTTCAAGGCCAATCTCCGCCGAGCCAAGACGCACCAGATGCTCGATCCTGACGCCGTCCATGGAGTCACGAAGTTCTCCGATCTGACGCCGGGAGAGTTCCGCCAGAAGTTTCTAGGCCTCAAGCGGCTCCGCCTCCCAAAGGACGCTCAGAAGGCGCCGATCCTTCCTACCAACGATCTCCCCGACGACTTCGACTGGCGCGATCGTGGCGCCGTCACGCCGGTCAAGGACCAGGTGATCATGATCATCTGCTTTTGTAGACGGTCAGAATTGAATTTGATCTCCTTTTGGAAAGTTTTTGATGTTGTTTTGTTTTATGATGAGGAATTAGGGTTCTTGCGGGTCTTGCTGGTCATTTAGTACGACGGGAGCACTGGAAGGAGCTCATTTTCTGGCGACGGGAGAGCTTGTCAGTCTGAGTGAGCAACAGCTTGTGGATTGTGACCACGAGGTATGGCTCTATTATTATTATTATTTTTTTTTTAACTCTTCGATTTATTGTTTATTTTTCTTTTTTAAGCTTATATAGTTTAAACGTGAAAGTTTGGATTGTTTTCTTTCTGAATATTTAAGTCAACGCTCTAAAAGGAACCTGTTTAACATAAAAACATATGTACTTAATTTGAAGTATTATTTGCTAGGAAGAATTTGGATTTTGGATGAAACTCATCCCTGTAACTAGGAAGCTTGAAAGTTTTTGATATGAATTATGTTTTGTGTTTTTTCTCTGGATGATGACCTACTTTCCCAATCGTAATTTTGAGTGTCTAATAGATATTCATAAGTTAAAAAGAAAAAGAGTCAAAAACTTGTATTTGTATTTGATGTTTTGGTTGTTGAATCTTGGAGAAGGTGATGGACACTTGCACAAATTATTTTCTCTCTTTAGGAATCTTTGTTGGTTTGTTCTTAACCAGTTGTTAGGGAAGAATCAATCATTAATTTTGATAATCCTGTGATAACTGATATGCTCATCTGTAGCTGTTCTGAGTTCTGAAATTTTTCTTGCAATTGGAAAAGCATAAAAGTAATATTTGATAACATGTTTTTCAGTGGCCAAGTGATGTAGTGGTTGATTGGTATGTTTCCATGGTTAATCTTCAGGTATCATACTTGAACCTCATGCAGTGCGATCCCGAAGAACAAAATGCATGTGACGCAGGCTGTAACGGTGGGCTGATGACCTCTGCCTATGAGTACACACTCAAGGCCGGCGGACTACAGCGTGAGGAGGACTATCCTTACACCGGAAAAGAAAGTACCTGCAAATTCGACAAGAGCAAGATTGCTGCTTCCGTAGCCAACTTCAGCGTTGTGTCCCTTGATGAAGAACAGATTGCCGCAAATTTGGTGAAGAATGGCCCGCTTTCAAGTACTTAGCTTCATCAAATTTTCTGAAAGTACTCTTCTTTGTTGATAATTAAAATCCGAGCAATGACAGTGGTACTAACAGATTTTTTTTCCATTTTGCAGTTGGCATCAACGCAGTTTTCATGCAGACGTACATAGGAGGAGTCTCGTGCCCATACATCTGCTCAAAGAATTTACTGGATCATGGAGTGCTTTTGGTGGGCTACGGGGCTGCGGGATATGCTCCGATCCGGTTCAAGAACAAGCCTTACTGGATCATAAAGAACTCATGGGGAGCGAGTTGGGGAGAGGATGGGTATTACAAGATCTGCAGAGGACGCAATATTTGTGGGATGGACTCTATGGTCTCAACTGTCGCTTCTCTAAATTAAGTAGTACAAGTTCGTACGTCATCGTCCTACTATACTTGGCAATTATGTGGTGGCACTCCCACTTTCGAGTCGGTTGTGTAAATATATAAAGTGATGCTTCCATTTAGATCACATGTGTTAATGTCTCCATGTAAACTAATCATGTCTTGGGACTGTACTATTTCTACTTGAACTTTGTAGATTACCATTTGCCCCTCTGGGGAAATCAGAGACTGGTCCATTTTGCAGAAGTTTTGCTTCTGCCCTTTTAGTTAATAAAGAAAAAATAAATAAAAAATCTGTGACCTTGTCGTTGATGTTTGGAATCATTGTTTTTAAAGAGTTTTATAGGCTCGCATGATCTTTTAATTTTCCAATAAGCAATGAGAAATTAGAATGGAGTTTATAGTAGAATGCTATTGAAACTCCGATACGAAGTTTTAAAGTACAAGATTGCTTTTTATAAGTTAAATTTTTGTGATTTTGATTAAATGCTTTTTTTGAAAAGTGAAAATTTTAATTATTTATTTTTTGAATTGGAAAAAGAGAAAACTTTATTGATAAATCAGAGAGATCAAATTTCGAGATCTTCAAAGTTAAAAAGTAATTTCTAGAAAATCATCCCAAAAAAATCCATGATGGATGCATATATATTATATATATATATATATATATATTTTTTTTTTTTTTGAACAAAGATGCATTTATAATATAGTGGCTTCCTCTTGTGCTATGGGCAAGACATGCTTGAAATTTCAGTTGACCAATAGCGTTTGGTTTCTAGGTAACAACGCTGTGACCAAGGTTCAAAAGTGTACCGTTTTTGTATCCTTTGATCTTTGGCTCGTGGTGTCGCTCAAAATTCTCAAGGAAGAACGAAGAAATATAAAGAAATACTTTCGAAACTCAGGGATCCGTTGTAGTCTAGTTGGTTAGGATATTCGGCTCTCACCCGAAAGACCCGGGTTCAAGTCCCGGCAACGGAAAATTTTTTACTTTTCTAATCAAATGATTTTTAAATTTTAATAAATTTTGTTTCCACAGAAGCAAACGTATACGTTATAGTCTAGTTGGTTAGGAAATCCGGCTCCCACCCGAAAGACCCGTGTTCAAATCCCGGCAATGGAATATTTTTCCCCCTTTTTCTTGTTTCCATTGTCTAGTTTGTTCTGCCGTTTAATGACCTGCCAAGTTTCTTTTTTCTCTCTCTCAAAATTTTTTTTTTCCCCAGAGAGTAGTTTCTTTTTTCTTTCTTTTTTATCATCTTTTTCCCCCTTTTTCTTGTTTCCTTTGTCAATTTTGTTCTGCAGTTTAATGTCCTTTCAAAGTTTCTTCTTCCTTTTTTCTTTTTTTAGTGAAAAGTTTCTTTTTTCTTTCTCCTTCATCATCTTCTTTTTTTCTTTTTTCTTTTTTTAATATTTTTTCCTTTTTTTTTTAAAAAAAGGCACCAACCAATTTTTTCATAATGAATAATAATTAAAAAAAAAAAACTATTTTCATACCACCTAATCCGTCAAATGGTCATGATCTAAATCAATTTCTGAGGCCATTGCTCCAATTGTTTCTGAACAACAGTCAACAGGTAAGGACCCCATACCAAGAGGGATCATGAAAAGTTATGGCTGATAAACGGAACATGCTTTAAAAAAAATAAAAAATAAAAAATAAAAACAACAACAACAAAAGATTGCTCAGAATTTCCATTAGTTAGAGGAAATATTAATTAATTAATTAATTTTTCGTTTACACCTTTCTCCACTAGAATGTATCAGAAAACATGAGCGTTTCCTGCAAAAACAACAAATGTATTGAACAAATCACCTAATAATCATCAAAAGAATACGAGTATCAAACATAAATTTTGCAAATGTCACTTGTGAACTCATGGATGTCACAAGTTCAAATAAATTTTGCTAGCGTGATCAAAACGGCACTTTTCTTTATTCGAACTTTGAATAACAATCTTCACCGAACACAGAGTGCGATATTAATAAACTTCTTGGGGTTGCTACATCACCTTTTTATAAAGCCTCCAGCACAAATGAGGAGTACACCGGTTTTCTGTAGTCACAGCTGGTCCTGCTCTGTCGCTTGGCCTTTGAAGCTAATTTAAGATGATAAATCTTGTTTTGCGTCTTTTCTTCATACATTGTATCATTCATCCTCTTCACTAATCAATGCAAACGAAAAAGGGCAGAACTTGTAACCGTTTCCCTCGTAGAACTTGCCCTGAAACTCCACCCAGTGAAGCCGTAGGGCATGCAAAAATGCGCTAAGTGTCTCCATCACCAGTAGAACACCAACAGTTGCAAATACAAAAACAACTATGCCAATAATTAGAATAATGACATTGTTGAACCTGCGGTCATTTTTACAAGAGTTTCATTACTCTGCTTTCGCTGAGATCTCAGAGGCATTTATGTCAGTACAGAAACATTGATTAAAATACCTACCCCCAAGCTAGAAGTAGAACCTTGTCATAAAATACACTTGACAACTCCGAGTGAGCTAGGCTGGATTTAGAAACAAAAATCAGAACCATATGATCAACATTCAAATGTTGGTGTAACATCAACAACACGTAGAGGCTGCGACTGTAGTAGCATTGCTTCTCTGGTACATTCATAATAAAATGAATCAAAAGAAGCAAGGCCACAGAACAGAAATTGTTCGTCCGAAAATATCATGCTTTGCCATATTAAATTAGAAGCGCGTGATAAGAGCTAAAAATGGAGAAATGGAAAATTGACTTGTTTTATTGAATATTATTGAATTCAAACGGAACTGAAAGGGAAAAAAATACAAGCACCGATAGTGTTGAGCTCTCAAACTCTCACCCAAAGAAAATCTCTAACCAAATCCCACTAGATTTACCATACCCCTCGCTTTCTAACAAGCCCCCCTTTAATACTACTAGTTGCCTTCTAACACCCCACTCATCCACCTCCTAATCAGTTACAATACTAAAACTAATTACTAAAAAACTTAACTAATCAATTATACTACTAACAACCTAAAATATTGAGAAATCCTATAAGCATGTCATCACTTTTAATCTATGTAACAATGTATCCTAGACAATAGCCCTCATATGCAAGCAAAACAAGAATTTAAAAATCAGCAATATGGATCACATGCATGTTTAGGATGCCTATTCAAGCTTCAAGACCCCATGAGAATGAGATGGATTAAGAAGTCAGCCAACCTGAGGGCCCACAGGCGCAGATATGAAGCCGTGTTGGACACTGCACCAAGAACAAATTCTATTGTATGTATCAGTTGGTGTACAAAGACCTCACTGAACTCGAATTCCTCGTCACCATGAGAATCATGCTGCGTCTGTTCTTCAAGAGGGTCTTCAGCGCTATGAAGCATTGTGTATAATTGACCTCGATGCCTCTGATGAATCAATATGAGAAATGTAAAAGGACTGACTAAAAACCTACAGCTGGGACACAAGAAATCAATTGAATACAGAGATAATAGCAGAGTTTCATGTTTACTTCGTCGTGTTGCTTCTTCAAGAGAAAAGGCTTTGGAAACAGCATCCACGGCACAGCAATAAGAGCCGACAGCAATAACAGAATCTGGTAATTGAATGCGAAAACATACAGGGTTAGTGCCACTTCCCATTACTGCAAGAATAGTTTTCATCATAACTAAAAGATAGAGATTTAAACCTGAAGGAATTTCTGACCAACGAAAAGCTGATTTTCGCCTAAATCATCAGTAGGACTTAGAAACATATATATCATTACATGATATAAATCAGCTTGCGAGCCGGTACACCACTTCACAATTATGAGGAGTGAAAGATAGCCGAACAAGCTGTTCAAAAATATTATCTGGGGAACAAATTGGTACCTAAGCCATAGACAATAATTACAAACAATACTCAACTAGAAGTGAACTATGAACAAGAATTGCAACCCTCAAAAAGTCGAATAATCAATGCCAACCCCTACCAAAATAAAGAAGAAGGGAGAAAAAAAACTGTATGCATCCACTAGTGCAGTTAAGGATGAATGTGAAAAGTAGTATATACATTATGTTAAGAGAATTTTTAGAAGCCCTAGAAGCCCTCGAAAAGAACTGAAGCTAAGACAGGGAACACCACTTTGGCCAGCTATTTTGTAAATAAGGTGCTGCAAAATGAGGCTTACCAGATATTTAAATTATCTTTGAAGAATTTTGCGTTAAAGTAACTCAAGATGATTCCAAGGTTCATCTGAGCTACACCAAGTAGGATAGACATCTTCATCTTCAATGAGTTAAGAAATGGTAATTCGCTTCGGGTACCATGCCATTTAGGGTCTACTCCAAATGGGTAAGTGTCACGAACCTTCATCAAACCAATTGTAGTAGCATCCCTGCAACAAAAGGCCCAGTGTAAACATAAAACAGAGAAAAAGTGTCATACAATAGCATTTTACGGTTCATACCTGCAGGAAGGGTCACGACATCCATAGGCTGAAGGTCCAAATAATTCAAATGGGACCGAAAAGAATTCATTATATATCAGTCCTGTGTAGATTGAGAAGATGGCCATCATCAAGATAACATAACGACCCCCAAATGTCATTTCTATAATGTCACCAAGTTTCTGTTGTCAACAAAACTCAAGTGAGCAGAAACATATTGCTGTACTTACAAGCAACATAAATTGCACTCCAGTTAGCAAATGCCATTCAACAAATACCTGACTGGAAAATTTATTTTCCCTCATGATGAAATAAAGTGTTGCCAGCAATAAACAAATACCATGGCCCCAATCACCAAACATGACAGCAAAAAGGAAAGGGAATGTGATAATCGTGTAAACACCAGGATTTGCTTCTTGATACTTGGCAACCCTACAATGATAGAATCTGATAAGTTCTTCTGCATAGATTAAATAGTGAAACTTGGTCGCTCGGACAATTAACACGAGCTTTAAAAAAAAAAAATCCCAACATTCGTTTCATTATTTAAAGAACTTATCAGATTAAATAGTGAAACTTGGTCACTCAGGCAATTAACACGAGCTAAAAAAAACTCCCAACATTATTTTTGTCATTTAATTTAAACAAATAAATCCAAAACATCAATTGGTGGATTAATCTACTGAAATACAGATAGATAATATGCGATATGATAGATTACCATGGCTTAGAGCATACTGTATGCTTTCATGTAGAAAAGGCAATCTCATATCCCGGTGCTACCAAATATAATGCCACTTCTAGCTAAGACAGGGCTCATCCAAATGGCCAAAATTATAAAAGAACAAAAATAAAGAACTAACCCATAAGCGTCTACAACTTCTTGAAAAGCGGAAGTGAATTTGTTTGTACGGAAGTATGTAGGAGGTGATTCCTTAGTTTGCAAAACTTGGAATATAGCCCCAACTTGAGAGTTGCTGTCAAAGGTCGCCCGTTCCAATGCATTTTGGATCTGCCAAATTTGATAGTTGTCAGTTAAGGCTAAAAGAAACAACTGCAGGGTTAAGACACGAAACTAATATCGGAAAGAGACAAACCTGATTTGATGCAAAAACAGGGCACCAACCTTCTGCAACAAGACACTTCTTGGTCACATCAAAGCTGAGCTTGTTTAAAGTATTGTAAATGGACTTTTGCTGCTTCATCTATTTAGTTAAGGTATTCAGAGTTCAGTGACAATCGAAATTTAACACGTGAGTGGGACAAGGACATTAAGGAAGAAGTTGATAGAAGACATGCATCAGTAACAAAACCCAAGTGCTAGGACCATCAAATTTTGTTTTCCAAAAAAGATAAAACAAACACAAACCAGAAGGTTCCATTGCTCATGTTCATAGCCAATTGTCCGTAATAAATTGCTCCGGTGCAGGAGTCCAGCATCTATGGTAATCTTGAGCTCTGAAATTTTTCCAGAAACCTAGAAATTAAAGTGTTTCATATAATTGAGATCGCACACAACCAACTAGAAAAAGAAGAAAATAACTGCATAGGATCCATCCAAAGTGTCCAACACAAATTTACAGTAAAGAAAATTATCATATGAAGTAACAAGCTTATAAGTCAAATAACAACTTTTATCTCAGCTAGACATCATCTGTGAAGCATAAACAAGATCCCATCAAACTGTTCGTTCCACCTATTAATGGTTGAGCTTTATACCTGCCTCAAACTATAGTTCTACCTTCTAATGGGTGATCCTTCTTTTGGCAACTTTTTCTCTATAAGAATTTCTGAAGGACGAAGTTTCACATAGTAGTTTTGACACACATCTCTCTGAACTACCCTAGATAAACTAATAGAAATGTAAACCCATTAACGAGGATAAGACCTTGTACTGAACAGTTTAAGCCTATAGACACTTTCTGGTTTTCTGCATCTAATCTTAAGGAAATGCGAAGCTGACCAGTTAAGCAAAACTCTGAAGTCCGACAAATCATGTATCATTTATTGTTTTAATACCCAATAACAACACATAATTAATAGGGACAATCTCTCTTTCTTTCTCGGAGATCTCCTCCCCATTGTCCTTCCAGCGATTTCTTTCAGCGGTCACATCCGCTTTGAAGAAAGATTATAAACTTTTCTATTCAAATGTAACCATTGGCATGATATATGAAAGATGAAAGATTAAGGTTTGACATAAGAAATTCTCTCAACTTGAGGAACCAGAGGGCCAAATAAGAGTATCAACATGAAAGTGAATTCATATGTCATATATACGCGTTTTGCATAATTAAAAACTCGTGAAACATAAAATCAACCAAGTTGCAATGCTCAGAAGCTTCTGAGTATGTGAAATGAAACATAAGATTGTTGCTGTGTACCTCTGTAATCATCTGGAATTGTTTCCCCAGGTCATCTATAAAAGGGTAACGGTTTGCTCCAAAAGCGTCACAAATTTTCAGAATTTTGTTCTTAGCTCTCTCTCCAGAAAAGAAGATGACAAACACATTTTTCTCAACCTGTTAGAGAATGAATAAAGGCCGTAAAACTCAACCACTGAAAGAAGAGAGGAAAACGACCATGAAGTAAGGAATGCAATAAACTACTAGTTTAAAAATTTTCTACGATACTTGGAAGAGGGATTTGATGAAAACATACATAAATACAAACATCTAGAGATATGAATGCATGTACATACTTCCATAAGATTTGTAAGAAAAACAAACAAATATATATATATATATGTATATGTATAGGAAATAGAAACATTCCCAAACTTTGAACTTGGGAGCTCCTACCCAAAACCCTCCCCCTCCCCCTCCCACCTGCTAAGCCGGCCCCAACATGGTTAAGAGAAACAAATATTTGTAAAGCAAAAAACATGTATGTAAAAAAAGCATATTTGCACATTGAAAAAGGAAGAACATTTTAATTATTGACCTTCTCTCCTGACACAGGATCAACAACAGGGTCATCCACCACAGCTTGCTTCAAGAACACATTACCCCTGATCGCACGAAACATAATCCTTTCAAAGGCCATTGATTTTTCCCTTGGAACAAGACCACTAACAAACCCAAGCTTAACTTGCTTTGAGGGATCTGTTACCATTTCCTACAAAAGAAACATCAAATGATCTCTAATCATCATCCCAAGGAGACAAGAAGCGTTCCCTGACATGAGAAGATGAAATACGAGATCTGAAAAAATATACTTGTTCTAGTAATAGTGGACTATCAATAGATCCGTCACCAGAATGCTGCACTTCAAATTCTCTCTGCTGAGCTGCTCCACTGTTTTGAGCTGAATAGAAGAATTCACCGGCCTGGAATTAGAAACATAAATGGAATTCACTTAATGACACAGGTTACTTCACGAAAGAAGACAGGACATGTTTTCTGATCTTATGCATCATTTCCGATGGTGAATCACATCAAAGCTACGGTAAGCAAATATTCAAAACATTCAAAACATACCTTTTGCAGAACAAGCTTATATTCTAATAGCTCATTATACGTGCGTTGTAACTTTTCATTATTAGCATTAATTTCTAACAGCTCGGCTTCAAGTTCACCAAGTTTAACCTGGCCACAGACAATTAAAATTTCTTCTTAGCATAGAATATTTGAGATAATTCTATTTCCAAGCTACCATACTGAAAGATCTAACAACCTCCAGGCGATCAAGATCAATGTCGTTGCTTCTAATACACCTCGTTGAGGGTGACAAACCAGCCTTAACCATTTGCTCTCTGAAGAAACGTAGCTTGCGAGCCATTTCTCCACATCTTTTAATCTGAGTAGTAAAATTATAACATTACAACACAGAAATTTTAGAAAATAATTGCCAAACATTTTGACAATTATATAATCTCGTTTAATATCTGAGATGTTCTGGTTTGATAATTATATTGAATAAACCTAATTTGTATGTGAATCTACTGCAGTTACTGAGAACAGGACGTTGTATAGCTAGCCATTTCCATACAGATACAACAAAAGCTAAAAGATAACAAAGTGTTAAGTTATAAACGCACCTGACCAGCATATGTCCTCTGAAACGGGCTCTTTTCTGCATTGAGCTGCGCAGTGGAAAATCATTATTCAAAGACAATTCCTCTAAAATCAACTTAGAGAATAGATCTGCCATTGCCTAACCGTGATGCGTAATTACGAAAGATCAAAGAAATTTTAGTCCGCAAAAACCATTTCGAAAAATCTTGAACTTCTAATTCTCTTCAATTCGTCTGTTGAAATATGTAGTTTCACGAAAATGTTTCAGCCAACAAAACTTTCTTCTACCTTCAATCTGGAAAGCTACACTACTAAAATTCTCTAGGTATAGGAAACCGACTAAAAGCACGGTTTCGATCTAACCTAATTTATTCCAAATGAAGAACAATGAACGAAGAAAATTTGAGAGAAAACAATGAATTTGACATTACATCTTTGAATTGGAAAAGACCAAGGTCGCCGAGGTAGATAATCGAGCGATGAGCCGATTCGACAGGGATGATCAATTGCACCAATTGCATCGGCTCCGACCGCAGCAGATCCATTGTCGGACTACATTCCCCCATTTTCCTTCTTTGTCGTAATCTTTGCTCTACCAAAAAAAAAAAATGTATATGCACAAATATATATATATATATATATGTATATGATATGAGTGTATAGTAACGATACCCGATAGAAGAGAATTCGCCGATCCGAGCGGGATCGGAAATTCAGGCTTCAGATACAAGTCAGAGATTTCTTCAGAGAAAATGGATTTATAACGACTCTTTGTTTTGTCGTTGGTCCTGAGCGAAAGAGGAGAAGAAAGTAACGAATTCAATTGGGCGACGGAGTTTTGCGCCTACCAATCAAAAAAACAGAGCCCGTTTAACTGTTCTGTTCCAAGTTTTAACGGCCGCTTCAACTCCTTTAACGGTCGGTCTCAACGCGGAAAGTCGCGGTCGCAACACGCACCCATTAGACTCCATTACTCCGGGGTTGCTGTCGGTGATTTTGAGTGGACCACGATAGAAAGCCATCTGTTTTTTATTTTTTATTTTTTTTTTCCCTCTCTCTCAAAAATCCTTTTCTTGTTGGTTAAGAAAACAAAATTCTCAGAAATAATTAAAAAAAATAATAATAATCAAAGGCGACGACTTTTTTGGAATGAGAATTTACGACATGTCGTTTTTTTCCTATGTCAAAACTCCAAATCATTCAAAACTAAAACCATACCTCCTGACAAGTTGCTTCACCTTTTAGATAAAATGACATGTCGTTTATTGATTTATCATGGAAGAAACAATTGTGATGAAATACGACATGTCGCGTTATAAGAAACGACAAGTTGCTTTACCTTTTAGATAAAACGACATGTTGTTTATTGATTCATCAGATGGAGGACATTATTGTCGATGAAATACGACATGTCGCTTTAGAAGAAATAGTAAACTGCTGTTTACTATGAAATAACATAAAGATACAAATTTTAATCATCCATCTATACAAGTGCCAAAAAGGTGAACTATTCATTTGTTTTTCTTTTCTTTAAAATTATACCATTTTACTTTCTTTTTTTTCCCCCCAACCTTTCCCTTCTAAAATATTAGTTTCTTTTATTTCATTTTCTTCACTTTTTAGCTAATAAGAGGTGTCTTCTTTTACCTTTTTTTTTTTTTTTTTCATTTTTGTCCTCTTCTTGACTTTTCCTTCAAGTTTTGTCTTTTTTTAATATGTCTCATTAAAATATTTTTCCTCTTCATTTATCTTATTTAAAATAAATATTTATGAATACTGTCTTTATTTTAAATTTGCATTCACGTACTTTATCTACAATAAATTAAATACGTTATATCTAAAAGAAACAATAATTTATTACAGAACAACAAGTGAGTCTCCTAATTTCAACGTAAAAGACATGTCGCTTTACTCCCATTAGACTATATATCGAACTAATTTAGGAAGTAAACGGCTTGAATTTTTTTGTTTTTAAATGTAAAACGGCTTGTAGTTAGGAAGTAAGTAACATATCTTCGTTCAGATACAAGACATGTCGTTTCAAATACGGATAAAGAACGTGAATTATGCAATATGAATGATAAAAATCTGTCGTCTATCACCAAACGACAATAAACTGAAGACGGATGACTACACAATTAAAGTTGTAAAGAAGAAAGTATTTTAGGTATACTAAGTACGGCTATCGCTATTTGCATGCCTCGTCATCAAACCGCCAAACTACGGTTTCAAACTGCTCGCCTTTGCCATGGATAATTGGCTGTGCTAGTTTGAGTTTTTCCCAAATTGTCCTTTCACATATCGAGTCTCGTCCGATCGTTCTGTCATACATTACTTCTTTTTTAAATATTAACATTGTTTGATGTTTGATATTATTTAACTAAAGAACCAAGAGCCTTTATGTCAAATTGCCCAAATGAGAAGCATTTCATGCATTGGTTTTGGACTTAGTTAAATTAGCTTTTATGTTTCTCTTATTGATCAAAGGGTATGATATAAGTGTCACAGGGTCAACTTGCCATTGGTCTAGTCAAGGTTTGAAGGTCTTACAATAAGTTAATAGTGAATGATTGGATAAAATGTACACATGCAATTGGGTCATTGTGTCAAAATTTTGTGAAATGGTAGCTCTACCTTCAATGGGAAACAACATAGTAAACTGCATGTTCTATGAGAAATGACGTACTAAAGCCCTGTTTGGCATACCATTTTAAAATGAATGAAATAAGAAGTTAAAATGAATGGGTGTTTGGCCAGAAAATTGAAAACCGAATGACGTAAAATTTAAAAAAGTTAAAAAAAAAGGGGGATTCTACAATGGGGGATCATTTTACCCATTGATAATGTAAAATGTCTATACCTTTGATTAAAATCAAAGATTTCAAAAGTTCGTGAGACCGCCTAAGGAAAATAGGTCCTCCCCCATAATATCCACCCCTACCTACTAGAAAAAAAAAAAAAAAAAAAAAACCCCTCTCGCCCAAGCCCGTCTTCCCCAACTTTGATGCCTCCTCACCGCCACCTCATCGTCGGAGTAAGATGGGGTCTCGACGGGCAAAGGGTGCTCGACGACTCACGGCGGAGGGGGCTCGACGGCCAAGTGGTGGAGGGGGACCCGATCGATGAACGCACAGAAGAAAAAAAAAAAACAGATCCGGCGGTTGGGGGGAGGGGGACGACTGCCGGACTCCACGATTGGAAGATGGACTCTACGAGGACTTGCCCAATCTCCCATCGAGAGATCTCGAACAGCAAGAGATCATGACCCACGATCACTGACACGGGGGGAGTCATAGCTGCCCCCCCCCCCCCCCCCCCCCCCTCCCCAAAGCTTCTTTTTAATATTTTAATATAATATGTACGTTGTATAAATTAGTATGATCCCTTAAATTAATAGATCTCTATATCTTATAAAGATTTTATTTACATCAATAATATTGATAAATATCACTATAAAGTTAATAAAATTTTTAATATATTTTTACCCAACAAGAAAGTTACCTTAAAACTATTAAAAATACTCGTACGCTCGTGTATCTATAAATGAAAATATTTTTTTTATAAAATAATTAAAAAAACATACACCTCGTTAACTGTAAATAAAAATAATATTTAAAAAATTAAAAAAATCTTAAGAAAATTGTTCTAAACTCTAAATTATTTTTCATCAATTTCTTTCTTAAAAACTTTTATAACTATATGAAAATTTTCAATGGATGATTCAAGTGAAATAAAAATAAAAGAAAGATGTTTCGTAAAGAGCCAACAACTATTGAAATATGTATTTTAAATGGTTTGTTTATATGATTCTATATTTATATATATTTTTAAATACTATATAACATTTCTTGATTTTTAATTTAGACATTACTTAAGTTTTTCTTCTTTATAATTTCATCTCCTCTTTTTTAGAGATACTTTATGTTTTTTTTTTAAATGGCTTTATGTTTTCTTTCTTGAGAATGAAAAAATATCTTTTTTCTTATTTAGATTTATTAATTTATTTTTTACAAAATAAATTAAAACTAAAATAAAAGTGGGTATATGAGAAGGTTAAATGTGGTATTACATAAAAGAGTAATTAGCCCAAATGGTCCTGAATTCTTTACAAGGTGACGATTTAGTCCATGTTTTTTTAATTTTGGCCGAGACGATCCTAAATTCTCTAGATATTGACAATTTTAGTTATTTCCATCCAATTCCGTTAAGTTTTCAATGTTTGAAAAGGTATTTTAGTAATTTTACAGTAAATTTAATTTTAACAAAAATAAAAAAAAACTCATAAAACAAACCCTAATTTATTATCTCTCTTCTTCATCCCCTCTCCCTCTCTCCAATTCTTCCCCTCTGATCTAAAACAGCAAACCCAGATCGTCGAGTGGGGGGAGGAGGGGCAAACCCAAATCAAAACTACTGGCAAGTGGAGGCAACCCATATCGAAAACGGGAGAGGAGGGACCCATATCGCAAACATAAAGGAAGGGTAGAGCCTTGGTTTCGATGGAGGAGCTAGGGATGGAGGGTTAGGCCTCAGTTTTGATGATGGGGGATGGGGGGGCCTCAGTTTCAATAGTGGGGGAAGGGAGCGAAGTTGGTTCGTTGTTGGGTGAACCCATATCAAAAACATTCAGGAGGGGGGAGGTGGAGCCTCGGTTTCGATGGCTGGGGAGGAGTTGGTCTTTGTGTTAGGTGTAGGAGGGGGGGCAACCCAGATAAAAAATGTGGGGGGAGGAGGAGCCTCAATTTCGATGGTGGTGGGTAGGGGTGGGATGGAGTTGGTCGTTGTAGGGGGGTGCATAACCAAATAAAACAACATGGGGCGAGGGAGGGACGAAGTTGGTCGTTGTGGGGGGTAGGTGTGAGCCCAAATAAAAAATACGGGGGGAGGGGGAGCCTCGGTTTCGATGTCGGGGGTAGGGAAGGGACAAAGTTAGTCGTTGTTAGGGGGTGAGAACCCAAATAAAAAACACAAAGGGGAAAGAGGGTGGAGCCTTGATTTCAACAGCGGGGGGTGGCGAACCCAGATTGAAAGGAGCCAGAGTTCATTGCGTGGCTGGGGGTGGGGGTGATCTTGGCATCAAAGAAGAGAGAGGGGGGGCTAGCGTCACCGGAGATAAAGGCCATCACCGGAGATGGAGGCTGTCGCCAAAGGTAGTGAGAGAGAAAGGAACATGGATTATTGGAAGAGTCAAGGAGAAAAAGAAAATAGAAGGGTACTTTGATCCTTTAACTACAAAAATGATCGTTTGCACAAGATTCCGTTAAAAACTTAATGAAATTAGACGGAAAAGACTAAAATTATCAACATTTAGAGAGTTTAGGGTCTTTTCGGCAAAAAAAGAAAAAAAATCGACCAAATCATCAATTTCAAAAAAATTCAATGACCATTTAGGTCGATTATTCTATATAAAAATCATATAAAAAAGGATAGATTTATCATGTTTATGTTATGAATATTTATTAGGTGGGGATATTTATTAATATTATGCATGAAATATAATCATTTATATTTTATTAGGCAAATAATTTAGATTTTGGGGATTAAAAAATTTTATTTAATACATAAACATTAATAAGCCTAGTGACTTGATTAAAAAAATATTTTTAACTCTCCTACCAATAAATGATGGCACTATCACTGTCCACGATCAAACACGAACGGTGGGGTGGTGTGGGAGTGGGATCCCAGACATGTGGGTTTTATTTATTTATTTTTTCCAGATTTGCCCACATTGCGAGCTCAGATCTTCGTCTCCACTGTCCTTCCATCGCGAACCAATCGCACCATCGCCTTGCAGCTTTCTCCGCCACCACCGTTACTGGTTAGTACATATTTTTTTTCTACTTTTAATTTGTTCTGAGGTGTTTTTTTTTTTTTAGAAAATATTGTATTTGAATCACGTGTGGCATGTTCTATATTATTTTGGTGTTCCTTCATTATTTTTTTCCATCATATTTTAATCCATTGGTGATTAATTTTTACATCATTGGTGGGGGAGATAGTACGTCCCCCACCATAGAATTGCCCAAAAAAAAAAAAGGATTTGAAATGACAAGATTTTTTTTTTTTAAATACAGTATGCCAAACACACCATAAAGAAAGAAAAAAAAAAAACATTTTCTATGAAATTACAACAAGTTATGACATTGTTTCAGTATCCTTTAAATCCGTTTAGGAAGTAAACCATTTGTTGCAAAGTTCTCATGAATATAACAAAACTAACCAAACGTTGTGTGCTTCCACGACAACAAAAACTAACGACTGTGTGAATTTAAAAACTAATAATTAAAGAAACCATTTTCCTTGTACTGCTAGAAGGAGAAATATTATTAAGAAATATTAAAAATTGAATAAAGAAAGTTAACAATAATATTTTGTGACATGGGTCCAAGGTAGTAAAATAGATCATTTTCTGGGCCTTGCCCAAAATAGCTGGTGCAAACAGAAAGCAAGAAGGAGAATATGACAAAAAGGTAGCTTCGCCACTTTTGAGTAGAGACTAGAGAGGAGCCCTGTAGATCACAGTCGAATTCTATTTATGCCCTTGAAGCATAATTAATATATTAATGTGGCATCTGATAAGACAACATATATATATATATATATTTTTATAATATAGGATAAGCTGCTTATATTCAAGTTACGAATAGATAATCCACAGCCATTAATCTAACAAAACCAACTAACTTTTTTTTTTTTCCTTATTTCTTTTTTAATAGAGCCAATTACAGTTTAACTCGAGCAAAAATGCCCTTGGAAAAGAAAACATGGGCAAACACTAGTACGAACAAATGACTCGGGTAGTCTTGCAGAGAGTCATTGTAGATACTATATATATTTACCACATACATTTGCTGATATAATAATAATATGGTAAAAAGTGAAACAGAAATTTAACCGTTCCTATTTGATCTGATATGGGATCCAATGCAAATGCACGAATCAATAATATTGGTAACTTGTGAATTAATTAGGAATTACCATGCATACAACAGCGATAATTTTGGTGCTTGTGGAGTTTACTGTAGTGCTCGTGTACAATTTTCGACAAGTCCAGGAAATTAGCTACCATTTGACCGTCAAACTTTGACCTCATCAGAAGAATAAACTACTCTTGTGTCACGTGTTGTATATGGATTAACACGGGATTATAATTAGCCGTTGATAATCATTGCAATAATTTGGATTGTTGTACAGAGAGAGATTAAAAAAATAAAAATGAAAAATAAAAAAAACCTATATTGAACTATTTTTCTTTTTATAAGCTCGCGTTAAAAGGAATCTTGAGAATATAAGCACAATTGCCGGCCCTTTTTGTTGATGACTAATGAGGTTTAAAAGTCCGGTCGAGTTTTTGCGCAAAAGTTCATCTATGAATTCTAGTATGTTCCCAAATTACGAAACAAAAAAATACTGAAATTAGATGAAAACTTTGGCTATGTTTGTGTGGTACAAAGTTAGGAATCCTACTTAAAACTAGCATAAAGTCATTAAATTGGACCCATATATATATATATATATATATATATATGTATGCATGTATGCGCATGGCCTAGCTAGCTGTAAAGTCTGGCCACAAGATAAAAAATAATAACATATAATAAAAATAAAATTTTAATTCTGGGCAAGAAATTCATATCTCCGATCTAATTATAAATCTCTAACTAATAGTTAATGGGCTGATAATAAGTTTACTGAATTTATTTTTTGTGTGTGCGATTCCAATTGGAGTTTTGGAGGTTCTTTTTAAAATTAAAAATAAGTAAATGTCTAAAAATGTGTGTTTGGTTGAAAATGAAATATGATGATAAATAGTGTAAATTTAAAATGTGTTCTAAAAATAGTAATATTGATATATATATATTTTACTCTCATCATTATGAATATTTTGATATAATTATCTCATTTTAATTTAAAATAAAAAAATTACAGATTTATAAAATTTAAATTTTTTAAATATGGAAAAAACAACATATATTGAAAGATATAAATTTAAAATTGAGTTACCAGCCAAAAAAAAAAAAAAAAAAGGAAAAATATTTAAGAAGCTCTAACTTGAATTGGACAAAAGATCCTCTAGTTCAAAAGAATGTACAAGTTTGGCAGACAAGAAAAATTGGAAAAGGCACAGTTTATATTAATTAAAACTCTTGACTGGTCCAATGCTAAAAACCATGGCAATGGTATAATTAGATAAAGAAATCACAAGGTACCCTATATACAAGGATAAATAGAATAGAAGCTGCCAGATGAGTCAAGGGTTGTGTGTAAGAAAACTGATGATTGTTGGACCTGGACCACGTGATTATGAAGCTCATAATAATATCAACGCAACAAAATCCAAGAAGAAAGAGACGAATAGTGTGTCGCATGCGTAGTCTGGCCTCACCTCACCTCACCCTGCGCAATGTTAAGATTTCCACAACCCTATCTTGTGACACCCTATATATAGCTACATATATATATATATATAATAAATATTGCATACATATATCTATGGTGTGTATACATATATATATATATATATGAAAGGACAATAATCCTTGTAGTTTTCTAACTTTCTACTGGATGACTTGGCTTTTTTTTTTTTTTTTTTTTTAACCTTTTGGAAGGATAAAAACCCAAGCATCAGGCTGCCAAATTAAGACCCATTATTTCACGTCAGAAGCGGGAGTTGCATGCCCCTTAGGATTTCATTACAAGATGGCTATTCTTTTTTATTTTTTTATTTTTAGGTTAATTTTAAGCTACTAAACCTCTTGAAACTATGGAATGTTTGAAAGGCTATATATTAGATATATATATATATATTTTTTTTCTTTCAGTTGATTATAATCATCACTTCAGGTTCAATTCCTAACGGATCGTGCATGAGATTCACTTATATTCTTGCTAACTCGATGACATGAATAAAGTTACTACAGTTATTACACATAGTACGTATGTACGGTAAAGTTATATATACGAGTGATGTTCTTTCACTTCATACTTTTCAATTTTTATTGGCTGATCTTGATATATATCAAACAGTTGTTAAGGTTTAACATCGACTTTGTGCTGATATAGTCTATAATTACAAATACAGTAGAATAAACTCCTACTCTAGACGAAAAAAAGAAACTATAATGAAGTACCCTTAATGATATATACACTTCTTTTTATTTTTTACGTAATTTGACTTTACAAAGTAGGTTTGCATTTGACTTTTTCAGAGATCAATTCCTTTTCCCGAATAATCACCACCACACCAATTTAACCAATCATAATTTTTACCTGTAAATTTAGGACCAATCATAATACACATAAGCTTACACGTTGATATTTAACCAATCATAATTTTTACCTGTAAATTTAGGACCAAGCATAATACACATAAGCTTACACGTTGATATTTAACCAATCATAATTTTTACCTGTAAATTTAGGACCAAGCATAATACACATAAGCTTACACGTTGATATTGTCTTAGCTAATTAAAAAAGTGAGAGAAAAAAAAAAAAAGCATTTTCTTTTCCTTCCTTCATACCCATTTGATGGTAGACTAAATGATGAACTCTAGAAAGTACCTTTTTCCCCGGTTGATGATGTGCATTTCTGATTACAAATTTACATGCATAAAATATTATTTGATTAACTTAATGTACTTTTTAAAGGAAAGTGGAAATTTTCCTTCCTCAAATTAATCATTCTAATTTGATAGGAGAGTATACAACATGTACCTCTAAAATATATGTTTTTTCCTAGTGATAATTATATATATGCTTACATATATTATTATTTGATTAATTTGAATACTGTTACTATTCTTTACTCTTATCTTGATTGACATCACATTTTAAACATGCATAGATACAGCTAAAGTCTACGGGGCGCTTGGCCTCCCTCAAAGTTGTTTCCCTCTTATTTACTTAAGTATTATATATATGAGTATTTATAGAAAATTTTGCATAAAGCCTCACTAAAAAAATGAAAAATCTGACTCATATCCTTCAAAATTTTCCCACATAGTTATTAAACCCCCTAAAACCAAATTTTTTGATTTCATCATTGATTTTATATATTTTTTTTCAAACTTTTTTTCTACAGTTTTTGTCTTATATATAAAAATTTAAGGTTACTATTTGAACTATGAGTTTGAAATTATCACACAAACAGAATTTAGATATTACGTTTTTTAAATATAAACGCTAAATGCCATTAATCACGTATTTATATAGAGGGGAAAAAGGAAGAAGTTGAAAGAAAGAAAGGAAGCTCCTCTCTCTCTATATATATATATATATATAAACATATAATATATATATATATATATATAAAACTAGGCCTTGGCAGCTGGCCGAGCGGGCTTTGGATATGGAGACACAAAGCCGAAGATCTAAGAGTGGATGATAGGACACGCCGTAGGTGTCACGGTTGCCTAGGCCACTAATGATCTAAAAATACATCTACAGTTGCTCTAGTTTCTCTTCATCCCTTTGAAACCACCCCCTACAGTTTTGCTAGTTTTGCCTCCACTCTACCTACAACCCCTTCACCTTCACACACTACGCATGATGACTACTGTTATGACTTTGTGAGACACCCCACCACCATATTCATCACTCCCGATTATGCCCCCACCCCCCCCCCCCCCCCCAAAAAAAAAAAAAAAAAAAAAACTAACGACAAACTGTATGTATATGTATATGTATAATATATAAGTATATAACAAGCTGATCCCCTTCTATATACGAGCGATCCATATGCCTCTTACAATTTCCCTATATTGTATTTGTACCTCAATTTTCGCTTCTTTTCTTTTAAAAATAAAAAATGAAAAAAAAAATCTTTATAGACTCGATCTTTCCTGTTTCGATCTTCATAATAAAACTTCAGTTTATGTCCTAAAAAGACGGGACATGGGGTTCCCATAGGGGGTTCCCAATAGAATACTTGGCTCGTCCTAAAACAATAAACTCATGGTAGTATTGTCTTTTTTTTTTTTTTTCCTGCTAATGGTAAATATATATATCGATGTTTTAATCATTGTATGATCTATAAGTGTCAATTATAAAGATTAAAAACACTAAATGTAAATCTATTTTTTGATTATATAATTATTTACAGACTGTTCAAAAATTAATCTTATAATTAAAGTAATAATAATAATAATACGAGAAAAAAATACAATCCCGTATCATAAATTTTTCCGTATACATAGAAGCTTTGGAAAAACCTTATTATAACTCATGACCCCAGTAGTATTATTGTCACTTAAATATGCACGCAAGTGTGCAGCCTTTTTGCTCTTTAAATTAGTATATTAATATATTGTCTAGGGATGAATGACCCACAACCGGACCACTCTATCCAATATATCCAATGCCTTGTTCAGTTCCTAACGCGTTGTTGTCTCCCCCCAAAACTTCAAATCCCGTTTTGGGGTGTTTCTTTACCCACTGTATTTCGATAGTCCTTTGGCTATTTCAGCTCAATAAAGATTTTATGTCCCCAGCTCGCCGTTTCAAAATTCATGCCTCACCACTATTATTCAAATTAACATCAATGGCTACTTAATTGGAAAAAAAAAAAAAATGTTTGTAAGGAATAGCTGTGCATTGCTGTGTCAAATTATGTTCTTGTTGTAATGGTGGGGATTACTGAAGATCTTGTGATCTTGTCAGGGAACTAGAGAATTATGAAGAAAAACACTCAGACACGAAGTTTAATATTAATATTTTGTATCAACTTTGAATTGTTGTATCTTAGAAAAATGCTAAGACACGAAGTTTAATATTAGTAGTTGTCGTTTTCTTTTATTGATAAATATTGTCACCTCAATCAATAAATGGAAATTATGCGAATAAAAATGTGACAACGCGAAGCTGATCGTACAAAATTTTGACTGAAATTATGAATTAAGTTTGCGTTTTGTATACGGATTTGGAATGAAATTTTTATATTGAAATTGATTGAATTTTCAAAAACTAGTTATAATTTTTATTTTTATTTAAAAAAAAAAAGACAAACTAAGATGAAAACCTTATGTTTATACCAGAAAGCCAAATGAGTTCTAAGTATCTTGAGTTTCTATGTACTCGTGTAAGATCATCTAAGAATTACAAATTATAAAGGAGGATCATAAACCAGTTTTAGTGGAGTTAAACTTATCAAAGTGATCAAAAACCTAGATGCAAGGATTCGGTACCTAGCTAGGGCACCAGAAACCATGCATTATTATAATTTAAGACATAACGTAATAAATAATATTTCGAACACCATATATAGAAGATATGTCAGAATACGGTTGCAATTTATGCTCATTTCTATGATAAGTAACGTGAATTATTGAGAAAATCGGGGCAAATAAAGCATATCTTCATACATTTGATGATTTTACGTACTGTACGTAGGAAATTCTCAGAACGCCCATCGAGGCATTTAGGTTCTATAAATGAACATCAGAAAATGTTTAACGAGAGCAGCTATATGTGTGTGTGTGTGTGTGTATCTACCAGTGCAATTAATCGCAATTTCTAGAAACAGCTACATTAAACCAATACAAGAGTTCTGTCCGGGAAATACAAATGGTACTGCCGTCCGGATACCTTCCCATTTTTCTTTTCGATCAGTTAGGCTTTGTTTACCACATTGAAAAATAATTTTGCACAAAGCATGATTTAATTAATTAAATTCATACTAGTATAATCAAAAGACCTAACACAAGATATATAGTTAATTAAGCAAATTAAGAGTAATTATTAGAGCTATAATTTAAAACAAATACAGCTATACACATAAATCATTGACCAATTTCTGTAAGCACGCCCGTGTCGACCAGATAACCTTAACTCCGTGTACTAAAATTATAATATTGTGACTGTTAAAAATTAAAAAATAATTCGTTTTCTATGACTAAAGATTTTTTTTTTAAAACATGATACTAAAATAAACAGGTAGAGTATTGGTTGTTATCCTGTCAACAATTTTTAATAGCAAGAGCCTAATTCCTATGTCATGAGTTCTTAATATTATCTTACAGTTTCACGGAATCAAACGGCTGAATATTTCTTTTGTCTCGAAGAGAAAAATTATCAAATCTTGTCAACACAGCATCCTTACTATATACATATACATATATAGAAAAAAATTCCATCAGCTTGGTCCCATGTCTTTTCCATATTCTCAGTGATATGCCAAAAACAAATAAATGAGCAAATAAGATATAAATAAACAGCTTAATTAATTTTATTCAAGGAACCAAATGCATGGGAAGATTACACATGTCACGGATTTAGATATATTGTGATTCTAAGGAGGTTTCTCACAACCCTTGTTTTAAAATCTCACATATACCAAATCCAGCATCCTATATGGAAGCGTTATCTTATGCTAGGGCCTAGCATATGATCCATTGTGTGCATATATGTATATATATATATATATATACACCTCACCACCTACATATAAAAATGTAAAACTTTCTATAGAAGGTTAATAGACTGCAATCTGCATATAAAATATATGCGGCTCTTGACTTTCAACTGCATAGGAATCACAGCTTATAGCAACAAATACTCTCTTGTCTCAATCGATATGCATCTATATATGTATAGACATGAATATATAACAAGGGATCACATCCATGCATGTCTACTCAAATGCTAAATTTTTATTGTTCCGCAGATAAGTAGTTGACATGAATGCTTCTTGTAAGTGTGCAGTTACGTAACAAAATAGGTGTTTTAAGAATGGGAAATAAGACTTATAAGGGTTCTTCAAACCAAGGGTTTCACTTAATAATGGACTTCTGATCAGAGACTGGCTATAGAGCTACTTGCCAATATCCAATGATATTACAAGAAGAACCTTCTCAAGAGTGGACCTGGCCGTACCCTCTTTTTTCATTTTTATTTTTTTCCCCCTATCTCTTGAGAATATTTTTCTAGTGACCAAAATAAATAAACAAATAAATTCTTTGCTTAACCAAACACGAAACGAAACCTACTCGTCTCCATAATTTCATCCGGCAAGCAATCGGATAAACAGGAAAAAAGCAGCTTCGAGTTCAGCACCAACCAGAAAGAGCATTCAATATCGACCCAGATAGCAAAATATAATAATAGTACTTATAATTGTTATATAAACTAACAAACAACCTCATAAACATTAATTAAACAAACAATAATATTAAAGAGAAAAACCCCGCAGATGTAGCCGAATTGACAATGGGTACTCATCATCAAATTAAATATAAACCATGAGAATCTGAATTGAAATTCTTAAAAAAAAAAAAAAAAAAAAACTACAAAACAAGACAAAACAAACACATCCCAGATCATCATCATCATAATATTCGCTTCCTGGTTCACGTCCTATTTCTATGGTGGTAGTAGTAGTACTACAACTTTTTTCCCTAGGCCTTCCCCTTCTACTTCAGTGCATGTTTAAGGAATGCTTAAAAATCCATAACTAGTAGATCAACAAATTATGCTAGATTACTAGCCGACAAATCATCAACATCTCGTTTAAGAACTAAACTAAAAAGTCGAAGAAAGTTACAAGGCTCTAGCTACAAGGAGAGACTCTTTTCTTCTTCTTTTTTTCCTTCCTTTTGTTTTGTTTTGTTTGTTTTTTTCTTTCTTTAAGACCTCGGGGGTGGGAAGAATTGCGTACCGGCCATAAAAGCATTGATGGGAGTTGGGTAAACCAGTGATGAAGGGTCATGATGAAGCAGCGACATAGTTGATGCTGGTGGATTATTATTATTAGTACCGCCGGCGCTAGTCGTCGCGGTGAGATTAAGCTGCTGAGTTCCGTCGTCTCCGCCGCCGCGTCCGGAGGAGCCCTCGCCGGCTCCGGCGCTCGTGAAATGACCGTCGGGCCCTTGGTCGTAGAGAATCCCCCTGAAAACGTGCCCTCCGATGTTCAGAGCCGTCTGATACGCGTAGTGCTCATCCGCGTCGTCCATTGCGCTTACTCTCACACAGCGAAACACCGCCGGGGAGTTCACCTCCGCAGGGAACGCTCCTCCCAGCTCCAACCCTAATAAATCAGCTCCAAAGAAAAGCAAACAACACATTATTATTATTTTCTCTTTTTGTTTTAAATTTTTTTCTGATGGTCATCATGAGTAGTATTAATAACTCGGCTATAAGGTGTATGTATAGCCAATTTTGATGGGAGCTTTTCGTCAGTTTTGCTGACAAACAGTGGGGGATTTGAAAAAAAGGGAAGAAAAAAGCAGGTCTTTGGGTAACTATGGAGGTGGACTTTCCCACATGCAAACGATTTGTATGTTTGTTTGGTATTGGCTGAAAAGAAAAGTCCAGAGGTGAATTCCCCCTCTTCTCCGTAACTTTATCTAAAACATTATTACACATACAGTCACTTGAAAATTCTATATATATATATATATATATATATAGATATGCACATAAACACAAAGAACAAATGGTCTCTGTGTTGAGTTTTCTTTTCTAATTATAATCGGTGGGCTGATCTTTGTTTGTATTGAAAACTACAACTTCTTTACCTGACGTGTGGGTCGGCAAGCGAGTCGTGGTGCAAGCGAGAGAGGCGGATCCTTGGTGATTATCTCTCTGCCTTTTGGAATTGTCGACACGAAAGTGTACTACCTGGTTATTTGTTTGGTCCTGTTGATTCTGCAGCGCTTGCAAGGAAGCGAGTTGTTGTTGCCTCTCGCGGCGTTTGGCGGCCGGGACCCAAGTGCTCTTAACATGGGTTTGGCACTGAAACCCTCGGCTTTTGCAGCAGGTCCTGCACCTCAAGTGGGAGCAATCTTTCTTCGCTTGGTTCCCACAGTCCTGGCAATTCATCCCTCCTGACCCTAACCCTCCTTGCCTCATCATGTTCACTGTGAATCCCAACCTCGGAAGCACTGCAGAAGAATCAGCTCCACCTGGTGGCTGAGGATCATCAGACGACAAGACCACGTCGTTTATGTTGAAGCTGTTCCTACGACTATGAGTAGCAGCAGCAGCAGCAGCAGTAGTAGTTGTTGGAGGAGTGTTGGTACTACTACTGCCTGTAATTCCAAACGACACGTAGTTGCTCAGACCTGGTTGTGCTTGCTGCTGGTGGTATTGCGACGGCCATATCTCGAAACCCTTGTTGGAGATCTCGTCGTTTGATCTGTACAGATACAGGTTTTGTAGTTGTTGTTGTTGTTGTTGGTGTCGTCGTTGTCGATCTCTGTGATGATCTTCTTCCTCTTGTTTGTTTGGTGTTGTCGTTTGATGAGGATGGTTTTGGTGGTGGTGGTGATCTCTTCCGCCTAGGCAAAAGAACCCAGCCATGATTGCTTGCACCCAAATTTGGGGTCAGACTCAAAATCCATATCAGAGATGATGAGCCGAGTAATACTAATACTAATAACTATGTCAATTTATTAAAAATAACGAAGAAAAACAAAAATTAAAAATTCGTGATAATAAAAGAAGACAAAGGCGATTTTGGAGAGATCTCCGGATTTTCGCTAGTTAATTAGGACTATAGAGAGGAGGGATATAATTAAGAAGAGGAGAAGACTATTTACTACACACTGTACTGCGCTATTTACTGTTGTGAGGGTAAGGTGGGGGGTGTTATAAAAATGTTTGGTTTGGTTTTGACCTGATTTTGGGATTCTGATTCTGGGCTCTTCTGACTCTACCGATCTCGTTGTTGGAGTTTTGCAGCTTTTGAGAACAAATTTCTGTATTATTTAGGGTTTTTTAAATAAAAACAAAAACAAAAACAAAAGAGAGAGAAAAATGGAGAGGAAAATGAATTTTTCTTTTTCTCTCTTTTTTTTTTTTTCCTTCTTTTTCCTGAGTTGGGTTTTCAATTCTCTTTCGTTGTTCGAAGCAATAATGGCACGGAATTAGAGCCTGCTACGCCGCCATGGTAACTGCACCGTCTCTTCCTCATTTAAGATAACCATGCCAACTCTCTTTCTTTCCTTTCTCTCTCTACTTTCTCTCTCCACTTTCTGCACTTTCTCTCTCTCTCGCTATCATATGCAACTGGGTTTTTGCTGTCTTCTATGTGGTTGAGAGAGAGAGAGAGAGAGAGAGAGTTCTCTCTGTGTAAGTGTGTGAGTGAGAGGAGAAAATCTATCACATTCACTGCCCACTTCTCTACAGTTCCTCTTTCAGTTTCAATGAATCTCGTCGAGAATGATTGATCAATCTTAATCATCCATTATCATCAGACGGTCCTCATTTGTCCACGTGTCAGGCACGAGCTTTTCCTTCTTAGTCCTTGCACCGGCAAACCCGCTGTAACCTTTTCTTTTTTTGGACCGGTCCCTATAATTAAGAAGCAATAATCCAGAGTACATGTCCAGAATAAAGGTTTGATAGCGTCACGTGCAACTTTCATGGTTTCTATCAAAGGCGGTCCTATGTATGACACGTGGAAGTGTGATGAACATGGATGGTTGATATACTTGCTGTGATGATGAAGATATGTGTACCTTGTTAATTGAAGAGGTTAATTTCTAACTTCCTAGAGATTATTTTCGAGCTTAACGAAATTCTAGGGGCTTGTACGTATGAATTTCTTGTCATATGCCTCGTATTCCACTTGGAATTCTTCACGTAATCATTTTATGATTGACTATATGATATGAAATAACAAATTTTTTATGCTTTCATATATTTATATATATATATATTATAAACTACTAGGCATTTTTAATCGAGAAAATCACCATGTGGACTTACAGGTCAACACGCTTTATGCTGTAATGTTATCTTAATATTTCAACCAAAAAAAAAAATGTTGTCTGTAACATATACATAGATAAAGTGTAATTGTAACATAAAATAACGTGTAAAACTGAAATCACTAATATATATATATGGACTTGTTTGATATATACATTTAACTTAAATTAAATTGTATTTTTTCATCTTATTTTTTATCTTTTTTGAAAAAATATTTTTATCTTTTCTGAAAAAGTCAACAAAAATTACTATTCAAATTTAAAAATCTCAACTCAACTTATTCACCAAACACCTCCATAATAGCTTTATTAAGACATGTTTTTAATATTAATGGCTCTAAATGGTATTATCTTGCAGAAAATATATATAAAATTACATGTAAATCAATTAATAATTATATATACGATCTAATAAAAAATTATATTTATTGAATAGATACGATCATCGAATAGGGGATTACTCATATACGTGTGTGTGACGGACAAGGTTAGTGTCTCAAACTTTCAAGCTTGGCCCTGTGGAGGTCAATTTGAATCTGAGTATTGAAAGTTTGGAACTTTTGTAGCAGATTTATTAGTATTTTTTCACTGTAGATAACGTGTTATCTGAAAAGAAATGCTATGTGCATGTGATTTATCTGGCATTTACTCTTCGGAAAATGTTGCTTTAGCTAATAGATTCTAAAAAGGTTTATAATTACAAAAATAAATATATATCCCTCCCCTAAAATAATTTAAATATTTAATCTTAAAGCTTTCAAGTTATATTTTCTAATGGAGATTTTCTTAAATATTTATTAGTTTACTATATATATATATATATATTTCACAATATCACTGTTTCTTATTTCTATTTTTTCAGTTTGAACACTAAAGTAATCTCCTTTTTTCATGTAAATGCTAAAGTAATCTCTATAATATGGCTATCGACCTCAATTTCCTATATTAAAGAAAAAAAAAAGGCTTTCTTACCACTGTGAAAAATTTTCACCACAAAAGGATGCTATTTGCATTTGTTTTTTTTTTTTTTTTTGTTCTTTTCCTTCTGCTTTGGATCTATTTCAATGTGGGTCCCTTTAGTATTCAAATACATGTACCGGCTGGTAATGTATATTTGACAAAGAAGAAGTGATTTAGATTGTTTGTTTTCTAGTAAAAAAAATTTACATGTAAAATTATGTAAGTCAATCTTTGAGTCTCAAAATTAATATGTGAATTTGTGATTATGATCATTAAGTAGTTCTATTTTTTAACAATTAATATACTTTTTCAAAAATAGTCTTTATGTATATATTTCTTCTATTAGTACTTTTTAAACAGTTGAGAGTGCCTATCAATTTCATGTTGGAGGCGTGGATTCATGAGACAAGATGACCTTGGGGATACATTGGGACCAGGCATGGATTTGTGTCCCGGGGCGGAGGGGGGGGGGGGGGGGGGGGGGGGGGTTAGTGGATGCCCCCCCTTAATTTCTTAAAATCTAAATTTTAGCCCCATATTTTAAAAAATTTTGTAATTTACCCTCACTTAAAAGTTTTTTTTTTCTCAAATGTGCCTCCACTCAAGAGTTTTTTTCCCTCAAATGTACCCTATAAGACTCAACTTATTCTTATATTTTAAATCCATATCCAACATTTGACTCTTTTTTTGTTTCCTCCTAATTTCTTAATCTACCTTTCTTTCTAATTTTTTTAACTTTCATTTGTTTTGAAAAAAATTATTGATTTTAAAATTATTGACAACTTGAATATTTGTGCGTTCAAGTTTTATTTATTCGTAAAAAAGAATTAGCTTTAAAAGAAAAAATGATGGTGTAAAATAAATTAGAGTAAAATTTAATTTTTAATTAAAAAATTACAAACAACATATAACAAATCATGAGCTAGAAATTTCTATTTACGATAGCATTTGAGATAAAGTTCAAGAATAAATTTTACAATATTTTGAAAATATAAAAACAATATGTCATGGTTATTATATGGTAACAAACATGAAAAAAAAAATTCTTTAGAATAAAAAAATTAAACATTTTATAATATAAAGTTATTAATTTCAAAATTTTTCTCTTTATATGTACCCCCAAGATAAATTTATAGATCTATCACTTATTAGGACCCCATTGTTTGGAGGGTCACCCTTAGACTCCAGTGTCCATTCAAGTTGGATCATGATGATTTGGCTCATGTTTTAGCCATTTTGAATGTGAAACTTTAATTTTATTTTCTCTAGATGGAAACATTTTATCTCTCTAAATGGGAATTTTGGAGTCCCTAATTAGATTGGAACTATGCTTTCAAACAGATTTTCCTAATTTCGTCTAGAAAAAGGTAAATGTAATTGAATATTTAAGAAAGGTTAATTTTTACAATTTTAAGGAACTTTTCTGAAAGTAATTTTTATGTCATTTAACAAAGTAATTGCATATTTAATGCCAGATAATATTTGTAAACAAAATTAATCTATTTACACTACCCAATATATCCATGTGATTCTTTAATTTTCAAAATACATATATATATATCCATATAATAAATATCTTATTAAAAAGAAAAAACTGAACAAAAACATTAAACCGCCGCTATCTGATTGCATGATCATATCGGGATATTTATAAAATATTTTATTTATGATTAGTGTATTAAACTTGTCCTTATCGAATAGATTTCATCGCATACACGATTTATATTGATCAAAAAGTCATAAATTTGACAGAGGATCTCCATTGATTGACAAAAAAAACTAGAAAACTAATAAAAACAATGCGTCATGTAGATGAATCATATAATTTCGAAAAACTATATAGAGAGTGTCATAAAAAGTGGCCTCCAATTAGATGATTAATCACGTGGTTCATGCATTCTCTTCACATGATACGACATAATTCAAGGTTAACATATAGCATAACACCTATGTCGTTGATTAAAAAAAAATCGTAATAATAAATTTATATCTGTACACTTTAAATTTGAGGAGGAAAGAAAAAAAAAAGTGAAAATTATGGGATTGGGCCCCCTTTGTTGGAGGACCACTAGGGTAGGGTTCACTCCCACTTTCATTGGTGTGTGTGTGTATTTATATTTATATATATATATATATATATATATTTTAAAGGTACACCTCTACCTATTTTTACTAGCAGTAGGATAGGAAAAAGGTAAAGCTCTTCTTGTGAATTGCGATAGGAAATTACTCCATGCTAATCATTCTTTTTCCTCCCAAACGATGGTTATTTATTTAAAAAAAAAAAAAAAAAAAACTAGGTGGAATTCTTACCTGCCACTTTGGAGGGCAAACCTAACTTTACTATGGGACACGTTCCGTTTTTAACAAACAATCATGTATAATTAGCACCCCTAAAAAACTAAAATCAAAATTAAATCACGTGAAGCCCGCAAATTAATGCCCACTAATTATTGAATTTGAATTATAAATATACACAAGTACGGACTCCGGCTGCCTTGTCCCGCCGTACAATGCCCTTGACTCTAGGGACGCTGCTGATAAATATATAATAAATCAAAATCAAAATATAAAAAGAAAAAAAAACAAATAAATAAATAAAAAGAACACCACCATGGCGACATTTGAATAAGTACTATAGTACTCCTTTATTAGGGGCCCGAGGAAAGGAGGGTTTGCATTTTTGTTTCTTGTTTATTCGATCAGTCTGTCTGAGAATCATGTCCCTTTTGTTTATCGAATCATATATTGGCTTTGCATATATATATATATATATGACTGCATGTATTGCTTTGGTATATATGTCCCTTCTTATTGTTTCTTAACTGGCACTACATGCCAAAATTACATTGTCCTTCCTTTTTTTTTTTTTTTTTTTTTTTTTTTTTGTGATCAAGTGAAATCCCAGTTCACTCGTCCTTTAGGTAGGTTCTATGCAGTACATTTTATTTTTAGAGAAAGAAAAAAAAATGTAGATCGTATCAATATTAAAAAAAAATCTAATTTAATCGAGGGTTGTTTTTGGAGTTTAATTTGGGTTTTTTTTAAAGCAAATATAAAAATGTGAAATGACACAGCAAAAAAAGAAGGAAAGGAAAAAAAAAAAAAAAGGACCTATTCTTATGATGTTTGAAAATGAAAATATAATTTATATGATAGTTATAAGCATAGTCAAATAATTATGTCATACCTAATAATTTTATTATATTATATAGAGTTCGAATCGTTTCAAAGTAAATCTTTGTTCATGGGTCCCGAGGAGGTAAGAACTCCGACATGTACAATGCTTCTTCGGCCAAATGCGATATTCACAAGCGGGACATGCATACTAGCAGCAATCCGAGTGAAAACCTACTTCTTTTTTCTTGTTTCGCAACACCTTATTAGGTGAAAAATAGGGAAACCACGAATTCTTTTATAACAGCGCAGAAAATTTGAAATATGTATATAGGTCCTGGCGTAAACATATCCGGTTGTTTATTAGTTAGCTGCTCTTTTTGTAAAAAAACAAAATTATTGTAGAGGGTTTTAATTGAAACTTTTTCCCCCTCCCCCCTTTCCTTTTCTTTTCTTTTCTTTTGTTCTTCAGCTACGTTAGAAATCTAGAATTATTTTTTAAGGCATTGCGATCCTTAAAAAAGCCCCAATTTAGTATTTTGACAGTGACTATTTTGTAGCCCAATTTGACCCCTGTTTCAGGCTTCTCCTAGGTACCATCCAGTACTATTGTCAACTATTAAATTGTCTCTCTCTTTTTTTCCTTTTTAAATTAAGTTTTAGCAAGTAACCAACTAATAGATTTTGATTTTCCTTCTTTCTTTTCAAGTTTCAACTAATAAAGTTTCAATTTGCTACGGTAGTTGGTACGAGGGACAAACTTTATAGACCACTGGTTACGATATATACAGTGCATTCTATTTTAAACACAACCTCACTGTTTTTCTTTTTCCCCTCTCTCTCTCTCTCTCTAAAGCTTCTTCCCCATAAAGTTGGGGTTGTCACTCCAAATGTATGGTGTTTTGGAAAATGATATACCATCCCTAATTTAACAATTCATATATGTATATGTGTAGACAGACCATGCACCGACTAACCGTTCTTAAAAAAAATTAAAAAAAAAAAAAAAAAAAGTTGCAGCTGTTAATGTAAATAATAAGGGAGAAATGGGTAAATAACATATTTAGTATGTATTTTTTTTTAACTTTCATATTCCGTATGTTAAGAGAAGTAAATAACACATTTATTAATTATTAAAGTAAATAATACATTCAACAATAATTTTTTTTTAACTTGGGATGATAGAATATTACCATTAAACTATACATACAACAACTTTTTTCTTTTTTCTTTTTTTTTTAATTAAGAGTGAATAATTATTTACCCTAAATAAATAATTTATTTACTCGTTAATTTTTATACTTCAACAATTTAATATTTATTTTAACTTTTGTAATAATTTATTACTATATTCCCTTATTATTATTAATATTATCAGTATTTTATTATCATTTGAAAGATGGATTTAACGTTTTTCTTTGAGATCGAGAAATGAACACGAGGCATATTAAAAAATTATGAAAAAAAAAATATATATAACACCCCTTAAAATTGATTTTGACATTTTTTTTTGTTGTTGTTAATCTTCTAAAAGAAAAGTCATATGTATGGGAATAATGATGTTGATTTTAACATTTTCTTAAAGACATTTTTTTTTTTTTTTTTTTAGAACTTTCTTAAAGACATGGTGAACATTAATAATTGATGTTAATTGTGTTCAATAACCTCTCATCATGCATGATTTAATCGTGCAAGAATTCACATCATGGGTTCAAATTATGGACAAACTGCGGAAAATAATTTGATTTCATTTTTTAAATATCACGAATATATTGTGAGTGTCATTAATTTGTTGAATAACGCGTACATTAAGAAACATGATTTGACCATAGCCAAGTAATAATAACTTCTGAAAGTGCTCAAACTATTACACAAAATCGTGCAAAATGTGATAGTGCTAGAAATTCGTTATGGAGATTCTCGTAATAATTAGTTTTACAAAGGTGAAAGAGAATAATTTTAAATTAAGATTAATGAAATCAGTTTTGTCCTTTGAAAACGACAATTTTAATGATCAAGTCAAAAGTGTCGATGCAACACTCAAGGAATTACTAATGAGGGGTGATTCCACACTTTTGTCTTTATTTATTTATCTATTAACAATTTGCTCCTTAATTTGAATTTGTATTATCTTATAAAATACAGAATTAAATTCTTCAAAAGAAAAAAAAAAAAAACAAGTATCAAGTTATTCTTAAAAAATCAATATTTCCCGAAAAAGAAAATCAAGAAAACATGTGCAAAAACTCTCATAAACCACACATATATATATAATGCAATAATGGCATAATCTCTATGAGATTTTTAATGAAAATCAGAAAAAAAAAAAAAAAATATATTGATAGGGTTCTTTTTTAGAAATCAAATATGCATCAAAATTGTTTTATTCTCCATATACTTTAATGTTGATGTCATTTTAACTAAACATAGATTATTGATATGATTTCTTAACGCAGATAGACCTCTAATCTCTAAAGTGATTTAACTTTTTTTTTCTTTTTATTTTTTTCTTTGAAGTGCTTAAGTATATATCTATATGCATGGAGAAGTTAAGAGAGAGGAGAGGATTTTAATAAATTGGATAAGAGAAAAATGTGAGTGCCACATAATTGCGTCTTTGCCTGCTGTGACTCTCGAGCCCAGTGCTCTCTAATTCTTCCATTTGACTCCTCCTTTATCTTTTTCTTTCTGCCTCTCCCCCGCCGTTTACTTTAAAGCCCAGATTTTACCCATAAAAGGTTTGCTTTTAAGGCTTTATTTTAGCCGAAAATCTTTTAACCAACCAAAAAATAAAATAAAAAACTTTAGCCGAAAATCAATATGTTGTCCATAAAATCATTGACTCTTCGCTCATATGGCAAAATCACTCCAACATTTGCAAGAATAAAATATGACCAAAAAATTTTGTTTTTGTTTTTGTTTTTTTGTTTTTTTGTTTTTTCTAAAATAATATTTACAAATTGATTCGTTAATTAAGTTGTGCTCGTCGTCTAGATAAACAAATAGAACCGGCTTAGTAACTATGCCATGGATTAACATCCATAGGCCAGTAAGGGGGGAAAAGAAAAAAGAAAGGAAAAATAGTACAAAAGAGTAGCAAATCATGAGGCTTTATTTGGATTATAAGTTCCCAAAATTTAAATTCTTTTGGTAGAAAATACTGTAGAAAAATGTATGAAAAATAGGTTTATAATGGACACCAAATTAGAGTTTTAAGTAAAAAAAGATATATATATATATTTATTTTTTTGTGGAATTCTTTTCATTTCTTTTGAGAGTTTCAAAACGAGACGCTTGCTACAGCTTATAGTACAAGTACAACTGAGCACAAAGCTAATAATAGTCTCTTTCAAGTTATTCGTTCAACCCTTGGAAACACCTTAGAGAAGCCCATGAAAGAATTTTGATTCTTTTCTAGTGATAGAACTATCAACCTATATATGTCACTTCCCCTTGAAATTAAATTTCACCCCAAAAAAAAAAAAAAAAATGAAGAAGAAGGTTGCAGGAAAGACTTGGTCAAAAATATTAATTCAAAACCTAACATATATGGACAGAGAGGTGACAGGAATAAATGTATTTTTTTTTCTTAGGGGTATAGACAAAGAATAAATGTAGAGAGGGCAGTTAAAACCTAAAATTTTAAAACTATAGGGAATCTATTCTACCTTCATATGTTAAGAGCTTAGCAAAGTAAGTACATATGTAGATTTGTAGGCTGCCCTTCTCAAGTGTTTAATCTAAATAGTTTTTCAAAAAATAAAAAAAAATAATAAAATTTGTGGCTTACCTAGTTCCAATAATTTTCATTGTTTTAAGGGTATGTTTATGTCAATATTAATTAAACGAAGTAATACTGAGTGTGAGTATGATGATACCGGTGATCCTCTTTTATTACAAAAAATACTAGTTCGCAATTGTGTTTCAATTAAATAAATTATTAGTTTGGTGTTGCTTAATTACATCTCCAAATTATTCAAAGTAATTATCAAAAGAGCTAGTGCTCTTAAATAATAAAGAATGTAGCCCTTTTGTAGACTCGTAGTGGGGAGGGAGAGGTTGCAAATTGTGCATCAAAAATAAATAAATTTGGTTGTAGGGTAGAGAGGGCCCAGCCTTCGTTCGTGAGGAGGGAGGCTGCTAGTGCCCTATAACCGGTGCATGTGGAGAACATCATAAGAACGTTGTTAAGTAGCTAGATTAATATTGTTGATTTTTAGATTATAGGTTTCCCTTTCTAAAGCAGATTATTGATGTCATTTGCCCTTAAAAATAATGTCTAATTTATGTCTAATCAATAGGTTCCATTTCCTTCGCTAAAGGAAAATCAACATGACTGTTACAGTCTTTACAAGATTCAAAGCGAAAGAGGAAACTTAAAAGAAGCTAGACAATGAGGATATACAGTGATATATAAGTTCAAACTTCCAATTTAAATGGTAAATTCAAATTTTATTAAAATAAAATATTGTATGAAAAAAAAAAGAAAGAAAAACCTTTGAATTGTAAGTTATTTGGTAACTTGCTATAGGATGAGCCTATAGGTATGATATTTGAAATACCTCTTTTCTTGGAAATTAAAGCTAAACAGCCCTACTAATTGACCATAAAATTCATTAAAAAAGGGTATTTAATATGTTGATCAACTTGGGAAATTTTAAGTTTGGTCATCGTGGTGACAGTTTTAACCCCAGTAATGAGCCTTAAATCTTAATCGTTCACCGTCGTTCATTAATTAGCACTTAATTAAGTGTTTACGGTCTTTTTCAAGTTTCTACTGCGAAAATTGGTTGTTTGGCAACGTTTATGATAGATGGCATGTGGGCAGCTCTAGGTTCTTCTCTTATTTTTATATTTGCTAATAAAGGTTATAATCTTTTCTTTTTTAATTTTTTTTTTATTTTTTTGCTGAGAGTAACATTAACCTGATGATCCAAACCGCGGGTACAATTAACAGTTGCTGCCTAGAGAATTAAGTATTGATGCCACCCACAAAAAATAAAATAGTGTGATACCTCTATAAAGTTTTGACGTCTTGTTAGTGAAGGATAAATAATGATCTATTTCGAAATGTGATTGTTTCAGAGGAAAACAAACGAAAACGAAAGCTTGATGTATTACCATTTAACAACACCAAACAATCAAACTTTCAAACGTTGATTTAGTAAACGTGATGGCTTAGTCGGTTTAGTTACGGTATTGTGCCGTGTCTGTCATTTAACATGTCATACTCATTCTGTTAACTGATATTACATATACGATAAGTTAAATTTCATATTATTTTCTAAGAATAGTTTAATCACAATGCTTGACGTACTAGTACAGAATGTGGATACCATGATGATTTTTAACTGTCATGGTAACATTTCTACGACGGTTTTCTAACCGTCGTGGAATCTAAAAGATTCACGACGTTTTTTACCCGTCATGGAATAGGCAAAAAATAGGGCCTAAATGTGGACATTTAAGAACATACCACGACGGTTCTATACAAAAAACCATCGTGATAGGCGGACCTACCACGACGATTTTTTTTTGAAAAACCGTCGTGGTAGGGTCCGTCAAAAAAAAATTGTGAATTCATTTCATTTCCCACGGTGGCAAATCCAGAAAATTTATCTCACAAAATCAATATTTTTTATGAAAATTCCCAAATCCATGCCTTACCCAATCAATTTTAAAACAATCCAAATCACAACGACAATCAACAATAACCGAAAAGATGGATTTTGGACATTTTTCTACGGAAAATTCCCAAATCAATATTTTGGAAGGAACATTGTGGATTTTTGACATTTTGGACGGAAATTTCACAATCAACAACCACAATCAACAAGATCAACATTTTGGACGGAAAATTCCCAAATCCGTGCCTTACCCAAGCAAGATACATTTCAACTTACCGGATTGTCGAGTTGGGTACGGGCGGAGTGGTAAAGAATGTAGGGGACGGAGGAATAGTGGCGAGAGGGATAGGGAAAAATGCTTGGAGTTAGAGAGAGAGGGAGGAATGGCGGCTAGAGAGAGCGAGAAAAAGGCTCGGAGTTAGAGAGAGAAAGAGGAATGACGGCGAGAATGTAGAGAGGGAACGGAGAGAGATAAATGGAGGGAGGATATGGGCGACTTTGGGTTTGGAGTTAGAGTTTGTATTAGAGAGTAAAAAAGTCTCGGAATATAATGGGGTGGGAAAGATGGTGTTTTTTTTGTTTTAATATACGCTCCAAAAAGTTGAACAATTTCAAAATTTTTAAAATTCCCGCATTCATACCTACCACGACGGTTTTTAAAAAACTGTCGTGGTACGATGAAAATTAAAAAAAAAAATTTATGAATTTTTCAAAAAAAAAATTTGAATTTTTCTAAAAAACCGTCGTGGTAGGTGAAAAAATTCAAATTTTTTTTTTGAAAAATTCCTCCTTCGTACCTACCATGATGGTTTTTGTAAACCGTCGTGGTAGCTAATTTTTAAAATTTTTTTAAATTCAACGACGGTTTTTTTTTAATTAAAAAATTTTTTTTATCAAAATTTTAATTGAGATACCACGACGGTTTTTTTAACCGTCATGGTATCTCTAGCTTCCACGACGGTTTTCTATAACCGTCGTGGTAGCGGACGCTTCCACGACGGTTATAAAAAACCGTCGTGGAAGCATAGTCTTCCACGACGGTTTTCGGAAACCCTGTTCTGCTCTGTGTTTTTGCCGCATTTTTCACGACGGTTTTTTAAAAAACGGTCGTGAAAGCTCTGTCGTGAAATCTACATTTTGTAGTAGTGACGTCCTTATGACTCGTATGTATTATATTTGCAAGCGCCAAGTGTTACTGTCTGTAATTATATGAAGGAACAACATTAGAGTTTTGATTTAAAAAAATGTGAAGTACTACTAGGAAACAAAAAAAGCTTTTCCGGTTTCCAAATAACTGCTTTTGTTTACATTTTGAGCAAAAAAAAAAAAAAAAAACAACAACAACAACAACGCGAACAACCTGATTCTTTCCTAAATAATCTAAACAGCTAGTATTTGTTAAAACTTCTCCTGATACAGCTTTTTGAAAAATGATTTTATTTTGGGTGTGAAAATAGAAATGAGAACTTTTTGAGAATGATGATAAGATCGTTTTTAAAATTATGTCTGGTGTGTTTTTAGAGACACCGATTTAGGTATAAGAAAAATATGAAATTGAATATGGGTATGTTTTTGTGTTGAGTTATATATAGCTTTAGAAAATGAAAACATAAACGAAAAATCATCTAGCAACCATTTTTCAATTCTTTAACAAAAATTATTCATAGTTGTTTTCGTTTCCATTTTCAGAGTATTTACTAAATAATCACAATTTAAAAAAAAAAATCGTTTTCTACTTTCAAAAAACTGTGCGGATACATTTTCAAAAACAATACCAAACATGTTCCCCCCCCCCCCTCCTTTTTAGTCGTACAGCGACAACAATGGCTGGACTTTCTATCATAAGGCCCGTTACTAGATCAGACAGAGCCTAATGCATAAATTAGGCCCAATAAAGAAAGCCTTTTGTCACAGATCTTGATTTTGTCGTCTACTGCACAAATCAGGCCCAATAAAGAATCCTTTTGTGGGATATCTTGATTTTGTCGTACGGCAGTGTAGATCATGAAAATGGAGTGGGCGGGCGAGTTAAGGAACTTTGAAGGCAATAGCGGATGACCTCAAATCAAGGAGAATCTTTGAAGTGGGTAACATGTTCTTTGTTGACGTTTTGTCTTTTATCTATTTCCAGTTGTCTTTAAAGTGTTAAACTTTCATTTGTCCATATTCTAACCTTTTCTTATTAATATTATTATTGATTTTTTGGTGATGTGTACGTAGAGCTGACTGTTTGGGTATATAACTGATCAAAAGCAAATTCAAACAATTTTTAAGACTCTTCTGTTTGGGTATATATATATATATATATATATGAGCAAACAACTACTGAGTGTACCTAATAGAACTTGACTACATTTCGACAATGAAAACAAGCAAATTCATGAAGCCCTGTATACAAAGCTGGTTCTATCAGTCAAAATTCAACGCGCAACATTTTTAAGACTCTTCACACTCGCTATATAAAATAAGCTTACCTTTTGTTATTAGTACGGTAGTGTCATTATATATGAGAGTAGTCTCCGGATCCCAGGCCGACGCATTTTCGAACCCCGACTGATCCCTACCTAGCTCAGGCTAGAGCTGGTCCGACTTTCGACCCTAATTAATCTTGATTCTGATATAAAATGTAGTATAGTATAATACACTGAATATATATCAATCGTGTTAATTTGATGTTTGCATTAATTTATATATTGCAAGATCTTTTCATATATATAGTTGTAGTTATTAATAAAAAATTATGCAATGCAATATTGTAATGCGGTATGCTAAAACATGTCTTATTGTACCACTTCCGTGTTAGAACAAGCGAGTTAATTCGAGAACATCATTTAGATCTCGCATAGTGCCAAATATAAGGGAAAGATAAAACAAATTTAGTTGTGATTAGCTGTCATTCAATGGATTCTGTACAAGACTTACCTGGTGCTCCTTTGTCAAAATATAGATAACAAAATCCAGTAGTCTGACAATATCTAATTAACTTTTTGTGGAATGAAGCTTTTGTTAGATCAACGGTTGGAGTTAAAATTTTGGAATGTTTGAGTTGATTGATTTTTCAAAAATTTATGAAAATTTTTGTTAATTTTTTAGAAAGAATGCAAAAATTCATTAAAAAAGAGTACAGTTTAATTAGTTAGATGAAGTTAAAAGCTGAATAAACCGAAAGATTTAGTAAATTAATTGACGAAACAAGAGTCGAACAAAGCTAGTAGACCAATATATATATATATATATATATATATATAGTTTCCTATCGTTTTCATAACTAGTAACCAGTAGAAAATACAAATGACTTTTTTTTTTTTTTTTGGTTGTCAGAAATGAAATTACATGCAAGCATGTTTTTTAATATAGTATATACGATGCTTCTATGGAGAAGTGATGATCATAATCTGTTGTATGTATTCTGGAAGTGTTTTCTCTCCCTCCTTTTTTTTTTTTTGGCCACGTACGATATTATTTTGTCCTCACTGTTATTGATTTACTTATTCAAATCTCATGATATAATATTATTGCTAGAAACAATTTGTATGAAGCTTGAGGCCAGCAAATAAAAGAAATTTCTACATATCTATTTAAAAATTTGACAAATCAAAAATAATTTTGAAAAAAAAAAGGTTTTATTTTTCTAGTATAAGACAGACAATGAATTATTATTAAAATTTATTTGAAGGGTTCCAATAGACAATAAGAAAAGGATTATTCCAGCTAACTCAACTAGGCATAATTCTTTCTTTCTGAAGGTTGACGCAATGTCTCCTTTAAACTATAGTATTTCACAGCCAACAACTTATACGCCTTGTCGTAGTTCAGATATACAATGTATTTTATTATAATATAGAGACTGCCCAAAGAAGACAAACAACATAACAACTGGAAATAAAAAGGAGAGATTTCTGCATTTTTTATTCCAATTTTTTAGGGATTCCTTTTGTCTCAATCTTGTTCACATAGCTGTATAAAATCCCCTACAAAGTCATACAAAAATGTGCACAAAACGCAAAACCATTCAATTAGTTCGAATTAATTAGTATCGCCATTAATGGCTTTCCAAGGATCTCAGTCCGAGATCGAACTTGTCATTCACAAGACTCCTAACAACGATTCCACAAACAATCAGTACATCAATCATATAAATGACCACCATCAGCAAATCAGCCTTCGTCTGATAAGATCAATATTAATCAAGTTTCATGCAGGTTATTTCAGAATAAGCCTTTCTCTAGGTGGCCAAGCTTTGTTATGGAAGACGCTAACGGACACAAACAGTACTCTACGTCATATTGTTCTTCAGAATCCAACATTTTTACTTGTACTATGGTCACTGTCACTTTTTATCCTAATTTTACTCTCTCTCGTGTACCTCTTGAGGTGCATGTTTTGCTTTGAGATGGTCAAGGCAGAGTTCTTGCACCATGTAGGTGTCAACTATCTCTTCGCTCCCTGGATTTCTTGGCTACTTCTGCTCCAATCCGCACCGTTTTTAACGCCGAAAACCTCCGTCCCATACCTGGTCCTGTGGTGGGTTTTAGCCGTTCCGATGGTGCTTCTCGACTTGAAGATTTATGGCCAGTGGTTCACCAAGGGAAAGAAGTTTTTGTCCGGGGTGGCGAACCCGACGAGCCAGTTGTCGGTCATAGGGAACCTGGTCAGCGCGCAGGCGGCGGCGACGATGGGGTGGAGGGAGACAGCCGTGTGCTTGTTTTCACTTGGGATGGTGCATTATTTGGTGCTATTCGTGACGCTTTATCAGCGGCTGTCGGGCGGAGATCGCCTCCCGGCGATCCTGCGGCCGGTGTTCTTCTTGTTCATCGCGGCGCCGAGTGCGGCGAGCTTGGCTTGGGAGTCGATTACTGGAGCTTTTGATACGGGGTCCAAGATGATGTTTTTTCTCTCCCTCTTCTTGTTCACGTCTCTGGTAAATATTATATTAGAATATAAAGGTCAAGATAGTGACATTAGTTTTCAAGTACTAATTAATTAGCTGCAAACATTGATTACACATATGTATATACATAAATATGACATCGAGTTTATTTTTAGTTTTTCATGCAAGATTATATATATTTAACGTGGGGACTCTCAGCCCCGAGGTGATTGGGTTTTGGCAATTAGCCCTAGCCCCCACCTCTCCTTGATTATTTTTTAGAACCAGCTTTAGATTGGATTTTATATAACACTCTTCGGAATTTTAACTTTTCCAATACCAACTTATGACCCAAAAATTATCATCTTCTTTTTAGTAAATTTAATGTTTTTGCTATCATTTTAAGTATATATCAATGAATAAATGACATCATTACATTTTACATTAGTGGGTACAATTAAAAGATAAGATAAACAGTTATGGTATAACGTACGAATAGTTTCATATTTGATTTCACTATAAAGTATAAAATTGAATTTCCGTTTCAAAGTTTTTTTTTCAAGTAAAGGTAAAATTTGAAAAAACACTTGTTAGATATTTCTAACGTACTCCTTAGTTAATATATATTTAATATATATATATATAGCACGATCTAGCTAGGTAACTCTTATGCTTTTATGAAGATCCATCTAGTACACACGATAGTGATCATCTGTTTTGGCTTCATCAGCTTGATTTTCTTAAACGTAGGAGTCAAGAAATTTTTTTTTTTTTTTTCAATTCTCATCACATCATATTAGAAACAGATAAAATAGAGCACTAAGAAAGTGATGAGGGTATTAAAGAGTGTTCACCTAGTCAGAATATCTTAATACACATCTATCTCTGTTCTCTCCATTCATTAATTAAAAAAAATATTAGAAAACAGATAAAAGGGACCTATAGGGTAAATTACAATTACAACTTTTTAAAAATTTAACGTATGAGAACCAAAAATTTCAAAAAAATAAAAAAAATAAAAAATAAAAAGAAAGAAAAAGGTATCGATCTGCCACTGCATGAAATATGTTAATTCCCTAGGGAACATTACAAATTGTAAAGGTACAATCGTGGAAGTATTAGGCTTTAAGGAATTTTCTACCACGTATGCTTGTTGGCTGTTAGAGGAGACAATCATGTACCTAAAACTTGGCGAGGATCAATTTTTAGGTCCAATTTAAAACATGGAAATTAAGATTTCAAGATGGACATTTAGAGACTCAACCAAATAATGTGAATGTGATTGATTATTAACTACCATACAAAATACATATATATGTGTATATATAATTATTGATATTTATAATACTTCTAATACTTGTAACAATAATTTTTATTTGGCATGAAGATATGCAGGCCAACACTTTTCAAGAGATCAATGAGGAGGTTCAATGTTGCATGGTGGGCTTACTCATATCCACTGACAGTCCTGGCTTTGGCTTCGATTGAATATGCACAAGAGGTGAAAAGCGTCATTTCCCACATCCTAATGCTTCTTCTTTTAGTGATCTCCGTCTTGGTGTCTCTTAGTTTGGTCGTCTTCACCGTGATAAACACTAAATTAATGCTTCTACCGGATAACGACCCTCAATAGGACGTTTGTATAGTTTTGATTCAAATTCAAATTTTTGTAAAAGAAAATATTAAGGTCTGAATCCTCCAACCAATATGGTACTACAATTGTATAATATCAATGTGACTAAAAGGCTAACGATTTTGTAAAAGTGCGTATAAATTCAATTAGTCAAACTGTATTTAGACGTTCGTTTTTCAGCTAATTTATGCATATAGGTTAACATTGAAGAATTCATTTATATATGTTAGTTTTATCCCTTCCCATCCTCACTTGACTTGAGCAATATTGATCGGGAACCTTCTGAAATTTTGCCTTGTTTATTCAATTAAATAAGATTAGGTTTACCAATTTCTGTAGTTTTGCTTCTACGGAATCTAAAATTTTCAGGACTTCCTATATCATTAATTAATGAAACCAATTTATAAATTAGTTGTTGAAAATAATCTACGCGAAAGAAGAATGCAGAATATAAGCCAAAATTAATTGGATATTAAATATTGAAAAAAAAAATATACACAATATTTGTCAAATTGATCTGACATTTTAAGAAAAGAACAAACGCGGTGCATCTGTCCAGATTTCATTACTTCACTTTGAAGTTGACTCACAAATCACGCACTAACGTTGAATCGTTTACAGTCATATATAAACAAAACCTTCAAACTCTAGAACGACAAAAATTCAAATCAAAATTTGTGTTGTCGTTATCAAAAGATTAGGTATACTTCCTCGCTTGTTTGCCCCGCGAAGACTTCTTGGCTTTTTAAAAATTAATATGTTTTTTATCCCCTCCCCAAAAAAAAAAAAAAAAAAAGTTTTGGTTTTTAATGTTTACGTCGTTGCCTACCTCATCCGGTTAGGAGACCTGTCAAAGTCGTGGGTTATTTATTTATTCATTTTTTGAAATTGGTTATTTATTTATTTTTTCTCATGGTTTATTTAGCAAATTACAAAAGTGGATACCTTTCAATTTCGCAAAGTTTATCAAAGTAATGCGAACTTGGTTAATAAATATACAAAAATATATAGTTAAGCTCACTATACTCTTTTTTTAAAAAAAACAAAACAAAACAAAAAATTATTTCTAGTATGCACAAGTTTCTCGTTGTTTTGTGGGATATGTTTAGTTAATGAAAATATTGATTTATCTTTTATTAACCAATGAAATTTAATTGATATTATAATTTACGGCCACGAATTGATATGTTTTGACCATGAATTGCGTCTTGCATAGAAGCTTATGGCCGCACGTAATGCGATTTGTAAATTGTGTCCGAAGTACCAATAATTAAAAAAAAATTCCAACAATTAGTGCTTATTCAACGTATACGAGTCTATAATTAAAATTGAAATGCTTACTTGGGAGTTAGACAACGTTGGCTTCTTCCACTTTTAGTATTGAGTAACGCCAAAGTATATACTATCCCAGCTAATCTTTCTAGCTATATAAACCTATATTAGTGCCCGAGACTCTAATAAAATGCTAATTGACGATAAAATTTAACATTTATAAATAAAATGTTTCCTGATAAAATGTTGTAATAAACTTTTTGACAGATTTATCATCAAGTATAGCTAATCTCAAATTTAACATTTGATTTATATATATTAGTTGGTATTTTGATTTTTATCTTAGTGATTAAAACTATTTTTATTCTTAAATTATTTTAAATACTGTTAACTAAAAAAAAACTAAAAACTAGTTATAAAAGTTTTGAGAGTGTGAGTTGATGAATGATGTGAGCATTGAGGGAACATATATAAGAGGCACAAAGATATATGGGATGGTCTTGTGTCCGGCAGGGGCAAAATACCAGACTCCGGCAGGTAAAGGAGGACCATTCGATCAAAATCGTAGGGCTGGATCATGAGGACTGAGTTAAGGGTAGGCTAAGAAAATAACTGACAATTGTGCAGTTAATGTGCAGGACGAAAGCCATTTAAAATTGAAATTTTTTTGGGGTAATAAAATTGAAATGAATCCAAATAGAAATCAAGATGCGACCCCCATCTTTGATGTCGTGGGATTAGGACGATAATTGTTCCTCGGGCAATGTGTTGACCGGAAAGCTACCCAAAGTCGTGGGGTTAGGTCACTGAAAGGTTGTACAATAGATTGGGTTAATTAATCCAACATCAAATCCCTCTTGTTTTTAGCAAATCACCATATTTTATGACGGAACTAAATAGAACCCAGTTATTTGATGACTATGTAACTGAATATTTATAATCCAAGGCTCCAAACACAACTACAAAAATTATTAAGTCTCCGTTTAGTTCGTCGATTGGAAATAAAATTTTTAAGTCAGAATTGGTTGACTTTTTTAAAACTAATTATAATTTTTGTTGATTTTCAGAAAAAAGATAAAAATTAAGATGAAAATTTTGAATTCCAATTGAAACACCAAATAATTACTAAATAAAATCAATCTTTGGCCGATTCATAACTCTCGCAATTTTATTCAGAATTAGATAATTTTGTATTTTTTACAAATTGCATATTTATTTGTTGACAAACAAAACAAGATAAATTTTGCTAATTATTTCCTTCACCTAGCATTTTTAATTTATAATAAATGTTTCACTGTATTTCCTCACCAGATAATAAATGTTCATCAGTTTATTTTAAGACAAATTAGACTTTTTGCCTTTGAACTTTTATGCCTTGCCATAAAATACCGAGCCGAACTTCAATTTGCAACAAACAATTCCCCTTGTGCTTGCCGAATTATTTGCAATTTTTTCCCTAAATCAAATTTTGACGAAAATATATATCACCACAAGAAACAAGCTACTAACGACAATATTACCTCCAAAAAAATGTGATACACCTTAATATTCAAGTTTTTGATCCAAACTTGCGTACGCTCTTCCATCTAATTTCAGTGTATATTTATATGTGTAAATACACATATGCATTATGCCATGAAGCATGTGAGTTTTCGCTTAAAATAAATGAGTAAATATTTGAACTTCCAATCACACATTTCTGGCTTCTTGCTTCTTTTAGATAGCATTACATGAACGCAATATTGTTTAATATTATTTTTACACAGTCGATTTATAACCCAAAAAAAAAACCCCGCCTGACATTGTCATCGTTAATATAAAATTAATTATTTGCTTGATTATGTCACTGCAAACGTTTATCTACGTAGCTACTACAGTTACATGAATACAAAAATTGTATGCACAATCAATTGATTAACTTAATAGTTATAGTCATAACCTAACGATAATATCATATCTGATTTCATATCAAGATGCAAAGTTAAAATCCCCCCTCAAATATAAAAAAAAAAAAAAGGAAATAGATTAACTTAAATTAACCAAGATACGTATACATATATAACTATATAGTGATAAATACGTGTAGATGATCATGTGCTTAATATTATAATAATGCATGGAAACCAAACATTAGTACGCAGAGTAATCATATAGTAGTCATGACCTAATTACTAACGATAAGTCATGATATCACCTTGTTCAGATTCAACACACATATATATATATATTGGGTAAATATAGATTCAACATATGTATACATATATGTGTGTGTATATATATATATTATTTACTTATATATTGTTCTGTGATTACTTAGGACTATAGTTGCCAGTTGAAGTCAAGCTAGGTCTAGAATCGCAGTAGTACGTGTGTAATAAAAAAATTTTTGCCAGAATATATTTTATTTAATCATTTTGTTTAGTAGAGATTTTTTTTTCTATTGTCTGTTCTTCGTATATCGTATGGGTATAATTAAGCAATTTCCTTTTCCTTTCTTGTTTATCTAACACTCGTTGGAAGTATCAACATAGGCTATAATATGTTTGAGAGGAAAAAATGTAATTTGTTCATTATTTTAACTCAATGAACATGTTCAAAACAATAAATTATCTCTAATATGCAAAATACCGTGAACAATCAGGACTATTAACGAGCGCTTCATTCACACAAGCTTTAACATATAAGGAACCAACTATGGGAATAATGTGAAATGGTATTGTGAATATTGTGTTTAAAAATTGTATTTAGGGGTAATATCTTTGAATAAGCACAAGATATAGATGATCAAATCTCGGAATTGGCATTACAACTATGTTAATTCAGCTTCAAAGAACTAGAGAGGCATTAGAGCAATGTTAATTAATGTTAGCTATTATGCCTATTTTTTTTCATTCGATTTTTACTTAACATATTTTTTATACAAGTCCCTAATTTCATATTCCCTTACAAAATCTTGTTCCCATAATTGCAATTCCCCGTCCCATCCAAATGCTTGTTGCTTTCTTATCTTATCTCTTCTTCGGCCAACCTTTCCTCCCTTTTTTCCCATCGATTCAAATCTATCATCGTATCTACAAGTTACAACTTCCATCCCCAAATTCTTCTTCGCTACTGTAAATATCCCAACTACATCCCCGCTTCGTTTCTATTGTATCTATAATTTTGTTACATTTCAGTTTATCCTATTATACAAACGACAACCTCCAAAATTTTCCAACATTTTTTCTCCTTGTCTATAACATACATTTTTCCAGTTCGCAGTGATAATACCATTGATTTACATTTTCGTTATACCAAATATACATTACTTATTTCGTGCTTACACATTTCGTCTATTTTTTGTATTTACTTATTTTCCTTCCACTTATAATCCTATGATCCATGTTCATTTATCATTCTACTCTTCATTCTAATAATTTATATTATACACAGCTGACTTCAGTCAGCCTTTTCTAGTCCAACACATGGTTAATAGCTGACACAAAGACCAGTCCATGTCGGTATCGTCTCCGAAATGGTGCCGGATTTGAGACTTGCTATATATATATATATAATATATTCATTCAATTTTATTGTTTCTTGTATTTCATTTTTCCGTTTAATTGGAGAACACTTTGGGAGCTTTTCCCGAGTGGTGTTGTTAGAATTATCGCCTTTAATTATTTCATTAAATTTCTGATCACGAGTTTACTTATTCTTTTGGACAAATTGTTTGAATAAAAGAGATAGTGTTGGGCCAGATAGACTTCTTAATCTTATTAATGGGTGGTACTATTGGTACAAAAAAATGGATATATTTTTTAAATTTATGTTTTTTTAATCAACTTGTTAAAGGAGGGGGGGGGGGGGGGGGGGGGGGGGGGGTGGGTGGGTGGTGGTGTTGGGTGGTGTGGGTTTTTTTTTTGAAATAGGTCGGAAATTTTGTCTGTTTAGTTGATATTTTAAGGTTTTTTTTTTTTTTTTACTATTGGAAAGGAGGAATATATTCCAACTTTTAAGGGTTTAGTATTAAAAGAGATATTTTTGAGTTATTCTGAAGTTAAAAAAAAATTCATCAATCCAGAAACACAAAATAAAAAGGAAAAATCTTATTTTATTTCACCATATAATCAAAACTTTACCTTGAATGCATACAGGATTATAGAAAATTTTAAATTCTGTTTAATGGAAAATATATGTTATACAAATTACTAAAGAGAAGTTGATCTAAAAGAGAAGATTATTTTCATCTGTGTTTTAACTTCTATGTTGCTATCGTTTTATTCTATTTTTTGAATTTTAAAAACTCTCACTTTACTTTTTAAAATTTTAAATCAATCTCACATTATATCTCTTTTATTAGAATATATCCGTTAAGAACATACAAATAAAGGGGATTATTCCTTTGTCTTTCCGTTTGATTTTAATTAAAATTTTAGTAAAAAGAATTAAATAAAATAAATTCAAGTGATAATTTGAGAATTTTTAAGGTTAAGAATATAAAGAGAAAACAACCCAAATCTGAAGTGGATAATGTGTGAAATGTAAATTGGAAGCCAGGCAAGCGCGCGTATCCACCGTTGGATCAAACTACAAAACCCCAACAAGCTTCATTACGTAATTTCCAAACTCCAACAGAAAACTTCCTTACGGAAGAAGAAAACGAAAAAGCGCTCTCTCTCTCTTTCCCTTCCCCAGCCACCAAACGGCGGCGATGACGGTGACGGACGGAAGGCAGTGGACCCTACTTCAATTATTCGGTTGTTCTTCTACTCCGGACTCCAAACAAACGGTGACCACTAGCCTTCCGTCTAATCCCGTTTCGTCACTGCTCAGACCACCCTTTCGCGGAACCGAACTATTGCATTTCCATTTTCGACAAATACTGGCCTCCTAGTTTCCTCCTTTTAATCGGACTCCATTCCGCTCTTCATTTTCGTTAATTTTATGCAGAGGACAGAGAAAAAGAGAAACTAGAATTCTGAGATTGGAGTAGAGGGAGAAAGTGGAGAGAGAGAAAGAGAAATGGCGAGAGGGAAGATCCGGATCAAGAGGATAGAGAACTCGACCAACAGGCAGGTAACGTACTCGAAGAGACGCAACGGTCTCTTCAAAAAGGCAAACGAGCTTACCGTTCTCTGCGATGCTAAGGTTTCTGTTATCATACTTTCCGGCACTGGAAAACTCCATGAATATACCAGCGACTCCACCTCGTAAGAAACTCTCTAACCCTAGATTTCCTCGATTTTAAATTTGATTTTCGAGTTCTATGTTTGTTTTCTGTAAATTTTTTTAACTTTTTTGTTTGTTTCTAGAACAAAGGAGATAATCGATATTTACCAGAGGGCTTCAAGGACCGATATTTGGAGCTCACAATATGAGGTATCTCTCTTTCTCTCTCTCTCTCCTAGAGTCTTTCTGGAGATTTTTGGTTATTATATATATATATATGGCTGTAATTATGCGTGCAGAAAATGCAAGAACACCTAAAAAAGCTGAAAGAGAAAAATAGGAGTCTCCGGATGCAGATCAGGTAAGACTTGACAAGGACTTCTTTGTAAAAGTTTTCTCTCTCTAATTTTTTTTTTTAAGTTTATGGCTGATGATTAATATTTTTTTTTTATTTTTGAAAACATATATGACTGATATATGTGTGTGTGTGTGTATATAGCCGAAGGATGGGCGAGTGTTTGAATGGTTTGGACTTTAAGGAACTGTATGAACTTGAACAAGAAATGCAAGATGCTGTAAACAATATTCGCGAACGCAAGGTGAGATATATGTCTCACTTTTGATGCTACGAAAATCATATATATATATATACTATGAGAAAATATGGAATAGATGCTCTTTTATATTGATCGACATTTTTTTTATATACTATGATACGAAAATTTGCTGGTAATTGATTCATGACATTTTTATTAAGCAGAATGATATCCAAAATATGTGATCATGATTAGCTGTTTTCTGTCTTTATGGTTCTATTAGAAAAGGCACTAAGAGAAATCGGTATATGGTATTAATCAAACACAACATACTCATTTATTTATTTATTTTTGGATTGAAGCTTATGATTCTTATTGATTAGACAGAAATGAAAATGATTTCAGATTTCAATCTGTAAGCTCATATCTAAATCTACCTCTTCTATCTATTGAGCTAGCCATAGATAGCGGGGTTACAATATATATTAATCTCCTTCGTAAGGCTATAACAGAAGACAGCGCATAAAAATTTTCATTTCATTCTAAGAAATATGCCTATCATTGTAAATATTCTGAGTTTGTTTCCAATAGAGATTATTGCAGCATTGTTATTTCCTGACATATAAATCTCCAGTCCAGGCTTTTGTCCTCCCGTATACTTTCAGTTATTGAGTTGAATGAATTTTATAATCTTCATATTTTTTTCTGTGTACTTTGTAAGTAGCAACTCTGGGGTGAAAAATAGGCTGCTGCGGTCATTTCAACGTTTCTTGAAATAACAATAACACGTGCACGATTCAATAGATTCAGAAGAAACATTCTAGTTGCTAAATTAATTGGTTTTTTTTTTTTTTGATAATATAATTGTTGTGTTTTTGTAGAGTTGCTTTATTTATGCTTATAGATCAGTGTAAATCAACTTAACTTTTTTTTTTTTTTTTGGTGTGTTTCGCCCGCTGAAATTAAGCTGACATAGTTCCTTCTTGACAGTACAAGGTGCTGTCAAATCAAATTGATACTACCAACAAAAAGGTATAACTTAATGCTTGGTATTTCTCTTTATGATCAACTTTTTTTCTCATTTTCATTTCAAAATAAAACAGCTGGGAATGAAAGATTTCAAAATACAAGAAAGTAGATGGAAGATCTTCATTTTCTTTTCATTGTTTCTTGTGTTTCTCTTCTCAATCTAAACATAATATTGGACGGAGCTTTATGTCCAAGTGGTGTTGATAGAAACGTCTTTTTAATTATTTCGTTTTTCTTGCGTGGTTGCAGTTCAAGCGAGCAAAACAAAACATCAATTATCTAACTGATGTAAGCACATCTCAGAGTAAAGCTTTACAATATATGTATAGATATTCTTTTAATACATCTCTTCCATTTACGTATATCTTATAAGATGTCCTTTATTTATTTATTTATTTATTATTATTATTTTTTTTTTGTGATTTATGGTCAGGGTATTAAGGATGATCCAGACTACGGGTTAGTTGAGGGTCCTGGAGGGCATTATGATTCCATTGCTGCAGCATATCCAAATGGAATTCCTGGCATTCTTGCTCTAGGCCTGCAACTTAGCCAGCCTAATATTCTTCACGACCCCAAATCCGAATCAGTTATCACCACTTGGGGTGTCCCCAAATTCTAAGTAATTAATACGATTGGAAGTATCCTTCAAGGTATATATACTATAAAAATGTATCCGGGGTATTATGTTTCAAGCACAAAAAGAAAAAAACAAAAAACAAAAAACTTTGGTATTCTTAAATGTTATTATTACTTGAAGGATGTATTCAGCTTTTATGTAACTACTGATAATAAACTGGTTGTTATGCTTCTGTCGAGATAAACAGATGAGGAGATGTGTAGCAGTTGACTTTTTTTTCCTCCGATCATTTATGTTGTGTTGAACATCGATATCTCTTGTTATGTGCCAAATGCGGATACTGTTGGTATAATCCTTACAAGGCAAAACTATTTTAGATGGATTTCTTACTACTCATTTTTGCGGATCATCAGTTTACTTCTTTTCCTGAGTGGACAAAATGTTTGGATGCGAGAACAGAAGAGATCAGCGTGTGATATATATATATATATATATATATATAATTCTTGTTTTTTAATTCTTAGTTTTTATTCTTATTAATTCTTTGTGTATATTATGATACAAAAGAACAGATCATTGAGAGGCCAGTATCTTTTTTTTTTTTTTTAAATTAAAAAAAACACCTTATTCCGTAAGTTGTGAAGTCTAATTAATATCCTAAAGAAAAAATGTCTTATATAGACAACATGCAGGCGGAGCCCCTTAAAGCTCTACAATCTAGGCAGTTATTTTTAAAAAATATTTTGAGAATTTTACATTTGTAATTTCAAATTGATATATATATATATATATATTTTATAAAGGGGGCGCTGTTATTTCATTAGAGATAGAGTTGAAAAACACAAAATATTAAGGAGTGTGTGTGAGAGAATCTCTTGTAAAACCTCATTCATCATAATAAAATCTGCGATGACAGAAATAGAAAGTAGTCATCAATTAAGCAAACCTACATAAAAATTCTTGACGTGTTTTTTGCATTTTAATTTTTGCATTTATTTTTTCTCCATATTATTTTTAATTAGGCTGTCAACTAATTCTCAACAGCTAATGGAATTTTTTGAACTGAGAAACTTTTTTTTTTTAAGGTACTTAGGAATACTTTTTGTTTAGTTAATAATGTTTAAAAGTTATTTCTTAATCCAGAAAAAAAAATAAAGAAAAAAAAAAGTAAAATCTTGAACGGTAAGTCAAGACTGTTCTTTCTGAAAGGTATACTCTATCATAGAATGTATTTTTCTTTACCAAAATCTCTTGAATATTTTTTAACATATATATACTTAGACTCTCAGTGACTAGAAACAAATAAAAACGCTTTTCTATCCGTCCCTCTCAAATTCACTGAAGTCTGAAAAGAATGGTCTTAAAAACAATCTGGCAAGTTTTTTCTTAAAAAAAAAAAAAAAAAAAATTCCAAACGTGCCTATCCACCATTGGATGGATTTACAAAAAAATACACCCAGCTTGATGAAATAATTTTCCAAACTCCAACGGAACACCTTCCTTAAGGTAGAAGAAAACAAAAGAGTTGTCCACTCCTTCACTCTCTTTTTTCCTCCGTCTAAAAAGGTATACAAAACCATCAACACTCTCAGCGCTCTCTCAGACGTCTCAGGCTCTAAGCCTCCGAACGGCTTATGACAGTGACAAAACGGAAACCAGTGGTCCCCGCGTCAATAATTCCCGCCAAACAGACGGCGTCAACAGCTACTTCGATTATAATCCCGTTTCGTCACTTCCTGCAAAAGCCTTTCGCCAACTCGCCAAACCCTCTTTCCATTTTCGACCATGGCATTTTGTTTCTCTACTTCTGCAGAGAAGAGAAAGAAAGAAAGAGGAAAGCGGGGGTGTTTGAGATCGGAGGAGTGAGAAAGATAGCAAATCACTTTTGATAAGAAAGATGGCTCGCGTGCTCACCGGTCACCGTGAATATGATAGGATTTCTACGCTTATATTACCCGGCAATGAACTTCATGAACTTATCAGCTTGTACAGCCTCTGAAACCGAAGATTTATTATTTTGATTCACCTGATCTCGGATTTTAATTTAGTTTTCATCCAATTTTTGATTTTCATATATTTTCGTGTTAAATCTTCGTGCAGAGATTGCAAGAAAGGTTGAAAGGACGGAAAGAGAGGAATATGTGTCGTGAGCAGCAGATCAAGTAAAATAGATTGCAATTTTTGTTTTCTTTTTTTTATTTTTTTATTTTTTTATTTTTTTGGGTTAAGTAATCAATCGAGACCCAAATATGAATAGTCAGATGAAATTGGAGTGTCTAAGCAAGTTGAGCGTCGATGATTTGGTTACTCTTGAGCTAGAACTGGAAGCTGCTTTGCAGGTTCTTCGTGATTCCAAGGTTAGATGCACGAATTTTTTTTTTTAATTTCTTTTTTAGAATTACGAAACATTTTTTCATGTGCTAATGTGATTATAGAGTCCGTGGTTGGGTGTTTTGGTAACCACATTACTGGTAATGATTTAAATTATAGACTTGTGTATGCCGCTTTTGAATTGATTATAAATTAAAAATGAAAAAATGAAATATATGAGCTTCTTTCTTACAATATTGTATTAGAAAATGACTATTAATGAATGTCATAAGCAACCCAGGAAAGGGGAACTAGAGAAAGATGGTATTCTCAAGGAATATTCAAACAGAATTTTCACTTGAAATTTCCTTTTTTTGTGATTGTAAGAGTACTTAAAGAGCAAATTTTTGTTTTTTTTTTTGTTTTTTTGCTTTTTGCATTAGGGTGTTTATGATCATAGAATTCCTTGCGTCTTTGCCTCAGCAGGCCTGCAACCAAACCAGCTGAATTTAGTCGAGGGCACTAAATCAGTTCTCACCTCTTGCTTCGATAGCAACTGCAGCATTAACCAGCCAGATCTTGGCTATGAAACTGAGTAAAATATTACATCTTCCTATAATAGCAATTAGAAACTGGCCTGTCTCAAAGCCCGAAGACTAATTTTAGATTTATCTGTCTTTAAATTATATGATTTCTAGTAGTATTGCTCAAAAGACGCATTTAGCTTTTTTTATGAACTATTTATCATGAATTTTCTGATTCTTTTAGTTGAACTAATGTTGCAGACGTTGACCTTTTGTTAGTAATGTTCTGCTTTTTTTTTTTTTAATGTTGTTTACCTTACTGCTTGATCTAATTTAAGGCCGTTGTTTGAATTAATGCTTGATAAATTAATTATTTAGCACGTCACAAATTTTGTATTTTGCGTTTTTTTTTTTTAGAAATATCCTAAAAATGATTTTAAACTGTAAATATAAAATCTCTCGTTTCATTGATTAGAAAAAGCTCATAATTACTTGCCACATCACATGAAAATAAAATAAAAAGGAGCTAAATTTAGGTAATTTGATAAATGGCTAAATTACAGGATAATACATCAAACATCGTAATTATTCTAGTTATATAAAATCTGGCCATTTCTCTTAAACTAATAATAATGACTATTAAAGTTAGTGAGAAAAAGCGATGGAGAATTACAAGAAAGCTTCTTCCCAGGAACCGTTGAGTCCTACTACCTGCGTTATCAATTCACTACAAGAAATCGATCGAAGAGGTGGATAATTGAAATCCAACATTGCATAAACTACTTAAAGGGTATCTATATCCATATATTCTATTATTTTATTTACAAAGTACGAGAAGTATGAAATTAAAAAGGTTTCTAATACAAAAAATGCCTTAATAATTTCTAAAAAACAAAGAATATATGAAAGGACAATTAAAAATTAGGAGATAGAATTAGCTAACTATATAAAATTATATTTCTAGTTACAAATTTTTTTTTTGAACTTGGGAATGAGAGATTCAAACTCTTTATTTTCAAATAAAATCAGAGATAATATTATCGTTAGATTATACATGTATGTAATTATATTATAAAATTTTTGAATTTTAGATATTCATAAATTTTGTTATTTCAATTAATATGATATTATTGTAACCCATTATCAATATGGTTGAAAATTGTATGGTACTATTATTTTCTCCTTTCCATGTAATGCTCTAATTTAGGATGCATTTGCTGTATTATTGAGATATGAATTTAATTTTTAGATTAAAATTCATTAATTTTTTAAAAATTAATTGTAATTTTATTAAATTTTTAGATAAAAATTAATATGAAAATTTTAGTGTCCGTCTAAGTGCGGTGCAGGTTTTGTTATAAAAGAGAGAGAGAATCCAGGAAGTGGAAGCCAGGTAAGCGCATCTATCCACCGTTGGATCTAGAAAATCCCATCGATCAGGTAATTTCCAACCGCAACAATGACACTTCCTTCCTTCCTTGCGAAAGAAGAAAACATGAAGAGTTTTCTCTCTCCGTTCCCTTCCTCATAAGGCTAAACAAAAACCACCCTCAACCCTCTCTCAGACGTCTCAGCCTTCCAAACGGCGATGACGGTGACGGACGGAAAAGCAGTACCGGACTGTGGTCCCCACTTCAATAATTCACTTCTGAATCTCCCCCAAACAAACGATGACTGACGACTCCCATTTTTACCCAGTTTCGCCACTTCCTGTCCTGAGACTCCTTTCGCCACTCCCCAAACCCTCTTTCCGTTTTCGACAATGCTCTCGTCCTCACTCCAACTCACTCACTCACCCACCTTCTCTCTCCTCTTAAATCCCCCTTTGTTTTCCTCTCTCTTTGCGTTCTGTTCCTGGTTTCTGCGGAGTGGAGAGAGACAGAAGAAACCGAGGTTTGAGATCGGAGGAGAGAGAAAAGTAGAGAGAGAAAGAAATGGCAAGAGGGAAGATCAGGATCAAGAGGATAGAGAACCCGACCAACCGGCAAATCGTTTATTGTAAGCGACGCAACGAGCTCTTCAAGATGGCTCGCGATCTCGACTCTCTATCTGATGATACGATCTCCATTATCATGATTTCCGATAATGGCAGACTTCATGAATATCTCAGCTCTTCCACCACGTAAGTGTAGCCCCGAGAAACCCTAGATTCCGATTTCAATCCATTTTATTTTACTAAAAGTTTGGTTTTTTATTTATAAAAAAAAAAATTCAGAACGAAGGAAGTAATCGATTTGTATCAGAAGACTCGAGGAATCGATGTGTGGAGCTCTCAATATGAGGTCTCTCTCTCTATACAGATACATACATATATATATATATACATGTATGTGTCTAAAGCAGAAACTTTTGGTTATTTATATGTTGTTCTTGTTTGCAGAGAATGGAGGAGAGGCTGAAAGAGCTGAAAGAGACAAATATGAGTCTTCGGAAGCAGATCAAGTAAGGATGGAATGTGGAAAAGTTTTGTTCTTGTTTTGTTTTTGTTTTTGTTTTTGTTTTAGTGTCGAAGTAATCGAGATTCCGAATGATTGATAGTCAGATGAAGGGTGAAGGTCTTAGCGATTTGAGCTTCGAAGAACTGTTTAATCTTGACCGAGAAATGGAAGCTGCTTTGGAGACTCTTCGCAGTCGCAAGGTTCGATGAACAACTTTTTTTTTAGGAGTATCAAACAATTTTCATGTGCCAATATGCTCATATGTTCCATGATGTGATTAACAGTATCACTGGTAATTTATTGGTGACATCTTTTATCATGCGGGACAATTGTTTCTGTCAAACTTATCTTCTGCTTTGTAGGGAATATACTTATTATACACCTGTGTTTGCAGTAATTGAGTGATGATTATAAAAGTTTACTGTGACTTGCTATTTTACCTTCACTATTATGAGGATTTAAAAATGATTTTGAGTCTATTATTCGTAAATTTTCTCAACCTTTTCTATTGAAATTATTGCATTTTAAAATGCCCCAGCTTCAGTTCATTATTTTTTTTTAAGCTTTAGCTTTTATGGTATTTTCTCTCTAGTTTGGCTTACTTTTATACTTCGCAATAGTGGCGATAGGTATTGAACCATGAAGCACAGGGTATTTGAAGTCATTGTAACTTTTCTTTACTGGATCAACATAGGCCACGATTAAAATTATTGTACTTGGCAAAAAAAGAATTGAGTGGACTTGGTCACCTGAAGTAAGAAGAGTCATTGTACTTCTTATGTTCATTGTTTGATTGATTAACTAGCTTAACTCGACGGAAAAATAAATGGTCAAGAGATATTTATTTGTTTCTTGAAAGAAAATGGCCTCCTTTGCCTAGTAATAAGTATATGGTTTGTGGAGAGATTTATTTGAGTATGGTTGCCACAATGATGATTATAATCGATGAATTTTTGCTTACATGCTAACAAATGTATGACTGTATCCTCAATAATTGATGTATGGCTGCCGTATATCTGAGTATGGTAGCCCCATAGCAAGCTAACGTACCTGAACTATTGGCAGTTTTTCAAGATGCGATGTCAGCTTGATTTTGTCAAGAAGAAGGTAATTGGAATTATGGGTTTGTTGCATTTTTAGAATTTCATCCATGTTCCGTAATTATCGCTTCTGACTTCGTACTTTTGTTGGGGTTAAGTTGTTATATCATAAAAACACTTGCTCTTTTTTTTTCCCCTTCAAAATTCAAAACATCGGAATTATCTCTTTGGGAGTAGTTTTGTGACCTTGATAAAAAATTTGTTTCCCCTTTTCTTTTTCTATGCGGTTGCAGATCCAGATGCTGAAAGCAATAAACGAACAAACTCTTATCGATTTTGTAAGCACCAAACTTTTTAACCTCTCCGTTGTTCCAGCCTTAATGCCATAACAGATGTAGATAAGAGAAGTTCAATTGTTTTTATTTGTTCTGCTAATTTTCCACTCTATTTGCTATAGGGTGTCATGGATGATCCAGACCATGGCGTAGTAGACAATGGAGGTGTTTACGATTATGGACTTCTTCACGCATTTGCTTCAGGCCTGCAACTTAACCAGCCGGCAGACACCGAAACTAAGTCAGTTCTCGCCTCTTGCTCCATTAGCACCTGCAGTGTAAGCCAGCCAAATCTTGACGATGAAGGTGAATCAGTTCATATATCTACCCCAAATAGCAACTCCATGTCGCAAAGTTTGAAGATTCCAGATTCATGCTTCCTTTAAGGATTATATATGGTTCGTGGTAGTATTGCTCAAAAGGACGCATTAAGCTTCTTATTTATGAACTAATTACTGGGGATTTTCTGCTTCGTTTAGGCTTAATCAGACATCAGCAATGTTCTGCTTCGTTTTCATGTTGCTTCTGCATCTTATTCTCTTATTTACTCTTTCCAGCAAGAATACGACTGCTTGATCTAATTCAAGGGGTTGCTTGAATACTTGAATGCTTTGGATAATGGAAATTAAAAACTAATTAAAACTCCAACTCAATTAATTTGCACTTGACACCCAAGTTTTGTATTTGGTTAATGTAATTCTAAACTGCATGGTTAAGCCAGCGTAAATTTCCTAATCAGTATCACATGCTATAGCAGGGGAATATACCATGTTTAACCTTCCATTTCGTTGTTTAAAATATGTTTCGATTATCTTAACTCTCAAGTATTGGCTCTTGGTTTCGAAGTATCGGAGATTTTAGCTGATCTTGTAAGCTTTAGCTTGTCCTGCGTCCTGTTCTTTAGTATAGTAGCACAGGAAGGGGTCTTGCCGGAGCCAAACAAAAATTTAGAGGGGATGTAAAATGAATAACATCAATATATAAAAATTGATGGGTAAAGTTTTGGGGGACTGTACAAAAATTTTTAATTCTCATTGAGGGTTGTATGGAGATTTTTAATTTTTCATTGTGACAAAGTAGAAAAATCATAAATTTTTAGGGTAAAATCAAAAGAAAAATTTTTCAATAAGGGTATCTTCCCTTGGAAGAGGTGGTCTGATTATGAAAATTTGTACTTCTAGTTTTACGCAATTGAAAGCTTTTTTTTTTTTTTTAATCTAAATAAGTAGAAGCTCATTAATTTTTTTCCCCTACAGATGATTATGGTGGTTTTGTTTTGAGTAATTGACCAAAATAGTCCCTAAATTCTTTTAAAAGTGACGATTCATTCTATTTTTTTAATTTTGATGAGTGACTTTAAACTCTCTAAATGATGACAATCTAGTCATTTCTGTCCAATTCCGCTAAGTTTCTAACAGAAAAAGTGACATAACCCATCACATGAGTTAGATTAATCATTAAAAGACAAAATATCCTTATTTTTTGAAATAATAATAATCAATATACATTTAAAAAGAGAGAAAGCGAGTGAGCTGATTGAAAATCCAGCCCCCCCACCCCGAGTCGTCCCCCGACGAGCTCTGCCCCCCTTCGGTCGGATCTGGCTTACCGAACTAAAGACCTCCAGCCCCCACCGGCCAGGAGCCCAGGCGCCCCCACCCCACCCAACTGATCGCACAAGCCATTTTAGCGCAAAGAAGGGGGTGGGGAGGGGGAGGGGACGAGAGAGATAAATTTTTTTTTTAAATTTTTGTTAAACTAATTAATGTTAGATTATAAAATATCCTGTCAAAATATATCACATACATTACACATAATTCATTCCGTTAGAAATTTAACGGACTTAATGAAAATAACTATAATTGCTATCATTTAGAGAGTTTAGGTTATCTTGATTAAAATTATGAATACGGAATCAAATCATCATTTCTTTAATAATTTAGGACTATTTAGACCAATTATTTTTTTTTTTTTTTTTGGTTTTTTTTTTCTTCTCATCCCCCACTTGTCCCGGTCTACCCCAGTTATATGGCGTGCTTAATATAACATAGTAGTGCATAATAGTGCAAACGATATACATATACTTTGTTTTTGGGTGTTTTAAAAGTGGCAAAATGATTACAATAGAAATTCTTATTTGTAAAACTATTTTTCAAAAGTTTTGATTTGAGGATTACGGCCTTATTTTTTACATTTTATGTCTTTTTTACGCGTTCAATGTAAAAATCAGAAGAAAAATATATATATACACACACACACCCAAACCGAAATATGAAAATATTGCCATCATGAAATTTCGATTAGAAAGGGAGAGAGTTATGACATAATCAATGAAGCTTCTTCACAAGGATTATTTATTCTATCAATTGGTTACCGTAACATAACAAATGGGAGACATTTTCTCTTCTTTTTTTTTTTTTTTCCGTTTCTTAATAAAGAAAAAAATAATAACAGAGTCGAATCTTTTGCGGTAGTGCTGGGGTCGTTGGAGTTGGAAAACTTGAGATTCAAGAAAGAAATTTTGACAAGATCAAGGTTCACCTGGAACATGAAAGAAAAAGAATAAACCTAATACCACAAAGTACAATCGAAACTGTGTGTGTGTTCTTTAATAAGGGCAAAATATAATAAACAAATGGTTTTTTTTTTTTTTTTTTTTTTTTTTTTTTTTTGTCAGTAAGCCAATAAAAACAAATGGTCCTTGATTATGACTCATTCTCAACTTGATTCCAACGGTCATTTTTAGAAAATACACTACCTCGATGTATCAAAGATCTCTTTAGTACCCAAAAAAATATCTTTAGAAGCCTTTCATCAAATCCATCAAAAAATGAGCGAAAACACATCACCTGGAGTGAATTAGGATTTTTTTTTTTTATACAATTGATAAAATATATATTTCCTAAACTCAGCCATATTTTTATCTTTTTTAAAAAAATTAATAAAAATTATAACTGATTTTTAAAAAATCAATCAATTATAACTTAAAAATTTATCCGTAACTGATTAACCAAACAAGCCAATGAAATCCATTGCTTCAGAATGTGTCTAATAAAGTGTCATTTATGCTTTATGAAGAAAGACTTCTCTTTTTTTTTTTTTTTTTCTGTAAAATAAAAATAAAAATAAAAAAAGGAGAGAGATAACAAATCATTGTCCCTGTCATAAGAATATTTTAGAAGAAGTCAGCTCCCTTTAAAAAAAATAAATAAATAAAGGAAGTCAACTCCGTATGTTTTGTTGCATGACCAGGTCTCTTTCATTCATCTGCTCTCTAAAATTTTGAATCATTTTCTACCAAAAAAAAAAAAAAAAAATATATATACTCTCTAAATTTTTTACCAAATATATATACATTCGTTCCACGATATAAGATATTTATGAAAATATATAACCATTTATATTGAGAGAAAGATCAAAATAACACATTGGGCTTTATAATTTTAACAATATAGCATGTAGTAAAATTTGATACGCAAAATAGCATATTGTTTTTAAACTCAAATAGAAAATATCCAAACTACCTCTAACAAACAAAACCCACTTAGAACCCTCTATAATCCTGGAGAACACCCAAACAACCACCCAAAAATTCAAAACCTTGCAGTCCTCACCATTGTCAACACTGATCAACGTCACCAAAGGTCGCAAACCAGACGCCAAGAACTCCGGCGAGATGGCAACAGTTTCGAGCTAGGGAGGAAATCACAATCTCGTTGCCTGATTTAATCTGCACACTTCCCAAATCTCGTCTCCATCGTGAGTTTCGCAGCCGCCACATCACCAACTCCATTGCAACCATGATCGATGGCGAGATTCGCAAATCCCAATGGCAGAAATCACGAATATTTTCTCCGTCAAATTGGAATCATGACCGTGAGGTGGGAATCACGATGAAATCCAACGAGATGTCGTCGATAGCAGCGCAAAATCTCCAGCAATCCCGTGATTTCGTATTCTCTATCTCCATGACCATATCCTTCGGTGGCTCCATGGCCAAATTCGGTGGTGGCTGACATGTTTGGGGGTTAGAGTTAAGGTTAGATTTGGCACTGAATTTGGGGATAAATTAAGGCTTTTTACAATATTCAAAAATTTATTAAAAAAAAATGTAAATACTAAAAATAACTATAAAATTTTTAATTATTAACATTGATTGGTATATATGTAATATTAATCTATTAACTTTTAAATAAAAAAACATTAAATAAGGATATTTACTTGTTAGATGGAAAATAATAAATAATGATATTTATCTAATTTATTTAATTATAAATGTAATATTAACTTAATAAATATAATATTTACTCTTTAAATGGAAAACAATAAATAATGATATTTACATGTAAATATTGGTATTTATATAATTTATTTATCAATAAATTGAACTTTTGTTAGTACTAATATTTTTTTAATAAATCATAGATTTGTTAATAAATTACTAATAAATATAATATTTGTCAGAAAATAATATATTTACATATTATTAATTCTTAGTAAATAATAAAATTTATGAGTAAATAATAATATTTACTCAATAGTAAAGTGGATTTACCAAATATAGTGGCAAATAAATTATAAAACCAATAAACCTAACTCAGTAAATCCAAATATTTACAAGTAAACAAATGAATACAATGTATAGAATAAGATGGATTTAGAAAATAGATAAAATCAATAAATCCAAATATTAAGAAATAATAGTAAATCTGTATATTTATTAATAAATAATGGTATTTACGCGTAAATTCTTTAATTATCTTGTAATTTTACTTGTTATGTAAATAGTAAATCTAAACATTTACTAAGCATTCTTTTTTTAAAAAATATTTATTAAATAAATATTAATAATTGATAATAAATATGTTGATTTTTATTAAATTTCATAATTACAAAATGTACCCTAAAATTATTCCAAATTAAGCACTAATTCAATCCTAACCCTAAATCCTCAATTACTAACGCCGCCGCTGTCGCCATATTGTCAAAGAACGTGTCCCAAAGCTTCCGAGAGCGTTAGCCGTCGCCCTATTGCTAGAGATCTAAGTGTGTCGTTTGCATATTGCGATTGAGCTCATGAACGTCGTCTCGCTGGCAAGATCATTTGCAAAGCTGCTGAAGTCACCGCAATATCATCACAGATCCAGAAAACGCACGTAGTTTGTAAATCGCGATCATGCGAAACATCTTATCGCTAGTTGGAGATCGTGACCTTTGTTTCTCCATTGCAATTGGAGATTTGTCTACGATCTCTTTTTGCCGTCAACGCGAGATCTAAGGTCTGCCACTGGCCGGACAAAAACGACTATCGCAGCGTTGATCTACATAGCTGCCGCTTGCATCACGAGCCCACCGGAGTGCCGTTGGAAATCTCCGGTAACTACATTCAGACAACCACGGTTTGGGGACAAAAAAGGAATTCTAACCCTAGAAAAAGTCAAACCTACTATTTTTTTAAATAAAAATGTCATACATGTTGTATATTAGCAATGAATATAAGAAATATGCTATCTAGCATGATTTCCCAGTTATATTTCTCTACGTTGAATTACTTTCTTAAGGAAAATATTTCTCACTGATTTGTTCTAGCGAAAACAAGAAATAAAAAATCAAATCGAAATTTGTTGCAGATTTGTTACACTGAATTTTATTTTGTATTAGCTATCCCTTCAAAACTAGTTTGTCATCTTATTTCAAAATTTATAACACAGTAAATATAGAGTTGTAAAAAAAAGAAAAAAAAAAGGATCAACTAAACGAGACAGAAAAATGGAATATTAAATCTAATCTTATTGTTACATCACGCTATATTTATTAATAATTGATCAAAATTTCCGTATTTTTGGACCAAATAATATAAAAACCTAGTTATTTCACTTAAAACGTTGTACCTAATTACGCTATCTGCTGAAGAAGGAAAAAAAAAAAAGAAAACCAAAACCAAACCCATGGGGTGGGGTTGGGATACTTTTTCCATCAAGATTGAAGAAGAAACTTTATTTTTCTTGCAGTGATGTTTCAAATGATAATACTATTTATGTTTTATCTAATTCTTCCCCATGTTGCCCCACCGTGGTCGCTCAGCCCTCATCGTCGCCACGTCTCCTCCTCCGCCGCTTCTCCTACATATGGTTGCCTCTACATTGCACGACCTCCTTTGAAATGGACGACACGAGACCTTCCTGCGGCGAGATGGGGATTGTGCGGATTGAATCTCCTTTGGAGATCTTTAGTAGTTTTCCTCCATAAAAGGAAGTCACTCAACTGTCATTTATCTTTAAAACATCATATAATAATTGGGGAACTATTTAAGCCTAATTAATAGTAGTCAACAAATCTTTATTTTAGGAAATAAAACATATTATTTTGAAAATACTCAATTTCATTAAAAAACATAAAAAAAAAAAAAAAGATAACTCAAACTCCTCTCAAGTCACCGGCTGCGCCAGGGCTAACATAACTAATATGATTAACTTCAATATTTGTGAATTTATAAGTTGTTAGTTAAGATTTATTAACAACGAGAAGTATTAGACAATTATTTTAATGAGCTTATTCTTTGCTTAAGTCAACATGTTGTATGCACCAAGAATGAAAATGTTGATGTCGATGGGATGGTCGAGGCTTTGATTTACGGATAATGTCGATGGATATCCAGGAAAAAAAAAAGATACTCAAAGAAAAACTTATAATTTATTACTGAAACTTTACAAAATGTAAAAACAATTAATATTAATTAATCTAAACTAATTTTATAACAAAAACAACACATTTTTTTTAATCAAATATGTGAGTCATATCGCATAATGGATTGAGAAATCAAAATAATTATACATTGATTGTAGTTTCAATATGATATTACATACTCATTAGTCATTAAAAATAAAATACACTAAAATAATATACTACATAAAAATTAAATGTCAAGCATAATATAGTACATATAAGTTTTGAGTGTATCTAATACCAAAAAGAGTTTCTAATAGGTTGGAAAATATTAGCACCATCGGATTTACGTTCACTTGTCGTTCTTTATAGAGTACAACAAATACATAAATTAGTAACTTAATACACATTAAATAAAACTTATGATAACTACCATGAAAACCAAAAGCTCTATTTTCATTATTAAATAATATTAAAAAAATAAATAATAAATTTATTAACTTTAACTATTCTTAACTAACAACAAATTTAGTTAATTTTATTGATTAAAATAATTGATAGTGTAACATAATAAAGTTACTTCACTTGTTTATATAGATACTCTTCTTAAATTACTGCTGAGAATTGGAGTAACGACACTTTCTTGAATATGTAAAGATAATATAGTATAAATTGAAGAAAAAAGATAAGAATTATGAAAAAGATTTTAGTTCTTGTAATAACCAGTGGATACTAAAGTCTGAAGCTCAAATATAAAGACTCTTTAATTATAACGAGCGGTATTTTTTTTTATTGTTATTTTGGAATAAAGACAACAATAATTCACTCTCATGTACAAATAGTAAAACTTCATTGTCTCTATATGAGTTCATGACATAAAGGCGAAAACTTTGCATAAAGAAACGTGAAAAAATGAATATAACTTTGAGCAAGAGAAAATTTTGACGAGTAAATAATTGTGTTACATTGTATTCTTATGAATTTTTTTATTATTATTGTTAAGGATTAAAGACTATTGCCACATGTTATTGATTAAAAAAAAAAAATTGAAGCATGCAACAAAGTTGAAATTTTTGCAAAAGTAAAAATTTTTCCCCGAGAATTTAGAAATATATTTTGTAGAAATATCCAAAAATATCCTGGATATTCACGGATGATGCGGATATTTTTGGGCATTATGGATATTTTACAGATACTTCGGGAAGAAATATCCTTCTCCTTATTTATCTATGTCGAGATTTTAAAATACGGATAATATCGTGAAAATATTAATAATATTGTGGATATTCTTATCCCTGATATGGACTACACAAAACATACTCATTTTTTCATTCACACTCTGCAATGTTTGTTTGTTAGTTTGTTTTTTAAAAGGTAAAATGTTGACAAAAAATTTTTTTTGAATGGTTTTTTTTTTTTTTTTTTGTCCATACGAAGCAGTACTTAGGAGCTCGTTAAAAAATAAAAGGAGAAAGAGGTAAATATCATTTTCTTTTAAAAATAATTATGATAAACAGTATATTTCTAAATATTTAAAATAAATAATATATCCATGATAAATTTTTTATTTATAAAATATATGCACCATAAATTTACTGTTTAAATATTTTGCTAAATAACTTATTTATTGTTCTTAAGGTGATGTTTAGTTGGTTCATTTTAACCAAACAATTTTAATTGTTTTTTTATCTCTCTTTTTTTTTTTTTTTTTTATTAAACTTAGTTTTATTGTTTAAAATTTACATCTTCAATTCTAATTTTAAAAGTTCATAATTTAATTATTTCAAATTGAAATGAGATAATTTTTTATTTAAATTGTAAAGAATTTTGAGAGAAATAAACAAAATCAATATTATTATATATATTTTTTCGAACGTATTTTAAATTTATATACTTTTTAATTCTAAATGGTTCATTTTTAACTAAATGCATAATAGCATAACTCAATTCAATTTCAATCAAAATAATTCTAAAGCTTCAACTCAAGCAGATTAAAAAAAAATTAGATGTTATTTTTACTATAAATATTTCTTAAGGATAAACTATCTGTTACAATAATTTTAATCTTTACCTTATGTTTAAAAAAGCAAATAGCTGATCTACAGTGACTTTTCATCACTGCTATACGATTATCACGTGATAGCTCCCTCACTTATCAAGATGTGAGTCATCAATTATCATGTGTTGTTGTTGTTGTTTTTTTTTTTTTACACGAATTTGCGGAGGAAATGCTCGCCAATTAGTGGCATGAAAAAAAAAAATAATAATAATAATAACTGGGGGGGTTTGCACGTGCCCTAATCTGACATGGAATTTATGGAAAATAGAAGAAAATAGTGGTGGTTTTAGTTGAGGCCGCCAAATCGACTGTCCACGTTTTAAAAGCCTCTTCCTGCGTCTTTCTTCCTCCTCCTCCTACTCCGTCACCGTCACCGCCATCTCCACCGCCCAGCCGCACCCACCCACCCAACCCAATCTTTTTTTTTTAGGTAGAATTCCCTTTTTTCCTTTTTGTCTGTTATATATATATATATACACATATATTTTCTCTAATTTCTCTTCTGCCTACGCCACCTTTTATTTTCAAAAACCCTTCTCTTTACTCTTTCTCTTCAGTCTTCAAGCGTCTCTTTTCCTGTGTGTGTCAAACTCAGAGACCCAAAAAAAAAAAAAAAAAAAAAATCACTCACAGAAAATCGAAATAAAGAGAAAATAGTTGTTGAAGTTCAGCCATGGGAGCTCTTGACCCAGTCTCCTCTTGGACTCCCGAAGACGACCTTTTGCTCAAGAACGCCGTCGAGGTAATTTTTATTGCCGCCATTGATGTTTCTCTCTCTCCTTTATGAAAAATTCGCTCTTCTTTTTCCGTTCTTCTTCATATTTCGTGTTTGTTTTGTACCTTGGAGTAGTTTAGTTCGTGTTTATAGTTTTTTTTTTTCCCACATTAACTACGTTTGTGGATCTTTGGGGCTTTATTTTGTTGAAAATATGGATTTTTGCCAAAATTTAGGTTTAGGGGGTCAAATAATCGAATTAAGGAATTTCGCCAATCGTAAATAGGGGATTGGAAAAAATTGTGGAATTGTTCATATGCAAAGTGCAAACCCTTTGCTGGTCTTTGCTATAAATACTGGGATTGGAGTGGAGTGATTTTTTGTTTTTGAGGAAATATCAGGTTTTTAAATGAAAATAATTAGTGTTGTATTCTAAGGGAACTTGATGAGTGGATGATTTTTGGGGACGAGAATTTTGACTTTATACATAGGAATATTGTAGTAGAGAAACATCTATGACGCGTATGTAATTGTTGTTTGACTAGTATTCTACGTGCCCATTTCTAAAAACTTTACCAGAGATTATGGCCATTTTCACTATGGTCCACGAAATATGTTGAATCAGACATTACCAATATTGCCGTGGACAACGGGGAAAAGAACTCTTTACCCTAGCCTTCATTGTCCAAATTTGAAGATAGAGACATTACCGATGACGTCGACAATAGCATGGGCATTTTCAGTCATTTTGTGTACCGTAAAGGAAATTTAAAATCACCTTATTTGCGATACTATTATATTAGCCTTTTGAATCCCATTAAAGGAATAAAACAGAAGTACAGAAGGAAATTGGATCCCCTGTTCGGAAATATTTGCTGAGTTTGTATATGAGCTAATGAATTTATCTCTGGAAATGATCTCTTTTTGAATCTTACCGTGCATTCACTCTTTTCCATATTCAGATAGCTAGGGTGATTTACTGTCCAATATTTGTCGTTCCTTGCTGTGTAATTACTAGTTTCGAAAGCTTTGTTCCACTTAATTTTTTGGAACTTGTCCTTCCCCCCACGTGGAGTTATTTATTTGTTTGTTTTGTTCACAGGCTGGTGCTTCCTTGGAGTCGCTGGCTAAAGGTGCTGTGAGATTTGCACATAGATTTACTGTTCGGGAACTGCAGGATCGATGGTTTTCTCTCCTTTATGATCCAGTTGTTTCTGCTGAAGCATCTGCAAGAATTCTTGAGTTTGAGCGAACACTTCCATCAAAATCCAATAGATTTGGACATTCAAGAGATAACAAACCTGTTACTGGGAAGAGAAAAGCGGAGAGTGTTCGTAATTGTTACTATGCTCTGTGTAAAAGGATCTGCAGTGAACCCTTCGACTCCATGGATCTCAGTTTCCTTGTTGCCCCCACTAATAGTACTTATGTTGGAAATGGAGATGGGTGTGGAAATTGCATCCCTGGCGATCCAATCTCTAATCCTTTTGGGCTTGAGGTTTCTGGAATGGACAATATGACTCAGGCTTTTCCAAACAATCTGATGAATGGAGGTGCTGCTACTAGTGGTGATGCAACCATCAATTTGTTCCCCACCAGACTTCAGAACCCAGCTGAGGAAAACTTTCTGATTGAGCAAAACAACACACATAAAGAAATTCCTCATATTCTTGGAGAAAATCTGCCTCCAACAGATTTGCCAGAGCACAGCCTCCTCAAAGCTGTCGAGCTAGGAGTGAAATCCTCTCCAGCATTTGATCAACTTAATATCGATCAGTCAAACATGTACCTTGAATTTGAAGGGAATAAGGCTTTTAATTCTCCTGTTTCAGGATGTGCTGCACCATTTAACAACATGGAGTATTCGCCAATTCCTGGGATGCCTATCTGGAAAACAGTTTCTGCACCAGCTTTGCCAGAAGACATTGGTCTCGGAGACAAAGTTCTTTGCTCTGGAGATACTTTTCACCTTCCTGATGATTTTGATACTGGGAACACAAGAACATCTGGGTATGGTGTTCTCTCAGACATCAAGGTGAAAATGGAAATGGACTACGATGATTTTCAAATCCATAATAGCCCTGAAGGTTATCTGGAAGAGTTATCTAATTCTCTTTTAAACTTTACCAACGAGGAAGAGCTCCTGGTTATGAACGCTGATGGAAAAGATATGATTGACAGGTCGTACTATGATGGCCTGAGCTCACTTTTGTTGAATTCTCCAAATGACGTTGGTCAAGAACAGACAAACAATGTAACTGAACCAGAGACATCAGAAGCTGCAGCTGTGTGTCCCACGAGTTCATCTGAACAGTGTCATGCCGAGCCACATGACAATTTAGTGTCGAGCAATTGTGATGAACAAATGTCTTGTGATGTACAGACCCAGGCCCAAGCATCTATATCAGCCACAAATGCTGAGTTCCCTGAATATAAGGATGGAGTTATTTGCTGTATGTTAAATACCGAGGACCCAGAAATTCCATGCAATGACGATGTTTTTCTACCGAATCACCCAGCATCAAAGTCTTCTGCGGCACAACCGAAGATTCAACGAGCTAATAAACCGATCTCTTCATCTATAAAGAACTTCTCTAATAATCAAAGAACTAGTGACGGGGGACCCAGCTTGGTGCAAAAAGAACGGAAAACTGCTGGAGAGTCTAATGTATCTTCTCAGAGGATAGGATCACATGCCATACAAGAAACGTGTCCGAATCCTTCGGTTAGTAATTTTGGAGTTACATCTGCGTTTTCCAAGTCTGACTTGACAAATGTGGCATCCAGGGTGGCTGCTTTCTCGAGTGTTGGTCCAAATCAGATTAATACAGCAAATGCAAGCACGGAGGCACCTCTTCATGAGATGCGGAGGGAAGAGACTGGAGAAATGGTCATAGCAAAACATCTCAGCTCGACCGATTGTTCTATAAAGAAGCCAACCATGGGTTCTGCAAGCTTAAAAAGCTATCCTCAGACAAATTCCATTGTCATCAAAGAGGAGCACGATATGTCTGCTGCAATCAGAGATCAGGAGTCAATACATGCAGAATCGACATCCATGAATATTGCTGTTTCTGAACCAGCTATAAATGCTCCAACAGCAGATCAAGATGTCGCAGCTTTTGAGAGTGATGAAGATGTTCCTTGTTTTTCAGATGTTGAAGCAATGGTAAAACTCTGAATTACTATATTAATAGTTATCATTATTGGATTTTTTTTTTCTTTCAGCTTCCTTGTTGAATTAGGAATGCTTGGTATAGGCTTTCTTCTACCTCATCTTCTTTTCTCTCTCTATGTGGTTTCTACTTATATGCATTCTTTCATTTTCTGGGATAATTTGTTTTCTTCCTTTGATTCCGCCCTGCAGATACTTGACATGGACTTGGATCCAGATGACCAGGACTTCAATTCCAATGAGGAAGGTAATAATGAAGTCAGATTTGTTAAATAGGCATATTATAACGTGATTTAATTTACTAAATGTGGTGGTACTCTCAAGAATTATTATTATTATTTTATTTTATTTTAATTTTTTTCCCTCAGTTGGTTAATTTCCATCATTTGGCATCTAGGGAGACGTTTAATATGCGCGTTTTAATTTTCCTGGATTACATGTTTCTTGTTCAGATATATATATATATATTTATTTATTTATTTCTTCATTTATCATTTGTGCTAACACAATGGATATTATGCCATCTTTTAGTAAGTTCGGATTATTGGAAAAACCTTGTGGTGCTTCTGCAATCATACGCTTAACATCATTCTTACTCTTTGTTGATCGGAGACTTTTTTGAGTTCTACAACTTTACCAAACATGTTTCTTAAAGTTTCTCTCATTTTTCTGCATATATGACCAAACACTCTTAAGACCTTTGTAAGTACATCTTATGGCTTAGAGATTTTTTTTTTTTTGTTTTTTTTTGTTTTTGTATATGCAGTAGCGAAATATCAGCATGAGGGCACTAAGAGGGCAATCATAAGGCTGGAACAGAGTGCTTATTCTTATATGCAACGAACTATTGCATCTCATGGGGCAGTTGCCATTTTGTACGGGCGCCATTCAAAGCACTATATTAAGAAACCTGAGGTAATTCAATTCTGTGGCTGCATGCTTGTGGTTATCTATTAGGGTCCTTGTCCTCCTCTCTTGCCCATAATTTGTAGTGGGTTTCAACTTTTTTTCCCTTTCTGGATTCTAGCAAAAGAGTATGGCCTAAGGCGCTAGGACTCTATTCGATGGTAACTAACGGAAAGTGATTCAATACAATCCAGTATTTTACCAAAAAAAGGCATGTTTAAAGAAACATGAGAGAACCTGATCATCATCATTATAACTGTTGTTTTTAATTTTCATACTCTGAGAGCTTCCACGGCCCTCACAAAATCAAGGTGGTTTTAGACTTTGATTCTCTCTGTCCTTAGAAATCCAAATATGTTATGAACTAGAGTTGTGTATTCAAAATTAAAAAATACAATGCTGGTTACTTTGAAATCAGCAAACTTTTGATGTCGCTATTAAATGGCTAATAAAATGATATTCAGGTTTTGCTTGGTAGAGCAACAGAGGACATTACTGTTGACATTGACTTGGGAAGAGAAGGCCGTGCTAATAAGATATCGCGGAAGCAGGTAAGAGGTTCTTTGATCTCCTACAGTGATTAAACCTTCACCACTCGCACGCACAAGTCTTATGTGAATTAAAGATGTGATGATGTATGGATCACAGCTTCTAAATCTATGCACAAAAGGTCAATATTGCATGTCATGTATGTATAGTCATAGGGTGGAAATTATTGTTGCAGGCTGCTTGGCATTTTCCTAATACACCATTAACCTCTGCAAATTACAGAAATCTCTAGGGCAGAAGCTAACTTGTCTTGAAGTGAGTTTGACATTTTCGTTTCTTTGTTTTTGCTCTTGCTAGGCTATTATAAAGATGGACAAGGGTGGATCTTTCCATCTCAAAAACCTTGGAAAGTCTTCAATAACTGTGAATAGCAAAGAAGTAGGCCCTAAACAGAGTTCAAACCTTAATTCCAGTTGCTTGATTGAGGTATGTTCCTATGGTTCCTTGTCACTTGGCAACGAAAAATTAGTCATCATCTTCTAGCCTTATTTTATAAAAATTTTCTTTTGACATGTTATTTTATTCCTGTACATCTGGCGTACGTAAACAGTTTTTTTTTTTTTTTTTTTTCGTCTCAATGAATTTGACCATTTGAGCAGTGGAAGATAAGATAAATTCCATCATTAGACGAAGTGAGTATATTTTAGGTTAAGATTCCTAATAGAATAATTGATTAAAACGTGCCTCTCGATATTTCACCCTATCGGGGCTAGCTCAGCGTGTGGGAGTGGAGGGATTTGGTAGGAGCTTTAGGTTCAAAATCTAGGAGTGTTTTCTGTCCACTTTAATAAGTGGGAGTCATAGTGACATATAGGATCCTTGTGAAACTGTTGTCAATATAGTCATATGAATCTGAAGTCTGAACTGAAATCATACTTGATATTTTAAATCTTTAAAACCAACTCTGGTTCATACATAGGGTTTTTTTTTTTTTGGGAGAAACAGTTTATATCATGTAATGTAGAGAGTTGGAATCTTGTTCTTCAATTTCCTAATAACCCCTTCACCTCTTTTCAAACTTTTTTAGCTCTTTAATCTTAAACTAGTTTTTTATAATGCGCTCCGCACGTGTGGCGTTATATCTGAGAAAAATAATTTCTATAGAGACAAAAAGAAAGAAAAAAAAATGTAGCTAGATTGGGGCAAATTTGAGACTTTTATTATTAACAAGGTATATTAGTACAAAAAAAAAAAAGGTGGCAATGGCAACTGGAGGAGAAAAAAATTATGAAAAGAAAAATAAAAAAGCCTATGTGTCACATCAAGTAGTAAGCAAAGTTTTTTTGGAAATCAAATAGAAGGCAAAAAAAAAAAAAACTAAATCGGTTAGAAAGGTAACTAAATCCTTAAAAAAGAAGTGACACATGTCAATCATTAAGGGCTACACAAAAATGAGATAGTTTGATTGATTCTTTTTATTATGTATGTAAAATAAAACAATAACAACAATGATAAAATGAGCAAAGACTTTTCGTCTTTTCTCATCATCACCTATAACATTGAAAAACGAACCAAAAAGAAGTCACCAAGGCAAAGAAGAAGTAAGCAAGCTAATTAAAACAAAAAGGAACTAAATGGTTGAAAGAGTGATATCTGGTCATGGAGATGAAAATTTAGTTGGATTGGCTCTTTTAATATAGTATATATATATATATAGAAGAAGAAAAAAGCATAAGAAGATTTAAAAAAAAAAAAAAAAAAAAAGATAGGTGATAGGGGCAAAATAAAGAAGAAGCCCAAAAAATGAAAAAGGAGAAATAGCAAACGGAAAAGAAGGCAAAAAAAAAAAAAAACAAAACAAACAAACACGTGTCAAGCATATGGGAGTTGGACTTTGACACTTATATATATATAGTATAAGATAAAACTAAAGATAAACTAGGATCTAGTATGCAGGGAAAAAGAATGGTAATATGTTGCTCGTTTGACATATGAAAGATATGTTAATATTGCTTCGTAAAGTCCCCGCACCTCGTGTTAAACTTATTTGTTTTGCAATGAATGTGGATTTTCCAGATAAGAGGGATACCGTTCATATTCGAGGCGAACCAAACTCGTGTGAAGATGTATCTTGATAGCATGGCGAGGGATGCCGGTCCACAAGAGCAACAGTAAATGAAAGATTGGAGAGGTGCATAACAAGCGTGGAAGGGTAAATCCTCCTCATCAGAAAGTGCTTTTTTTTTTTTTTTTTTTTTAAATTTTAATAACTGTGCTTTCTGGGTATATCTGCCTTTCTTCAATTTGGCTAATGAATGCAAAAGTACACTTGCATTGGAAGTGAACAGTTTTCCTAATCTTAGAAAAGCAATTTCTTCACCCTCTTTTGTTTTGTTTTGTTTGTTAACATATATATATATATATAAATACCAGTAAGGACTTAGCACGTGCAAGATGTATGTAGTACATGTGCTAAAACCAAAATGTATGTCACTATGACTCCCACTTATTGAAGTGGACTGAGAACACTCCTAGATTGCCTCTACCTTGGAGATCCAAAAATGGTCGAGTCCTACAAGACTTTACTTTCCATTGTTGGAATGGTGCAAAAGATACTATGCTAACAACAATTATGCTTTAATTACGAGCAAATGTTGTACTTCTGAAAGTACCATCGATATGTATGTCTTAAAAGTAATCAGTTCTTTCATGAATAAAAAAGTCTCCAACATTATGAATTTGATAAATAGCAGTTTCACTCGTCAGTCCTGCATCCACAGGCACAGCCAAGACACTCAGAGAGTACAGGTAAAATGCTTCTCTGTGAGAAGTTCTCCATGTATCTCCAGAACAATAGTGCAGGCTGCAACACATGACAGTAATCAGGCTGCAACAATATGTTGGGGATGATTTGTGTATGTTTGACAAGTGTCCCTCATTCACTTTGCTTCTCTTCTTCTTTTAAGACCGGTCTTTGAAACATTTTAACAAATAGTTGAAAAGCAAACTTCAATTTTCAACACAAAACGTACAGAAAAGGTTGTCATCATATCATTCAAATCTAAATCAATCATGGTTACAAAGTTTGCAGTTCAGTTAAATAGATAATGTCATATTCAACCACCAGAAAGTAAAAAGTAAAGAAATTGAAAGGAGACATGGGCAAAAGACTACATAAGGCTGGTATTGAATGAGAACACTAGACCATCATCACCGCTTCTTCGCTTTCTTCCTTTATTTGCTCTGTCATTTTTTGGATCAACCACTTCGCGTTAACCTCTGCGTGCAAATATGAAAATTAACGGATTTATCTTTTACAATTATCTAGCGACGGAGCAAACTGAAAAACACCAAGAGAAAATGTAGATGACGAAGTTGGTTCAACACGTGCTAAGAAGGATTGTGCATAATATTTCTCTTCTTTAGACGCCAAGTGCTTTTCAATTTTCACACGTGTTCATCTTTTTCTCTTTTCCTGACCCGCTATTTTTCTATTACCATGGATAATAACTGTCATTAATCTAGCCTTATTTAGAAGACAACGAATTGAAGGAAATATCAGAAAGAAACAAGGCAAAAGGGGCAAAATAAAGCTTGACAAAAGTGTGTACAAGGCACTTGGTTATATATTATAGATAGATATAGATATGCATTGCCTAATATCTTCTTAGCGTACTAAGAGAGTACTTGAAGGAAAAAAAAAAAAAAAAAGAAAGAACTCGAGGCATGCCAAAGCCATAATTGGCGGTGAAATTGGACCAAAATAAAAATGAGGCCCATGACATGCCGAATCTATTGTTGTGGGCCGTTGTGAGTCGACTCATCTTTTAGGTTTATGAAAATATATGTATATTTCCCTTTTTCTTTTTTTGAATTTTATATTTTCCCCTACTTTTAAGTACATTAATAATAATAAAAGAAAAGTAATGCAAAATGCACGTGTACTTTAAAAATGTTCCAATAAAAACATGTAAACAAAAACATGTTGTGTATAAATTAGGATGAGATAGAATCAACTGTGGTAAATCTACCATTTGTTTGGCATATGGGTTCTAGCTCATTTTTTAAAATTTCAAATTGGAATTTTCTTTTATTTTTATTTTTTGTAGTCTGAACAACATTCGTTTTCTGTTTTCTCTTGTAAACACGCATCCAGTTCAAATTCTTAACTCGGAATTGGATTTTTTTCAGTTTGAACCGATGTACCACCATCCTGGCTATTACACTATTACTTTTATCTCATCAAATACAATTTTTATCACCAATTTTTACTAGCATCATGTAATTACGATTCAATTTAATCAGCGACATTTTATTATGATCAAGCCGAGAGTAATTTTCACGTAACGTGGCAGGAAATAAAATAATAATAATAACAGAAGGAAGTGCTTGCTAGTTTGAAGACATGAGTTGCTTTCTCAAATAAAAGGGAGTATCTTTTCATGCAAAAATAAAAGGGAGTATTAATAAAATCATTATGTCAATGCCATGATAGGTATAGGTTTATCTACTCCAACAAAGTTGATTTCTTTTTTCTTTTTTTTTTTTTGCCCCCTTATAGTATTGAAATAAACGATGGACGGCTAGTCTCTGTCGTTGACGTCGCCTTCAATCTTGCTGGTGGATCTAGTCCATCTTGAAGCTCAGCTGACTTCCACCTTAATTCCTCGTTTCTATAACTGATTCCCTCTTAATAAGGTCAAACGTACGTAAATCCCAAAACTCTCATGAGAGCTCGTCGGTTTTGAAAGTCTTATACAAATATAAAATGCAAAAAGCAGAATAACACATCATATGGGGTCACGTGGGATGCATGCACATGTGACATGTGTATACATATGCATATAGAAATACATAAATATTATACTATAGTTTCATTAAATCCAACGTTCTGTCAACTCTCTCTCTCAAACCTCCACTCTCTTAACTTTTTCAGGCACTGGTGGAGATCTCAGTCAGTGTCTCTGAACTTACACTCAGACATCTTTCATCAGTAATTTCCGAACTCAGAATTCAGATAAGATCCAATACTTTTTCTTTCTTTTTTTTTTTTTTCCTCGAGCTAGAAAAATGTTAAATCACATTGGAATCTCCATGCTACTACTGTTATCAGTCTTCACAAAAATATTACACACAACACACTCGATAACCTTCCCAGGAGATATACAAATCCTCAAAGATCTCAAAAATGGGATCGACCCAAACTCCATAACCCCCGGTTCATGTCTGAGCTCCTGGGACTTCTCCGTGGACCCATGCGACCACCTCTTCAAAAACCGGTTCACCTGCGGCTTCAGATGCGACCGGCTCGTCTCCGGTTTCTCCCGCGTCACCGAGATAACCCTCGACCCGACCGGCTACACCGGTTCGCTCGCCTCGACCGGATGGACCCTCCCTTACCTCCAAACCCTTGACCTCTCCGAGAACTCCTTCCACGGTCCCATTCCCGGTTCGCTCTCCAACTTAACCGGTCTGAACCGGCTTTGCCTCTCCATGAACTCGCTCACCGGTCCAGTCCCCGGCTCGCTCCGCTCCCTCTCTCTCCTCGAGGAGCTCTACCTCGATAATAACTTCCTCGTGGGTCCCATTCCTATGAGCTTCAACGGCCTCGTGGGGTTGAAACGCCTCGAGCTCCAACGAAACAACCTCTCCGGCGAGGTTCCCGATCTGGGTAAGCTTAAGAACCTGTATTACCTCGATTTGAGCGACAACAGACTCTCCGGCGAAGTTCCGGCGACTCTGCCGACTTCCCTGGTGGAGCTCTCGCTCCGAAACAACACCTTGTTCGGGAAACTTCCGAACAGTCTGGGCGGTTTGGTGATTCTACAGGTTCTGGATCTGAGTTACAACAAGTTAAACGGGCGAGTCAGATCGTTCCTCTTCGATCATCCTTCGCTGGAACAATTAACTCTCTCTCATAACAGATTCTGGTCCTTGGAAGAAGTAAATAATGAGGGTGCCAATAGTAAATTGATAGCGCTTGATCTGAGCTACAACGAGCTTCGAGGCCTGTTGCCGGCGTTCATGGGGTCGATGACGGAGCTCTCGGCGTTGTCTCTGGAGCACAACAAGTTCACGGGGATGATTCCGTCGCAGTACGCCGTGAAAGCGGCTCGTCCCGGGCACGGAACGTCGCCGTTTGAGAGGCTCCTTCTTGGTGGGAACTACTTGTTTGGGCCAATCCCTGGTCCCTTGTTGGGCCTGAAGGAGGGCTCCGTTAACGTGAGCTTGGTGGATAATTGCTTGTACCGATGCCCTGACATGTTCTTCTTTTGTCAAGGTGCGGATCAGAAATCCTTACAGGATTGTAACAGTTTTGGGCCTTATATTCCTTGATTGGATTCATGCATATATAATTCTACTAGTATTTATTTCATAATATATGTATGTATTATAGGTGACTTCTAGGTGAACTTTAAAAATAAAAGAGAGAAAAACATAATTACATTTTTTGTTTTATCTGCTTTGGAGGAAAGGAATGAATTCTCATAGCAGCAGAAAATTGACCATGCTGGTGTATGTATGAGCACTTGTCTGGAGTAATAGGGACTACATTGTTCCACTTTGGTGGAAATTTTTAATTAATTAAATGATAAAAAAAAATATTAATCTTTTGAAAAGAAATTTACTAACTTCTAGCTGGGAAAAAAAAAAATCACTCAATCAAAATAACAAGTATAAATAAACCAAACTTTCTTGGTACCCGAGTTGTGATTTCTTATATGTCTTGTGATCTGTGTAGCAATATTTGGTATTGGCAATGAAAACAAAAATTTCAGACCTAATGTGATGGCACCAGTTATTATTATTATTGCTATTTTTTAAAGAAAAAAAAAAGGTTTATCGGTGTCCTCACGCCAGTAGTCCACCGTTTATTTTAGAATATAGTAGAACTACAAGTAGAATAGTACTAGAATCCGAATAATTTTTTTATTCGGTTCAATAGAGAGTTATTAGTTTACCACGAATCTATAATTTCCACAGAAAATGTCACTTCTAACATAGGAGCTCAAAGTAAGGACATGAGGGTTTAAACTCTAACGCAAAAATTGGGGGAGACTGAGAAAACATCCCGATTGCTTGGCCACCGCCACCTGTGGTTTGATGTAATTAGTTGCTTGAATAGGTAATTAAGGTATGACCATAGACTATTTGTTGTTTAGCTCGGAAGCATAGAGAGGTGAGAAGTTCGCCCATTTTGGCTGTTTCAACGTGATAACATTACAATTCACAGAAGTCATAATTTGGTCTGGGAAAACAGTGGACATGGGTAGGTCGTCCAAGAGCAGGCTGTGGTTTTTTCACATTTCTTAATATGAAATACAATATCATTGCACCCCCCCCCGCCCATAATCCTGAAGATGAGCGACAAGCCCCGCTCGGCTGACGTTGAGTCCTCGACGAAGAGCCCTCCAACTTTCCACGGTGAAGGTTGGTTTTTTTTTTTTTTTTTTTTGTTTAATTTTTTAAATTTTCTTAATGTGAAATACAATAAGTAAATTGCATTATAATTATCATACACAAGCATCATCTCAATCACTCGATTATATCTGAATGGTTTAAAAATAAATTTTATTGATAAGGTATATAAAAAATGCTCCACAGACTTCCCCATATATTAAGATTTATGTTTATATATCTGCCTAATATTTTTCAGCCATTAAATGAGGTTTAATAACATCCGTTGGTAGCAACTCCAAAGAGCTATTTTTCAAGTGTCATCATCCAAATAAATTGTTGATGTTCCTGCATACGGATATCAACATCATGCATGCCTAGCCAATACGAAAATGGTTGTCACTGATTTATCGTCTAGTGAATATTAATTATTTTTCATTATGATATAATATAGTATTTGGTCCTCCAAATTACAAATTGATGGTTTGATAGACCTAGAATTCGCATCTATATATAGCTCGGTGCTTGCGTTTGCAATTAAATGACAAAGCTGATAAAAATTGAAACCAAATATGGATCAATATATAATCTTTTGTATATATAGTATAATATATATACAGAATTTGTGCGTACTTATTAATTTGGTGCCAGAGATACAAGTTTTATTATTTTATTATTTTTTTAATTTAAATGCCAGAGAAACTGGTTGCCGCTTAATTAATTTGGAAGGTCGGTCAGCTCTAATTGCTGTCTTGTTTTTACGTTGTAGTGGCAAGTGTAGGACGTCATGCAGCAGTTCCTTTTAAACTTTTAAAACTAGACTAGAAGTATACATTTTCTGCCACTTTAATTATAACTGCATGTCACATGGGACAACAATATATATATATATATATAGATATATACACATAAAAATAATTAAGCATGCTAATTAATGACGCTAAAATTATCACCGCTATGCTCGCAAAAGCTTAATTATATTATTATTTAGATCAATTTCACATGTACCCTCAAGTTATATAATTAGTTTTATTAATTTATTATTCACCTTTAATCGAAATAATCAAAATAATGACAAAAAGATCACATGACCTGTACGTTTGAAATTTATATATATATTAACTTAAATTGTGACTAATTAAAAATGTAAGGAATAAAGTAAGAGTTGTTAATATTTTGAGAGAGAAAATAAAAATGATCAGATAATTAAAGGAGCACATATGAATAAAATCGTATATGTTACAAATATATATATATATATACACACACACATACACTTTTATGTGTGTAATTATATAACTGTGACCTTGTGGGAGGCAGGCTAAGTGGATAAAGCCGTTAAGATGGAAGTGTTTTGATTTTTTATTTTTGGGTAAAGATGGAAGTCTACAAGTGGGAGAGCCCCATTGTCGGCAGGAAACCCATCAACATTATGGTCCCAAGGAGAAATCTTATCTCCCAGCCCATATCCTTTTTATCCAATGTTCCAACAATTCCATTTTTTTTTTTTTTTAAGATTGCATGTATCGCATAATATTTATTATTTGTATTGCCCAAGATAATTTATTTAATTCTCTATTATATTACATATATAGACAGGTAGTACTCCATCTGAATTCTGACCTACTCTCTCTCTCCTCCGTGCTCTTATTCTGAGTCCTAGTGTTTTTTTCATAATGTGCTATACATATATAAATATGTATATATATATATCTAGTGAGTCTCATACATATCATGTTATTCCTGGAATATTTATTTGCGAGCATCTATTCCCATGCATATATATATATATATATATATATGTATCTACAGATCATGATCAGGCATACAGCCACAGGGACGTGGCAGAACTCAGAGTAAGAGTGGAGTTCCTCATCACTTTCGGGAGAAGTAGTCGGGACAAATCCCTGAATTAAAAGGCTGAAAAAAAAAAAAAGAAGACGACAAATTAGAAGGAGAGAGAGAGGCATGGAAATTAAGTGAAATAATAAACATCAATAACAATAATGATCAAACAAGTTTTTGAAAAATTTGTTGGTTTTGACTTTCGGGAATTTATGGGCAAGACGAAAACTATAATTAACTAGGGGATAAATAAGTGCCCAAGTTTATATTTTAACACAAGTAATGAAAAATGCAAAGTCAGCTTCTAATTTGGTGGCTGGTTGGTAGGAAATATGACTGGTCAACTAGAAACTATAATTTATTTCGTGTGATTCAAGGCGTTTGCACTTTGTGAATTTAACAGCTAGGAAATTTGACCGTCATAATATGTAGCGAAGTAAAGTGTCAAATTACCATTAATAATGTTTGCATCATAAGGCGTCTGCACTTTATTATAATACTATATGATAAATGCTAAATATATTTAAGAATTTGGAGCACCATTACTATCCTAATTACTAATTACAACCATTGAACGAAAAAAAAACTTTATTTAATATGATTCTGGTTTGATCTAACAGTTACAAACTAATAATTTAATTTAATTTAATTTAATTAATTGAAGGAAATCCGTGGCTTAGAAGGAAACTCCCAAACTATCAAAGCCCTATATAATTATAGGACAAGTCTCTTCTTCTATCCCGTGATCATACAGACTCGATATATGTATTTATTTATTTTATTTTTACTACATGTAACATTATATGTGATCAGTTCCAAAAATATGTAATAAGTTATATTTTAAAACTTTTAATAATAAGTAACACGTATTAATAGAAAATGTTATATATAATGAGTTAGTGCTATAGACCTATTTTGCTGACGGGGTTTCTCCATTTTCAAACTATGTGATTGAATAAATCCTCCTCTATCCGGGTCGAGGACTCCTTGATTAATTCAACTTCTAAGACTTTGGAACAATTAGAAAATTACAAAAATGAACTTAATCTTGAGTTTATATATGTCGAATAATAAATTTACCTATAATTTTATGTTTCGATATGCCTCTCCTGCAAAATTATATGGAAAAATATAAAGGCGATTCCATGATCCGATGGTATATATTACAGGGTCCAGTACTATAAAACTGCATGCAGTAATAAAGAAACATACTGGAATCAAATCTTGAGCTAAAATTAATTAAATGTAAATCATTTCCTAACTGTAAAACGGGCCGACAAACACCTATATTCTGAGTCAATGAACATGTCCTCCTTATCAGTCCTTTCAACAGTCGTAGATATTTTATGTAATTATATAACGTTGAAATTATAAATTAAAATCTAATTTGATGAAAAGGAAAAAGTGTCGTTTGTCTTCTAGCCAAGTTAGGCGTATCTTTTTTAGGTGAAAGGTCACCATCAGGGCATCAATATTCTACTACTTATTGCTCTTCTTCGCTTTGCTAATTAACTAATAATTCTCCAAGAAACTCTCACCATCGACCGACTTCAAAGAGGTTTCATTCCGAATTTTCGTACCAAAAAAAAAGACTATTAAGGATCTTGCCCAAATTATTGGCTATAGTAGTTGTAAATTAGAACATTAATGCACGTGATATAGTATTATTACTAATATATTGTTTTTTACTTGAGCCGGTGAGAAGAAGATTAATACGTTAAAGCAAATGTGAAATAATTATTATTAAATTTAACATGTGAGCATGGTTACTTTCATAATCGAATTGTATTGCAGAAAAAGATTTTTTTTTCTTTTTGTGAAACAATTGTCATCACTGAGTCATTTAAATTGACTTAGGAGAAAATAAGAAGAAAGCGTTAATTTGCAAAATATCTAGTAGTAATATATATATATATATATAGAGAGAGAGAGATATCCGGGCAGAATAATTGTCATGATCTGCAACACGACTTCTCCACAAATATCTAGAATAGTGATATGTGTGTGTGTGTGTGTGTTTATATATGCCTCTTGTTTTGTCGACTTAATATTCCTACTAGGTTTTCCATAACATGAATAATCCGAATCTTGGATGACATTGCATTTAACATGCACTCGATCAATTTCGGAACTGGTCCATATTGGAACAATATATAGCGATATTGGCTATTTTTAATCACCGAATAGTTCAAAGTACGATAGCATATATATATATATATATATATATCCTCCCGACCTATAAGAGATAAAAAGGAAAAGGCTAGATATGATGTCTTCTCAATGGTTGCAAAGTTAGGATTCTCTCTCATTTTGACAACTTTGAGCCATTGAGATACGGCACTAACTAATTTTAAATTGAAAACCCCAATTTGATAATCATGTCTAATTACAGTAGTTCTCTAATTATTAAAAAAAAAAAAAACCATCACAGCACAGAGCATAAGAGGAATATTTGAAAAAAAAAAAAAACTTAAATCGACGTATGAGGAAGTATGACAAAAGAAACTTAAATTAAACAGTGTAAAAATATAAAACCAATAATAAATATTAAACATTATTAAATCGCTCTATTAATAGGTTAGTTTTTAATATTTAGTTTTAAATTTTCAAAACTTAATATAGTATCAGAGTTATAAAACTTTAAATAATTCATTTAATACAATATTGGTATATAACTATAAATAAAGTAATATCTTATAATTTATGGATGTGTTATTGGTTGAATCATTTTGTTTAACAAGTTAGTCTTTTAAGATATGTATCCTTAAAAACGTTAAGTTTAAATTAGTATGGAATACTCAGTCGTCTTTTCTTTTTTTTTTTTTTTTTTTTCCTTTTCTTCCCCGAATATATGTTGAATTTAGGTACCCCCACCTAGTCATAGCATAGCTGCCTGGTCGGCATGTATAGTCTTTTTGCTTTTCAAAGGGACGTTGAAGAATGACGATACCGTTTTCTCATGTTAATGTATTATTTCCAAAAAAAAAAAAAAAAAAAAACCCTCCATTAACAACGTTTTACCAAATCATAAAAGAAATTCAATTTTGTCTGCTAAAGATGGAGTTTATGTAGATGTGACACATGTGGAACATACATAAATTAGAATCAAATGATGAAAAGTTATACAAGAAAGTAAGCCGCTGATCTAACTAATACATGCATACGTTATACATTATATATATATGTATACATATGTTCATGTATACAATTATTAGTAGCTAATAAGAACATCATGAAATTCATTTTATTCCTTTTTGGAATTTATAATATGTGCAACTCCTTGCATATATCGATCTCAACAACTCTATTGGTTTAATCCACCTCTCTGTTATGTTTCATTGCACAAAGTTCAAGATTTGGAGCCAATCTGAAAAAAAAAAAAAAAAAAACAAAAGTGCAAATTGAGCCAACTGAAAAAAAAAAACAAACAAAAGGTGCAAGATTTGGTGGTTGAATGACCCTGAACTCAGTGTTTATTCGAGTGGCAAGAAAATACTATTTGGATAATTTGTATTACTATTATTATTTTTTGGGAAGGGAAATTTAGATTGCTTTATTTATTCTCGATTAATATTTTCTAATATTTCCAGTGGCCTACAAATATATATAGCTAATTATTATCTCTGAATGAATATATATATATATATATATATATATAGAAAACTAGTTATATTATAACATATAAATATATATGTAACTTAAAAGAGAAGCCATATCTTTCAGCTACTTTGATGTTTTATCCATCCATCTTATACTTTCTTAGCCAAGTTGGTCCTTGCTCGCGAGTATACAACAAATATAGGAATCAAATTAAGTAGTTGACTCTTTTTTTTTTTTTTTTGAATAAAGTAGTTGACTGATTTAAAACTACATTATATTTTCTTCCTTTAATGTATATTTTTCATTTTTGGGGCTTGGAACTAAAAACACACGAATTTTATCCTCAATTAAGTGGATCGAGCATGGTAATATTAATGCTTAAAAACTCAGATTATTATCCGCACTTTGCGTGTTTGTATGCCGATATAATCTCATATTTTTGTGATATTTGTCGCTGAATATACCTAAGCTAGGCCTTGTCAAAAGCTTCAACTTTATGAACCCAAAAACTGTGTCTGCCATCGGCCATCACATATTAGTGTGCATATATATATATATATATACATATACATATATTTGTATGCGCACTTTACTTTCTTTTCTTTTTATGTATTGTTTTTAGTTAAAACTTCTTCTAAAAAAAATATGTACTAGGTCTAATTTACTTAGAATTTAATTCTTTAAAGAAAACTTTGGCTTTAATAAAACCATATATTTATAAAATGCATGATGAGTAACTCTTGTTTTTTATGAAATAAAAAAAACTAATTAAAAAAAAAAAACTAAAAGCAAGACCCCAAAGTCACGAAATATCTTATACTTCAAAAAGATTATTGGGACTGCAGATGGGGAGTAAAAACTTCGTTTCTATGAAAAAAATATATACTGTCAGTACGATCCTATTAAAACTGATAATATTTGTGTTAAGTGGAACCAAAAATATATATTATTGTTATATACTGTTTAAATCTAGTATTTAAAAATATATTTATTGGATTTGGTATATATTTTTTTTCTTAAATTTTATCAGATTTTATTGATATATTTGATTTTAATTGAGAATTTTATCTCATATATTACTAGATCATTTGCACTAACATTTTTAAGTTTTATTTGGTTGAGCACAATTCTCCCTTTCAAAAAAAAAAAAAAAAAAATATAAAAAAAAAAAAAAAAATAATAATAAAAAAAAAAAAAAATATATTTATTATATTAATTAAGGCATAGAAAAAAGGTCAATAATTTGCTCCTTGGAATGGAAATGGAAAGAATAAAAACAAAGTGGAGTATTTTATTATTATTAATTTTTTAAGGGCAAACGGGAGTGGGATTGGCCGTCGATTGTAAGTCGACACGTATCTCTACAATTATCGAACGCACCTTGAACTTCGAGACAGCTGGACTGCTAAAGGATAATTTCCACTTTCTCCTTTATCATATTTACCAATAAAGAATTGCTCGAATTCATAACTAAAGAAATATTAAATATTAAACATGAGATTTAGATATTGCCAACTTTTAAAAGCGTCCCATGCCCCCCACTTGCACATTCCGAGAGGGGTCCCATGTTCAATCAATTAAGATGGTTAGTTTTTTAATGCAACATTATTGACTCCTTAACATGGATGTTATAAGTTTCTATAATCTTCATTACACACTAATCACGCTGTTAGAATTTAAAAAATAGAGTATTTTATACAGTACCACTTCTCAAGTTGAGTTTAGATAATTTCAAATTGCTAAACTACTTTCCTTTTCTTTAATAAATATATGATAGTAGAATCTAATGATAAATTCACACTTGATTATATTATAAAATATAGAATTTGACTCCCTTACTTTTTATTTTTTTTTATATTTGTTAATAAAGCTAGCTCACCAATATCATCTATTTTTATTATTGTTATTTTACAGTTGCTGCTAATCATCGGTATAGATCAAAGAAGAACATATCAAGGATATAACAAAAGCTATATATTCTTGTCTGGGGTTGTTGTAATAGCCCTGGTAATTAATTTAATATATTTTTAGGTTTTCAGTTGTAGACGTTGGTTAGGTATTTTCTTTTCATCAAAAAATAACTATACTCTCTTATTATTTCTTTTTTCTGGTCCTATAAGTTTCAATAGTAATATGGTATTTAATGCAATCTATTTTTTTGAAAAAATTAATGGTATTCAGTCTATAGTTCTTCTTACTTCTTAATATATTAGTTTAAAGAAATGAAAATTGTAGATTTAGAATCTACAAATTACGACTCACATCTCTTCTTCTTTTTTTATTATATTTTATTTTATTTGCTGAGTTAGTCCCAATGTGCTGGTATTAATGCTAATTTTAATCCAATTATTTGTGCTAAAATCCCTAAAGTGCAAGTGATGGGATGGTTATCGGTCAATAATACATAGATATCTATAAATATTATTATTTCAGTCACGTATTGTTCAAAAAAATTAGATGGTCGATCGAAAATATTTATAACAATTAATAAGTATGAATTTATCTATAATCACCTATGATCGTTAAAGAATATAATCATTAAAAAATCATCCATATACAAGAGTGCCACATAATTATCAAAAATTCTTTAAAAGATTTTTCCTTTTATTGTGAACAATTGATCTAGTGGTTTTTAGAAAATTATATAGCGTACATAAAACACGTACAGACACACACCTATACATTGTAAGACAAGTTATTATGAAATGGTGAAGAGAAGACCGAAAATGAAAATGTTTCTTCATAAGAAAAGCTAATAACAAAAGGAAAAAAGTAGAGAGAATATAAATATTTTAAGATATTGATATTACGGATGAATACTCTCATTAATTTAAGATGTTGATCAGATTCCCAAGTGGGAGAGCAGTTGGGTGGCAGAGAGAGATCTAGCAGATCGAATATATAATATTATATGTATATGTATATATATATATATATTATACGCTCATGAACAAGTTCGAGATTGTAGAAACATACAAATTGCATTGTTTTTTATGCACAATCCAGCGTGGTGAAGCGGTTCCATATCAGATGTGGTGAAAGCAACGTACAGCAAATGAGTTGCAAATAAATTACATATTTTTTTTTAGTATTAATAGTACGGCACCAGAGGACCGGTTCTCAATTCTGATTATTCTTTTTCACTTTTTGTGCATGACCGTATCTAACCATTTCACGTATAAAATACTAAAAAAAAAAAAAAAAAAAAAAAAGATCTATTTTGTGTATATGGATAAGTAATAAAATATTCAGAAAAAAAAAAAAAAAAAAAAAAAAAAAAAAAAAAAAGAAGGGTCTAATTGAGATTAAAAGAGGAGACAGAGAGCAGATAAATTATGTAATCAATTTGTTTATGAGATAATGTTGCTATGGTATTCAGAGTTACATTTAAATAAAATAGTTATAATTAAAAGTGTAGTGTGGTGATCATTTGTGATTGTAGGCATAACTACAGTAATTCATTTTTTTTATTTTTATAATTATATTATAATTCATTTGGTATAGGGTTCATATACCTCTAAATCCAAATTCTTAAAAAAAAAAAATCTATATAATTTCCCTAATTTTTTTAACCAACTAAAACTGGATACAAAACTTGTGCACTTACAATCTTTTATGAAGTTCTTTTTTAAATTTTATACCCTATGTTGAGTTTATTAAAAAGTAATAACATATGCTTATATTTTGAGCTGTATTATGCTTATTTTTCCCTGTTATTTTCCTTAAGGGTGTTTAGGGGTTTTTATCATCAAATTTGACCATTGATTGAAAAAATATTAAAATATGTGAAAAACTAAAATGCAATGTAATTAGTGGCGAATTTACATGGTGTAAGTGAGTTCCCATTCAAATTTTTTGTACTTTCAATTTTACCCTAAAAAAAAATTTTTTTTTTACCCACCTAAAAATAAAATATCTTCATATAGTCTCTATTTTACTCTCGTTAAAATTAAAAATTTTTAAATAAATATATTAAAATTAAAATTTATCACATAATTCCGCTAAATTTTATTTTATCTTAAAAAAACAAAATTTCGGTGTACATCCTCGCTTGAAGTATATTCTGGCTCCGCCGGTAAATATAAGAAGTAGGTAAAAAATGTGAAGGTAGGAAAAGTTAAAAAAAAAAATACAAAAAAACAAAAAATAGCTATGAATTTTTATGCCATAGTCTGACAACAACGATTAACACGTGGATCACGGACGATGATGAGATAGAAATGCTCTAAATTTGATAACCAAGCCAAAAAAAAAAAAAAAAAAAGTTTTCACCCACTCTTATCATGATTTCATCTCCTTGGAGGTTAAGATTGAGAACCATGAAATTTGACTACCAAAACAAGTAAAAGCTCCCGACCCTCTTCTCCGTGGTGTATTTATTCCCTCTGCTACACCCTTTTCTTCTTTTTCTCTTTTTCGCCAAAGAGAAGAAGAAGAAGAAGAAGAAGAAGAAGAAAAGAGAGAGAGAGTTCCATTCCAAACCCCATCCCCAACCCAACCCAGAGGCCAGAGCTCTCATAAACAAAACGTCTCTTCTTATTTTCTCTTCAATTCTCTTGTGAAAGATAAGAGATGAAGATACAGTGCGACGTCTGCAACAAGGACGAGGCGTCGGTGTTCTGCACCGCCGACGAGGCCGTCCTCTGTGCCGCCTGCGACCACCGCGTCCACCACGCCAACAAGCTCGCCTCAAAACACCAACGCTTCTCTCTTCATCTCCCTTCCTCTAAACAAATCCCCCTCTGCGATATCTGTCAGGTTTCATTTCTTTTTTCTATCCCAACAAATTATATCACTACTTTTTTCTTTTCTTTTCTTTGCTTAACAAAAAATATATTTCTGAATTTTTTCTCCTTCTTCTTCATTTTTGTGTTGAATTTGGAAGGAGAAAAGAGCGTTCCTGTTCTGTCAGCAGGACAGGGCGATCCTCTGCAGAGAGTGCGACCACCCGATTCACTCGGCCAACGAGCACACCCAGAAACACAACCGCTTTCTTCTCACTGGTGTTAAGCTCTCTGCTTCTTCTACTCTTTATGGATCTTCTTCTGATTCTGTTCCCAATCTGAAGACCCTTGATCAACCCTCCGTCAAGAAGAAGTCCGTTTCTGTTTCTGTCGCCCCCACGATTTCCAACCCATCTGATTCTGTCTCAACCAAGAACTCAGATTCATCCCCATCAACGACAACCATTTCCAAGACTGGCTTGGAGAATCCATCCGCAAATGACGAGGTTGGTTTCGCCAGCAGCATATCGGATTACTTGATCGAGACGCTTCCCGGTTGGCACGTTGAGGATTTTCTCGACTCTTCCTCTACCGCTTTCGGTTTCTGTAAGGTTTGAAATCAGTTTATCCCTTAATCTTTTTCTTTTGATTTCCAAATCTGGGTTCTGTTATTTGTAACTTCTAAGATGTTCTGGATTGATTTTTTGCAGGGTGATGATGGGATATCTCCATTTTTGGACTGTGAACTAGCGAACAACCTGGATTCTTTCTCAATAGAAAATATGGGGATTTGGGTCCCTCAAGCACCAGCTCCTCTGTGCCCTTCAGAAATGGGTAAAGTGATAGTTGGGATGAAGGAGACAAAGGAGGCGACAAACTTCAAAGCCAACAGTACAGCTAGAAGATGGAGCGATGATGGTTTTACAGTTCCCCAGATCAACTTTCCATCTTCAGGCTCCAAAAGATCAAGACCCTTTTGGTAGAGACTCATCATCAATTGGCTGATCATGCTTTTTTTTTTTTTTTTTTTTTCCTTTTTTTTTTTTTGGGTTTGTTCTACTAGTTTGACCTCTTCTCTTTTTTTTTTTTTTCGTGCCCTTTTCTCGGTATGTTATGTGGCTGCTACACAGTTCTTGGGTTGGGTTTAGGTTTGATCGCTTTGATCTTTCTTTCTTTGTTGCATGAATTTCCGAAATGCAAAGATCGCTGTAAATATGCAAATTTTCCAACGGTGTTGTTTTTGCTTTTGGCTTTTCACTCACTCTCAGGGAAACGTGAATCTAGTCCAATTTTCATCTATCAGTATTAGGCATTATTGCTTTTATTTATTTATTTTTTATAATTTTCGTGGTGAATTATTATAGTTAAGGAGAACAAATCTTGGTGTGGATGTACTTGATAAGAATATCAGGATGTGGAAGGATCACTTGAGAGTTGAGACTAGAAAAGAAAGGTGGCTCAAAGGGTCAGCAACAGTAAAGGGCGAAAATGATGACGGGGGACCGGTGGTGGTGGGTTTTATCATATAAGAGAGAGAGAGAGAGAGAGAGAGAGGGTGGGGCACAGGGCAAGCAAAAAGGGGTGGTCTCGTTTTGTCGGAATGCGGAGTTTTCTTGTTGGAGTGTGCGGCGCAAATGTACAATCATTTTCAATTCGAAACTAGAAAGTTTTTTTGTTCTCTGGTGTAACCTGGCGAGCTCCGGGTGCACTTTTGGCGAAGCTGAGAAGTCAGCTTCTGTCTGTTTCACCATTGTCCCAAAAATTCATTGATTAGCAAACAACTATTTGGTCTCACACATTAATTGCCCAACACAAAATGATATAGAACTTTCAAGCCTGTCTTTTCGGCAAAAGAAAGCACAACTACACAAGCTTTCAGTTTTTCTTTTGGCTTGGTAAAAGGGCATCATTAATGACGTCCCGCTTCTATCCCCGTTCTTTATAAAACAAACTTTAAATAGATTCAAAATATTTTTAAAAATACTATAGAATATATGAACCCAAATGACATTTGGATATTCAATTTTCAATTATGCCTCAATTTTTAATTATGCACACCAAACACATATTTAAATGGATCATTCAAATGGAATAGTCCAAATGTCATCAAATGGTTGTGTCAAACGGCGGGTAATTAAAGAAGCAAATGAGGATTTGATCTAATTATATGCAAATTATCATGAATTCAACGCTGAAAAGTAAATCGGTCGAATAAGACCTTCTACATTAGAACTGTTCTATAACAAACCTAACAACATTATAAAAGGATAAGAGTTAAAGGTTAAGGCATGGTACTTCCATTTTAATTGTTTATTAAAAAAAAAAAAAGTACCTCCATTATTAATCACCTCAAGCCTAATCCAGATAAGAGGGGAGATCCACTTAAGAACAAAGTGATAAAACATCAATCAGTGTGTTTCTTTCCTTTTTTTTTTTTTTTTTTTAAATTTTTATTTTATCAAAAAGTTTGACAAGGGATAAGAGAGAGGGAAATGGTGGTGAGAGGTGATTGCAAATGGTAGGGTCAGTTCTGAGGACAGAAATACTGGCTTGAACCGAAACCCAGGATCGTGCTCTTGGAAGGTTGAGACTCACCGACCAGTCAAACCAGACAGTTGAGCGCCACACGTTCTCATTTCCCAATCTACTCACAACTAAACTGATGGGCCCTATAGGATTCAAGCTTGGGTGACCTTTTTAAAGATCTGTTGATGATTACCATTCCATTCCAGGTCGACGTGCGTGTTTTGTCTATAACAACGGTCCCTTTCGTTTGTCATTTTTGGTCGCTTTTTTCGTTTTGCATACCCCAGTTTGGTTCCAAGCTGTAATATTGCCCACAATTGGGCAGGACACGACCGAGGTCTTTGTTCAATATAGTTTGCAATTTGCAACACTGATCTTGCCAGGTTTGTTTCTTTCCTGCTATGCCATTATGAATTCTGATTATCTGCTTTTAAGCTCCAAGCTTTTATTTTTATGGCTTTTGGGACGTCACCAGTTGGAAAATTGCTGAATTTAAGTTCGGGGTAGAAATTTGCTTCAAGCTTCTCGTTCGTCGATAAGTAGTATTATTATTCATATTCAGTTGCTGCGAGATGCTGCTTTATTTGGTTCTTTCCAGTTCTGAAGTTAGGGCGATGTCCAATCATACATACTAACAAAGGGCAGACCACATAAAAAAAGTGGGACTCACCTTCTAATACTCAGGACGATGCCAACGAATGCTTAGGTTCTCTACTCTCTCTCTCTCTCTCTCTCTCTCTCTCTCTCTCCTTTTTATTTTTATTTTTATTTTAGCCTATATATTGTTATATAAATTTACACATAATCCCCCTCGTAATAATTTGTGGCTTCATCATTGCTATTAGTTGAACTGTTCTAACACTACTAGTGCCTTCAAACATTTTTCTTCCTATATTTTTTAAATTTGATGATGAGTGATTTGATCTTTGCACTTTATGGTGTTGTCACATATAGAAATACGATTAAACTATGCTTATAATCACATTTTTGGGAATAGGATGAAGGAACATTGGCATCCTTTAGCAGTTCTAGCATAGAGATGTTATAATTAATGTATTGTTTTTTTTTTTTCAAAGGTACTATAACTTTAGCAAGGCCAAAAATTAAAAAAAAAACAAAAAGGGTTTACGCACAACCAGGTGCTAATCTTATCATTTGTTTCAGACGCCCGGAGACATTTCAATTTTCAGCCTCACTCTTTCTGAACTTCCGAGTTGTAAGTGATGCAGTAATACTGGAATATTTTTTTTGGTAACAGTAATATCGGACATTTCTTGACAAGTTGATGCTGTAAAAGATCAATTAGAGTCCAAGAGAGAAATAAGCAGCAACTCAATTATTTTTGTTTGGAATGCTCGCATCATCTGTAAAATGGACCACAGATAACTCAGAATTATAACAAATAAACGAAAGCCCAGTTCTGCTGCAGAAATAGCCAGCTATTTCTGCTGTAACGTCAATTAAGGGATTTAACGACAATGTGTGCTATTGAACCAAAAACAAATATTAAATAAATAAACATTGAAAACACACGGTTTTCATATTGACACAAACATAGGGAATTAAAATTTAAATCTACAAAAAAAATAATAATAATAAATAAAAAATAAAGAGCACAAACAAAAATACAATGATTGCATCAATGCATATTCCATCTGCTGCAAGTGCGATAACGGTACAATAAATCTTTGGCTCATTTACAATGCTGATAGAGATGAAAATTTCCGGCGATAAAAGTAAATAAAAGCTCCGGTGTACATCAGAAGACGTCAGCCACCTTGCTTGCAAGCACACGTTCCCGCCTTTCAACATAGTTGAAGGGGAACCAACCTGCTTTTCCCTTGCATTCACCTTCAGCCCAACCACTGCTGGAGACCTGCAAATTGAATAACGTACACGAAAAGAATCGAGAAAGATACTGGAAATTTAGTATGGAATGCACATTCAAAAAGATAGATGGACATAGAAAAGATGGATGGAACAAGAACCTTTCGGACAACAACATAATCACCAATGGTCAAACTTAACTCCACGTCAGTAACAGCTTTAAACGAATGCACAGCCTAGATAGAGAGAACAAATAGTTAGCAACTTAATAGTTCCAAAAACTGAAAAAGATACAAAAATGGCGAGCTGGAATATATCAGCAAATAAAATTGTTACCTCTCCCAAGAAATAATTCACATTGTCTGTTGATCCATCATAGGTTTCGGAAGCAAAGACACCACTGACCTCTTCATAGGATGGTGGTGGAGGCATACTATTCTCTGCAGCTGGAGCAGCGGGCGCTTCAATTCGCTGGCGCTCAGATAACATCTATTGACAAGAAGTAAATTTCAATCACAATCACGTGAAGTACAAAACAATTACAAATATATGCATCCAACTGAAACCCAAAAAGACTCCCTGACATTGCCCACAAACACCTTAAATGACTTTCCAAAAAAAAAAAATATATATATATATATATATACATATAAAAACATATTTATACCTCGCTCTCAAGCTGATCAAGTATCTGAAGGATTCTCTGGTGATAGTTGCGCTCAGCTTCAACCTTAAATGTAAAACAAATACGGAAAGCTTTTCATTTTCGAAATATGTTATAAAAGAAGTAGACGGTAGAAAAATGGGAGTCTGCATAAAAATAGATGAGAACAAGAAGTTAAAACAAAGGATAATAGCATTACCATGGCAAGTAGACGCTGGAGAGTCAACCTCTGCTGTTGACCTTCCACAGCTGCCATAGCTGCTGCAGCTTCTTTCCCTAATGTTGCTGCATTTGACTTTAGCTCAAGAAGTTTGCCTTCAGCTGCTTCTAGCTTTATGATAAATTCAGAACTGCCTGTGGATTCCCGTAACTTTGCTTGCCGTCTAGTTACATCAACGGCCTGTCTGGGTGCAAATCATAATGTAAAGACCAGCTTGTAGGAATCATCAGTCAAGCTTCAAAAATATCGACCAAACAGTAAACTATTTTTAATATTCTAGGTTTATAAATTATTACACAATTTTCTAAAAACCATAAATCTCTCTTCCCCTTTTTTTGGGTCTTTGAAAATTCAGGGCAGAGTAGCATCTATTATTACCTGAGCTTCAGCTTCCTGTCTCATTCTATCATATCGCTGAGCAAGATGTCGAGCATCTTCCAAAGGAGCTCCCACAACCATTGCTCTTAGAGGCTCTGCAACCTAGATTTTTATTTATTATTATTTTTTAAGACAACATGTAAGAAACCAATTTTACCTATATAATTGCTTGCGTGCAAGAGTTTTGCTAGTGGCCATAATAAGAAGTTACTCAAACCTGCGTGCCAAGGGCTTTCAAAAGAATTCCACGCTCTTTTTCCATTTGAGCACGAGCTCTTCCAAAACTCAGGGCTGCTTTGGATAAAGTGCTACCACTTGTGCAGGTATTTTCAGTGCCATATTTCCTGCTGTCTTCTGACAACTTAGTGCCTGTATGGAGAAAAAAAATAAAAAAAGGACAGAAAGTAGTGGAGTTTTTCATGCAAAGTGATTTAAAACAAACGTGAAATCATATCCAAAAAATGAAAGGAAATTTTTTAGCAACTCACCTATCTCAACTTGCTTCGATCCAGTAACTATATAACCTTCCACTCCACGAACAATATCTCTTTGATAATGCTGAAAGTTGAAACCAAAAGAAGACAACAGAGATTTAGAAAATAAAGCTACTTGGAGAATCATATTAAAACTTTTAGGAACAGTAACCAACCTTGCCAGCTCGAGTTGAAATGTAAAGCTTCTCCAGTTTCTGATGCTGTTGGAGTTCTGTCTCATCAGCAATGACATTATCTGAACCTCCATATATACCACCAGCAAATTGTTTGAAGACAGCCTAACATTAGAATGAAACGTAAAAAAAAAAAAACCAAATAAAAACTTGGTGCGTAAATTACACAGGTTCGTAGCTGATAATATATGTTATAAAACTCAATATAACCAGGCTTATCATCCAATCCCATTTCAGTTTCACTCTCATTTACGAAAGCAAAAAACCAAACAATACCTAAAATTGGGGGGGGGGGGGGGGGGGGGGGGGGGGGTGGTGGGGTGGGGATGCCAATTTACAAACAATCGAACCAATAGCACTAACCCAAGAATAAAAATGAATGAAAACCGCTAAATGACACTAAATCAAATAAATTCATGTAATATTTCTTTTGTCAGGCACCAACAGAAATTGGTCGCAGCGAAATCCATTCTATCATCCATACCTGTTTTCTTGCAGTTCTAGCAAGTTTCCAAATTCATGTTTGAATCCCAACGATCATCAAGTCTACCGGTAATTGGAACAAGAGCATTCACTACCAAAATAGTGAAACTCCCTGCCATCTCTAACAATTATTCCCCTCTTTACCACTTTTGAGATGAACTTTAAATAATTATGGAAATCACCACATATCCTACGATTCTTAAAAACCCTGATAGCGGTTCCAAAACGGAGTCTCATGAGCCCAAATCGAACCGCAAACTTCTCACTATTAATAGACAATGCAAATCCCTTATGCCCATACTCCATATCATGTAATACATGCTTAGTATCAGGGACATTATTTGATGGAGAATATAAGGTGGATTGTTTAGTAGAAAGGAAAAGAAAATTTAAGATACCCAGGCTTAACTTCCTATCCCATTTCACTTTCACTCTCATTTCAGAAGGTAAAACCCAATTAACACCGACAATTAGAGGGGGGTAAAAAAAGATAACAAAATACTAACAATCGAAACCAAAACCACTGAGTCAAGAATATATAAACGGCGCTGAATCGAATCAAATTTAAAAAACTTTTGAATTAATTGATTTCTTTTCAGGTGAGATCACCGATCGCAATCATTTTTGGTATCTAGGCATTCTCTTTAACCGTCGTTCAACCTATAAATTGGGTACAAGGGGTGAAAAAGAAGATCCATAAATCGAAAGCGTTTTCGATCTCGAATTTCATTGTTGTTTTGAGGCTAAAGAAGAAACGAGAAAAAAGGGAATTAGGGTTTAGGATGAGGAAGATTAGAACCTGCTGTTGCTTAGCGACCTGGTCTCTGAGCTTCGTGGCCTGCTTTCTGATGGCTTCCATGGATGGATTTGTTCAAGTTTCGGAGTCTTGTTAAGGGGAATTGGAGAAGATTTTTTTTTTTTTTTTTTTTTTTTTCCTTTGGGAGGCAACTTTCTTACTTCCGAAAAATGTGGGCTTTGCAATCACCTATAGTTTTGACCGCCACAGCTCTGTCCCTTGTATTATTATTGCTTTTTCTCTTTTTTAAACTTGAATTAAACGTTTCTTTTTCTTTTTGTTTTTTAATATCTCAATCTTTTTTTTTTTTTTTTTGAATTTGTTTAATATCTCAATTCTACAGTTCAACAATTATTTTTCCTTCCAAAAAAAAAAAAAATTATTTATGATTCAAAAAAAAAAAAAAGTAAAAAAATTTGGAAAAATACAACGTCTCTCTCTGTACCCAATCGGGAATTGGCAACTGTCATATCAGCTTTGTCGCCGGTGGCCGGGCCGGCCTTCCAAATATTTTGGGCCTGATTTGTGGACCTGTCATAGAGGAGCGGCCCATTGATGGTGAAAACAACTTTTTTCTTTTTTCTTTTTTCTTTTGGGTAAGATGAACCTTCATATCAAACAAAAAAAATTAATATATCGCATATATTATATATTATATATTATATATTAATCCTGCTGGAGCTCAGTTAGTGAATTGAAGGGGAGGGGTTTGGATAGACGTAATGTGGGAGTGTATACACACCCACATGGGTAGATGTGATGACAAAAGTATATGAAGTCTTTGTTAGACATCTCTCTTTCGTTTATTTAGGTTCAACTTTCATTGTCTTCTCTTAGACCCCGTTCCAGTTTCGACTGTTGAAATATAGTTTGATAATGGCAAGATAAGTCTTGGATTGATAACTGAGAGAAACTAATATAAAAGACATGTCTCTGTCATATCTAGGAAAATGTTCATATTATAAGGTCAAAAACCTAGAAATGATGGGGTCACCCCAGATCCTTCTCCTATTAAAAAAAATATGGGAGTGTATTATACACTATATTACTAGTAATTAGGAGTTTTTTTTTTTTTTTGGCCAATGACCAAATGAAAGATAGCGATATGGTATTAGGATTTATGTAACTACATAAAGGAGAAGTCACTTTCTAAAAGAAGTGGTTAATTATCCCTTTTTGTAGGAAAATTCTTTTAGATATTAGTCGTTTTGTGGAACAAGGATTGTAGCTAACGTAAGACAAAAGCAAAGATTGTTACGTGCACTTAATTTCAACCAAAAAGACAGTTTTTCCTGACAAACATAGATCTCTTTTTAATTTCAATCACTAATACAAATTATAACCTCCGTTTGGTGTTACGGTTGGAGTTAAAATTTTTAAGTAGGAATTGATTGACTTTTTAAAAACTAATTATAATTTTGGTTGATTTAAAAAAAAAAAAAAAGACAAACTGATATGAAAAAATTAAATTTAAGTTGAATGTGCAAAATAATAGTAAATGGAGGAAGTACACTCAAAATCCAACATGGTCACGAAGCTGAAAAAAAACCTAATCACCATACCAGAACACTCCCAAGCCAAGACTCAATTAATCTAAAGTCGTTACAAAATATGCATATGCAAGACTCCAGAGCACTCGCCCACTTAGAACTTAGAACAACTAGACTCAACTCAACCGATTAGGCCAATAACACAAACGAAAAAGGAACACAAAACAAACCGATTACAACAAACAAACAAAACCTCGACAAATTAACACTTCTGAGCTCATCATAGGAATAGTTAAGAAAGCAAAGCCAACAAGATAGGATTAGGGAAGCGATCCTTAATTGCTTGAAATCAATATTCATATTAATGACTCATGAATCGTGGGAATTGATGAGAGCTTGGGGGCGAAATCATCAGGGACGTCGACAGTGTGCTTTGCACATGTACTGACAGTCGTATAAGCAAGGCCCACCACAGTGAAGTGGGCAGTCCAATCTCATGCCTCTGCAACGCCCTCTTCTCGTGCATTGTGCAAACTCTCCTAGTTTGTAGTCGTCCTTGCTGAATCTGTTCCCGTATACCTGATGATTATTATGGTTACTCCCTCCTCCTCCTCCTCCTCCTCCTCTTCTTGATCCTTTGCCACCTTTTGGCTGTCCCTCACACCCCCATTTCCACCATCCACCCCCTCCTCCTCCTCCTCCTCCTCCTCCTCCTCCTCCCCATCCCCACCCGCCGCCACCACTGCCACCACCACCACCACCACCACCGCCACCACCACCCCCACCACCGCCGCCGCCGCCGCCCCAGCCGCCACCCCATCCCCATCTATAACTTCCTCCTCCTCCTCCTCCTCCACCTCCACCGCCTCCGCCGCCGCTGCCGCCTCCTCCTCCTCCTCTATAATATCGATCTCTGTTATTGACAGCATCTTCCTTGTAAGAAGCTTTAGTCTTGTTGTTTTTAACTGCAGTATTATTCTCTGGAGGAAGTTGAGCAAGAGCTAAATAGGGAGCTTCAGCAGTGGCAATGTTGTTCGAGTCACGCTCACCTTTCAGCCCAACGATTGCCATGGAAACCAACAACACAACCCATAATTCCCTTGATACAGTAGTCCTATCCATCTCTCTTTAATTTTCTTTTACGTACATTCAAACTGAGTACTGCAAATGGGGGGGTGGTCATGAGTATTGTATATACACACCATATATAATACTGCTTATTAAGGGTGGTCTCTAACGAATCTCAACAAATCATGCTGTGTCTTATGATCAGAAAACAGAGGAGAGATATTGCTTTTGTCTTACTTTGTCCCCACCTGCAGTTGCCTTTGGCTAGTGGCGCGTGTACACTACTAGCTTGGATTAATATCTTTGAATTGTGCCCACTCTGAGTCTCTGTATCTAGTACTAGTCTCCGACGCGCCCACCCTTCTTGGACCACTCCAAGCACGCGCAACTTCTTTTTAGCTATCTATATATATATATATTAGTGATCTTGACTCTATAGTTACTAGTAAATCCTTAGCCATGGGACAACGTGCTTACACACTCGGTTAATGGAACTCTGAACCTCGAACTAGCTAGTTAAGTTAACTTTCTTACTCGCTATATCCCTCTGTTTGTTTCAATCATTTCTTAACATTTCAAACATTTTCAAATAGGCATTTGGAAAGCAACATTCAAAATGATAAGAAATGTTGCAAAAATGTTGTTATTTACAACTTTCAGGCAAAATTATAAATGTTATGGGGTGTAATATTTTGACCATTTATATGTTTTTCTACGGTATTAAATATTTTCATGTAAATATTTCTCTCAAACAGAGCGTATATTTTCTTCGTAGGAAAAGCAAAATACCTCGAACAGTTCTGTGGCCAAGAACTAGTACTTTTCTTAAACAACATATCATTATTAATTACTATATTTATGCATGATATAGCAGTCAATAGTAGGTAAATTTCACGTTATACTCGAGTACATAACTATATCAGTTAGCTGGAGAATAACTAAGAGACAAAACCAACTGATCTGATTAATTTAGTTATTTTGCCGTACGTTTACATGAGTACTGAACTAATTGTTTTCTTGCTTAGCCTCCAAGTCTGGGAGTTGATGAAGGTATACATGTATAACAGCAAGCGATTGAGCAGTAAGATGGTGGGTGCAAGTGGTGTTAGTTATATATATATATTATACATATTATATATATGGATTCCAGATAGGTAGAGAAGTTGCTTCTGTTCATAATATATGTCCACGCCATCATGCTTCCAACTCTTCACGTGAACTCAACTTTGATTCCAAAAAGTATTATCAAAATAATGGTTTTTTAAACTCCATTATAAGTTATTAGTTTTTTCCTCTCTGGAGTAGGTGCATAAATATAGCAGTACCTTGCAATAATCTGCAATCCCGACAATGATGTCAGATTGACAACAGTCCCACTTGGCATTTTCATTTGTTTTAAAAAGGGCAGTTCGTTTCGTTAAGAATGTCGCAAGTGCAAGTTGGAATTTTGAAACAAAAGTAACATACTTATAAAGGTATTTAGCTAGGGCTTAGAAAAGGGTTAAGAACAAAATACTTTCTTATGTGGGTCCAATATTTAATATATAAACGAGAATGATACAGACTAAAAGGACTCAATGACTTCTCATGAGCCATTCAGGTTCGAGCACAAGGACACGTGACCTTGGTCCCACACACTCAGACAATTGATAATCACAAACCAATGCTTTCTTCAAAAGAGAAATTTGGAAAGTATAATGATTTTTAAGCTCACTACACATTATAGCTAGTCATATATTGCATGGAATCAATATGGCGTAATTTAGCTAGTTAAGAGACCTTGACATAAGATCAATGCCCATTTTTCTTGAAACTATCGGCCAGCGATCGACTCGAGCACTAAACAACACATTAAAAAGTTGGAAAACTTTGTGTTTTAAATGTTAGATTAACCTTTCAACAGTATGATTATAAAATTCTTCTCAATTATAGATCAACGGTTGAAAATAACAAAATCTTCCAGTAGGTTAAAAGTATTATCCTCTAGAGGATATATATGCACGTTTACCTTGCGGATCAAATTTTTTGGGGAATATATAGTAGCTTCTCGTCCACTTCTCCCGGAAAATATAATGGCGATACATTATGATTTCCAATGAGTGAGAGCACCAATTGGGAAGGCGCAATCAAGCGTTTAATGCTACTTGCCGTTACCAATCAAAGGGAGTCATGATGAGATGTTTTATTAAAAAGCCTCGCCACTGTGACACTACCCTGTCGTTGGTCAAAATAACCCCCTCTTCCATAACCATATGTGTGTGTGTGTGTGTGTGTGTGTGTGTGTGTGTGTGTGTGTATCTTGCTATCACAAAGTTCTGGCAAATTTACAATCACTATTTCATCAATTCGTGATCAACGGCTAGGGTGGATTAGATCATGCCACTGTAAGAAAATCATAGCTAATGAAACCAAAGAAAAAGCAGAGGCAAAGAGAGCAAGATGAATGTGATCACTAGATACTAGATAGTGATAACGCGGCTGATCAAGCTGCTCAAAATCCCTTTGTTCTCGACCCATTTTTGAGCGTAAACTTTACCTTTCAGATTTTAAATTATGTCGATCTCAAATAAGACATAGTGCTGAAAGCTTAACTTGGAAAAGAAAGAACGTTGGGGAATAATGATTTCATTAATTGAGTAATCTTTTATACAAATATAGCCCAACTAAAATTAGGAAACGACATCACTAATTCTAGGAAATCAATAATTGCTAGCAAATACTTTTCTAAATATACAGATTTGACACCTAGCTAAAGATACAATTACAGCTATACATGGATTCTTTCCCAAAAACAGTTTCGGATTTTCCTACAGCTTACTAGTTGGAACCATTCCTAGGTTGTGAAAGGAATCCAACTACTTTTGAAGCATCCACCATGCCAATCCTGCTTTGAGGAGTAAAATAAAAGAGGAATCCGTTTATTGAAGCTAGCCCAACTTGTCCACAAATAACAGATTTTTCCTCCCCAAAAACCCTGAAACCTGTAAAACGACATTGACAGAGAAAAACTGCAAATATATATATAAAAACGGTAGTGATTTGAAAGTAGTGGCCCACTGACATAATAGAGTGATGACAAAATGGAGTCTAAAACGACAAGGGCATTTAAAAACGACAATAAATTGAGAATGACAAAGAAAAGCAACATATATTCATGAAACGACAATATTAGGAAATACGCCAAAAAAAAAAAGGACCAGCATGTCTAGAGATGACAATAAAACGGCTGAAAAAAATCCAAGAATAGCAACAGAAGTAAATGGAAGCATAAAACGACCCAACATCATAAAAACGACAAATGAATCAAAGAGAAAGCTCGTCTAAAGATGACAACAACTCTGAACATGGTCAAAATATATCCAAAAGTAACAAACCCTATGAATGACCGAAAAGCTTGTAGTAAATTAGTAACGAGTAACGACAACAATTATTAAAACGGCAAATACTTTTGAAATCAACAAAGACAGATGCAACTTGTAAGAGTAAACGAATACGACAAAGTTTAAAAAAAGCAACAATATTTCCTTTTAATCGGTGTAATTTTCTATTCAAGTAATGGTTGGACAAGTGAATTTTGATTTTTGACAGCTACCAAAATCGTTTGCAGCCAAGTCAAATAACATTTTTCGCTGCAGTTCTAGCAAGTTTCTGAATTCATGTTTGAAGCCCAAAGATATCAAACCTACCAGAAATTGCCACAAGAGCATTCACCATTGTTGAAATGGTGAAACCTCCTGCCGTCTCTAACAATTATTTCCCTCTTCACCACTTTTGACATGAACTTGAATGCATTATGACAATCACCACAGATTCTAAGATTCTTAAAAACCCTGATAGGAGCTCGGAAAGGGAGCTTCATGAGCCCAAATGCAACTGCAAGCTTCTCGCTATGAGTGGACAATGCAAACTCCTTATGCTCAGACTCCGTATCATGCAACACATACTTGGTATCAGGGACATATCCCAACTTCTTCATTTCATGTCCAAGTCGGGTTAGATACTTGTATACGGCTTCAACCTCCGGGTGCATAGTATCATCAACTAAGAAGACATGGATATTGTTATCAACCTCAATCCAACTACAACCAGGTTCCTTCTTAATCCCTCTGTCTTTCATTAATTTCCGGACCTTACTCACGTCTTCCCACCTCCCTACATTGGCGTACATGTTGGACAAAATTATGTAGGTTGCATCATGCTCTGGTTTAAGCTCAAAGAGCCGTTCTGCAGCTTCGGAACAAAAATCCATATTCCCATGAATCCAAGAGCCAGTAAGGAGAGACTCCCAAATGCGTGCACCTGGATTGAAAGGCATTGATTTTATCAAGTCCTTGGCTTCTGAAAACTTTCCAGCTCGACAAAATAAATCAACCATAATTGCGTAGTGATCTTCATCTGGAATAATCTCATAAGAATCGCACATTGAATCGAAATAATGGCGCCCTTCCTTTACTAAACCTGAATGGCTACAGGCTGAGAGAACTGTGAGGAATGTCATTCTATCTCGTTGAATGTCTTCCTTCAACATTTGTTCGAAAAGATCTAATGCTTGGAAACCTTGTCCATGTTGTGCCAGAGCTGCAATCATGGCATTCCAGGACACTGAATCTAGACAAACCATTGAGAGAAACAGGCGTTTTGCAGCCTCAACAACCCCGCATCTTGCATACATTGTTATAAGTGCATTTCCAGCTGAGAGACTTGATTCATATCCCAAGCAGATTAGTAGAGCATGGAGTTGGCATCCATGCTTCAATGCTCCGAGTGCAGCACAAGATGTAATTGCTCCAGAAAAAATGTAATCACAAGGTTCAAAACCTTCAGATCTCATTTGGTTAAACAGCTTCAAAGCCTCTTCTCCAAATCCATTTTGTGCTAACCCCGATATCATCACTGTCCACGTTCGAAGGTTCTTCTCTGGAATTTCCCTAAAAAAGGATTTGGCTTCCTCCATTCTCTCTGCATCCACATACCCTGATAAGATTGCAGTCCATGAAACAGTATCTCTTGTGGGCATCTTATTAAAAATCTCTCGGGCCTCATCTACTTTACCGCATCTATAATAAAGAGTAACCAATGCATTATTGACAAACAATGAGAATTTTGATGTAGGTTTTTCTTTTGTCCTCAAAATGTGAGCATGCAACTGCTTTCCATGTTGACAGAATCCACCGCTAGCACAAGCACTCAGAGCACTCGTGTATGTAAAATCATCCTGTGGAATTCCCATCAAATACATCTCTCTAAACACTTGTAACGCTTCTGGAAAACATCCATGGTGCACATAACCAGAAATCATTGCGTTCCATGCTGCTCCAAAATTTTCAGTCATCCCACCAAGAAATCTTCTAGCTGCATCAAGGTCATTACTCTTCACATACCCAGTAATCATTGTCGTCCACGTCATTTCATCCCTTTTAGCCATCTCATCAAACAATTTCCTAGCTGCAGCCATCAATGAAGATGACAATGACATGGATAGTGGAGCTGCGCATTTCACATAAACAGATATCAGTGCATTTGACACAGAAGTAACAAACCCCGTTCCCGACTTTACAACAGCACAGTGCATTTGCCAACACTCTTTTTCATCATCAGCTATGAGCGCCAGAGCACTGAGTGCGCTTGTAAACGTCAAATCATCAGGGTTAACATTGCCACGCCTCATCTCCTGAAAGAGTTCAATAGCAGTATAGCCATCCTTGTTATGTGAATAGCCCTTGATCATAGCATTATAACAAACAGTGTCTCTTTTGCTTAATGGGGTTCCACTGAATATTTCTCGAGCAAGCCTTAGATTCCTGGCTGTAGAGTAAGCGGAAATTAACACTGTTCTGGCAACAATATCTGGTTCAGGAATTTTGTCAAACACTTTGTGGGCAAAACTGATGTTTGACGATTTGCAGTAGACAGAAATCAAGAGATTGAAAATGTGATATTTTGGCCTGAATCCAGAAGTTATCATGTGGGCATGAATGGTTCGAGCCAACGAGTAGAGAACAGGATTTTGACGACAGCAAAACCGCAGCTGGGCCGCATAACGATCTGCCATCGTTCGGACGTCCATGGCATTCTGAGTTTTTATAACCGTTGATGAAAATCATATTTCGCCCGAAGGGAAGCTCTGTTCGTTAAGCAAAATCAAAAGGTTAATGATCAAAGCACATCGCTAGAGCGAAGTGTGTGTATATATTTGCATAACATGAAAAAACTCGTGGAAAAGTAAGCAAAAAGATTCATAAAATTGTACCTATTTAAGGAACTATACAGATGGATTCATTTGGCTCTCGGTCTGTGAGAAATCGGTGGTTATATATACTGGCCAGGGCAAACACATAAAAAAAGCTTTGGCTTTGTAATTGTGTGTCGTCTTGTATTTTCACTATTAGTCCCTTTCTTTTCTTTTCTTTTCTTGTCTTCTTTTTTTTTTTTTTTTTTTCTGGTAAATAGGAAATAAAAATAAGGATACAGTTAAATACAACAGGCTCCCACAAAACCGACGCTAAATGGAAACGACAGAAATATGTTAGAAGGAGACAACTGAAAACAACTTAAAGAATAAAAAAAAAAAAAAAAAAAACTCCTCTCATCTTATGTTTAGAAAAGATGAAAATTTGAAAACGACAGCTTAAAAAGACACATCCAGAATCAACAGACTTACAAGCGACAACAATATCTTTCACAGTTGTTTACATGCCAATCCAACTTGTTCGATAGATAGCCATTATTGTCAAAATCTGAGGACTTATGAGGAACAAGTTCATCAAAAACGGGAAAAGAAAATAGATTAAACTAAGCAGCAAAAAGTCCACGAAATCCTATGTAATTGATATGGTGCATTCAACATAGTTCTGAGATTTTAAATTCAGGTACTTTTCTCTCAATAAACAAAATAGAAGTCAACTATAATATTCAAATTCTACAATAAGATCATTACTTTTACTAAATATACGTATTCTTGGTTGTTGATCCATGGTCATCTCTTCAGATGATTGAAGACAGAAATCGGGTAATTTATTGGCTAATTGGATCACCATAGCCGTTCAACTAGTATAGTTTGGTCACTGTCACTCCTACTCAACAGTCGGTAAAGAATGGCAAAGATTGAGTAGGTAATGAAAGGAAAGAAGAACACATCAGAGCAAAAAAGAAAGGAAAAGGAAATTAAGGGAACAAAATTGGAAATAGCAGCAAACAGAACTATTTTGGAGATTTTGTTTATTCCAGAGGCTTTGCATGTGTTGTTCTGAAAACTGGATAATAATTATCTAGTTCAACCAGCTCCAAGATTTGTCTTGTTTTCTAAAGATAATATAAGAAATGGTCGTGGGAGTGATAGTCCTCACACCAATCCCTACCCTATTATCTTCATTATAGATAGTGAAAATACATGCATAAATATATTTAATAGTTTATAAAAAGAAGTTAAATTTTAAATACTACAAAGATTGTTTTGTAGTAAAATAAATTAATATATGAATTTTTATTTTTTATTTTTTTAAGAAGATTGTTATCTTTGATAAATATGGTGTAATATTTTTTATAAACAATATTTTTGATATGATTTGGATATTTATTAATTAAATCATGTATTAAATATGTAAATTTTTGATGAAATTACTCTAGATAAAACACCATATAATTATCTATAACTAAAAATTTTATCTTCTAAATATAATCTAATTTTATTTAGAGATGGTTTTACAGCTTAAAGAAATATGGAAAAAAAAAAAAAAAAAAAAAAAAAAAAAAAAAGGTCATAGTTACAGAGAGGGAAAGAGAGAGAAATGGTTAAAAAAAAAGTTAGTTTGAGTGGGTCCCATAAATTTTAACACCTGTCAGGATATAAGTGTTAAAAAAAAAAACCAGTGTCCTTTTACTTGCATTAAGGATAGTAAAATAATGTTAAAAAAAAAAAAACTTCAATCAACAACGGACATTAATGTACTTGCAGTTATGATCAGACAAAAAAAAAGTGAGGTTCTTAAAACTCCGAAACGCAGTCAAATCTTGTATTTTTTACAATGAAAAAGGAATACTAATGAGCATATCTACTCTTTTATATACGTAGATGTATATACTTTACTTACAATTTACGGCTTTTTTGTTTGTAGTTTTTGAAATTTGGCCTCACTTAATTTTCAGCTATCAATATTTTAATCAATGGAGACAAATACTAATTCTTTTATTTCTTTATCATTAATCATATATTTACTTATAAAAGATATTTTAACAATTGCATTAGTAGGATTAACCTACTATGGTTGATAGCACTACAAAGGGAATGGAATTATTTCCCTTTACGCCATCTAATAAGTAAGTAAAGACTAGAAAGGAATCAATGATCGTCATTTTATTCCATTAGCTTGCTTTTAATGTCATTACATTCCCTAACCGTTTAGTAAATGCGTCCTAAATTTAAAACTCGTCGATACTAAATAATTTTAAATGACAAATTCAATCTAAAATAACTTACTGTCTACAAATTCGACTGAGATGAACCATTGATGAAAGGCTTGTTTTGGGTAAAAGGTATTTTTACTTGGTTTCATTTTTTTTTTCCCCTTGCTTAAAGTAATTGGTTTCCATTTAATTAAACAAGACGTACATGCAAGAAACATGGTATATCATCCAATATGTATGAGATAAGGAGGGGAGGGTTTAGTTTATCCCAAAGGCTATCATCTAGAATATAAAATATATAAACTAAGATTAATTTTTCCAAGTTAGTTGGCAAACACATCATCGGTTTGGATACACTAGAAAAGCTTCTTCAAGTGCATCATACGAGGTTAGATAGCAGCTCAAAGCTACCATGCCAACAGCAGTTGCTAGTTCAGTCGAGCATGCATTGTGTGTGTTATTGATGATTATAATGGCAGTGGCACCGATCGGAGCAATTGCGATGCCCTCCCCATCACCAATATCACCAGTTCTATCATCCCTCTCTTTTCCGTCAACCAGTTGAGAGGCAACTTGCAATAGGTGAGCGTGAGGAGCCAAGCCATGTTCCTTCGAAATTTATAGAAGACTACGGCTATTGGAATCCCACTCCTTACTTTGATAGAGGTAATGCAGCTCCAATCCCTCATGGGCATGTAGTCGAAGAATCATTTCGCACTGAAAATATGGCTTCTGAAGGAAGATCTTGAACAACTCCCTTTTAATGCAGTATTGTTGAACCACTGATGTACCCACATCCTTTTTCTGGATGTTTTTTAACCTTTGTTTTCCCTTTTACAGTTTTGGCACGTGGTTTAGAAACTTGTTTTGTGTATCCTGTAAACTCCTTCCAGAAATTGCTTACACCTACTATTAGAATATCTTATTGCAGTTGTTGCAACATTGCCACTTCCTCTTTAAGTATCGCGCTTTGCTCATGTAGAACCGTATAACAACAGTAAATTCTCGGGGGGTTTTTTTTTTTTTTTTTCCTACATTGTCCAATCGTGTTCTCTACTTTTACCATCGAGGAATAGCCTTTCTTTCTTACTTACTTTCTTTTTGTTTTCCCTTTTTTGGCTAATGAGACGTCGAGGAATAGCCTAATGACATGCAATGCTACATCTTATTTCAATGCATTCCACCGCCATTATATGCAATCCCAAGTTAAAACCAGCAAGAAATAGAGAAAATCATACCAGTTCTTAACATAGACAACAAAACTTGAATACAAGTCATAAAATATAAAATATATGTGCAATAAGACGTAATAAGATCTAAACTATTCAAAACTTGAAAGGATTGTCGGTCACAACGATTACCAAACTCCTCATAATTTTATATCTTATGCTTTACTCAAAACTCATTAGAAATTAGAAATTTTAAAAGTGTGGTTGGACCGGCGAATCATCTTTCTTGATAACCCTCGCTACCAAGCTCTTGTCGACTTCATTACCTGGAAAAAGAAAAGACGATCAGTATAGAGAGAGAAGTTAAAGAAGAGAAATGTATGAGTCAAATGGGAGGGAAACCAGAAGAGGACACCAGCTGCTGCCTATTTCTGATTGATTAAATCATATAGAGTAGTAAGAATTTTAAAATTAAGGGGAAAAAATAATAAGATCAAAATCAAAATAAGAAAAAAAAAATAACGCAAAAAGAAAGAAGAAAGCAGAAAGCAGCCTTTGTTTAAAAGTCCATAGGATGCAGCAAGTCTAATAGCAGGAATACAAATATGATGATCTCCATACTTACATAAGATGTATGGAAGATGGACCAGCTACAGCAGCTACTCTCTGTGCCCGCTGTGCTTCCCCTCTGTAAAGCCCCTTCATTTCTTTTTTCACACGCCGGGCCTCGCGTTTTTCCTCTTTTACAGCAGCCTACACGAAGACAAATTAAACATCATCAACCAAAAACTATTCAGAGAAGTGGCGTGCAAAAAAAAAATGATAATAATAATAGGATAAGCATGATTCCTCAAGGTAAGAATGCCTAAACAAGTGGCTTCTCAAGTGGTCATTGCAGTTCAGAACTGATTTTGCAATATTAGTCCTTTGTATTAGTTGGGTGGGCGTGGCATAGAATGAAAGCTGAAAGAGGCAATACCTTTCGTTCCTTCTTCTCCTCCTTCGACTCCTGACCGTGTTGCTTCCTCTTCTGCTGCTCAGCTATCAACTTATCACCACCTTTCACCTTTTCTGTGGTAGGTTTGCTACCACCAGGCAAAAAGTCCAGAGGCAGCTTTTCTTTTCCTTTAAGAGATATAATATGATTGGTAGCTTTAAAGGCTCCAGAGACAGATTCAGCGAGTTTCTTTTTTCTAGACACTTCCGGTGCTCCTATTTTACCGGGGTGGTTATCGAGCTTTGAGTACGTAGAAACAATAGTCTCACAATCCCACCCTTCTGACTCGTCGCTACTTTCCTCCTCAATAACCACATCTTCATCGTGATCATCATTCTCATAGTTCTGTGCATATTCTACACACCACTTAATTAAATCCCTCGCAGAATCCACTAGCTCTGTACTTTTTGGTTTCTCATCAGCATGAATTAGATCTGCAGGAGCCACGTACTTATTATCAAGGTCAAAGTTGTCCACTTCATCATCATTAAGGGCATGTTTCAACTTCTCTGCAAGAGATTCATCTTCTTCAGCAATGTAGCCATCGTCATCACCATCGCCATCAGCGCCATATTCCTTACTTTCAAGCTACAATAGGAGAATTCAAAATCACGAGACAAATATAACTAATATAAAAAAAGAAACACAGAAACACATATCACAGGAAACAACAAATCATAACTTTGAAGGAAAAAAAAAAACCATATCATATCAAAGTAGATCCCGGGAAGAGCTAATCAGGCAGCTTGAGTAAAGAACATTTTGCGCCCAACACCGTACACACAACCAACTAAACGACTCCACGAACCATATGAACCTACTGATCGGAATTGGAATAAAAATAAAACACGATGCCTCCTAAGCGTAGCAAACGGACTCTATTAGCTAGTCATTTTAGCATTGAAAAATCCATCACCTCTAAAAGCGTCTCTTCATAATATCAAAATCTGATCATAATTTGCTAGCATCCAATAAAAACTGAACATAAAAACCTGATTGTGTTCCCAACAACTAAATTTCATGTGAACAAACACGGGTAAGATTATAAGAATCCAAATCAAGGACTTACAAGATCAAATTGCTCATCCAAATGACGACGGGCTCGTGGCTTTTCAACAGCAAAATAATCTTTTGCTTCCACGACATGATATCCAATCCCATTCCGGGAACTGAAGCCACCGACAGTCTGCGGCTGCTCAACAGCATTGTCTTCATCAATCACCTCTTTGGACTCGAACTTCTCACATAAACTTGACCCCTTGTCTGCAGGTACACCCCCATCATCTCCCGGAAAATTCGCCTGGATAACGAAGTCTTCTTCCAAATCCTCAACGTCAGAACCAAACCGTGACGCATCATCATCCTCGAGTAATGCAGCGATTTCAGGATCAACAGCTCTCTGAACTCTAACACCAACAGTCTCCGACGCTACACTATTCATGTACTTCCCATTGGCATCATCATTGGCTTCCAAAATGCGCAATTTTGAAGCATCATAAGCCTGAAAAGAAAAGAAAAAATCTTTTTACTCAAAATTAATTCATTACAGAAATTTTCTCCTTGTATTGTCAAACGAAACAAACCTTGACATCACTGGGAACAAGATCGAGCCTAGTCTTTGGGTTTTGGTAAAAGGCGGAGCCGCCACCCATATTCTTAATCTCCCTCAAATGGAGGAGATAATTGTAGCCGTCGTCAGGAAACCCTAGCTCTAAAATCTCCTTCCTGACGTTCTCGGGCAGAGTCTGCGCCACCGACCGAGACGAGCTATTGGCCTCTCCGACATCGTAATCGTCAGGTGCATCGGAAAATATGGAATCGGGGTTGTCGGCATTATCATGGTCGTCGCCGGCGACGAAGTAGGGGTTGTTGTCGACTCGGACGAAGACTCGGTCACTGCCTGGTGAGTCGTCGTAATTGGGATCGGAAGAGTCGCGAGCAAGTAATTGGAAAGTCGCCGATTTCTTTTTGTCGATGAATTTCTTCTTCTTCCCCATTCTTCTGAGATGAGAGCAACAAAGAGGAGCAGAGGAGAGTGAGAGAGAGAGGGGGGTACAGCTAGGGTTTTGAGTTTGTTTTCAGCCGAAAATATTCCGAAATTTAAAATCATTAACCTTTTATTTTGTTAAATCACATAATAGATCTAGTAACTTACCCTTTTTAACAAATGTACCCCTCTACCATTTTTTTCTTTTTTGGACAAATTATACTTTTTCCCCTGAACTTTAGGTCTTATCATAAAATACCCCAAATTCAATTTGACATTCTTTCCCCTGAATTTTGAAAAGTTTGAGAATCTCCCCCTTAATTAATTTTTTGATGAAAAATACATTTAACACCCATTGAAATCATCTGTTTAGGTATTAGAATATGAAATGGCGTATATTGACAGCACTCCTAGTATCTGTTACCCTTAAAATACATATAACACGCGTTTGAAGTATGAGTTATGGATATTAAATGTGAAACACTTATAATTAAGTTAAAAAATAAACTGTTTTGTCTTTTTTAAACTTTGTTTGCAGATGTATGTGTGCATGTGACTCTATATGTAAATTAAAATGTGTGTAAAATATTCATATTGACTCTTTTTTTTATTTACTTTTTACTTCATTATCACATTTTCAAAACGTTTTTAGTTTTCTTTTTCCAATCATTTTTTTCTTATTGCAATGTTTTATTTTTTGTATAGCCAACAATGGAATTAAAACCTTTTTTAAGATAACAAAATGCAACTCTATATGTTTTTTAAAACAAAAAACAAAAAACAAATTAGTTGTGTGCTATTATCTTATTTATTAGAATATTTGATTTTGTTATTATTGTGTAATTTTATGATTATATCATGAAGTTTAACTATTTAACTTTGTTTATTAATCTGTATTTTTTTATAATCTCTAGAAATATTTCTTCATATTAAACGTTATGAAATTTCATCACGTGTAACGCACGTGTCCAAACTAATAATTAAACAAGACTGACATGAAACATGGTATACCATCCAATGGGTATGAGATAAGGAGGGGAGGGTTTAGTTTATCCCAAACTCTATCATCTAACTTATGCAATGTATAAAATAAGATTAATTTTTCCAAGTTAGTTGGCAAACACAACATCGGTTTGGATACACTAGAAAAGCTTCTTCAAGTGCATCATACAAGGTTAGATGGCAGCAGCCCAAAGCTACCATGCCAACAGCAGTTGCTAGTTCTAAGGTTAAAAGATTCTTTTTGGCAAATGAGACGTCGAGGAATACCCTGATGACATGCAATGCTACATCTTATTTCAATGCATTCCACCGCCATTATATGCAATCCCAAGTTAAAACCAGCAAGAAATAGAAAAACCATACCGTTATTAATATAGACAACAAAACTTGAATACAATCATAAAATATAAAATATATGTGAAATAAGGCGTAATAAGATCAAAACTACTCAAAACTGAAAGGATTATCAGTCACAGCGACAGCCAAACTCCTCATAATTTTGTATCTTATGCTGTACTCAAAAACTCATTAGAAATTTTAGTAGTGTAGTTGGGCCGGCGAATATCTTTCTGATAACAACTGATTTTGCAATATTAGTCATTCGTATTAGTTTGGTTGGCGTGACATAGAATGAAAGCTGAAAGAGGCAATACCTACTATTCCTTCTTCTCCTCATTTATAAATGTATGTACATGTATATGAACATAATAATTTAAAAAGAATCTAATTTAAGCTTAAAATCATTTTTGATTGCTTGGGAAAGACTCTCCTGCGGGTTCTGAAATAAGGAATGCAGTATATTAATAAAATTCTTAACTCCTCTATAATCCTTTTATATCAAAATAATTATAAAAAAAAACAGTTGATGGATTAGGATTGGCATAAATTTGTAACAAATGCAACTTTTTCATTCAGTATATATAGATTCTTTCAAAATTCTTATAGCGTCCTTTTTATGTAATCCGGGTTATTTATCTTTACAAAATTTGAGTTTATTTAATTTATTTGTTAAAAGTATTTCTAATAAACTAAAAGAAATTTTAGAATAAAATAATAAATGTGTAATGATTGGTCATATAATGGAGGTGATATTGATTTTTTATGCAACATTTTTAATTCAAGGGATGAGAATATTGTCTAAACTAATTTTATATTTTGATAGACAGTAATTGACATAATTATGAATAAGTTCGGTATTTCAATTTTTTTTTTTTTTAGGCAAAGCTATTGAATATATAGGTGTCAGTTAAATCTCTTCGCATCTTTTACTGTTTGAATCTTATGCTGCACAGTTAAATTTATAACTAAAGATCCATATATCAAACCATTAAAAAGTTAATTTAATAATTAAATTAGCTTTTCAATGATTTGAAATATAACTAGAAATTCATAACATAAACACCTATATATCAAACTATTAAAAAGTTAATCTAATAATTAAAACACATATAATTCTCATCATGGTGAAAAAAATACCTTCCCTACCATAACTTTTCCCATGTTATAATATTAATATCTACCAAAAATTTGGCAAACGGTACCCTTGTTTTTTTTTTTTTTTAATTTCAAAATCACTTTTATTATTATCATTGAAAAAGACTATCGTAAAATTCTTTTTTTATACCCTACATATATAGCTCATTTTATAAACCGTTTGATACATTTCAACAGCTGAGATGTTACTTGTATATAACCGTTATAATACATCTTAGGTTATAGTATTATAGACCAAAAAAAATCAAAGAAAAAGAAAACCCCAACCCATCTATCGGAATCCCCCCAGACCTGCGATTTCGCCATACCCCCACCACCCTACTCACCTACGAAATCACCAACAATGAAATCCCCAACTATGAAATTGCTAGACGGCGAAATCACACCCTAAACCTTGGTGACCTTTGGGCCCCTACCGCCCCCACCTGCAAATCACCAGATGATAAAATCCCCACAACATTTGGACCCCCATCGCCACCCCCCCTGCAAAACCAAACTACAGAATCGCTAGATGGTGAAATCCCTCCTAATTTTTTTTAATTTTAATTTTAATTAACAAAAATAATAAAAAGAGGAAGTTCAATTTTTTATTTTTTCTCTCCAATCCTACATATCAGTGCTTATTTTAGTTATTGTACACTCTTAATATCTTATCCGTCAAATTAAATTCTAATGGCCGTAGATGGAGCTTTACCAGTAGGGTATATGAAAAGGGTTTTACCACTGATTCTTCCATCAACATCATCATCATCATCATCATTATTTGGCACATAGGCCTTTTTTTCTACTATTCGACAATTGAGCATTGGAAGAAAGATTCTATTTTATGGAGCGCAGAGCAGTCGGCAGTTGGTATTCTTTAGATCTATGCCTTTGTATCAAGCTATTTTGTATTGTCCCGTAAATTGACTCAGATTTAAACGGTCTCGATGAATCTCAACCTTGAACCAATGGTTGGATTATGGTTCATGTATAGCCCTAAATAATGGGTTGTACATCAAACCGCCACAATAATACTATTTCGCTATTTCTCTAATATAATTTTTAAAAAAAATATTTGCCAACACAAACCGCCCCCAACCCTAATAATCTCTTTTTTGTAATCTCTCCTGCCTCATTCTCATTCTCACTCACGCTCACTGTCACCTTTAGCTGTCTCTCATATTCACTTAACTTACGTTTGGTTCGTCGTTTAGAGATAAAATTTTTAAGTTGGAGTTAGTTGACTTTTCAAAGTTATAATTTTTATTGATTTTTTATAAAAATAAAAAATAAAAACTAAGATAAAAATACAATTTAATTAAATTGAAATTGAGTTAAAATATCAAACAAACCATTATCCTCACTCTCACACTCAGCCGTCAGAAGGTTGTTAGATAATATAGTTTTATATTTATTTTATTACCTATTACTTTATTTTTTATTATTATTAGGTTTCCTTTTTTTCAACCGGATAGATTAATCTTTTTAATATTTTCTATTTAGTATATATAGACTTAAGAAATCCTAGTTTTTTGGTTTTCTACGAAGGTTTCTTAGTCTCTGATCCTCTCTCATTCTCTTACCCTCACGCAGTCATCCTCTCGTCTTCTCTCACTCAGTCTCACTCTCACTGAAACGACGCCGGTCTGCACTGTAGAAACGATGCCGGTCTGCACTACAGAAACGACACTGAAGCATGTTCGCGGCTCTCAACTCCTCACGCCGCCGTTAACGGTACCATTTAGGCACCTATTTCTTATTTTTGAATTTTTGCATGTCTTAATTGCATCTCTGACTCTCACTCTCTCCAGCGCTTCGACTCTAATTTTTTTTTTGTTTTTTTGGTAATTAAGGTGTTCAATTATTGTTATTGTTTGATAAACAAACCGGAATCGATGTTATTTGTAGGAATTGAAAATTGCTTGTTTGATTTGCTATGTGGCCAATGAATTGTTTAGTAATTGAGGTGTTTAATTATTGTTATTATTTGATAAATAAACTGGAATCGGTGCTATTATCGGTTTTCACTTTATTAATCATCTGAATCTCAGTTTGGCATATATTGTGCATGTGTGGTAATAATTAAGAAGCATCCAATTGATCTTGTTTCTATTTTAAACATATATATATATACATATATATGTACGTATGTACGAATTGATATTTTCCTTCTTTTTTTTCAGTATTTAGATGGCATCTAAACAGAAAAACGAGGGCAAAAGATTTCCATATTTATGGCTATATTCCTGACCACTGGTTATTTGGCTATCACCTTCTATAGGGTACTTTTTGTCGTGAGTAATGAGAAAAGCCTGCGATCCTCGTTTTATGGTTTTTATAGAATTTGCATATTCGGAATTCTCTCAATCACCACATTTATGTGTGGCCTTTATAACCTGGTTCTCACAGTAAAGAGGATTGTAGAATTTGCAAGAGATCTTTATCTATGTAACTTCGCCCATTATGTTCACAGGTGTGTTTATCATCTTTTTTCTTTTAAGATTATGTTTTTTACATTAGTATTACTTTGATATTTACGCCTTCAAGTACCAATAATTAAAAAAAAAATCTTTAATTTAGTGATTTGTTTTCTATAAGTTGTTTCTAGGAGTTAACATTTTATTTGTTTGATGAACAGAATGTTGAAATGGTTAAAGAAGAGTGTGTATTTATCTTTGCATCTGCTATATATTATCATGGAGTTTGGCACATCTGTAGGCTTGGTGATTACCAATTGGTATCTGAACGAATACTGGTATATTCGCCTCTTAGTTGCTGTGTGGACAATCGTGTTTGTTATCGACTCGATATATTTCATTCTTTAGATGGTGTCTCGAATTATGGTATACACCACTAATACTGAATCAAAGCTTGCTAGAAGATATAAGTTCTCTGTGTCGTTTATTTTAGCGTCAATCATGAAAAGGAAGAAAAGAGTGAAGTTGACTTGAAAGACCTCTCTCTCTCTTTTTCTTTTATTTTCTATCATTCTTCTTCTTCTTCTTCTTCTTTTTGTTTTCAGTATTTAGATGGCATTTGAATGGAAAAACGAGGATAAAAAATTTCCATATTTACTGTTCTATTTCTGACCACTAGTTATTTGGCTATCACCTTCTATGTGGTACTTTTTATCGCGAGTAATGAGAAAAGTCTGCGATCCTCATTTTATGGTTGTTATGGAATTGGTGTTTTTGGAATTCTATCGATCACCACATTTATGTGTGCCTTTATATCCTGGTTCTTACAGTGAAGAGGATTGTAGAATTTACAAGAATCTTTATCTATGCAACTTCGCCATTCTGTTCACAGTGTATTTATCCTCTTTATTCTTTTAAGGTGATGTTTTTTACATTAGGATTACTTTGATATTTATGCCTTCAAGTACCAATAATTAAAAAAATCGTTAATTTAGTTATTTGTTTTCTATGAGTTATTTCTAGGAGTTAACATTTTGTTTGTTTGATGAACAGAATGCTGAAATGGTTAAAAAAGAGCATGTATATATCTTTGCATCTGCTTATATTATCATGGAGTTTGGCACATCTGTAGGCTTGATGATTACAATTGGTATCTGAATGAACGCTGATATATTCACCTCTTACTTACTGTGTGGACAATCGTGTTTGTTATCGACTCAATATATTTCATTCTTTTGATGGTGTCTCGATTATGGTATACACCACTAATATGAATCAAAGCTTGCTAGAAGATATAAGTTCTCTGTGTCGTTTATTTTAGCGTCAATCATGAAAAGGAAGAAAATAGTGAAGTTGACTTGAAAGACCTCTCTCTCTTTTTCTTTTCTTTTCTATCATTCTTCTTCTTCTTCTTCTTTTTGTTTTCAGTATTTAGATGGCATTTGAATGGAAAAACGAGGACAAAAAGATTTTCATATTTACGGTTCTATTCCTGACCACTAGTTATTTAGCTATCACCTTCTATGGGGTACTTTTTGTCGCGAGTAATGAAAAAAGCCTGCGATCCTCATTTTATGGTTGTTATGGAATTGGCATTTTTAGAATTCTATCAATCACCACATTTATGTGTGGTCTTTATAACCTAGTTCTCGCGGTGAAGAGGATTGTAGAATTTACAAGAGATCTTTATCTATGCAACTTCGCCCATTCTGTTCACAGGTGTGTTTATCTCTTTATTCTTTTAAGGTGGTGTTTTTTACATTAGTATTACTTTGATATTTATGTCTTCAAGTACCAATAATTAAAAAAAATCGTTAATTTAATTATTAGTTTTCTATAAGTTATTTCTAGGAGTTAACATTTTGTTTGTTTGATGAACAGAATACTGAAATGGTTAAAGAAGAGCATGTATATATCTTTGCATCTGCTATATATTATCATGGAGTTTGGCACATCTGGAGGCTTGGTGATTACCAATTGGTATCTGAATGAATGCAGGTATATTCACCTCTTAGTTACTGTGTGGACAATCGTGTTTGTTATCGACTCGATATATTTCATTCTTATGATGGTGTCTCGAATTATGGTATACGCCACTAATATTGAATCAAAGCTTGCTAGAAGATATAAGTTCTCTGTGTCATTTATTTTAGCGTCAATCATGAAAAGGAAGAAAAGAGTGAAGTTGACTTGAAAGACCTCTCTCTTGCTTTTTCTTTTCTTTTCTATCATTCTTCTTCTTCTTCTTCTTTTTGTTTCAGTATTTAGATGGCATTTGAATGGAAAAACGAGGACAAAAAAATTTCCATATTTACATTCTATTCCTGACCACTAGTTATTTGGCTCACCTTCTATGGGGTACTTTTTGTCGCGAGTAATGAGAAAAGCCTGCGATCCTCATTTTATGGTTGTTATGGAATTGGCGTTTTTAGAATTCTGTCGATCACCACATTTATGTGTGGTCTTTATAATCTGGTTTTCGCGGTGAAGAGGATTGTAGAATTTGTAAGAGATCTTTATCTATGTAACTTCGCCCATTCTGTTCACAGGTGTGCTTATCCTCTTTATTCTTTTAAGTGGTGTTTTTTACATTAGATTTCTTTAATATTTATGGCTTCAAGTACCAATAATTTAAAAAAATCGTTAATTTATTATTTGTTTCTATGAGTTATTTCTAGGAGTTAACATTTTGTTTGTTTGATGAACAGAATGCTGAAATGGTTAAAGAAGAGCATGTATATATCTTTGCATCTGCTATATATTATCATGGAGTTTGGCACATCTGTAGGCTTGGTGATTACCAATTGGTATCTGAATGAACGCTGGTATATTCGCCTCTTAGTTACTGTATGGACAATCGTGTTTGTTATCGACTCGATATATTTCATTCTTTTGATGGTGTCTCGAATTATGGTATACACCACTAATACTGAATCAAAGCTTGCTAGAAGATATAAGTTCTCTGTGTCATTTATTTTAGCATCAATCATGAAAAGGAAGAAAAGAGTGATGTTGACTTGAAAGGCGTCTCTCTCTCTTTTTCTTTTCTTTTCTATCATTCTTCTTCTTCTTCTTCTTTTTGTTTTCAGTATTTAGATGGTATTTGAATGGAAAAACGAGGACAAAAGGATTTCCATATTTACGGTTCTATTCCTGACCACTAGTTATTTGGCTATCACCTTTTATGGGGTACTTTTTGTCACGAGTAATGAAAAAAGCCTGCGATCCTTATTTTATGATTGTTATAGAATTTGTGTTTTTAGAATTCTGTCGATCACCATATTTATGTGTGGCCTTTATAACCTGATTCTCGCGGTGAAGAGTATTGTAGAATTTGCAAGAGATCTTTATCTTTGCATCTGCTATATATTATCATGGAGTTTGGCACATCTATAGGCTTGGTGATTACCAATTGGTATTTGAATGAACACTTGTATATTCACCTCTTAGTTGCTGTGTGGACAATCGTGTTTGTTATCGACTTGATATATTTCATTATTTTGATGGTATCTCGAATTATGGTATACACCACTAGTACTGAATTAAAGCTTGCTAGAAGATATAAGTTCTCTGCATCGTTTATTTTAGCATCAATCATGAAAAAGAAGAAAAGGAAGAAAAGACCTCAATCATGAAAAGCAATTCGACCTCTAGGGTTTTAAGAAATTTTCGAGTTTCTCATATTTGTTGAAGATGATGCCCTTCCATGTAAGTTCGAGGCCTGTTGAAGAGGTCGAACCTAATGAATGGTGTCGGATTTCTATGGCTGTTTTAATTACTTTGGTGTGTTGTTTGTTGGAGGATCTTTCTTTTGACGAAAAACCGGGGTGGTTAATGCTTGGTTCCTGTCTCTGTATTTGTTATGGTCGTGTTGTATTGATTCAATTTAGAAACTATACTCGCCCATTATATACCTGGCTTCAATTGATTGACTAGATTACCTTTATGTTTGCTGTCATCTATCGGATCTTCATCGTCTTTGTAACAGCTTTTGAATTCCATCCTCATTTGGATAAAAGGTTTAGGTCACTCATGGTTTTATCATTTTACTTAATTTCTAGGAGGATGAAGAGGGCTTTTAAGCAGAACTGAAGAGGCAAGAGTAAATAAAGCAGAACTTGTTTTTTTTTTTTTTTTTTATAATGATCTTTTACTCTTAAGATTCAACAGCGAAATGCTACTCAAGCATACGTGAAAAAAGTCTTGAACAAAAAAAAAAAAAACAGAACAGAATAAAAAATAAAAAAAACCAGTTCAACTTTGTTTATTCTTGCCTCTTCAGTTCTACTTAAAACCTTCTTCATCCTCTTAAAAATTAAGTAAAATGATAAAACGATGAGTAACCTAAACCTTTTATACAGGTGAGGATGGAATTCAAAAGCTGTTCTAAAGACGATGAAGATCCGATAGACGACAGCAAACACAAAGGCAATCCAGTCAATCAATTGAAGCCAGGTATAGAAGGGGCGAGTATGGTTTCTGAATTTAATCAATACAACACGACCCCAACAAATATAGAGATAGAAACCAAACATTAACCATGTTAGTTTTTCGTCAAAAGAAAGATCCTCTAACAAACATCACACTAAAGTAATTAAAACTACCATAGAAATCTGGGACCATTCATTAGGTTCGACCTCTTCACTAGGCCTCGAACTTATATGAAAGGGCATATTCAACAAATATGAGAAACATGAAAATTTCTTGAAATCCTAGAGGTCGAATTACTTAGTTGCTAGTCTTGACCCGGAGTTATAGTAAGCAACGAAGAAAACAACAATAATCTGTTAAATATTCTATTATTATTATCAGGATTAATTTTACCAACCCCTTCATTTGTAAAATCATTCATTATGCCCCTACTATATACACAAATATTCAAAGTGCCCCTATGTCTACTTTCCTCCATAACATAAAGTTCACTAATGTGGCACAAAATTTGAGGTAATAAAAAGATAATTTAAAATGCAAATCCTCATTGTTAAATGGAACATTAATAAAATAAATCAATCACTCTTTAAATTAACGAATAATATAATATTAGAATATAGACTAAATTCCGTTGAGACTAATCAGTTAAACAAAAAAGAAAAGGAAAAAAAAAAACCGACTCCGAGCCATTACCAAAGCTGGGTTTTTCAAAAAGTAGAGAAGGTGAAACCACGGTGGAAGGTTGGATTGCAGGGGAGGAGATGTAAAGGCTGGATCAAGCGAAGGTGGATGGTTTGGTTGTTTGGGGGGTACAGTGTAGGGTTCGGGGCCTTCTGTTGTGAGGAGGGTAGGGCGATGGGCGTGAGTGATAGAGAGATCTCTCTCTCTTTTATCTGATTTTTTGTTAAGGTGTTTTGGCTCTTAGTCCATACATAAAGCTTCATTGAAGTTTTTGTCTTTTCTCTGAATATTTATCAAAAATTATAATTAATTTTTGAAAATCAATCAACTTTAACTTAAAATTACATTCAAAACCCGTACATTTCTTCATCCTCCTAGAAATTAAGTAACATGATAAAACGATGAGTGACCTAAACCTTTTATCCAGGTAAGGATAGAATTCAAAAGCTGTTCCAAAGAAATGAAGATCCGGTAGACGACAACAAACACAAAGGTAATCCATTCAATCAATTAAGCCAGGTATACAAGGGGCGAGTATGGTTTCTGAATTTAATCAATACAACACACCCCAACAAATACAGAGAAGAAACCAAACATTAACCATGTCGGTTTTTTGTCAAAAGAAAGATCCTCCAACAAACATCACACCAAAATAATTAAAACGCCAAGAAACCCGGGACCATTCATTAATTCGACCTCTTCATTGGGCCTCAAACTTATAGAAGGGTATCATCTTCAACAAATATTTATCCAGGTAAGGATAGAATTCAAAAGCTGTCAAAGACGATGAAGATCCGGTAGACGTAGCAAACACAAAGGTAATCCATTCAATCAATTGAAGCCAGGTATACAAGGGCGAGTATGGTTTCTGAATTTAATCAATACAACACGACCCAACAAATATAGAGATAGAAACCAAACATTAACCATGTCGGTTTTTTGTCAAAAGAAAGATCCTCCAACAAACATCACACCAAAATAATTAAAACCCCATAGAAACCCGGGACCATTCATTAGATTCGACCTCTTCATTGGGCCTCAAACTTATATGAAGATATCATCTTCAACAAATATTTATCCAGGTAAGGATAGATTCAAAAGCTGTTCCAAAGACGATGAAGATCCGGTAGACGACAGCAAACACAAAGGTAATCCATTCAATCAATTGAAGCCAGGTATACAAGGGGTGAGTATGGTTTCTGAATTTAATCAATACAACACGACCCCAACAAATATAGAGATAGAAACCAAACATTAACCATGTCGGTTTTTTGTCAAAAGAAAGATCCTCCAACAAACATCACACCAAAATAATTAAAACCGCCATAGAAACCGGGACCATTCATTAGATTCGACCTCTTCATTGGGCCTCAAACTTATATGGAAGGGTATCATCTTCAACAAATATTTATCCAGGTAAGGATAGAATTCAAAAGCTGTTCCAAAGACGATGAAGATCTGGTAGACGACAGCAAACACAAAGGTAATCCATTCAATCAATTGAAGCCAGGTATAAAGGGGGAGTATGGTTTCTGAATTTAATCAATACAACACGACCCAACAAATACAGAGATAGAAACCAAACATTAACCATGTCGTTTTTTGTCAAAAGAAAGATCCTCCAACAAACATCACACCAAAATAATTAAAACCGCCATAGAAACCGGGACCATTCATTAGATTCGACCTCTTCATTGGGCCTCAAACTTATATGGAAGGATATCTTCAACAAATATTTATCCAGGAAGGATAGAATTCAAAAGCTGTTCCAAAGACGATGAAGATCCGGTAGACGACAGCAAACACAAAGGTAATCCATTCAATCAATTGAAGCCAGGTATACAAGGGGCGAGTATGGTTTTGAATTTAATCAATACAACACGACCCCAACAAATACAGAGATAGAAACCAAACATTAACCATGTCGTTTTTTGTCAAAAGAAAGATCCTCCAACAAACATCACACCAAAATAATTAAAACGCCAAAACCCGGACCATTCATTAGATTCGACCTCTTCATTGGGCCTCAAACTTATATGGAAGGGAATATCTTCAACAAATATTTATCCAGGTAAGGATAGAATTCAAAAGTGTTCCAAAGACGATGAAGATCGGTAGACGACAGCAAACACAAAGGTAATCCATTCAATCAATTGAAGCCAGGTATACAAGGGGCAGTATGGTTTCTGAATTTAATCAATACAACACGACCCCAACAAATACAGAGATAGAAACCAAACATTAACCATGTCGGTTTTTTGTCAAAAGAAAGATCCTCCAACAAACATCACACTAAAATAATTAAAACCGCCATAGAAACCTGGGACCATTCATTAGATTCGACCTCTTCATTAGGCCTCAAACTTATATGAAAGGGTATCATCTTCAACAAATGTTTATCCAAGTAAGGATAGAATTCAAAAGCTGTTCAAAGACGATGAAGATCCGGTAGACGACAGCAAACACAAAGGTAATCCATTCAATCAATTGAAGCAGGTAACAAGGGGCGAGTATGGTTTCTGAATTTAATCAATACAACACACCCCAACAAATACAGAGATAGAAACCAAACATTAACCATGTCATTTTTTGTCAAAAGAAAGATCCTCAACAAACATCACACAAAATAATTAAAACGCCATAAACCCGGATCATTCATTAGATTCGACCTCTTCATTGGCCTCAAACTTATATGGAAGGGTATCATCTTCAACAAATATTTATCCAGGTAAGGATAGAATTCAAAAGCTGTTCCAAAGACGATGAAGATCCGGTAGACGACAGCAAACACAAAGGTAATCCATTCAATCAATTGAAGCCAGGTACACAAGGGGCGAGTATGGTTTCTGAATTTAATCAATACAACACGACCCCAACAAATATAGAGATAGAAACCAAACATTAACCATATCGGTTTGTCAAAAGAAAGACCTCTAACAAACATCACACCAAAATAATTAAAACCGCATAGAAACCCGGACCATTTATTAGATTCGACCTCTTCATTGAGCCTCAAACTTATATGAAAGGGTATCATCTTCAACAAATATTTATCCAGTAAGGATAGAATTCAAAAGCTGTTCCAAAGACGATGAAGATCTGGTAGACGACAGCAAACACAAAGGTAATCCATTCAATCAATTGAAGCCAGGTATACAAGGGGCGAGTATGGTTTCTGAATTTAATCAATACAAACGACCCCAACAAATACAGAGATAGAAACCAAACATTAACCATGTCGGTTTTTTGTCAAAAGAAAGATCCTCAACAAACATCACAACAAAATAATTAAAATCGCCATAAAAACCTGGGACCATTCATTAGATTCGACCTCTTCATTGGGCCTCAAACTTATATGGAAGGGTATCATCTTCAACAAATATTTATCCAGGTAAGGATAGAATTCAAAAGCTGTTCCAAAGACGATGAAGATCCAGTAGACGACAAAACACAAAGGTAATCCATTCAATCAATTGAAGCCAGGTACACAAGGGGCGAGTATGGTTTCTGAATTTAATCAATACAACATGACCCCAACAAATATAGAGATAGAAACCAAACATTAACCATGTCGATTTGTCAAAAGAAAGACCCTCCAACAAACATCACACCAAAATAATTAAAACCGCCATAGAAACCCGGGACCATTCATTAGATTCGACCTCTTCATTGAGCCTCAAACTTATATGAAAGGGTATCATCTTCAACAAATATTTATCCATGTAAGGATAGAATTCAAAAGCTGTTCCAAAGACGATGAAGATCTGGTAGACGACAGCAAACACAAAGGTAATCCATTCAATCAATTGAAGCCAGGTATACAAGGGGCGAGTATGGTTTCTGAATTTAATCAATACAACACGACCCCAACGAATACAGAGATAGAAACCAAACATTAACCATGTCGGTTTTTTGTCAAAAGAAAGATCCTCCAACAAACATCACACCAAAATAATTAAAACCGCCATAGAAACCCGGGACCATTCATTAGATTTGACCTCTTCATTGGGCCTCAAACTTATATAGAAGGGTATCATCTTAAATTACAAATTCAAGTTTAAGTTGTAGCATTGTAAAATCATCGTTAAGCTTTTTTATACTAGTAGATCTTGAATTTATAAAATGATATATTATCTATGTCTTTGGAGTTTTAGGATAACTCCTACTTTTTTTTTTTAAATACGACAAGCATACACAAATAATTTTCTACAAAACATATCGACCACAAGAGCTGAGAAGGACCCAAATGAACCCATAATTGGAAAAAGATTACTCTCACTTTGCCTTCTAAATTTAAGAATTTCAATTATAAATAGATGGGGAAAAAATGAATTAAGTATTATCATGTGATATTTTTTCTACTTGTTTTTAGTAAAAATCATAGTAGAATGGACTTAGTTATATTAATTCTTCTATTTTATGTCAATTTTTAACTGAAATTTTGATAGAATACATAAAATGGGATCAAATTTAAAGTTTAATAAATAAAGTGTGAGTTTTTAAAATTTATGTAAAGAAATTGAAGCGGCCCTAAAATTCAGAAGGCATAGATGAAAATAATCTATAATAATTCAATTGTATAATAATACTATGTAAATATATAATATCAAAATAGGAGTCCTTTGAAAATATTTATTAATGTTATTTGTTTTTTCTTGAAATTGATATCAACTTGAATCTCATGTTTAACTTTTTGTAACGTCGTAAAAAGCTTCATCAATAACATTACCGTATTGTACAATAAAGATAAACATAGTAGTTAACAAATAACCATTATAAAAAAAAAAAAAAAAAAAAAAAAAAAAAGGGCCTTTTCATCAAATCTCTTAACAATGGAATTCATGGAAAGCATTCACAAAATCCCACGAAACAGAATACGCCGAAAAAACAAATTCCAGAAATTACTGAAACCATTTATTCACTCGAAGATTATGATTAATAAATAAAAAATTAGTACCAACCATTAGTAGGGATTTTAAAACACTGTACCCTATATTTAGATGATATGTATATTTTTCAAAATTAAAATTTTTTACAAAATAGTATTTGTTTCTTTTTTTTTTCATATTTTCTCATTTTAAAAAAGAAAAATATCTTATTTTTAAATTTATTTTCTACAGCACCATTTTAAAAAAAGAAAATGAACATCTTCAAATCTTCTCACAATGGACTATTATCACTACCATTTTTTTTCTTATTCCAAACAACCTTTTGTTTTCAAAAAGAAATTTTTTTACACATCCAAATACCATCTTATTCTCAAAATGAAAAACTTTTTTAAATTAGAATATTTTTCTTTTTGAAAAAGGAATACGCAATCCAAGCAGCCAAGTTCCTTCACCCATGTCAAAATTCTTGCTTCCTTACACTATAGTCAACATAGGGAGAGTTAGTTTCGTCTTTTCTGTCGGTGAGAGGAGTGCTGATTTCAATGTAGAGTTTTGGTTTAATAAAAGATTATCTGGGGAAAAAATGGCATCCCAAAAATCCCTAACAAAACCTGAATCCCATATAATTAGCTGCTTTTACTAAATTTCCCTTGAAATTGTCGGTTTTGCATTTCACATATTATTTTTTTTCAAGATTTTATAGAAGCACGAAAATGGAAAAGTTATAAAATTAGAAAGAATTGATGTTATAAATTAAAATTTAGACTTTAGACGTATTTGTGATAATGCATAAATTTTTGGGAAAATTGTGAAAATATGAATATCCCCGGAACAATTTTCTTATTAGTTTGCCCTCTATAATCCTCTAAACTATTTAATATATCAAAAGTGAATCTCATAAATAAAATTTCTTTTAATTGCCCCGTTTAAACAACTCCTTCTAATTGCCCATCGACGTCGGTTGTATTGGTGATCTTATCGAATTATGATAAAAAACAATAACTCGGTTTGATTTGGTTCCCACCTCATTCATGAGTGAACGTAAATTCTTTTATCGTTGAAATTTCATTAGTCCTGTCCACGACAATTTCTTTAATATGAGAATCATGTTTGTCCTCTTTTGTTAGGTGGTGTGAGCAGGACTGACTTCACATTCAAAATAAATATATGCACTATACACAACATAAAAAAAGAAAAAAAAAAAAAAAAAAAAAAAGCAAGATGTTGTCGTTTTGATTAGAAATCACCACTAACTAATCCCTTTAAAAAAATTTTGTTTTGAAACTACTAATCTTTTAGAATAAATTACATCAATCCCTTAAATATTTTATAATTTTTTTTAAGATAAATTGTTACATCAGTCCCAAAAACGTTTTACAAGAGTATCGCTTGATACACACATTTTTTTAAGATTGATCAGTCCTTAAAACTCCTAAAAATAGTGCAAGGTAATCCTTTTAGCTAACTGACGTTAAATCTTGGATGGAGCATATCATGTGCATGGCACGTGAAGTGGATATCAAGGATATTTTGGTAAACAAATAATATTTTATAATTATAAAACAAATTAAAAAAAAAAAAAAAAAGACGCTCCGTATTCATCTTCTCATTTATTAATCATATCCCGATTTCCTCCCTCATTTAACGAAAATAAGAAATAAATCCAGAAAACACAAAAACGAAACAAAACACAAAGAACAAAATAACAAAACACAATAAAAATTCTTGAATCTTCTCGTAACTATGGTATCGTCAGCTCCTTGTTTTCACTGGTGAATGGTTACAATATACAAAGCAAAAAATTTGGAAAATGTCGACATCAGAATTAGCAATTTATGTGTTCTGAATGTGAACTGTTGAAAATTTTCACACTAAAATAAAGCTTTAATGGAAGATGATATAAGATCCATCAGCATCGTCTATCGCGAAACCACCCCCATCGCGAGTCCAGGCCACCGCGAGATTTGAGCTCATTGTCAGCTCAGCCGTCCCGTTGTGATCCCAGGCGCTGCCAGATGGAGGCGTCGTCGTGAGGATCTCTGTGCCGTCGCGAGCCCAGTCTTCTTCTCGCGAGCCTTGGTTGCCATCAGGTCTAGCTCAACGAAAGTAGCTCCGTGCCAATCCAGGCCTCCATCGATGAGCAGTTCTCATCTTGCCGAAGAGGAAGGAGAATAAGGAAAGTGGATTGAGGCTCGGAGAATGCTTGATTGAGTGTGAGAAAGGCCGAGAGGCCAAAAGGAGGAAGAATACATGCATTGCGTTTTTAGGGTTTTGTTTGTTGTCTGCAATTGTGATAGGTTTGCAGAAGGCAAAGAGGTGGAAGAAGATAGAGTTTTTTTTTTTTTTTTTTTGAAATTATATTTTCTTAATTTATTAAGGATATTTCAGTCTTTTCCTAGTTAATTAACGTCACATGACAAGCATGTGACAAAAATCTGTTAATTTTGAACGTCCCTTAGAGATATAGCCCTTTTTGCACTTTTTTTTTAGAGTTTTGAGAGTAATTCATTAAAAAAAAAAAAAAAGTTCAAAAACTAAATGATACCCTCATAAAAAAATTTGGAGACACCGCAGCAATTTATCTGTTTTTTAAAAGGTAAAAGTTGATTGACAATGATAACAAAGATGTTATATCAATAGAGGATGATTGTACCAAACAGTAACATCTTTTTTGATTAAAAAAAAAAAAAAACAATATCATCTTGACATCATTCAAACATATACTTTTAAACCTGTTCTTTATTCTTTTACATCATTATCAGTCGGCAATCACTCCTAATAACTGGCATTTTCATAAAAGTAATTAAAGTGAAATAATAAGGTTTAATAAACAGTAAATTTATTAGGTAAATGAAAGTTTTCTAGATTATCAATATATTTATTAGGTAAATAAAAAATTTATGGATCAACAATAAATTTAGTAAATAAATAACATATTTGTAATACGTAAAAAATATTTACAAAATAAATTTATGAATACCTAAATGTAGAATTTTCTTGATTTATATTCCCTGAGCAACTAGTTTAGTAAAATAATAATAATGATAATAAATAAGTAGAACAAATTTTGTACAAAGGGAACTTCTCTGGTGGGGGACGGAATGGTGTAAAAATTATTCACCAATGGATTAGAGTCGATAGTTAAAATAATGAAGGAGCACCAAAGCAAAATAGGATCTCCCACATACGATTAAAATGTAATATTTTCTAAAAAAAATATCAGAACAAATTAAAAATAGAAAAAAAAAAGGATTGAAAACTGAGCAGATTGCGCCGCCATCGAACAACCAAGATCCAGCCACGGTAGCGGCAACGGATCTCTCCACGAAGCCGCCGGATCGCGATCGAACAGCCCAAGACCCATGACGACGCCGTCGCTGTCTTCGCCTATCGTCGTGCTTGCCTTCTCTGGCAACCTTCATCGTCGCCACAGTTGAAAGATCTCGAACGGCGCTGTGATGGCCTTCCCGGCGAGGGCTCGCGAGGCGGAGGGCTCCTAGTGGTGAGGCGGCGACGGCCGGCGGTTTAGATCTGCGAGTTCGTGACATGACTCGTAAGCCCTCAGATCCCTCTTCTTCTTCTTCGATTCGTCGGATTTTCTTCATTCGATTTATTGATTTGATTTTTTTTAATATTTAATTTTGTGCAGGAAGGGAACGAAGAGGGATTTCAGCACAGCGATTCTAAAGTGGAAGAAGGCGGCGAATTGGCTCGTCGTCGATGAGCCCGTCAACGACGACAACTCCGTCGTCTCGATCCACCCGGAGACCATGGAGAAGCTTCAGCTCTTCCGCGGCGGTACTATCCACGTCAAGGTTCGGTTTGGTTGGGTTTGATTTGATTTGATTTTCACTGCCCTAAATTTTGGTTTCTGTTGCTCTTTTCAAAACAAGTTTTGTGCTTTTGAGCTCCGAGGGGAAGAGTTGAGGGGATGTGAGGGAGAGGAGGCATGTGGGGGTGGGTCGGAGAAAAGGCCGGTGGCGGTGAGCTGAGCTTGGATTTGGAGGAGAGAGAAAATGGTGGAACTCGGCGCTGGTGATGCTCGGCGATGAAGAAGGTTGGAACATTTTTTTGTTTGTATTTTAGATGTAATCGTGTGTAAATCTCTCACGTTAGTTTATGTGCATCTTTTTCATCTGAACCATCCAAAACTGGGCAAAGGCTCAAAATTTTACATCATCCACAAGGTATCCATGCGTAAAGTAGGCTTACCCAGGGTAGAAGTCCCCTTCGTATAAAAGAAGTATACACAAGGAAAAATTTAGTCCGAAAAATTTCCCCCCAAAAAAAAAAAAAAAAAAAGCGTCGAGTGATGATCAGCATGCAAAACAAAGACACGAAAAATCTAGAGATATGAATATTCTACATGAAGACGAAGGTGCTTCACAAATAAAGTTACCAGAAAAAAAGAAAAATTGGAGAAAACATTTGAATGGAAATATTTGTCGTAAAAATATTTGAATGGAAAAATTTGAACATAAATATTTATATTTTATTCGGTGTTTAAATTTAATTTAAATTAATCTATATTTTTTATATCAATTTTATTTTTTTTCTTAAAAAGTAAATAAAATTTATAATTAATTTTTGAAAAGTTAATCAATTTCAATTTAAAAATTTTATCTCTAACCGGTGAATTAAATACAAGCTTAAACTATCAAACTAGTGTTTGGATGTTAACATTTCCAATAAAATATTTTTGTGTTTAGAAATATCTATCTAAAAGACATAAGAGAGATAGGAAAATGACCATTTGAAATAGTTTTTATTTATTTTTTTCAAAATACTATAGAGGAATGGATGTAAATTTTTATTTATTTTTTATTTTTTTGGGGGGGGGGGGGGGGGGGGAATTTATGATTTAAAAACAAAAACTTAAATAACATTTGAATACTCTGATTGTGTCAACCAAATATGTATTGAGATAAATCATTTAAATGGAATGATCTAAATGATGACAAACAGTTATGCCAAATGCAAATGGTTCGTGGATTAAACAATTTATTTTCGTAAGCATGTGCCCACTGAACACAATCGAGAGATTGTAATTCACCTTTTCACACTCAAAAACTAGAATAACATGAGAGGGATAATACAGGATCAAACCCCTATCGAAAATTCATTATTGGAGTGCAAAGTAAAGCACATGCATTTTATCTTTCATTGTCTCACTTTAATGCTCGTTGGATCTGTACTCATACTGCTTGTAGATATTAATTATAATATCACAAATCACAATAGTAATCAACATGTTCAAATCATTCAAACTTACTTTCTTCTCTAAAAATCTTTACTAGAGTCCTCCCTCCACAACCAACATCCAAAGATACTATTTTTTTTTTTTTTTCGGAGATCCAAAAAATGCCATTTCAGGAGACAGAGAAATGTTAAATCAGTTTGGCCGCTTACTTTCCAACACCATTCGCGCAAGAATTTCACAGAGTGACAGCAAGAAAACTGTTTGGTGTTAGGATTCAAACTTTATAATTATAATTTAATTTTTATCTTTTTTTTCTCAGTTTCACTATTTATAGTTTATAACTCAAATTTTAAAAGTCTCTAATTTTGTATAAACAAGTCTAAATAAGATTATTTAAAAAAGAATATATAGAATTTCGAGAAAAACGAAACATGTTCCATATTGATATTTTACTTCCGAACACATTTTAAGTTTTTACATTTTTTAATTCCAATAATTCAAACACTTCGACAATTGTACAATCAATTCAAACCAAAATTTTATAATTCAAACCTTTACACAAAACCCATGCTCATAAGGCAATAGCCGGCCCCAAAGGGAACCATCGTCCATCGGTAACATGGTGAATGACTTTGACCAAATCTCCAGCGGCAAACTTCCACTTCCACAAGCAAACTACAAATTCATTCCTGAAGCAATGCTATAAATCAGTTTTTTGTTTTTTTTTTTTTTTAAATCGATATAAATGGGCAGACCAACCAAAAATAATAAACAATCCATTAAAAAGCTGGTAAAACTATCTCAAACCAATGATCACGAAAAATGCTCGAGGATACCGTCAATGTTAAACATAATAACTAATAGAATATGAGTCTCACGCGTCTCATGTGTGAACCTTTTACCGTTAGACTCACCTTCGAGACCTTTTGGCATTGTTCAACAATCACCAACCAGCTGGCAGTGAACAAGTTTGACACATCAATCTTGAAGAGACGAGAGACCATTCACATCGAAATCTTGAGAGAACATGACAGCACCCCCGCTAATTCTGGTCTTTTAGATTGATAGCCTGCAATCTAGAACCAACACTGGAGAAACAAAAGCATAGAGTTTGATTCTAATCACGCCGGATAAATCGCAAAGATTAGAAGGGAAAAGTAATATTCCTCGAGAATTTTCAGTGGTATTCATCTAACATGGCATATTTGTTTATATGCCTTCGTTAAAATTTCCAAAACTGTCGGCCGAGTGATGGTCTACGTGGAAAACAAACTAGACCCAAGAACAAATTTAGAGAGAGAGATTCTACATGAACCAGACAAAAATATAGGAGTCCGGATTAAAACAATTTATTATACAAAAGCATGAACCCACTGAACACATTCGAGAGATTGTATAATTCACAGTTTCACACTCAAAAAACTAGCATTACATGAAAGGGGTAATACAGGATCAACAAGAGGAAAGGAAAAAACCAAAAAAAAAAAAAAAAAAAAGCCCGCTACCTATGGATCATTCATTATTGGAGTGCAAAGTAAAGCACATGCATTTATCTTTCATTACTTCGGTCTCACTTCCATATTCTTTGAATCTGTACTCTTCCTGCTTGTAGGAAGAAGGCACCTTCCCCTCACTGTAGCACTGATTACACAAACTAAAATGAGCTTTCATTTCCTTAAACCGGGAACCAATTATTGGGTAGCGGCAAACCGAGCAGATATGGCGACCATGGCGATTCCTGTCTCCAGTCTCGAGCTTCAACAAAGTGGACATGATACCAAAACCCCAATCTGGGTCATCAAACATGGAAAGGAACTCGGAGAAGGACACCATTGAATCGTCCGTTTCTCCATGGACTTCCAAGATCTCACTCACCCCTTGCGAAGGGATGTATATCGACCTAAGCATTTTGATATATACAGTAGCATCCACTTTTTTAATCTGAGAACCACCTTCGTTAACAGGACGCCACAAAAGCGCGTCGTAGGCAATTCTTTTACGCTTCTCTGGAGGGCCAGAGCAAATGGGGGCTAAAACAGCATAAAACATGCCCAAATCCACCCTGCCTGACCCCCTGTCATCCAAGACAGACAGTATCCTCTCGTTTATGACCTTAACAGCACCCTGAAAGGTCTCGGGCTTTAGAAAGTTGAGTAATCTGCGAAGTATTTCTTCCAAGTTAGGCTTCCGTATTGACCTCTCAGGAACGCCACCACCGGAGTAAGATACCGGTACATCCTTGTCACTCATTTCCTTCTTCAGCAGCTCCACATCACAGCGACTCAATCTAGTGATTCTTTGAAAAGCCCTGATCTCAAGAGCAGTGGATAAGTCCTGTCTCAAAGTCGTCTTCTCACCAACTGTCTTGAATTTTGAGGGCTCCACAGTGATAAAAGCCCCCTCTCCGTTTGCACCCCCATTCGGCTTCACCTTCTTCTTCTGCAGCTGCTTCAAATGAGATATGGCATCATGTAATTCAACCCTGTTGGTCATTTTCAACGCTTCCTTCAAAGCTTTCTTAGCTTCCTCAGTCTCCCCAGCTCCCAACAAGGACACAGCCTTGTTAAGCTGTGCCCGCCAATGGCTAGGCCAAACTGCCAAAACCCGGGTATACATCTCGGAAGCCCTCTGAAACCTACCAAGATCCATATACAGTCCACCCAAATTATACAAAGCATCAACATGGCCAGGTTTCAAGTCAATGGCTTTCTGAAACACCTCTATTGCCCTCTCATCCTCTCCCATGGCGTGCAAAGCCGAAGCCAAATCGCAATGTGCATCGGCATAGTCGGGTTTCAAAAAAATGGCCTCTTCCAGGGCTTTCACGGCCGCCCTATACTCCCCTACCCCAAAAAGAGCACTACCCAAAAGCTTCAAAGCTCTAAAATGAGTTGGACACAGAATTGCAGCCTCTCTATAATATTCACAAGCACTTAAAACCATACCTTCACCTTCAAGCGCAATCCCGAGATTGACATAAATCTGAGGAAGCAAATACGCCCACTGATTCCCACCAGTCTCAGTAGCCTCAAGCGCCAACAAAAACTCTTCTTTTGCCTCCTTATACTTGCCCAACACATACAAGCAATTCCCAGCTCTGAAATGAGGCCTAACATCAATTGGTTGCAATTCACAAGCCCTCTTGAAACTCACCAAAGCCTCTTTGAACAACTGATGCTCGTACAAAACCCTCCCAATCGCCATGTGCCCGTCGAAAGCCTCCTCCCTCGACCTCGCTCCGTCCGCTCGGCTCCTCAAAACCCCCAATTCCTTCACAAACGTGGCGTAATCATGGCCAGACTCTTCCCAGAACACCCTCTTCTCCGAAATCTCCGACGACGGACCCAATTCCCTCGACCACCCGGCGTCCGAATAGGCATCAAAGTTGTCGGCTTTCAGCTTCCCGTCCTTGGCCTGCTTCGCCTTCAACCGCTTTATCAGAATCTCCAAATCGTCAACGATCTTCCACGTGTCGTCGAACACGATCCCGTGGTTCGGCGACACCGCCCAAGCCGCCGTCCTCTGCTTCTTCTGCGACTCAATCGCTCGCTCGTCGACTATCGACGACGACGACGCCTCGGAGGCAATCGAAACCCCCTTGGCCTCGTCGAAATTGAGCTCCAACCCCAGCGCGTCGAAGTCACGGTCGACGTCCCCGGCGCCGTCGTCGTAGGTCCTCAAGAGCCCCTCGTAGGTGAGGCCCTTCTCCCCGTCGATGAATTCGCCGTAGGTACGGAAAACCTCGTCGAGAATGGCATTGATCTGCTCGTCGCTGAATTTGACCCTAGGGTTAACGGCGACGACAAGCGCCGCCATTTCCTCTCTGTTTAGCCCTCCGTCGTTGTTAGCGTCGAATTGCTGGAAAATCCTCTTCACCTTCTCTGATCTACTCCCTCTCGTCGCCATTCTTTTCTCTCTGCAACTTTCTAGGGTTTCCAAAATAACGCAGGGAAACAAAAATTACAAAAAAGAAGATAATTTAACTTCCAATTCCAGGTATAAAATTGAAAGAAAAAGACAAACAAGGGGTACAAGAAGGAGAAGAAGAGGAAGAAGAAGGGGATGAAAAACTAAAGAAAATTCGGGAAATGATTTGATTCCATGGAATGGTTTTCAATTGCAGAGAAGCGAAAAACGTGGTTAAAGCCTAAAGGGGTTTTCTGTTTTTGAGGTTTCTGTCTCTGAGTTTGGTCATTGGATCTGCTGGAAACATAAAAGAGAAGGAAGAGAGAGAGAGAAGTCTCTCTTTTGTATTTTCTCTCTCCTTTTTCTTTTTCTTTTTCTTCCCTTTTTCTTTTTGTTTGTTTAATTTTTCTCTGGCTCTAATGGATCATGATGGGTGCCTGGCTGGTATAGCAGTCCATTACTTTCTTTATCTCTAATTTTTTAATTAAAAAAATTAATTTAATTTCCTTTTTTGGCATATTTGCATGTATGCCCTCAGAACTTTTCATGTTTAGCAAATCAGTCTATCATTACAGTTTTCGTAATTGACTTTTCAATCGTCAAAATGTGTTGCCCAAATAAAGAAATTGAAATAAATCTGTTTCTACTATTCTCTTGCATGGACTCCCATCTAACCTATTATTAAGGACGATTAGGGTCTTTTTTACTCGAATCAAATCGTATATGAACAAAATTCACTCCTTTGTTCTCATGGACAACTCTAACGGTAACTTTTTTTTTTTTGGTTCATAAAGAATCCAATTTGAGTAAAGAAAAACCTAAACGTTTATAATAATAGGTCAGGTGTGAGTCATATGTAAGAAAATCATAAACAATTTAACCCCTTTTTATTTGGATTTATTATAACTGATTTGGAAGTTAGATGTTAATTTTCTAGGTACCGATTTATCAATTATAAAATATTTAGAGGTCATACGTGTAAAAAAAATTAAAGCGTTTATTTAAAGGAGGGAAAAAAAACGTTTCTTTAAGGAGAACTTGGCAAATTTCAGTAGGGATTTTAGAGTTGGCTTAGCTGGCAGGATGATGTGTCAGATTTTAAGGTGTAAAGCTCCTACTGTCTGTCATACACTCTCGTACTATGGCCAGTGACTTTTAAAAACAAGCCTCCTTCCGGTGCTATTCAAGTTTAATATCATCTATTTTTTTATCTCAAATTTTATTTTTTATAAAAAATCAATAAAATTTTTAATTAATTTTTTAAAAATTAATTAATTATAATTTAAAATTTCCATCCTCAACTAATTCATCAAAACAAATTAAAAAAAAAATCAAAACGAAAGCTAAATATTTTTTTATTTTTAATAATAAAACAAATTTACAAATGAAAGAAAATCTAATTAAGCATGAAATACATGGCGCAAAAAACCGAACTTACCGTTAGTGAGGTCTGGTTAGCCGTGTTTGTTTGTTAGATCTTAGATGTGCCTGGTGGAGTTACCAAATCAAAAGTTCAAGTTAAGCAATAGCCCAAAAAAAAAAAAAAAAAAAAAAAAGGTTAAGCTAAAGACCTTTTTGGGAAATAATAAGAAATGAAACACTTCTAGAAAAAATAAAAAATAAAAAAAATGATAATGTAATGTAACTAACCCGTCTAGTTTAAAGTTTAATGTTTGTTGAAAAATAAAGCAAAGTTTATAAAAGACTTTGAATCAGACTCCGATCATTCAAATTATTTAAAATTTAAAGAGTCAATCAATTTTATTTATTTATTTCCTCTTTTTTCTTGTGCCTGTGAGCTTAACCAACTCATTAATGTTGAATAAATATTAGACCAACGGGCGATTTGAATAATTTCAAATTTGAACAAAATCTTTTCATATAATAATTCAAAACAAGTACTCTAAAATACTATTCTATTGATGAGTTTGTTTGTTAGCAATCATGTTAGATTTGGTCTGGCGGTGTTAATTGTCATCTTTTTTGAATCAAAGAGGTGTCAAATAATTTTAAAGAAAAAACCTTTTTTTTTTTCCGTATTAAATATTCTTTTTCTAAGATGCCAAATGGCTTAAGTACTCAACAAAATCCACTAAAATAAAACGAGAAACAAAAAAACAAAATCCTTCAAGATCAATTATTAAAACAACAATTTCCTTCTGACATTTGCCAACTTCTTGTCTTCCCCCTCCCCTCATCCATTTCCCTTTTCGTCTCTTCATGTATACAACAAAAGCACATATAAATACCATAAAACAAAATAACATCCTTACATTTTATTGTTATTTTCTCTAATTATAGGGTACGATTTAACTAAGAAATAAAATATGTATTATTCATGCATCCACATTTATAAACAATTCGGCCAAGATTGCATTGGTCGTGAGAAGGGAACGATCTTGGATGAGTTCTCAAAATCTCATAATGATCAATAACCAAGTCATTCCCGTATGACCAACGTGTCTTGGTTGGGTGTTCGTTTTCATTTATAAAAAAAAAAATTGAATTTGGATCACATACTTATCTAATAGCTCTAACTTCTCCTCTTATGATCTTGTTTTTAAAAGAACACATATTTCCATTTATGCCAAGACTTGGAGTTGGTAGCCCAAAACCATCAGAAAATATCACAACTTTTACACACACGATTTAAAGACTTGTGACGAAACCCCATCTCATCAGCTCGAATGTACTGCCATGCTCACATGATTGCTTTATGGATTATGTATGGTTTTTCTGGTGTTGTTTTGTGATATTTAGGTTCCATTTGGGATCATGGATTTGAACCTATATGACCAAAGGACGGATCTGTGTATGGGCCAGGGGCACGTGGTTCAATTTCTTAAATTCTAAATTTTATCCTATATTTTCTTAAAATTTTATAATTTATCCATATTTAAAGTTTTTTTCTCAAATGTGCCCCCACTCAAAAGTTTTTTCCCCCTCAAATATACCTTATAACACTCAATTATTCTTATATTTTAATATTATCATCAACATTTGATTCTTCTTTTTTCCTCCTAATTTCTTTATATACTCTTCTTTCTATTTTTTTTTTACTTTTAGTTGGTTTTAAAAAATTTATCGATTTTAAAATTATCAACAATTTGAATATTTATACGTGTAGGTTTTTTTTTTTTTTGAGTGGAGTGTTAGTTTTTATTTATTAGTAAAAATAATTATCTTCAAAAGGAAAAATGATGATGTAGAACAAATTAAAGTGGAATTTAATTTTAATCAGAAAATTATAAACAACATATGGAAATCATGAACTAGAAACTTTTATTTTATGAAAATTTAGATAAAGTTCAAGAATAAATTTCACTATATTTTCAAATTATAAAAAAATATGTAATATAATTATATGGTAATAAACATGAAAAAAAAATCGTTAGAATTAAAAAATTTTAAACTTTTTATCATATAAAGTTATTAATTTTAAAAATTTTCTCCTTATGTTTCCCCACTAAGAAATTTTTTTGAATCCGTCATTGACAAATTTAAACTTAGAGCTATTATTCATGTGTTTTTTCTTTAATTATGAGTCACATTTATCTTGTCTCCTCCAAACTTCTATCTAAACTATATTCACATTTCAAATCAACAAGATAATTTCAAATCTATTTGTCAAACACCCTCAAGAAACTATAAAGATTTTGTCTTTTTCTAAAAAGTAATAAAAAATTTAACTAATTTTTAAAAAGTCAAACAATTTTAACCTCAAAAAACTCAATTTCAACTGGTACACAAATACAAGTTTACTTTTTGTTTGACTCTTCGTTTGGATCCAAAAATTCCATTATAATTTTTTCTTTTTTATGAAAAAATGAACAAAAATATAACTAATTTTTAAAAAATCAATCAATTTCAATATAAAAAATTCATTTTAAATCGATGCATTAAAGCTCGTTTGGCTCTTGAGTTTAAACTTAAAATTTTCATATCAGTTTTTTTCTTTTTTTGAAAAAATTTTATTTTTTTCTGAAAAATCAATAAAAATTTTAACTCAAACTTAAAATTTTTAATTCAAACTCATTCACAAAGACTTTTCCAAAAGTGACTTTAAGTTAAAGGGCAGGGCTTTAAACTCGAAAATGAAAATTCCATGGTTGCAATTTTGATAACGGGATGTGACGGCAGATTGGAAAGTAGTCTCATCCCATGAAGTTGAAATCACTAACACCAAAAGTCATAGGTTTCATTTTTTGTGTTTTGTGGTTGACAGTGACTACCTTGCTACATGACATGCCATCACGTCGATTAATTCACTTCAACTTCAGTTGGTATAACATCTATACCCACACAGACACACAGAGTAAACTGAAAGTGACTGTCAAAGACACATAGTCACACACACACACACATTAAGTGAAGCTCATAAAAAAAAAAGAAGAAAAAAAAAAAAAGATGAACAGGGACTCCATGCAAATAACGTTTAAGCCAATATTTTTCATTATAATAATATCAAATATAAATTATCATTAGATTATATATATTATTAGTTTAAATTGCAAAATTCATCTCTTGTCCCAGCACCATGGCAAATTTTTAACATTGAATCAATTTGTGGTGAACCATTAATAACAGGTAATTATATGTATCCTAATCCACCTGACCTCGTCTAATTGCATCTCCGACCAAAAATAGAGAGAAGAAAAAAAATTTTCAACATTTTTTAATCTAAGTCAGTCGGTTTGTCGATTGAAATATTAAAAAAAAGAAAGTCAAGGAAAAAAAAAATTAAAAAACGGTTTTTTCAATTAAAAGAAAGGGGCTGTCGGTTTGTAAAAATATATATATATATTAAAAAGAAAGAAAAGTCCGAAAATAGAATTTTAGAAAAACATTTTTTAGAAGAAGTTAGAAGTTAAAAAAAGAAGCTAAAAAATCACTTTTTTTGTTTTTAGAATGGTTGAAAAGGGGCTTTTTAAAAAAAAAAAAAAAAAATTAACAGCTAATAGCAAACAGATACGACCGTTGGTACCCGCGTCAATTTGTAATGGCAACGTGGAGGGCAAAACCGTAATAAAGTCAAAGCCTGTTTATAGTATAATTTCGAAGGTCGGTGCTAATCCAAACCAGGAGAGAGAGACGCGGCAACGGTTTTTTCCGTTTAAAATTGTTCTTCTCTCTCTCTCTAATCTCTGTATGTCTTTCCCGCGACCTGAAGAAGAAGAGAATTCTGAATCGTCAAAGCCATTTCGCGTTTCAGAAATTCTACATTCAATGATTTTTTTGTTTTTTTTTGAATTCCACGAAATGAAGTTGCCGAAGGTAAGAGAAATTCCGAAGTCGCAAAATTTTTATTAAAAAGAGTTATAATAAATAAATAAATGACAAATTTTCATTCATCACTTGTATATAAATCGAGATATTTCACAAAAATGCAGATCCTTTGCTCATGTTTTCCTCTTTTTTTTTTTTTTTTTTCCAGATAATGTGAGTCGAAGAAGGCAATGTTTCTCCTCTGGCTTGATTCTGTGTCAGAGGAGAGAATTCTGGGGCTTTAATTTTGCAGTTTTTTTTTGGCAGTTATAAGGAAAAGTGGAAAAAAAGAAAAAAGGGTGTATTGAAAGAATGGGTGGAGAGGAGGTAAAGAGTAACGGAGAAGAAGGAGGCCGCCCAAATTCGCAAGAGGAGAAAATTCTGGTTTCGGTGAGGTTGAGACCACTGAACGAGAGAGAATTGGCAAGAAATGATGGGTCCGATTGGGAGTGCATCAGTGAAAATACCATCATGATCAAGAACAGCATAGTTCCCACTGCTTATACTTTTGGTAAACAAAAAAAAAAAAGTTTGTTTGGTTAAGGTTTTTCTATGTTCACTGCTCACTCTTCTTCTTTTTTCATGTTTTTTTTGTTGGTTGGTGAAAGATAGAGTATTTGGCTTCGAATGCCCCACAAAGCAGGTATACGAGGAAGGCGCCAAAGAAGTTATTCTTTCAGTAGTCCGCGGTATCAACTGTGAGTCATATTCTTCTCGCCCTTGATTCATTTTGTTGATGTTGTTTAAGGAACATGTGGCTGAATTATCTAACCGATGAAATGTGTATCAGCAACTATTTTTGCATATGGCCAAACAAGCAGCGGGAAGACGTACACCATGAATGGAATAACAGATTATGCAGTAGCAGATATATGTGGTTACATCGAAGTGGTAAAAAACAGAAAAATGTTGCTTTAAAAATTAAAATGATTTTAGTTGATGGTGTGCTTGATGTGTTTTGAATTTGAATCTTTTCGTGAAATATAGCATAAAGACAGAGAGTTTGTTCTAAAGTTCTCTGCTATGGAGATCTATAATGAAGCCGTGAGAGATCTTCTCAGTGCTGATGGTACTCCGCTTAGACTCCTAGATGATCCGGAGGTGAATTATGCAATTTTCTGACCATTTGTTTTTCTGTCTTCTTGGTATGACATCAGTTGGATGGTGAAAAAATCAGTAGAATTTAATGGCACTCTCTGTTTTTGTAGAAGGGGACTGTTGTCGAGAAACTTACCGAGGAGGTTTTGAGGGATCAAAACCATTTGCAGGAGCTTCTTGCTATATGTGAAGGTAAAGGCACTGATGTTATATTTTATCTTGCTTGCCGACGCTTTGTGCAATGCTTCATTTTCCAATTATAGGAACCTATTTCTAGCTCTGATATTGAATTTCTTTTCAGCTCAAAGGAAGATAGGAGAGACCTCTCTGAACGAAACTAGTTCCAGATCTCATCAAATTTTGAGACTGGTATTCTTCTATCATGTTATAAAATTATCTCTTTGGATATTGGGTTGTTGTGATTCTTACTTTTATTTTCAATAAATGAACAAACCAAAGACAATTGAAAGTTCAGCTCGTGATTATCAAGGCCTTAGATCTTCAGGCACTCTCACAGCTACTGTGGTACGCAAGTATTTACCTTCCCTAGTCAAATGAACGTTTTGTTTTATTACATACAAAAGGACGTATGGATTTTGTTTTGACCAAAAAGTGAGAACTTTGTTATACAGAATTTTGTTGATCTTGCGGGGAGTGAGCGTGCTTCTCAGACTTTATCAACAGGAGCAAGGTTAAAGGAAGGTAGCCACATCAATCGGAGTTTACTAACCCTGGGAACTGTTATTCGCAAACTAAGGTTTAGTAGCATTTTGCTCTTTCTTACACTTTCATGCCCATGATGAGCAACAGCTAACTGATTTCTTTCTTGTGGGGCTTGGTGTTAGCCACTCCAAAGTATTTTGTGTAGTCTTGCGAGATATACGTTGTTTCTTTCGTAATTTTTCATAATTGGATGCAGCAAAGGGAAAGATTCCCACATACCTTTCAGAGATTCAAAATTAACGCGCATACTACAAAACTCTTTGGGAGGCAATGCCAGGACAGCCATAATTTGCACACTGAGTCCTGCACGTAGTCATGTTGAGCAGTCAAGAAACACCCTCTTTTTTGCAAGCTGTGCTAATGAGGTGACTACTAATGCAAAGGTCAATGTGGTAATGTCAGATAAGGCCTTGGTAAAACAATTGAAAAGAGAATTGGCAAAAATGGAAAACGAATTGAGGAACTTAACTTCAAAGCCCGTTTCTCGCAATTCTGCTGAATTGCTGAAAGAGAAAGAACTTCTGATTGAACAGGTGACAATTTTAATTATTTTTCTAATAAGAAACTTTGGTTGTAGCTTGAGATCGTAGTCTGGCATCTGACTTTTTTCTTCGGTGATATGGGAATATGCAGATGGATAAAGAGATAAAGGAACTGAGAAAGCAACGTGATCTTGCAGAATCTCGGGTTGAGACTATGCTAGGATCAGCTGGAGAGAATCGAGATTCAAGGTTAGATGAACATTTTGGATCAGAATCAACCAGTGAAATCAGAATGGATGGACTTCATATGTTTAATTCCAACAGCCACCGACGACAACCTTCTCAGAATTCTGAGGACAGCTTTCTGCTGGGCAGCAGTACTCCTAAGTTTGTGGGACCTGATCCATCTCATGGTTGGGAAGAGATTGCTCAAGAAACTGATGAAAAGCATGAAGATATCTGCAAGGAAGTTCAGTGCATTGAATCAGATGAATTAAGAACCGACCCAAAGAGAGAAGCAGATGTTCGTGAAGAGAGAGGAGGAAATTCTGCCTTGTCAGTAGTCAGGAACGAAAGTGCAGTGCCATCAGCAGATAATGAAGAAAAGGAGTTGAGTCCTATTGCCCCAGATTATAGCTATGAAGCTTTGAAGCAAAAAATTCAGGACATGCAAAGGACAATTAACTGTCTTGTCAATCTTTATCCCCCAGAGAACTCTCCTTGTTCGTCTGAAGCACGCATGTCTACCTTGAGAAGCTTGAAGCTGACAAGAAGTAGAAGTTGCAAAGCTGTTCTCACATCTAGCCCATCTTCCGTTTGTTTGAAGGAGGTGGATCAGAACGAAAACACAGCTTTTGCAAGGTCTGAGAAGGATTCTCCTGCATCAGTCCAGAGCTTTTGGTGGAAGAGTTCTAGATCATATCATGGTACCAATATTGGGAAGTTATCACGAAAAGATTCCGAGTCTTCTACTTTGAGTGTCACCTATGAGACAGATGACACAATAGAATCGGATGTAGAGGAGACAATTGATAAGGACTCTCCTGCAAGAGAAAATGGATTAAGGCAGAATGTTTCCAGATTAAACCATGGTCTTTACGTTAGAAAGTTGTACAGAAATGATTCTCGTGCTTCGGTGTTGAGTTCTCCATTGGGAACAGTGCAAACCAAAGAAATTGATGTTGACAACACTCACGAGGACTTCTCTGGAGGAGATAATGGTCTTCAGCGGAAGCTTTTGAAATCAAAATATGGTGCTAAGACAGGCAGGTTATCCAGAAAACACTCTCGAGCTTCTGTTTTGAGTGCTCCAGTGGAGAGGCATCGCTCCAAAGAGTCCGATTCAGAGGATACTTTAAGCGTCCTCAACTTTGCTCCAGAAAAGGAAGCGTCACCCAGAAAGCTTAGAGGCAGCGTGGTACGCACCGGTTCAAGTACGAGTACATTGCAGAGTCCTCGGCAACACAATTTGAGTTGGCTTTTCGAATTTGAGAGGGTACAACACGAAATAATTGAACTATGGGATGCATGTTACGTACCATTAGTTCACAGAACTTATTTTTTCCTTCTTTTCAAAGGTGAGCCTTCGGATTCTGTGTACTTTGAAGTAGAGCTGAGAAGGTTGTCCTTTCTCAAGGAAACATTTTCTGTTGGAAGTAGTATGAAGAAAGACAGTCAAATTGCCACCCGAGCTTCAAGGTAGTCTTTCTATTTCATCCAAGACACAAACACATACGACATAAACACTCGCATTTTGTAAGTTTTACCCTTACTAATGTTTTTTTCCCCTCGGAAAATGTAACAGTTTGAAGATCCTCAATCGCGAGAGAGAAATGTTGGGCAAGCAAGTGCATAAAAAATATGCAAGAAAGGAACGGGAAAGGCTTTACCAGAAGTGGGGTATTATGCTTAATACAAAGCAGAGAAGCTTGCAGTTAGCTCGCCGCCTATGGACAAACACGAAAGATGTTGAACATTTTAAAGAAAGTGCTGTTCTCGTCGCAAAGTTGATCGGGTTTGTAGAGCAAGGTCAGGTCCCCAAGGAGATATTTGGACTCAGCTTCTCACCACAACCCGCCAAACGGAAACAATTTGTTTGGGGACACACCATGTCTTCTCTATCATAAATTGCTAGAGGTAACAAAATCTGTTGTATTTGATCTGATCTCTCCTCTCTTCTACTTCTTTTTGTTTTGATCCGTTACTCTCTGGCATCCACTTGTTTGAAGATTCCGAGTGTAAATTAAATTATTAACGAGTATGAACAATTCTATATTGAATTATCCGAGACTTATCCATGTTGATGTATATCTTTGAGTTTGAAAATATTAGAAAATGAAAATCTAAAATTGTCAAGGGAACCATAAATAGGAACTTCGAAGGAATAACAAAATTTGACGTCATTGGTGAGAAACCAAGAATGGTCTATGAAATTACATAGGATTAAATGCGGCTATAAAGATCCAACATGACGAAGGCGGCATATACACACACGTAACATTTTATATATATAACGGCATTATGATTCTAGAACAGCTCCTTCAGTAATCTTCCATCCGGAACCGGAACAAGACATTTCGTATCTTGTTGTGTATGTTCTGGTGTTTGAGTCATCGTGCTCTGGGTGGAGCAAATCAGTTAGCTGCGTGGACTCTTCAATCGTTGCTTCCACCACAGCGCGCTGTCCATCTAGCGAGACGGTTACGCTATCAATGGATAGGTTCAAAAGAGAGTAATCATAAAACCAACCAAGTTGTGCAATCTCAGATGCCCGATCTGTCCATATCTTCAACATTCTACCATCCAAAACCTGGAACAATATTCAGATGGCACGCCCTAGTTACCAAAACATTCCCACTGAAACAGAAAAAAATTCTACTTATCAAATGACAAGGAGCTTCCTTACCTCTGCCAATTTTGCTATACTATGATCGGGCCCAAATGCTTGAGATTTTATATTCTGCCATTTGCGAACCAGACCTTCGGCAATTCTTGCATCCATTTTGGGTAATTCCTCACCATATTCTTTATCTCCTGACAGCCCTGCACAGTAGAAGTTGCAACTTAAGTTCCAAAATCATGCCATAAGCCAAATGAATAGTTCATACCAACCACTATACATATTAGGATGAGATGAAGATATGTGCATTCTAAGATGATACTTCCCAGAAATTTGTTCAGTTAACGGTCAAATGGTCAAGAGCCCCAGGCGAAGACATGGTTCAAATTCAATTTCATCTTTACCATCAGTGGAAGAAGATTGCAAAAGCTGTCTATGCTTTGAGAATGGACTAGTGGCCCGAGACCCAACATCTCCACGTATTGATATCAAATCCATGAGAGAGATTTTTTAACAAGGAGCAATTTATTTATTTATTCATTTATTCGAATTATATGCAAAATGACGTCAACATTACTCATCAATTACGTGGAAGTAGATAGAATCCAAACATAAAATTATTTATCTACCGGTCCTTAGCTTGTTAAAAAAAAGTATGGCTTTCTTACCTAAACTGATGGCATCAGATGCCGTCGCTGAACCCAACTCTTTGCGAATAGTGCTATTCCTAGCAGGTAAATACCTCAAGCCAACCAAAGTCACCATTCCAATCACCACACTAGCACACATGATCTTGATGCTTGCATCTTTAATGTTGTCAGCAATCAATCCCACCTCACGCACTTCATCAGACTGATCATTCCCTGAATTCTCAGTAACAAGGGCAGATCATCTTGACCAGGTTTTCAAAAGGGTATTCTTCACTTTCTGAAGGGAAGAGAGAATGACTCGTATCGCCGTCCTCTTGATGGGTTAAGTTCTTGTCCCTGTCACCCAGAGGAAACACCTTCTGCAATGCGAGAATTGCACTGGATTTCACATGATCAAGAACTGCGGTAGCCTCTGCCCCAATCCGAACTATTGCTGCTGCTGCAGCTAAAGGCGAACCGTTAGCTCCATCCAGCCTTTCCAAGTATCTGAGGACTGTAGGATCATCATAGTAATCTCCAAGCTTGAACCATATATCTTTGGTGTCTCTGAATCTTGGAAACACCACCTCCATTAACCAGGTCTCCAATAACTTACAAAGCCCAGGGAGATCACTATCATCATCATCTTTAGAGTTTTCCAAAACAAATTCTACAATAGATAGATTTCTGTATGGTGAATCGTCGCTGTCTAAGCCCAAAAATGACCGACAATCATCAAGCTCTCCTACAAGCAGGGAACAAAGGCCTCTCTCTAAAGCAAAGTCTATCTCTCGGTTTTCTTTGGGTGCATATACATTGAAAGCGCTTCCTAGAGTTGTTACCTTCGTCTGCTGTAGTTGTTGGAATAAGTTATCCGCATCTTGGATGAGATGAGGTTTTTTACCAACAAAAGCTCTAGCAACAAGGGCAAGTGCCACACCATAGACTTCAAAACTTTCAGCTGCGATGTTGCTTGGTGTAGCTACGAATAGATCAATCTTTGCAGCAGAATTGAAAAAAAAAAAATCATGATACAGCTCAAAATATCTGAGCAGAAAAAGAAGTAAAGTGTGAAGGAAAAACTAAAAAATTACCTGCTCAGCTGCTGTCATACGTATGAAGGCCTCATTCATGAAATTCTCACGGGTGAATCCCCCAGCTATTGCAGCTGCTCCGCCTCCTCCAACAGCCCACAAAATATTACGCACACCGCGGAGCCCCTCTTCCCTTTTTGATCGAAACTCATCATTCAGGGGTAAGGCTAAAAGCTCTAAAACACAGCGAGGCGTGATCTCTTCCAGTGTCTCGTCAATTTGAGCTTGTAGATCTGGTGCAAGGCTACTGGCCCCTTCCTCCTGCACATGAAGTGTTTATCAGCCACGCAACAAAAATTTCAAAGCGGCCGAGAAACAGAGTTCAGGAACTCAATAATCCTATCAAAGCATTATACACTTACATGATTCAATAAGTTAGAGACTAACATTCACAGGCAGTTGTTCCATTCAAGAACACCAATCAGCGGTCAAAAAAATTAATCTTTTTCTACTTTTTTTCTCCCAAAATGATGTCTTTGCACACCAGAAATCGGTTATATATAGATCATAGATACTCTGAAAACTTCTATCAACACATAAAACAAACAGTGATTCTTTTTAGACAAAAAAAAAAAAACCCTGATTACGCAACAGACATAATTCTATGACTAGGATTCAAAAAGCACCTCAGTCTTACCTGCAAGAGCTTCAAAGCCCTCTCGAGAACTTCGCAACCTCGAATGAAATCAGGAGGGTTGAGTGCCATGGCGTCCCTAGACAAGTCAACGTAAGCGAGTGCCATTGCCAAAACAACATCTTGTTTGAACGATTTGGGCAACCTCTCTCTAAGCAAACTCTCCCCAATTTGAAGAACAACCTCTGTTTTACCAGCTTCTTGTAGCACACACAAAGCTCCAGCAACCTTAAAAACAGCAAAACCACTAATCTCGTCGTCAACGGAGCTGAATTCAATTCGAGAAACCTGATTATTCAGAAATCGGAGCAATGTAGAAAACAGAAGAAGAGTTCAATTAGAGAGAGACCTTATCCCAAGGGACTTGGGTGACGACCGTTGCCTCTTCGTCTTCAACGAGGCTCTGATTGTACTCCCGCCGCGAGCTCGGGCTGACTAGGGTTTCGCAGGCGCCCATGAGGATCTGTCTCCGGCTGAGCAAGGCGTCTTGGCTGAAGCCGTACTGAGGCGGCTTCGAAACCCTAGCCTCGTAAGCTCTCCGGATGCCATCGCCAAGGAAGTGCGTCTCGGCGCCGAGGACCTGGTAGAAGTCGAGGGGGATGGGCACGTGGCGCTCGGGGGGAGCAAGTGGCGGAGACGGGGGAGCGAGGGTGGCGGTGGCGGAGGAGTGGTAATGGTGGTCGGAGGAGGGGTCGCCGGCGAAATTGAAGTCGGCGATGAGACGGTCGGCCCATCTGCTGGCGGAGCAGGTGACCGAACGGGAGGGAAGAAGCTTCTGGAAGGTTCTAGAGGGGGAGGGAAATGGGGCGAGGCGAGGAGTGGGGAAACCAATGCCCAATTGTCTCAAGGTTTCCATCATTGAACTGCGTGCGCTTAAACCCTTCTTCAGCTGTAGTAGTAGCTTATTGGGACGTTTTCTTTTCTGTTCATTTCACAAAGACGAAAAAAATATCTTGGACCTTAATTTTAATATTTATATTAAATTCCGAACCAATTTTCATCAAGAAAATCCGTTGTAGTCTAGTTGGTTAGGATATTCGGCTCTCACCCGAAAGACCCGGGTTCAAGTCCCGGCAACGGAATTTTTTTTCCCTTTTCAAACTTTTTTTTTTTTTTTTTCCCTCCTCATTTTTTCTTTTTAAAAAATAAATATATATGTGTGGGGTTGTTTTCATTTTTGAAGCAAAACATACATATTTGATTCAATTCGCGGACAACCATTCACGTGAGGATATGTCTATCGGGTTTTTGGCCAACTTCTGTCGTGTATTTACAATATCAAACGGATAAGATCTTTAAATTATTGTCCCGTAATGAAGGTCATATTATGCCAAATAAACCCCTTAAAAAAGTCAAATAAGTATAAAATAATTATTTCAGCATAAAAAAAGATTAAAATAATTAGATGGTGATAGTTCCTCTTTTACGTTAAAATTTGAGCCAAACATTTAGAATCATGACCCAATAAAGAAACAAAAGTGAGACTTCATTACTAAACTTTACGTTATGTTGTCATCGTTTTGGACACAGAGTGCTGATTTTCTGGAACATTTAAGATAGAATTTTATGATTAAAAGATACTTCCAAGCACCATGAAAGTGACTGCGTGATCTTAGCAACATATATTCATTCTATGGCTGACTTCTACTCTTACGAGAAAGAAATGTGACATTTTTATCTTCATGTCTTTCTTCTACTATTTTTTTTTTTTTTTTTTTGGACAAGTCTTTCTTCTACTGTTTAAGGCTGTAGGTTTTTTTTTTTTTTTTTTTTTATATTAAATAAATTTGTAGATTAAAAGCAAGAAGGAATAGGGAACCGGGGAAGATAGCAAATTGGGCCGAGAACATGGGCTCCTGTTGGGCCTTGCCGATTTGAGTAATAGTTCTTTGCCTGGTTGCTGTTTTTAGCATTTAATTACCGAAAAAAAAAATTAAAAATGAAAAAAAGGAGATCAAAGCATCTAGTCAATATTAAAGTCTCTGGTTTGATAATTACTGTCTGAGAGTTAAAATGATTTGTAACCCCCACCCGGCATGGGAAGTTTAAAAAGCGCAAAAAAGACCACTCCATAGCCAGAGATGGTTTATATTGTATTGACATATATTGTCCCATGCTTCTTCAAAAGTAAACCCTTACAATTACACCTTTTGGGGGAGAGAGAACGAAAACAGAAAGCCACAGTGAGTGAAACAAAAAAGAAACAGAGAGAGAAAGAGGAAGAGAGAGAGAGAGAGAGAGAGAGATAGAGAGAATGGGGAACAGAAACGCAGACTCGGGGCGCAATATATGGCTTCGTTTCTCTCAAACGCTCTTCTTTCTTCTCCATCTCTTCTTCTAATTATTCACCACTCCCCCTACGCTCCTCCTAAGTAGTGTAAAAAGTCCCCACCACCATTACCCCATCAATCAACCCAACCAACCCCAAAAAAAAAATAAAAATAAAAATAAAACTCCAAAACCCAAAAAAAACAACAACAACAAAAAACGAAAAAAATACAAAAAAAAAAAAAAATAATAATAATAATAATACAAAACCCACATTCACATTGCATTCTCACCAAACTCACCAGGTAGTCAGTTACCACCACCTTCCCTTGCCTTTCCATGGCAACAACAACGGCTACTTTCTGGTTCTTCATTTTCTTCTTCTGCTGCTTCCTCGTAAGCTTAACTTCTTCTCAGCAAACAACAAATGGTAGTTATAATCCTAACCCACACACATTGTCGGAAATCCGAGCTTTAACGTCCTTCAAGCTCGCCTCCACGACCCGCTGGGACACCTGGACGGCTGGGATTCGTCCACCCCATTGGCTCCCTGCGACTGGAACGGCGTCGTCTGTTACCAGAACCGAGTCCGCGAGCTCCGCTTGCCTCGTCTCAACTCGGCGGCCGACTCACCCCCCGACTGCCGACTTGCTCGAGCTCCGGAAGCTGAGCCTCCACTCCAACAACCTCAACGGCTCCATCCCTCCCTCCCTCTCCCAATGCGTCCTCCTACGCGCCCTCTACTTGCACGACAACTCGCTCTCCGGCAGCCTCCCGCCGTCCCTCCTCAACCTCACCAACCTCCAGGTCCTCAACCTCGCTCGCAACTTCCTCTCCGGCAATATCGCCGCCGGTGTCGGCATCTCGCCTAGCCTCCGGTACGTCGACCTTTCCTCCAACGCCTTCTCCGGCGAGATCCCGACCAACTTCTTCTCTTCCGCCGCCTCCTCTCAGCTCCAGCTCATCAACCTCTCCTTCAACCGCTTCTCCGGCGAGGTCCCGGCGGCGATCGGAGCGCTTCAACAGCTCGAGTATCTATTTCTAGACTCCAACCAGCTGTACGGCACTCTTCCTTCGGCGATCGCGAACTGTTCCTCGCTCGTGCATTTAAGCGCCGAGGACAACTCGCTTCGTGGCTCATTCCGGCGACCGTCGGAGCGATTCCGAAGCTCCAAGTCCTCTCTTTGTCGAGGAATAACTTCTCCGGTTCGGTTCCGGCGACTCTGGTCTGCAATTCTTCTCTGAGGAATGTGGATGTTGGATTTAATGCGCTCACGGGCATGGTCAAGCCGCCAAATGGAAGGAGGACAAGGTGTTCAAGTGGTTTGGAATTTTTGAACCTTAAACAGAATCACATACAAGGCGTGTTTCCTTCTTGGTTGACTAGTGTCACGACTTTAAAAGCTTTGGATCTTTCTGGAAACTTCTTCTCCGGTCCAATACCGGCTCAGATTGGAAATCTTTTCCGGTTAGAAGAGCTCCGGTTAGCGAATAATTCGCTGGTCGGTCAAGTTCCTGATGAGATTTCTCAATGTGGTTCGTTAAAGGTTCTTGACCTTGAAGGTAACCGGTTTTCCGGTCAGATTCCCTCGCAGTTGGGTGGGCTAAAGAGGTTAAAGATGTTGTCCTTAGGCCGGAACTTGTTCTCCGGTCCGATCCCGACGAGTTTCGGAGCGCTTTCGGAGCTCGAAACGATGAACCTGGGAAGTAATAATCTGAGTGGGAAAGTTCCTGATGAGATCATGAAGTTGAGTAATTTGACCACGTTGGACCTCGGTAACAACAAGTTGTCCGGAGCGGTTTTGAGGGACATTGGGGAGTTGAGGAACTTGCAAGTTTTGAACTTGAGTAATTGCGGGTTCTCGGGGCGATTTCCTACGAGTATTGGGAACTTGATGAAGCTTTCTGCGCTTGATTTAAGCAAGCAAAGCCTTTCTGGGCAGTTGCCAGTAGAGATATTTGGCTTGCCCAGCCTACAAGTGGTTGCTCTCCAAGAGAATCGCTTATCTGGTGATGTCCCTGAAGGTTTTAGCAGCTTGGTTAGTCTACAATATTTAAACCTCTCTTCCAATGTCTTCACCGGTGACATTCCCGCGACCTACGGATTTCTTCGTTCCTTGAATGTTCTGTCATTATCAAGCAATAGAATTTCTGGTGGGATCCCACTAGAGATTGGTAACTGTTCTGAGCTTCAAGCACTCGAGCTTCGTTCGAATCACATTATGGGCAATATTCCCGGTGATATCTCTCGCCTTTCTCGTCTGAAAAAGCTTGATTTGGGTCAAAATAAATTGAGTGGTGAAATCCCAGAAGAGATCTCCAAGTGCTCTTCTTTGACTTCTCTGTTGTTGGATGGGAATCAACTTTCAGGTCACATACCAAACTCATTGGCAAAACTATCAAACCTCACAGAGCTGGACTTGTCTTCTAACAGATTGGGTGGTGTCATACCATGGAACATTTCCCTTATTTCTGGCTTGAAGTACTTGAATTTGTCAAGCAACAACCTCGAGGGCGAGATTCCTAAACTGCTAGGTTCTCGATTCAGGGATCCGTATGTGTTCGCGAAGAACCCGAAATTATGTGGGAAACCTCTACATAAAGAATGTGCAAGCGTGAAGAGAAGGAAAAGGAGGAGGCTGATTCTGTTCATTGGTGTAGCAGTAGCTGGGGCTTGCCTTTTGGCATTTTGCTGTTGTGGCTACATATTCAGCCTTTTGCGTTGGCGTAAAAGGCTTAAAGAAGGCGTCGCTGGAGGGAAAAAGCGGAGCCCTGCGAGAGCAAGCTCAGGAGCGGATAGAAGTCGAGGAAGTGGGGAAAATGGAGGGCCTAAACTAGTCATGTTCAACAACAAAATCACATTGGCAGAGACATTGGAAGCAACGAGACAGTTTGACGAGGAAAATGTCTTGAGCAGGGGAAGATACGGATTAGTATTCAAGGCCTCGTTCCAAGACGGCATGGTGTTCTCAATTCGCCGCTTACCCGATGGTTTCCTCGATGAGGGAGGGTTCCGAAAGGAGGCGGAATCCCTCGGCAAGGTCAAGCACCGGAACCTCACAGTTCTCCGGGGCTATTATGCTGGTCCACCAGACGTAAGGCTTCTTGTTTATGACTACATGCCTAATGGCAACCTTGCTACTCTTCTCCAAGAGGCGTCTCACCAAGACGGGCATGTACTAAACTGGCCAATGCGTCACTTAATTGCTCTTGGCATTGCTCGAGGGCTGGCCTTCCTTCACTCGCTCTCAATAGTACACGGCGACATCAAGCCCCAAAATGTCCTCTTTGACGCAGATTTTGAAGCTCATTTGTCTGAATTCGGACTAGACCGACTAACCATTTCAACCCCAGCCGAAGGGGCATCATCATCTTCCACCCCAGTTGGCACATTAGGCTATGTATCGCCCGAAGCAGCATTAACCGGGCAGACAACAAAAGAAGCGGACGTGTACAGCTTTGGGATTGTGCTGTTGGAGATACTGACAGGAAGGAAGCCGGTGATGTTCACACAAGATGAGGACATTGTGAAATGGGTGAAAAAGCAGTTGCAAACAGGCCAAATTGCGGAATTGCTCGAGCCGGGGTTGCTCGAAATAGACCCGGAGTCATCGGAGTGGGAAGAGTTCTTGTTGGGAGTGAAAGTGGGGCTTCTTTGCACCGCCCCTGATCCACTCGATCGGCCATCAATGGCTGACATTGTGTTCATGCTGGAAGGCTGCCGTGTCGGACCGGACATCCCATCGTCGGCCGATCCAACTTCAGTGCCTTCGCCGGCTTGAAATTTTGTATTGAAAAGAATTAAAGATCTGGATTACTTCTCAAAAAGAAGTCAATTCTTTTAAGCATTGTCATTTGTTTAAATTATCTCAAAGAATCATGTTTATGTATCTACTTTTGTTGAATTCCATTCTTTTTTTCTTTCTTTTTGTGCGATTGGTTCGGTGGGTCTTTTTCAAAATCTTTTTAGTACTCCTTTTTGCTTAAAAACTGTATCGACATTTAACAGTGACCCGACGGCGCCGTTGAAGGACTTTCGACGGGGGACCACTTTGAGGGTCAAAATTAGATTTTAGCTTTTTTCTACGACACAGAAATAAAAGCTTTACAATCTTTTTCTTTTTTTTTTTTTTTTTTTTTTTAAGAAAGAAAGAGAGAAAAACTTTTTATTCCCGCCAAATAATAACAATAAAATAATGAGGAGGAAAAAGAAGGAAGACGAAAATGAATCGGGAGAAGCCACGTGGCGAGCTCTTGAGAGAGGTGAAAGTAGCCGTTAATGTGACCAGTGAGTGGACTGAAGCTTCCTCATGGGGAAAGGTGACGCAAACTTTAGGATCCGTGAACATATCGGACCCTCCTTTGCTCGAAATTACCCTTTAAAAGATTCTTATGAAGACAGAGGAATATTATAAGCTTATTTATGCCACGTCGGATTTGAGAACAGAGAAAGTGTTGACTAGCACGTGGTCCGTGACTTGCTCCCCACAAAACAAAAGCTATTTTTCTTGGTCCATGCTATTTTTATTTTTAATTTTTGTTGGGCAATAAAAGGCATGTAATCTGTTGTGAAGCAATAATAGGGTAGCACGGAAGTTATATTGTGTTGGGTCCCACATTTCAGAAACTTTTATTGTTTTTCACCACAACGCAGTGATTTCAGTAATAGACTGGTATAGGCATGTGGCACAGAACGTACATGAATGAATGAATTATGAAAAATAAAAACTAAAATAAAATAAAATAAAAGCGATGTGAATTTAGAATCCAATTTAAAAGAGTAGGGACCCGGCACTCACATTTATTCGAGTCAGGATATATAGAAGTCTGACGTGAAAATATCCAAAGTGCAAGCATTGTATTGTCCATATTCACTACCCGTATCAGCTTCACAGAGATAACATGACTTGCATTATTTTCCCCTCCCCCCTCCTCCATTTAAGTTAAACATGACTTTTGTATAGTACCCACACATTAGAAATCTTCTTCTTTTTCAAAAATTTAAAAACTATATGCTTTTATTATATCGATAAATAATATTGTTTTATTCATTTAATCAATTTTTAACCATCTTATCTATAATTAAGATAATTTTAACATTCACATATCAAATCATTATCTCCAACAGGATAAAAATACACTTTTTATAAATTTTTATTTTAACTGCCTACCAAATGGAGTTATTTGTTTTGTATACTGAAGGAGGGACCCACATTTGTTGTCAGATACGTCTTTATATTTCAAAGAAATAATGGATACGAATAATTTATCTACGAGCCAGTACAATACATAATGGCAGCTGTTTGTTTGAGCGAGCAATCAATATCGGCAAAAAAAAAAAAAAACAAACAAACAAACAAATACAAATACGTTGTATCATAAAATGTTGCAATTATGGAATGAACTAGGATCACGAGGTGATTAGAGGTAATGAATGACCAGCATTAATAATTAACACTACTCAGTGAGTGGAGAAAAAAAAAAAAAAAAAAACAATGTCAAAAGATTAATAAAAAAATGAAAAATAAAATCAAAACAGCTAGCCCGTTAACATATATACATATATATGGAGGGAGAGGAGAGCAAATCATAAAAGATTAAGCTGGCGAATGACAGATGTTATTACGAGAAGACCTAGGTCAAGAAGAGGACCACAGTTTAGTAAAGCAACCAAACCAAGCTAATGTTACCAATTTAACACGTGCTCAAAGGCACCACCCAGTCATCATTTAGCTTCATGCTCTTGTATTAGGACGTCATGATAAGAGCAAGCGATTAACCAAATCCAACACAAAACTGATAGAATAATCAAATCACTCATTAAAGAAAAATTGCAAAGCTACTTTTAAGGAATATATATGGGGATAAAACTTTCCTCATTTTCTTTCTTTTTTACTAATGTACACAACAAACACACTAGCTATGGCTTGCATTTTATGGCATACAACAATTTAACAATTTCGCTTGACTACATTTTTAAAGAATTAAGATGGTTCATGAATGAAACACTTTGGAGAGTCATTAGTAATGACTAAAGTGACTGTTATACATGGATCGGGGAAAAAAAAAAAAGAAAAGATTACAGAGAACACCCGTCAGGCGAAGTTCAAACCCTCTGGAAATGGTTCACTCTCGGGTTTGGGCGAAACAAATCTACGGCAAGCATAGAAAACAGCTGAGTGGAAACCATTAGGGTTGTCTATGAATACGAAGTGCCCGGCCTGCAGTTATGTATGACCAAATTAGTCAAGTCAATATCAGCAGATAGTCATGTGGTTATATAAATGCTAACCCATGAATCAACTCAAGCCAACTATAGTTCTAGCAAATTAAAAAAAAAAAGTTGAGAGAGAGAGAGAGTTGAAGACCTGAGGAACTCTAAGTATCTCACAGGGGACTTTCATATGCTTGCGAGCTTCTTGAGCCCCTTGGTAGTTCATCCAGTCTTGATAGCCATATATAAAAGTAGTTGGCACCTTCCACTCTGACGCACTGCAAGTTGAATACAAGAGGATCACATGTTAAAAAAACTCTACTTCCTCTCAGAACTTCGATTGCAGAATAGCAACCTAACATAAACTTCTCCGACTTCGCAAGTGTTTATATATATGATCTTCATGGAAAACATAAACAGTAGCCAACATATGACTCAGAATTTTGGCATTCAATAAGACTTTTAAATTTCAAGCAAAAGAGAAACAAGATACATAAATGACGCACAGAAACCATGATGATTTGTCAAGCAGCAACACACTCCATCTCTTCACTACTAAGAATTTATAAGGAAGAAGAAAACCATTGCAGAGAAGTAGGATTGTCAAACCTGTGTAGAAGGGGCATCCTTGCAAATGCTCCAAAAGAGAATATATATTTTAAGCAGAGCTCCCCACTAGCTTTAGCAGCTAGAGTATGGTACACATAATCTTTAATTGATTTAAAAAAAAAAAAAAAAAAAGAAACCATTAGAGACCTTGTAAATTACAAGTTTGGTTTAGTTATAAACTACATAATGATCTTAACTACCTGTTAGCACTTTGGACTCGTCTTCAGTAAGTACAGTCCCTGTTGAATGAGAACCAAACCTAGCTGTTGTGTACCTCTGGACTAGATTTGGGCCCCATGGACCTAAACCCCTGTAAAATACAGAAATATGAACGCCTTTTTATCAAAAAAAAAAAAAAAAGAAATATAAAATATTAAAAATGATTAGGGAAACTGATAAAATTAGACTCCAATAGCCTGGAGTGAAAGCAGCTGTCAGGTCAAATTCTTGGTACATGGTAAACAAAGTAAGAGAACTCCAGTACGTGCCTCCAATTCAAACGGATTACAGGGGGGATATCTTAAGACTTCTAGAAACGACACACAGCCATAACATGGAAGTTTCTCGATTTGACACTAGACTTACTATTTCAAAAACATTTCAAAGAAGGTATTTCAAATCAGAAAGAATATAAATGGATACCTGATGAGCTTTTGAGGAGTAAAATTAGACTCCCACAAATGGTTTACAAGTGCTCCTTTCCATGTTGCTCTGAACTGGGTAAGCCACTCTGACTTGCCATCTGATTCGGATGAAAATCCAGCAGGTCCAACTAAAATCAAGTGCTTAATATGCTCTGGATGCTATTATGAAGATAAAAATGAGATTGGAGATGGGATAATGGCTTAGACTCGGAATTCAAAGTCAGCAGTAGAAAGCAATCACCTTAAGAGCATACTTAGCTGCAACATATCCTCCAAATGAATGTCCGAGTAGTATAAAGTCGGTGAGGTTCTTGGCTTTTCGCCATTCCTCGAATGAATCAATAAACCATGCCTCGGTTTCTGCATTTAATTGCAAGCTTACAAGTTACAATGTGAATTAAATATATCTTTCTTCACGTGGTTTAACTATCTCATCCACAGAGGTTAACAAGGAAAGACAGACTTGTAACATGATAGTACATATCAATACATGTTTCGTCAACAATGCCATCCACAGATGGCAAGAAACTACCTTCAGTGCTTTTGCATGTGAAGTCAGGCCTGCTTGATCCACCCCAACTGCAAGACATTAAAACCAACAAAACTTAGCCCCAAGCACTATCAACAAATAGATATATTGAAAATCGAAAGCACTTTTCACCATAAATACTAGTTAAACAGTTTTCAAGACCTAAATACTAGTTAAACAGATATTATAAGCTTAAATACAAGATAGCCAAACAGAAAATTCGAACGATTGTTACGCTTAAACAGCTTACACATCAACAGATTCAACTCCACACCATTTTACCTTTTTTATATTTTAAACAAAAAATTGAAACTTGAAGCAGAATTTTCAATTCAGAAAAGTCCAAGAGAAATTAAAAATGATGCAGTAAAAAGCGGAATCTTCGTTGAAAAAAGAGCAATACATCCATATCTAAAAAAGCACAAAAGAAAACCAAAAAACATGCTTGATCACCCAAATTAAAAAGTTCCGAGTAGATTATGATTATCCATGATCTTTTTCATTCTGAGTAACCAAGCACCTATATAGGCATAACAGATTGATGTTAAAACAAACACCAAAAAAATAAAAAAGGTAAACAAATAATTATAAATAAATAAATAATAAAAATAAAAATAAAAACGGTTTCATTTCTACCACACTCCAATCTACACGATTCCTCAATGTGGTAGCAATGCAGTTTAATAGTCATCATTCAAACACAGAGAAAAAGGACATCTTCACATTGTTGGTAAAACGAACAACTAAAGCAGTCTAACGAAGTCCAAGGAAGTCATATTTCAGAACAACCAACTGTCGACAAAAGAAAAGAAAAACATAAATTCAACGGAACATTATTACTAAAGCACAGAAGATTTAAGACCAACGAAGCTCACCCAAGCTGATCAATGGCAATGACTCTGAAACGACTTGCAAGAGCATCAAAATTCCTAAAGAAGAAGCCTTGAGAAGCACCATATCCATGAACCATCACGAGAGTGGGAGAATCAGCTTTACTATCGAATGTAACAGTGTTGATGAACCTTGGCTCGTTGCTCGAAGATCGAAACCACCTGATTCTGGAACCTGGTGGGCCGGAGCCTATATTAACCTGTTCTTGAACATAAGGAGTCCTGATATCCAAGCAACAAATCACCCACATCGAAATGAGACACCTTAACTTAAACGGTCAACAAAAACCCAATTTTCTCGAAACAATATTTCTTATTCAGAAAGCACATCTTTAAGCAGAGTTCCAACTCTATAACCAATAATTAATTGGGTTTAGATTAAGAACTCGTGCAAACCAAGGAAGAAAGTGACATCTGGTTTGATAACACAAGAAAATGAAAAGGTTAGGGTTTTGATTTAAACCAATTAGACAGTTCACCTCCAAGAAAAAAGGGAAGAAATCCGAAACTCAGATTTCAGCTTAAACACAACTAGGGTTCCAAACAGAAAAATTTTACCACAATTCGAAGAAACCTATAAAATTCGGCAAAAGGGAACAAATTCAGAAGCCTCCATTTCAGACCAAATTCAAAAACCTAGGGTTTCAACAGAAAGGGGAAAATTACCTGACAATAGAAAGAAGACGCTTCTCGGCGGAGAGGATGTGATCGGTGGAGGTGGGAATCCAACGGAGGACAGAGGGCCAGAGCGATCTGGACTGTGCTGCGGCAGAAGTTGCAGAGCTACTGAGGTCGGCGGATTTGGTCATCTCCTCGGCCATTCTCGACAAAAAGCTTGACAATCGAGGGCGAAGCAGGTTCATACGATGCCTTGATCACCAAGAAAGCTAAACTCGACGCATATAAATATAAATATAATCTTCCTGGTCTTTAATGGCGCTAATTTATACACACAGCCGGTCTCTATCGGCTATTAAGCGCGCTTTATTTTATTTATTTATTTTTTCATTATTTTTTTTTTTTGTGTTGACTTCAAAATTAAGAGGAAAAATTCCTTTAATAAAAATGAGGAGGAAAAAAATAAATAAAGAATATTCATGAGAACAAAAAAAGCCAACGTGACGAATGGAAGATTTGCTATCAAATCTAGGGGCCTTTGGAGCGCGTATGGTAACGCGCCGACTACTATAAGGAAGGAAAAAAGAAAAACGTGACGCACAAGCAACAAAGGACACTGGCCTGGCGATCGCGCATACCAGTGAGATGTGAAAGGGGACTATCTAGTTGCGGTGGTCGCCTGACCACCAGATCCGACTCTACACTTGTATAATTTACGTAAGCAATGACTGCAATTATTTGTTCAGGAGAAATTAGACGTTAGACGTGACGAACACATAAAACGACGAGAATTTAAAAAAAGGACAAGAAACTAAGAAACGACCAACACACGGATAACTTAAAATGCTAAAAGAGAGAGAGAGAGAGAGAGGATCAATCTAGCATGTTTCCCTCAAAGTATTGGGTCTTTTTTTCTTTTTCTTTTCTTTTTTTTTAATCTCAATTTTAAAATTTTATTTTGACATATGAACTTTAAAATTTTTACTTTACTCTAAATTTTTTATTAATTCCACTCAATCTAGCTTGTTAAATCTTCCATTAAAAACAAATTAAAAATTTATTTTTCCCTTAATTTTTAACAAAATTTATAATAGGAAAACCATGTAATCTGACACCTTTTTTCTATATATTTCTAAATATATATTGCAATAATTCAAAATGAAAATGAAAATGAAAATTTAACCGACAAAACTAAAATTTTTAAAATTTAAAAGGGAAAATTAAAATGACCTTATAATTGAAGGGGACACAGGTAACAATAATCCTAAAAATTAAACTCAAACAAAAGTAAAATGATAACAAAAACTGAGAAAACGACATAAAACTAAAATAAATTATAAAAAAGAGAAATGACAACAAAGGTTTTTTTTTTTTTTTTTTTTTTTGAGGAAGAAAAGACAACAAAGTTTGATAACACCATAGTACCAAAATAAAGTCCTATATACCTAGAAGCCTTTTTTATTTAGTAAGCCACCAACGTTAAAAAGCTTGTGGAAGCGATGACAGGAAGTTAAAATTAAAGCCTATTTGGATAACAGGCTGGAGTTAGGTTCCGTTTGATGAAACGGTTTAAGTTAAAATTTTTAAGTTTGAATTAGTTGATTTTTTAAAAATTAGTTATAATTTTTATTAATTTTTCAAAAAATGATAAAAACTGAGATAAAAATTTTGAATTTAAGATATTTCACTAAACGGAATATTAGACTTTTCGAGGTTTTTTTTTTTTTAAATTGAAGATAGTGAATGTTTTGAAACATGTGATTAGTTGAAATGTGATTGAAAATTAATTATATATTTAAATAATGTAAAAACTTTAAATGCATTAGGATTTTGATGAGCAATATAAATCTTCTTTCATTATTTCTATTGTTATAAGCATTTAGTAAAAAAGATCATCTCATATCGATATGAAATAAATAATGAACTTCTAAAATTTAAGTATTATGGAAATGAAAGAAAAAGAAAAGGATTAACGAATTTACAGTTGAGTTATATACTTATATAACCAAACAAAATTTGAAAATCAACCTCCAAAATTGAGAATGGCCATAGAGAACAAAACAAGTCCTAATTTTGAAGAGAAGTACTTCTATTCGAGAATGATTTGATTATCCGGTTTTATTATAGGGAGAAATCAGACATCGCATGTGAAGAAAAGCTAAAGCCAATGATAGCCTGAATAAACATACAAAACGTCGACACGACAATCACATAAAACTGTAAAACGATAACAAAATGTAATTTAAAAAAAAAAAAAAAAAAAGGGGGGAAAACAATGGAAATGCTACAAACGACCAAAAACATTGAAACAAGGATGACTTGAAAAGGGGGAAAAAGATCAAAACATGAAGAGGACATAAATTTTGATCAAAACACCACGGACAACAAGAAAGGACGTAACTTTGACACATACAAGCGATTTTAGATCTCACAGATTAAAAAAAAAAAAAAAAAAAAAAAAAAAAAAAAAAAACATCTTCACTAAAAAAAATGAAATAGAGAAATAAAGAAAGAAATAGAAGAGAAGAGAAACATCTCATCTTCCAAACAACGAAAAGTATAAAAACAGAAAAAAAATCTTATGTTAAATTAAAAATGATAGATAATTAAATATGTTATCGTGATATGTTAAGAGAAATGAAAATTAAAAAAATGGCAATAAGATTATTCATTTGTTAAAGGTTTGCACATCTTCCTCGATCGATGATATCTTTGAGTAGCAAATTTCAATCATTAATCTTTTTTCGAGAAGAATGTTATGATGATTAATGTGATAGTCGGACGGAAATAGGGAAAATAATATTTGCATGCATGGGTTCCAGGGTCGATGTAGAATAAAGTGCTCATCCTCCGCGTCAATGTAGAAATCTATACAGTTTTTACTTGCTACACAGTAAATCTATAGAGTATTTACTAACCTACCAAAAATTACTTACTGCTCCACGTAAAAAATCTTGAAATATTAGGTGGAGGGATAATTTGTGAATGCCAATTTAAAAAAAAAATTTTGACCAAACTTTATTTTTAAATAACAGACGATCATTAACATCTTGATTGATTTATCAATAAAATTGTCAATTACTGTTTGACCATTTAAAAGAAAATAAATAATTTTTATAATTTAACAAACTTTAGGATAATAATTTCTTTAAAAATGTTTTGAAAAGATCTTGTCCCAAAAGTTTTTAAATGATTAATATCTTGATTGATAGATATCAATCACTGATTAACCATTTAAAAGAAAACATTCTTTTTTTAATTTAACAAACTATGGGACATTTACTTTTTAAAAAATGTTTTGAGAAAGACCTTTTACCACATATCCCAAAATCAAAAGTCGTTGTATGCTTTTGTAACCAATGATGAAAATATTGATGGTAATGGAATTGTCGAGATTTTGATTTATGGATAATGTCGACAGATATTTCATGAAAAAATAAATACTCAAAGAAAAACTTTTTGCCAAAACTTTACAAAATATCAAAACAATAAATATTACTTAATTTGAACTAATTTATAATAAAATAATATTTTTTAATCAAACACAATGCTATATTACAAGATGTAATCGTAAAACATAATAACTAAGCATTAATTAAAATTTTAATATGATATTATGTACTCATTAATCATTACAATATAAAGAGGTACATTAAAATTAAATTAAAGAGTATATATAAGTTTCAATTGTACTTAATCCAAAGAGTTTCTAACAGATTAAAAAATATTAGATTGGTGTCGATCCTAATATAATATAAACAAAATATTTGTCATGATATTATTTTTGAATGGTTTTGAAAGTAATTATTAATGTCTCACAAGTATGTTTCTTGATTTCTACAAACTATTAACCCATAAATTGGATACTTTTAATTTGTTCAATTTGATGAGTAATCTTGATGGGTGTGCAATAACATCTTTATATCAATTTGTGATGAGGATATACCAATATATCAAAAAAACCATCTCGATTTTGTACTTCTAAATTAGACATTATTTGAGAACCATAAAGGGATTATAACCGTATGAACTTTGCTTGATTTTTAAGCTCAAGAAATCAAAACTCAATACGAATCCTCATCAATTTGACTCATTTGAGTCACACCACGTCTTCTTATATATACAATCACCCAATACCCTCACCTGCTATCTTACAACCATGATCTTCATTTTGTGTAGTATGTTATCACATTTTATTCATGTTATAAAAAAAATGTAAAAAAAAAAAAAAAGAAATGTGTGATGAAATTGAAATTTTTGAAAAAAAAAAAATTTCCCAAGTTTTTTAACATTTTTGAAAATATCCTAGATATTCACAAATATTCGCAGATATTACAGATATTTTTGAACATTGTATATATTTGACGGATATTCCAGAAAGAAATATCCTTCTCCCCATTATCTATGTCGAGACTTCAAAATATAAATAAAGTCGTGGAAATGTCGACAATCCCGTGGACATTTTTGCCTGAAACACATTACATAGATATTTTTTCCACCCTTTTTTTTTCATCCACATTCTTTAAAGTACTTTTTTTAGCATTTTTACGCAAGCGAATAAAAATGGATTGATGCCTCCAAACAAATGGGGCCGACTAATCATCAAAACACAACTCCCAAGATAGCAGCCATTTACATTCTCTTGTGGAAATAAATTTTGGAGAAAGGGACTCAAAATAAAAGCACAATATTCGAAACAGTACATAAGCAGGAAAAAAGAAAAAAGAAAATGGCAATTATAATAGCAAATCCAGAGAGCTAGCTAGATGGCAAAACAATACAGGAAATGAGTCTGCACAATGTGAAAGTTAATCCTCAATACTGCATTGGATTAACTAAACATAGCTCCATTTTTTTTTATTGGTGGTAAACTAATTGCTAAATTCTATATCCTACCATCAGCCCATAAAAACTTAACAAACCATTTGATAGAGCTTATAATTACACCACAAAAACATTTTTGTAGAACCAAGCTGGAGTACTTCTCCCAGGAATGTTATAGTTCTGAATCAATAGCAACAACCAAGAGGGCAAAAAGCCACCTAGAATAGCAGAATTAGTTCTTACTCGGCTCTTGACTGACCCGCTCGGGAAGAGAGAATGATCCCAACGATAAGACCATATAGAGCAAGCGCTTCAGCAAAAATGAGAATGAGAATCATCCCAACAAAAAGCTTTGGCTGCTGTGCATTGGCCCTACAATAAATATAACCATATTTATTTGAGAAAAATTCTAACAAAACTTGATGAAACAGAAGCACATCATCGACCAATATGATGCCAATACCATTGACCGACATACCTAACATCACCTGTAACAAAATATTAGTGCATGGTACAAGCCAGAGCGCTCCGTCAAAAAAATTCTCTAAATGCCTTACATCTATCTAGCAATGTCTCCTAATTAACTGCTCTTAAATGCCAGGTTAAAACTCTTGTGGGGCTGCAAAAGGCAAGGATTACAGCCCTGGTTTAAGAAGGCATTTTAGGAGCCAGCCTCGAGGCGCACCTCACCATGAGGCAGCCATTGGGTGCTTGATGCTTCCAAGGCTTACGATTTTCATGCCTAAACGAGGTGTTATTTCCTTTTCAGCCTCGATTTACATGCAGTTTTCCCTCTAAAGTGTAGTCCAACTTTTCTTTGGGTCTCTTGTTCAGCCCAAAGGGCTTATGATTAGAGGTGTTTGCCTAAAACGCCTTGAGGCGCTTGTGCCTCAGTCCAAACAGGCGTATGCCTCGTTCAGGCATCAAAATCGTAAGCCTGGGCGGGTAAAACGTGCCTAAAGGCAGGAGCATCGATCGCCTTTTTAACAAATCCCAAAAGAATTGAACATGACAGATAAAACGCTACGCTACCTAAATAATACTCATCAATAATACAATGAAATTAATCTGCATTCCTCCATCTTGGAAATTATAATCTATTAACGCATCAGAAAGGACTAGAAATATCAATATGACACATTTCAGGCACTGAGCCAAGATCAAATCCAAATCCAAATAAAAAACAGAAAGCGAAACAAATTTGAGGCGTATACGTATATCCAAAAGGGAGAAACATACCTAACACCGGCATCACCAACAATCCCAATAGCCATACCAGCAGAGAGGCCAGCGAGGCCACAAGCGAGACCAGAAGAGAGATGAGCATAGCCATCGAAGAGGTAATAGGATTTGGCCTTAGGGTTAATACCGGTACTGATGATAACAGCAATAATAAGACCGTAAATACCCAGAACTCCAGCCATAACCACCGGCACGATCGACTTCATCACCAGCTCCGGCCTCATCACTCCCATCGACGCCACTCCGACACCGCTCTTCGCCGTCCCATACGCCGCTCCCATACCTGCAATTGCAAAACGCCATAGGCAACCAAATCAAAAACCCTAGATCCAATCCAACCGAGCCCTAGATCTGAAGGGGAAAACAGAATTCGATTTGAAATTGAACAGAAAATGTGCGAATCGGGAACGAATTTGGATTTACAGGAGAAGACTAGAGCAGCCGCGGCACCGAGGAAGCCGAAGAACGGCGCCGTTTCATCACCGCTGAAAGTCGACGACATTTTTTCCTTCTCTCTTCTCCGGGAAGATCAGAAGACGATCGGATCTAAAAAATTTCGGTTGATTTTTTTTTTTTTATATAGAAATTTCTTTTGACTTCCGGAGATCGTTCGTTTTTTTGATTGCGTCCTCAATGTTTCTCAGCCACAGTCTTTTAGTTGGAAATTATGGTGCAATTACGATTATACCCCTGCCGCGGTTAGATCAGCCTCGTCTTTCCAAAACAGTCTTTTCGCTAGATTTTAGTACCCGTGAATATTGTAGAATTGGGCCGTTTGGACGCTACTTTGGGAAGTGGACCTCCTGAACACTCGGCCCATGTCAGGCCATAGCCCAAAAAGAATACAAAAGTACATTTCCCGCAAATACCTTCTTAAATAAGCTCTAATATCAATTTTTTTAAATATTAATTTATATATTATATTTTTATTAATAAATATAATCAATTAATATAATAATATTTTAAATATTTATTATATATAATATAATTTATTATTTAAAAATTGATATTAAAATTAGTGTCATTGTATTTTTTAATTCTTTTACATGAATATCAATGGTCAAAGATGCTGAAATGTATAAGTTGTTTTTCACCATTTCGTTCTTGACTGTTATGTTTCCCATCAGCTTTGTTGTAATAAATAAACATTTATTTGAAAAAAAAAAAAAGAAGGTTGAAACATTTATTAAGCTTCAAATATTTCAAGATATTATTGAATACGGATCATAAAGCAATACTGTTTATTATTTCGTTTGGCAATGGGTCATTTTCCAAAATTCAAAAATTAAATAAAAATTATGACACCTCATTTTCAGTTTACCCCGTCTCCTGTATATATGCTGAATATATAATGACTCGATTAAAAACATTTGATAGAAGCATTAAATTAACCTGCAAGAAAACGATTTGCAGAAGAAGGCTTTTTTATCATGTCCCAGTAGAAAAAAGAATAGCAATTATGTCCCAGTAGAAAAAAGAACAGCAAAAACAGCTAACAGATAGTTGATTAATAAGAACGACAACAAAATAATTGAGTTTCGACATTTCAATGCAGTAAAATAAGGTAAAGAGAAATGCCCAACATCATTTTAACCGAGTAGCACTAAATAAAAATCTCGACGGGTCTGTTTCCGAGTGGTTCCCGTAACTATAATTTCAACGTGTCAGTGTAGATGATCAACAGAAGTAATAACTACTAATTTTCTTGGGATTTAACCTAATTTCAACACTTTGAGCATGATCCAAGTCTAACCAGGTACCAACAAGATAAAATGCCAGGGGGATGAACAAGTTTCATTTCTATCAGGGATGTCAGGCAATCATCAAGCAGTTCCACTCGATAGAAAAATCCGATTTCAACTTGTCTTTAAACGGTTCATGGAAGCACACAGCAGAGAGAAGTAACGCTTACAAATTCATAATTCAAAAGCTAATTAATACGAAAGTAAAACCCGACTTTCCTGGACAAGCAATCTCCTGAACAGATTGATAACTGCACCTTTATGCATCATCCCAACAGTCTTCCCACCGATCGTGATCATCCTATCAAAAGCTAGGAATGGTATTAATTAACAGAAAAAACCAACGCATTAAAAAAACGTAGCAGAAACATCTTTTGCAGGAATTTTAATTGTCGACAACAATAAAGGAGCAATTAGGAAATATCACCAACCACAGCTCAATGATAATCAGGTTGTGTCATAAATGTGGAGAAAAAGAAGACATACCTCTAGGCAATAGCCACATTGTGTTTTTCCACCCTAGCAACACTGAAGAAGAGGTTTAAGCATCGATGTAAAGGACAACAAGAAGACGAAAAGAAAAGAATGCGGGCTCGATTTTTCCCCACCAAATATAAAAGTCAGTATCTGACAAGCAACCCCACGGAATTGAAGCTTGAAATGAAGGTTGTATCAGCTATACAAAGTTCAAAGTCCACTCGTAAGTAAAATCTACCTTATCTTAGTATGCAGAATCTAAAGGTTAGAATGTATGTTCTCACTCGGGAGTTCAGATATGGCAGCAACATAATTAAGGATCTATCCGCAATACAGATAAGCCCCAAACAGTTTCCAAGATTCCAAGGAGTAGAATTAGCAGTGCTAATAATAAAGCAGCAACTAATGGAAAATGCAAAAGTTTCTCAATCTTTTAAAGATCGAAGTAAAGAAATTAATGTTAAACTTGAAAAATCAGAGCAATGTTGAACTCGGTACTTCAGATACTGAAAAAAAATAGTGTGTATTCTTCCTGTCACTAAAACAATCCTACGCTGTACAGATTGAAAAGAGAAAAAAAAAAAAAAAAATTTTGATAAGTCGAGAACAATTAGTATCTCATCTCAAGGTCTAACTTTCCACCCTTGGACGCACAACCTCAACGAATGTGAGCAGCTGATAAAAATATTGTCTTCGTACCATGCTTAGCCCAATACAGATGTACAAAGCAACTTGTGTCAATCCCATCTATAGTTGCACGGGCTGACATCTTTTCCAAAATCATAGTCTGGCCGGCTCTGATCACATTTTCAAGAAGGCGCCACATATTCAGCAACTTGCCTTGAGAATCTCCATATATGATTCAACGGCCATCATAAATGCTATTGCACTCTTCAATTGCACTTTCGTATCATTAAAAGCTTGTTGGCAGTTTGAATTAAGCACCAATCCTGCGCCGCACCACCACCAATATACACTTGAGATCATATGCAAGCACCAAATACTTGATATTAGCTCAGACGGAAGTGCACCGGAAAGAAACTCCGATCAACCATCAAGGCCATCACGTTTTTACATCAGATTTCGATGCCATGTGCCTCTCAATCAATTTATCCACAAAAGCACGGATCTGCACGTGTAAGGCATCCAAAGAAGCTTGAGTAAACAACAAATAGGGGGACAATTAAAATAAATAAATTAATTAATTAAAGCCCTGCATTTACATTCTGAAATATAATTGTCCAAACAACAGCAAGGAGATAGCAACGAGACTACTGAAGGTAAGTGGGGTAAAAAGAAAAAGAAAAGAAAAGGAGATAGGATATTGGATAAAATGGACACTGGATTTTCGTTGGAAAGAGTATGTAAAAAGGAGAAACTAAAGAAACCATACTTGTACGAACTTCAAAGCACCAGTCAATATCGATTGTTTTGGCTTTTACCAGAATAACAACACGGAACATTATCTCTATTTTTGGAACCAGAATTTAAATTGGAAAAGAAAATTCTATAAATCGGTTCGTTAATGAACAACAATCCTGCACCTTGTTCCGACGCTTGAAATCAAGAAACACAGAAACAGCCATCGCTTTCTCTGCATCTGTAGCTAGCTCCATGACCTGCAAGTTGGATCAATATATGTTTCAATAAAATCTAATCCATTTCAATGTTGCTGTGACTTTTCCTTTATGCAGAAAGAACAAAGAAGGAGGTTCAGATACAGAAAATAACCGACCTTTGTTGCACTTTTCTTCATTATTGACTTGTATCCCTCTCTATCAATTTTTTTAGCTTTATAAAGGGGCATAAGCAATGATGCAACATAGTCTACGACAGCCTGTTTAATATGGTCAGCCCCTCGATGATGACTTTTAACCGATTCCTTGTTCATTGTAACCTGCGAAACGGAACTCTCATTTGCTCGTCCATCACACTTCCGGGTGGGTTGTCTCGAACTTGCATTTGAGTCCTCCTCCTCCCTGATATGAGTATCCGGATCAAAGAAATTGGAATCAGCTGCTGCTGCTTGTGATTGCCATCTCTCAATGGCATGATAATCCTTTATCCCCACACTTCCAGCTGTGTCTACCCATGCTTTCGTATAAATACTGCTGTCAGCAGCAGCACTCTCTCCTGAATGCTCTCGGAAATTCAAATTATTAGCAATCTCGTTTGAATGACTTCGCTGAGAAAGGTTATCAGCCGATATTCTTGAATTATCAAGGTTGACACAAGTGGCGGAGAAATCAACAGACCAGTCCCTTACTCTACAATTCCTAGAGTCTATTTCTGATATACAATCTTGTCTCCCAAAAACACCTCCAGACCATTTCCTCCTAAAATCATATTCATCCATTTGAGCATATTGCTCGCGTCTAGCAAATTTGTGAAATGAGGGAATCTTAGGAAGCTGCAGCAATGTATTGCTCTTTGCCTCCGAAGATGCATATACCTGCCAAGCACAACAATCACTTAGTTCATGCAGGAGGACATAAGAGAGTAAGAGTTCATTTAAAATTAAAAAAGGAGAAATACTCCACGAAACAATCTAAGGAACCAAACTGTTCAGTATGCAATCCTTTCTTTATTTAGTTTTTTTTCTCCGGGTAACAGGCAACATCCCTTGTCTCTTTGGCAGTTCACTAGGTAGTAATAACAAATACATGAAAGACAAACACAACGCCTAGTGATGTTTTACATTATGCAATAATTATAGTTTCTTACAAAACTTTGTACTATTTGAAAAAGAGAAAATGATTATGATAGACACAGGTTTAACAACAGAGAAATGAAATCTTGAAATATTATTGAGAAAATATTCAGGAAAACCCTACCAGATTGAGAAAATATTTTACAAGCCCTGGGAGTGATTTGAGGAACCACAAAACCTCCCAACTTAGATTCTCCAAGTCAACAATCTCTAATCCCGTAATTTATACTTCTATTTCCCCCCTCTAGCTATAAGCTAACCTCTCAACTAATCAGCTATTTTTTCTGACACTTAACTAACCGTCTTACTAACTCTTTTACAGTACAATTTTCCTTTGCAGAACATATCTCAGCTATTAACTTCTTACACTGCCCTCACTTTTCTCATATAAGTATGACTAATTGGTGGCCTAACAGAAGTTGAAATGTTTTGAAGACTAGCTAAGAGACATGATTTGCACGAAATGATTTACAGAAACTCTAAACAACAATTAAAAGTTGTTGAACTCAATAGATTGCAGGAAATTATAGCAATAATTTAAAAAATAAACCTTTAAATAATTTGATATGGCTTTGTCATGGACCAAGTACCTTGCAATGTGGTAACAAGAACTGACATAAACAAATTGCAATAACAAACCTCAACAGCCGCAAGAGCTGCAGCACGGGCTGCTTCTGCAGCAGCAATGGCAGCTTTCTCTTCTTCCGTCATAGCAGCACGATCAACATCAGGTTTTGAGGAAGTTGCTGATTCTAGCTTGACTACTTTTCCATTCACTTTCTTTACATTTGCACTTGAAGATAAATGGCTTCCATTGGATGCAGAAACCTGAAGACTTCCTCTGTCCCCCAAAGCACCATGATTTGTGTGTAGAGGTGGCTTTGCTGAAGCTGGATCTTTAATAGATTTTCTCTTCGCTGCATCTACAGCAGCTGATTGTCTTGAGAATTTCGATCCACCATTAGAAGCTTTTTCCTTGCGGAATACTTCTAGCCATACGTTAACAAGCTGACTTGCTATGGCACGTATATCACGGCTAGTATGGACACAAACCTTCTCTTTTACAGTTTTTCCTATGCCTGCACCAAACAAACAACTTATTTAAGTACTGAAAGAGCATCACCATTTTACCTTGCATTCATCCACACGAGGGGGAAAAAAAAACTTTTATGTGGAAGGGGGGAAAAAGTTGATCAAACATACTACAAAGATATTTATGCATGCTCTCACTTACTTTTATATGTAAACATGTCTTTACGTTTATACGTAAATATGCACATAAATTAAAGCGCATCAAAGTTTTAGGAGATTTGAATTGTAATCTCAATCAAGCTAAAACTATAGGGTCCAGGAGGGCTATTTGGTTCATCAACCACCATCCCTAAAGTTACTCGAGCAACAGTACAGAAGTAAACAGTTAAAAGCATATTAATTCATTTAGGAGATTTGTATGTAAGCAGACCCACATGAATATAAATGCTAGACGCAAAACAGAAATAAGATGCAATACCAGATAAGCGCACAGCAAGTAAGTTTGTTGAAACGAGAACAAGAAGACGAACACAATGCCGCAAAAGTTGGGTACCATCCTTCCCCATCGAGTCCTGTAAAAATTTACAGAATATGTACCATTAACAACCTCACCTATAAAATAAATACTAAAAGCTGTCAACGGCAAAACACCAAATAGACACGTTTCATATGTAATTGACTTAGTGATATATTTTCTCTTTCTTATACAAAGGGCAAAACGATGATTTAATGATGTAATCATGACCAATGAGATGAGAGGTACCAGTATCCATAAGTTGAGGGTACTCAGCCCTTCTTTGGTGCCAGCAAAGGATTTCAAGTGTTCAACAGGAAGAGTCAACAACTCTTTGATCAGATGCAATCGTCCATCATTGGATTTAGCACTAAAGAACATATCCTGTAGAAGAGCTTCTCTGGTCAAAATCTGGGTTCCATCCAAAGAGTCCTTATAAAGGACATTGGAAATTTCAATTGCTTCAAGTCTCCTTGCTATGTCTCTAACTTCATCCCTCTCAGATTCTGACTGTCTCTGTAATGCCTCCATTGCCTCTACTTCTGCCGTGTAATCATTTCCGGTAGTCAATATATCGATTATACGAACTGCTTCTCGAAGCCCGCTCATCATAGCACCGCCAACCGTGTCAGGGTGCTCCTTACAGGTTGCTTCACCAGCAAAAAATAAGCAGTTCTCAACAGGTCTGCCTAATATATCATAGTCTTCTCCAGAAGCTCCAACAGCAACATATGAGTAGGCACCATAGCTGAAAGGATCCCTACCCCAATCTGTCACAACTGATGCAACTGGATCAGGAACTGTCTCCTCTCCAAACAATTTACGAAGAACTACTAATGCATGGTTTACATGATCAGAAGAGCTCATATTTTGACCATCTATGGCTGCCTTACCAACCACCAGTGCTATAAGAACAGGAGCCCCTACTGTTTTTTTAACGTTCCAGAACATAAAGCACTGCCCTCTCCTATTTGTTTCCTCCGCAGTTGCTCCAAAGTAATCCACAGAGTCATCCCAAAAGACATCTGGAAATTCCAAGACTACCTTGTTCAGAACTCCAAAACCAAGCCGCTGGACAGAAGACCGTTTCCACTGGGGTAAAGGAGGCAAAAAATTGATTGTTTCTGCTTTCAAGCACCCGAGTGGCACTGTAACCAAGACAGCATCACCATGAAATTCACCACCAGTTGACGTAGAAACTCTGACCTTATTAGACTGGCCATCTGAAACTCCAGAAACCTTGGGGTATGAAACGTCTGTAACCACATGGTTCAAGTGAATGCAAAGTCCTTCTCCAAGAGACTCAACGACACTGCTGTAACCCCCCTTAATCATGCAATGAGCTCCTCCAAAGCCACCGTAAACATCATCTTGGTTCCAGTAGGGAAGAGATACTTCTTTAAGTAGGGCGGCACAACCATACTCCAAGTTGGCAAAATGCCAATCCATAACCCTTCTCTCAAGAGGACTCAAAAGCTCTTCACTAGAATTATTTTTGTCAGGAACTCTGCCATCACTACCTGTCTTGGAATCCACAAAACCATCGTCAGCAATGTACTGTTTTTTGTCTTCTGCATTCGCCCCTACTCGTGCCATACGACGCATTTGGAGGGCATATTCCAAACCCTCCTCAAGAGACATTTTCATAGCATGTTCTCCCTTCTGTGCAACGAGCAATATCATATCATCAAGAAGACCGTTGTACTCCGCTTCCAGGACTTCATCCAGATCTGAAGGAACTTTTTGAGCTGTTACAATGTCATAGAGAGGGCAATCACTGTTCAATATAGTCAGCTCCAAGCCCAACTGAGCACATATCAATGAAGAAGGATCGGGTCTTCTTTCAGTGTCCACATCAGCCTCAACACCAGTAATAATGCTAGCACCAAGATCCACCGGAACTGATAGAGATGACTGATCTGTATAAACACGACCTCCAATTCTACTCCTAGCTTCCAATATTGTGACAGCAAAACCTTGTCGTTGCAAGTGACGTGCAGCAGTTAACCCAGCAGGACCAGCCCCTATGACGATGATTTTCTTTCGATCATCTGCATCACATTGCAGAAGATGATTCCTCTTAGCATCATCAGCAGCTGCCAATTGGATATGACATGAATCGTTTCCAGCGTCCGGTGTTGGGATTGGAACTTCATCACTTTCTACTATCTCATGAGATAGTTCAGTACTTCCAACATCTAAATTTACCAATTTCTCCCCTAATTTTGTGTCGATATTACAATTTTCACTACAATCAGCAACGCGCCCTTCAGGTTCCGTCTCATTGGCTGATTCCACTCTAGCATTTGGAACACACTCGTTGTCTTTTATTGCTTCATGTGTCAGGTTTTCACTATTCAAAAGAAGTCCATTCTTTGCTTCAATTGCGGTTTTCGAACTCTTATCCAGGCCGGTAATAAAAGAAACTCCATCCTCTGAATCAGCAACCGAAACACCAGAACCTTCCACAAAGTTCTTTTCCCTAAGAAGTTTATAATTTTGCTTAGTACCAGATTCTGATTGGTCCTTCTCAGAAGCAACTCCAAAATTTATGTAGCCCTGTTCACAAGTTATGAAAATATAGCTTTTAAGATCTAAGCCGAGCACAAAAAAAATAATAATTATATCCACCAGAATAATTGAAAACTTAAGGATAAAAAAGTAACAAGGAAAATTTTACAGGCATTTCCAAAATAGAAAAGTTATAACAAAAAATGATGACTTTTAAAACTTACGCTCTGATCAAGAAATGTATATATCTCCCTTATCAGGGAAGCACGTGGTGATTCATTCGCAGTAGTGTTTTCAGTTACCCCACAGTCAGAAAGAGGCAATATCCGACCAAAGTCTTTATTCCAGAGACCTAAGATCTGATTCCTGCATTTCACCAAGTAACAGAACTTTCACTAAGTAGAGTTTATCAGAGAGACCAAAAAAAAAAAAAAAAAAAAAAAAAAGAGCAGGATACTCAAAAAAGAGGAGAACTGAAAATGGACATACTTCTTTTGTGAGAAATGTGCATGCTTCATTAAAAACATATATCACAGACAATTGCACTTAAAGAGTAACACGAGGAAAGCTTACAGATTAAGTCAAAATATCAAAAAAGCACATTCCATAGAGTGAAAACGTCCTAAAACATCTGGCATTACAAGGATATTACACAAAAGACCAAACTGGTACCATAACTTAACAGAATCGTTGATTAAAAAGGAAACGGCAATTCTGCCACATTGAAGAATTGACACAGACACCACCTGAAGGCAACAATCTAAATTACAGCTAGACTCAATAGGTAATACTAACCTGCATTCCAAATAGTCCTGAAGCCCACCTCTCCGCTTCAAGATCTCCTTAAATTTAATCCTCTCAACAGGGCCAACTGCATGAGCTTTAAGGCCTGCCGATACTGCTGCTGCCCCACTGCCTTCAGCCTCGGTCACAATACTAGAATGATCAAATTTCGATCTCACTCTAAACGAGCAGTCACTGTCCACAGTGGGTTGACTTTCAAGAAAACCTTGATCATCTATCAGAATCTCCCAGTCAGCATCCCCCTCATAAGCCATGTCTCCATGCCTGCGCTTTTTAAGCCTGCGCATCACACGAGGGGCAAGTTTACGCTCTTTGTCTTCGGTGTCCGGTAAAGATACTGCATCTTCTTGGTAACTTTCATTTTCATCTGGAGCCACAGATAGAGACGACGCTCCATGAGTCTCCTCACCGCTGGAACTACAATCTTGACTTTGAACACAAGTTGCTTGAGCTTTCAGATTTTGATGTAAAGCCGAACTGCACTTATTACCTGCAGGAACGGGATCATTTTTTCCTATATGATTATCTATTGATATCTCTTCGTTATTCAACTGGAAGTTACATCCCAGCTTATGTGCTCCAGTACAAGTGGTAGGAATTGAAGATATCCCGCAATTACAAGATCCAGCATTCTCCTTTTGCAGAGGACCCGAAGCAAGATCTTGCTCCTCCATGTAAGTATCAGTGCCATTACATTTAGCACGCAGCTCTTCCTTCTTCAGTAAATCAGAGTCGGAGCCAGACACAAGTGGATGCGCATAATGAAAACCTTTCGGACATTGTTCAGAATCAAGCTCATTTTGACATTCCGATACTTCTCTTGATGTCCTCAAATGGCACGGCAAAGAGTCATGCAATAGATGTCTAGAGTTATTTGGAAACCCATTATTCAGCAAGTCGTCATCAAAACGATCTAGTGGAGTCTCTTTTGCAGCCACACAAGAGGAAACTTCACAGTCTAGAGTTATTTCTTCCCCTGCAGAACAGTGCTTTACTCCATCGCAAAGTTTACTTGAGCTACATGGATCCACTGCAAGCCCCTCTTGAACAGTTGAACTGCGAGTCACGATGACTTCATCATTGATCACTTTGGAACGGCATTCTAACATAACTTTGGGAGGCCTCTTATGTTCTCTGTCATTAGATCTCAAGCTCTCAACTGATGAAGAACGACCTTGACTCATGTCATGACTCTCTTTTAGCCTCGAATTCGCACGAGACTTCCTCGATAATCCAGATTGTGCCCTGTAGCGAAGCAACGATAAGGAGTCATCAAAGCGATCACTTGAAGAGTGACTAGTACCTTCCTCGACCAGCACACCTGAAACATTCTTATCCTTCAAAAGAGAACACCCAGATCCCATGGACTCCAAACCAACATCATTCATCTTCGCATTCGAATTAACCTTGCGTCTCTTCGCCTTTCCTTTACGGTTGTTTTCTGCCCCAGTGTCCACAGTCATATCAGATCCACCATCTTCCACCAATGAACCTTTCTCCACACCTTTCGACACTGATTTCACATCCGAGCCACCGTCCTCCACAGACGGATCCAAAGACTCAACCGCAACCGAAGCAGAACCCTTTCCCCTACCCGTCCCCAAGACGGAATCCTTCTTCGAAACCTTCAATTTCTTCCATATACTAGCCAGAGTATCATCCATTCCCCCCAAATCCTCATCTCCAACATCGGTCCTCTTACCCTTTCCAACCTTTTTCGGGTTCCGCGGCCTCTTCAACTTCAACAAGGACCCAATGGGCTCGTCGTCATCCGAATCGAGTCCAATCTCGATTTGCTTCGACCTTCTCTTAGTGCCAGACTTTTTCTCATCCTCATCCATTTCTTATCACTAGCCCTATCTTCCCAAGAACAGAATCTTTCAACAATAAAACACTTTTATCTGTAACCCTAACCCAGCTTCAACGCCCAAACCAACAAGCAACAACGATCACGAACACGAATCCTCACCTTCCGCTTATCCAATTTCGAGAAAATAAAGCTCATGCTTGGTCTAAACGACAATGAAAATCGTCGAAATCCTTAAACGCATCGAAACCTATGTTTTCAAGATAAATTTTGCACATAAGATTTTTGTGTAAAATGATTTTTTTCGTTTCTCTCTCTAGAAGAAGCTTCTCCACAATCAACCAACGTATCGTCTGGATTTTCAGTCCACTCAATCCAACAAAGAGAAAATAAATCAAAATTGGAGAATAAATAGGGAGAAAAAGGAAAGGGAAAGGGAAAATCAGGCTAGGGTTTTTGAGAGAGTGACAAAGCCCTAATAATGGAGGGGAGAGAGAGAGAGAGAGAGGAAGAGAGAGAAAGGGCGATTGGGGATGGGGATGTCGGACCTGAAAGAGAGTAACAGTGGAGGCAGAAGCTGTGACTGAGGAGCGCCAATGGATTCGTCGACGACAGTGGGATGCGCACGTCAGCGTCTCCTTGTGAAATTGGTAAAGTCGCCTCTATCAAAGTGCACCGCTACGGTATTAGGAATTTTAAACCCATTGACTACCCAAAAAATGATAGAATTGCGTTATAATGTTTTTTATATACCATTTTGATATAATTTATTTTTAAATCGTTCAGATATAATTAAATCATTGAGATGTTATTTGTGTATGATAATTATTATAAATTTTACTTCATAATAGTATTTGACTAATAAATTAAAAAAAAATTAAAATCCAATATATTTCCCCGACGCTGACTAATAAATTTAAAAAAAAATTTAAAATCCAATATCTTTCCCCAACGTCGGCGACTTCCCTGCCTATGTCGGTGACGGACCCAACCGACCCCCCCATGTCGGCATTGATCCAGTCCCTCCTCCCCCCAGATGCCGACAATGGACCCCCGCTCCCGCTCGACGCCGACCAACCCAATCCCTCCCTCAACCAACCAGCCCAAGCCCCCCCCCCAACCCTGACGACGCCCCCCACCACTCTCTAGCTCAGGCACCCCCCGACACCAGCAACGCTCCCCCCGCCCCACAACTAGATCTGCCCCCTCTCCCCTGACATCGACCAACCCACTCCCTCCCTCCTTCCAGACCTTGGCAACGGAAACTTCCCCTGCCCCCTCCCACAACCTTCCACCATTGATGGATTTTTGTAATTATTTTTTATAATTTTTAATTTTTTAGTTAAATACTAATGTAAGGTAAAATGCATGATAATTACCATACACAAATAACATCTCAATCATTCAATTATATATGAATGGTTTAAAAATTAACACTATCGATAAAATAAATAAAATAAGATTTATCACAATTTTATCAAAAAAAAATTGAAGAGGAAAAAATATTTTATGAAGCAAAGGAAATGCATTGATGGGCGATGAGGGTCGTTCCCACACTATTTGTGTGTGCTCGCGGGAGGTAGGGAGATTTATGTTTTTGTTTTTATTTTTATTTTTACTAGAAAGTGAGGATTTTATGGTCCTTTGAGATTTTGATTTTACTTTCAGCAAATAAAAGAAAATATGTAAAAATTATATCATAATTTTGAGTAAGTCTTTGAAAACTACATTTTAAAAGAGATTTTAAATTCAAAATGATAATAAAGTTTCTTAATAAGTAATTCAAACGTTAAAGAGTTTATAATAAATTATGATCCAAGTTTTCAAGTATATTTATAGTGTATTTTTATAGGAGTCATATTTTTTGGTTTTGTTAGAAAACTCTTTTGAAGATCATAAGATATTTTTGAAACTAAAAAAGCTCTTCGAATAAATCATTCAAATACTTTGAGAAGTAACTTTTTAACTCACGAAATCAAAAGCAATTTTTAGTAAGCTTTGACAATAACTCTATAACTTATATAAAATCATATGTGAAATTACTATTATATATATTTATTATTTCTATGCTTTCTGTTTTGAGTTCATAAAAAAATTTATTTTTTTTATTTTGGATGGTCTCAAATTTAACGGGTTTTTAACGGTATCGATTTGATGGGTGGTTGATGGGTTTTTGTATATGAACTCCTTTAATTATATCTTTAAATCTAAACATGAATTTATATTAAATATGAAAACATATATGAATAAATAATCTAAACACTTTGATTTTTATTGTTATTTTTTTGTCTACAAAGAGTAGATCACATACAACACATGACCTATTTCATCTAAAATATAACAGAAGTAACAGTTTGAACCATCATTGCACCAAATTCAATTCAAAGCCATTAATCTTTAAAATATTTCTTATATTTATCCTATTTCTCTTCGTTTTTATACAATCTCTAATAGCCAGGTGTTATTAATGCTTATCATACTATATTTCTGATTTCCAATGGCTTGATGTTAACTAGTTAAAAGTTTTACTAAAATTTACTTTAATTGTAAACTTAAACCAACCTAATTGAACTAAGAGTCCGTTTGATTAGATAGTTAGAGCTGAAATTTTTAAGTTAGAGTTGGTTAATTTTTCAAAAATTAATTATAATTTTTTGTTGATTTTTTAAAAAAAGATAAAAAATGATATAAAAATTTTGAGTTGGAATTAAGATATTAAATGAAGACTTAGTTGTTTGTTTTACTAAGCAGACTAAAAACATTTAAAAAATATGTATAAATATTCACATTTTTTTATTAGAGTAACACTAATGACGTCTCAAATAATTTTCTTTTGGTTTGGTTAATGATTTTTCCCTTCAAACCGATCGTGAACATTTTCTAATGTTATGGTACGTTGATTGTTTGTCGTGCCGTTTTATAAAAGTGGGACAAAGTGGCGGGAACAATGCTCAAGCACCAGCATTTATTAAAACAATATTTGGGCTTTATTTGATTGCAAGTTTAACTTAATTAAACTGTATTTTTTCATCATGTTTTTTATTTTTTCTGAAATTTTTTTTTATCTTTCTAAAAAAGTTTTTTATCTTTTTAAAATTTTTTTTTATTTTTTTTTAAATTACTATTAAAACTTAAAAATCTTAAACTAAACCCATTTACCAAAAGACATTCTCCATATTTACCACCCATTGTATCTCCAATCATTTTTCGGACGGGCGGGTTTTTTCAGTTCTGGAAAAGTAGCGGGCAATGGTAACCCGCCCGTTACGGCCCGTATACTCGTGGGTCTAGCAGGCCCAATATTGCTCTCCTCCAATTCAAAACGGCAAAAAGGAAGGGGCGAAGAAGTGCGTCCGAGTCTCGACAGCGCAGGTGCAGTGCCGGGACGAGTTTTGGTGGCAGATTTTAGAGGGCGAAGAATGAGCAAGAAGAGACCTCCACCACCACCAGACCCCATCGCCGTCCTCAGAGGTCACCGCGCCTCCGTCATGGACCTCTCTTTCCATCCTTCTCGACCCTTCTTATTCACCGGGTATTATTTTCCCTCTTCTTCTTTTTTTTTTTTCCCCTCTCTGTCTCTTCAATTCTCAACTTTTTGATCAACTTCGATTCCTCTTTTTCATTTATCTGTTTTTTAATTTTTCTCGCTCCGTTTAGCTCTGCAGACGGCGAGCTGCGGATTTGGGACACGACCCAGCATCGAACGACATCCTCAGCATGGTACGACAAGTCCATTGCTCTTTTGTTTTCCGAAAATTGAAGATATTTTTACTGTTTTTGTTTGGGATATAGGGTTTAGCTTGAGAAATCAATTTCAGGGTTCATAGTGCGGCACATGGCGTTATTTCCGTTGCCTGTAGTTCTTCAATTGGACCCGACAAAGTTATGAGGTTCTTCTCAACAATTTGTACTACTTCAATGTGTGTATATGTATATATGTAAAGAGTCCACTATACTCGAGCTGAAATGAGAGTTTTGTTATTTGAATTGGTTTAGCCAGGGTAGGGATGGAACAGTAAAGTGTTGGAATATAGAAGATGGTGGTTTATCCAGGTATTCAAACAGATTTCTATTGCTTAGCCCATCAGTCAAAGCGATCATTTCGATTTTTTTTTCATTTAATTTTTCTCGGTGGTAAAGTTATACATGGGTTGGTTTTGGTGGTGATGGGTCTGGTAAACTTGAAAGAACTTAATTTTCAGGAGTCCTTTGGTTACGATCAAGACAAATTCTTACCATTTCTGCAAGCTTTCGCTGGTGAAGAAGCCTCATGCTTGTTCCACACAGGTTATGGAGCAGACTGTTGACCCGAGAATCGATGTTAGACAAACTTCCACTGCAGGAACTCTGGATGATATTGAAGGATCGGGTCAAGAAAATCGTATGTAACATTACCAAATATATAAACAAGATGTTTCTTTGTCTATTTTAGATGCTTATTTTGGCAGTACGCTCGTTCTGCACTAATGCAGCTGAAACGAAATGGTCTTCCAAAACTTGATTGCTAGCTAATCATTTTTGAAGTTTCAATAGTTTTTGACGAAATTTCTTATTTTGATTCAGGAGATGTTTAGCTTGATTTCTAGCTAAACACTTTCAAAGTTTGAATAGTTTTGACGAAATTTCTTGTTTCAGGATATGTTGAAGAACAACCAAAATACGTGACTATAGCAGGAGAGCAGCCTTCTGAGGTCAAATATGTTACTTCTGAGTACTAGGCTTTTTATTTTCACCAATAGGTTTTGTTGTCTCATTGCTAATACTATCATCGTTGTTGCGCATAGGTTGAGATTTGGGATCTAAATACTGCAGAAAGAATAATGCAACTACCCCAAAATTCCCTCGGTGGATCACCAAAATTTTCCACTAAGGATAGAGGTATTTTCTTTTCTAAATTATGCGCCTTTTGACACAAGTTATTGCTACTGCAATTATTCTTTCTATATTTTGCATGTTTTGACATGCGAGTGCTGTTTCTTGCAGGAATGTGCATGGCTGTTCAAGCATTTATTCCATCTGAATCACAGGGATTTATAAACGTATTGGCTGGGTACATTATTTTTCTCATTCTATTCCTCTCTCCATTTCTTTTCATCATATTCTTACGGATTCGTCAGTAGAGACTCATCAAACTACATCCTCTCGAAGCCCATACCTTGTAGATTCTTGGCTAATTGTGTCATTAAGCTTTGGTTGCTTCATAGTTTATGGTTCATTACTGTTTATGATTGCTTAGATAATCGTCATTGAAGCATGATTTACATGCATTAGGTTCTAGAATCAGGTCCACTGCCAAAGCATCATCGTTTGTGAAAAAATAGGTTCGAATTAATGGAGTGTGGTTGTGTTTTGTTATTTTACATGTTGCAGCTATGAAGATGGTTCCATGCTCTGGTGGGATATAAGAAATCCTGGGACTCCAGTAACTTCCGTCAAGTTTCATTCAGAGCCAGGTGTGCGACACCGCATTTAGAGGATTACATAATATTCATCATAATTTATTCTTCTAGAACAGGACATGCTAACTGTGTTCTTTTGCAGTTCTCAGTCTATGCATTGATGGGTCATGCAATGGTGGTATCTCTGGATCTGCTGATGACAAAGTTGTGATGTATGGTTTGGATCATTCAATGGTAAATCCTTGCCACATGCTGGAGCTTGTTACAGATGCGTACTAACAGACATATGAACACGTGATGCTTTTGAATCAATGCTGATTTTTGGGTGTTACTTCTATCATTTCCTCATTTTATTGCCTACTTTATGTGGCACTCATTTCTGGTTTACAGATTATAATGTGCTAAGCTTACCAATTGATAGTCAATTTTTTTTTGTAAATTTTCGACAAGTATTCATTTCTTTGGTTTTAGAGATCAATGGAAGTCACCTTGTCCTGTGCTAAGTGGTCATTCCACACATATAGATTGGCTGTGCTCCAAATTCACATAAAGTGATCAATGTTCTTCGATAATTGATCCAAATGATTAAGCTTTAAAAAAGCAATAAAAATATTTGATTGTGAAGAGACCCAAAAGCCAGAAGAGAAGACAAAATCTCATTTATGATGATTTTTTTTTTCCTTTCTGCAATTTAGCTCAGATGCGGATTCATAGTTTTGGCACTTAAATTCTAAGCTAATGTAATGCTATATATTGGTCGGTTTAGGGTACTTGTGTGGTCAAGAAAGGTATTAGTTTGGAACGACCGGGCATATCTAGTGTATCTATTCGACCAGATGGAAGAATTGCTGCAACAGCAGGCTGGGATCACAGGTTGGGATTTCTGGCTTCAAGTTTTACGTTCATTTGGTTCTTTTCTAGTCTTACAGTACACCACATGACCTCACATTTTATGTTTACTGGTGGAAGGGCAAGAGGTTGACTTGTTTTGTAGTTAACATGTCATAGGATTGCTGTTGGCCTGGAAACTGATTACTCTCGCAGACTTGAGTTTTGTTTTTGAATGATCGTTATCCTCACATTAATTTGTTGAGCTGTTGAAACTTGAACTCTCTAAGCAGGTGTCTGGAATTTAGGGGATATAGCCCAAAAAGAGAGAGAGGAGAGAGATTTGTTTGAATTATTATTCCAGATATTTCAATTATAAACTTTACCATTATAGATTTTTTTAAAAAAGAAAAAAAGGGATCTTACCATAGAGATTTTAATATTTTCCAATAGTTTCCTTGCTTCTTGCCCCACTATTTTCTAATTTCATGATCGTTTTGTTTTATCATCTGGAAACCAAGAAGGCAAGATTCGCACGTGAAACAAGAGTTATGGTTAGTGTAGACTTTTAGATGAACTTGTGTTTCAATGTCAATGCAAAACATTGTTCTTTTCACCCTTTTTCTGGCGGCTAAACTCTAGTTTGTGATTACTATCCATATCAGCATTCTGTCTGAAAGATACATTTCATCTCTCATTGATCGTTATCTGCTTTTAAAGTTGGGCCTTCTCTTTGGCAGAGTGCGGATATTCAACTATCGCAAGGGAACCACTTTGGCCATATTGAAGTATCACCATGCAATGGTATGTGGCTATTGTTCTGCAACTCTTTATGCATGTGAACTATTTCATCTTATATTGCGGTTTTTGTAATTTTTTGATGTGACAGTTGAAAACTCAAATGCAAATTCGCCAAGCATTTTGTCATCTACTAGCAAACTAATTGATCACATTCGCTTCTAATAATTCGCCCTTTTTTTTTTTTTTTTGAAGTGTAATGCTGTCTCATACTCTCATGATTCTAAGCTAATGGCGTCTGCATCACAAGACACAACCGTGGCTCTTTGGGAGCTCTATCCTCCTCAAACGTGAATTTTACAAGTCATGCCGAGTAACCTACGAACTCGACCGAAGCAAAAGCTTTTTATGAAATTAGCTAATGTTGCTTTTCCTTTTTCCCCTGATTTCTTTCTTTTTGCTCTCTGGTGTGAAGTGGATATGGTTCTGCTTTTTGTGTTTTTATTCTTTTGGTTTAAGGTTCGTTTTAAACCGGACCACAAAGAAGCCAAGAAAGGAAAATGTGTATGGAAGCATGAAAGAACAGGCAGAACAGGACAGGAGTCGAAACTCCACGTTGGAGCCTCACCCCGAAAGGGGCCTACCATCTTTTGGGCCTGATTGTACTGAGACTTTAAGGAGATGGGCCAGCCCATATTGGCCCAGCCTAGTGTGCCTTAATTTTTAGTGGGGACCTATATAGGAAAGCTAGAAATGAAACAATACTTGTACTGACGTGCAGACATTTGCTTCGACGTCACTAATCTATCCAATTGATGGAAAAAATATAGACCCTACTCTTGGTCATATGAAAGCTTAGCTGTTCAAGTTGTGATAAACATCAATATTCTATGATTTATTTGGATCATCCCTTCAATTTCAATACAATATAATGTTTATTTGATTATTCAAAATATTATATTTAAATACACCAAACAGTATATTCAATTATTTTACTATTCACCTATTTTTCTTTTTCTATTTCTATTAATTACATCGCATATTATATCTTTGTTATCAATATCCACAAGAATGACTTTCTAATATAAAAATTCCAATCACGTATTATATTTAAATACAATAATTAAATGAGACATTTAATATAATGATTAAATGAGATATTGAAACGCATATTAAAATATGTTCATTTCATTATAATACAATGTCAAATATAATAGGATATCCAAATACATTACTAGTTTTTGCATAAAAATGTTTAGATTTTTTTTTTTTTTTCACAGCATGCTCCTAAAGTTTTTGCGCTCCGCAAATTGGTCTTCGAAGTAAAAATCTTTGTAATTAATTTTTTAACCTTTATAATCCGTTGCACTGGTCCTTTCGACCAAATTTGTTATATTATATAAGGGTTTCTAACATGTGATTTGCATAGTTTCTTAACGTTTTTCTCCTTCATTCATTGTTTTTAGTCATGCACATGTCAATTTTCATTTAAAAAAAAAAAAAAAAAGTTGACGGAGCTATCAAAATGACTATTTATGTAATGAATTTTGAAGTTTGAGGCTTTTAAGATTTTATCTTCAATTACGACAAGTTTTTTCTGGTAGGGTTATCAAAAGAACCATTAATTATGTAACAAGTTTTGATGTTTGAGTGCAATTTCAACATTTTTATATTGGTGAATCATGAATAATTCAAAGGGTAATGTTGTTAAAAAAAAAAAAAAAGCATATTGTTTATCGATTAATCGACCAATGTTTTCTACTGTCAATAGTTTTTCTTTCAATAATAAATATCAGCGGAGTTAGGTAAATTGTTCAACATTTGTTGCAACTTTATTCTTCTTTCTTTCCCCTTGTTCTTTTTTCTTTGTTTTTTTTTCTTTTTCTTTTCTTTTTTCTTTTTTTCCTACAAAACTTACTAGAATCCGTCTCCCATTTGGCCACTTACAGCCGTTACTTTCTGTATTTTTTTTTTTCTTGAATAAATAGACTTGGACCCCTACGCTCTTCTTTTTATTTATTTATTTATTATTATTTTTTTTTTTGGGGTTGAAACTTGGTTTCCGATCAGCTCAAGCAATGGAAAAAATCCTTGAAATGTTTTTAGTTGGGGAGTCCCAATAGCAAAGTGGTCCTTGAGTTTTCTGTTTGCTGATGTTCATAATGTAGTGGCAACTAGCAAGTATTTAAAAATTCCTTGATGTTCTTGTTAGCTTGGGCCAATTAGAAGAAGACTTTATTGGCTAGTTTGGTTACACATTAATTGAAAAAATGCCAGCTTGCATTGATATTTTGCAAACACGTTTTTTTTTTTTTTTGGCCCACAGTTTTGTTTCTGATCATAAAAACAAGATATCACTATTGAATATTGATTAGTACAATGTGTTTTTTTTGTGTGTGTGTCTATCCACGTGCTCTTTATTATTATTATTATTATTATTATTATTATTATTATTATTATTATTATTATTATTATTATTATCAATCAATCAAAGTTTCAGTGACTCACGAAATATATGAAATAAATTTCTTTAGGAGAAGAGTTCATGAAAACCTTTGACAATGGGGGCAAAGAAATTTCAGCATAATAGAATTCATAACTCCAAAAAAAAAAAAAAGGGGGCCATATCATGCCACTGTTGTCATCCATGTGGAAGGAGAGAGTTCTACCAAATTACGCCAAAAAGGGGCCAACGCAAACATTTATGAATTATTTGAGACCAATCTCTCCTTACATAATTGATGAGCATAAGTTTATCAAGTTTTTTATCATTATTATTTTTAGTATTTATGATTATTTTATACCTATATGGACAATTGGACATGGATATGTGTCTATATAGATATACTTGTGTATAAACAATATTCATATTGCAATTTGCAAGTCCTGAACTCGTCAGGTTGATCCTTGCTTTGGTGAAAATACGGTGTTGACCCAATAATATTTATATGCCTAGATAACAACTTTTTATCTTTAGCTTCAAAGGAAAAGCAAACTGGACATTAAAAACCGAAAGGAAAAGCCATAAGGAGGAAGGAAAAAGGCAAAGAATATATAACTAAGTACTGTTATATGGTGTGTTTATTCATTCAAATTACTTCAACGTGGTTAATGAAAAGGAGAAAGAAAGAAGATTATATGAGTAGAAATGTTGGGTAATACATGCATGGATAGTGGAGTTGGAGCTATTTTGCTCGAGAATATTAGAGGAAAAAAAAAAAAAAAAAGACCAATGTTATTCTCGTTTTCATTTCTTTCATTTATAGTAAAGAATCAAAGGTTCACTAAAGAATGTAAAGGAAATTATTATTGAAAATAATTAGCTAGAATTTTAAAATATTTGAAGTAAAACGTAGTTGCATGTATAATATAATAGTAATTTCATATCTGATCACTTTATCAAAAGATGTAAAATTTGAATCCTCATCCTAAGTTATAAAAAAGAAAAAAAAATTATATAGTAAAATTATGAATTATCTATGTTACTATTTATAAAAATAAATATAAAAAAAAAAAAAAAAAAAAAAAAAAAAAAAAAAAAAAAAAAAAAAAAAAAAAAAAAAAATAAAAAAAAAAAAAAAAAAAAAATATATATAAGTAAGCATCAAATTTACTAGATAGATAACATATTTATAAGAAATAAATAAATCGTTTACCTTCTAGATTTGTTATTTATAACTATTTGATTTAAATATTTTTAAAACATGTTATTTAGTTAAATTTTTTAGGTGAAAAATGTTACTTAATTACCCCTTTCTCGATCAATTAGAGACACACAAAATAGGGCTCCAAAGTACTAAAACTTAAATCCATTATTTGAAAATAAAAATGTAATTAAAATAACATCTTAATCGCGCTAACCCTTTGATAGTTAATACTTACAGAGTAGCAGGGAGCTTGCTCAAATACTTATATTATCTCCTCATTTTGGACCCTTTCTTTTTGCTGAATCATTTAACTTGTACATAATTTTTGCATGACGTTGATTTTCTCTCAAAACCAAACTTAGATATGGTCAATTCTATCATGCGTACGAATATTACTTGTTTTGATTTATCAATACCGACTATATAATGTTATATAGGAAGAGCAGAATGGACTAATTCACTACTAAACTAATATTGTGTGGAATTATTTAATAATCTGGGGAAAATCATCTTGTCTAATTCTCTCTCTCTCTCTCTTTTGGAAAATAATTATCTGCATGTTTTTCTTTTCTTTTCTTCCTTCGCCATTGAATGACTATCTGTGTTGGTAGCTGTTGAATGGACATATTAAATCAGCCAAAGAATTATGTCTTAATTTTCAGCACTGCAAAGACAATTATTATATATCAAATATTACAGTGTGACATTTAAAAAAAAATACATATATATATACACACACATGTTAAAGTGTGAAAGACGCGAAATTTTTCCCTTTTTGCACGCCTCATGAATCCCATCCGATAATGATGTACTTGAAATCAAATGTAATAAAAATATATCTGTTGGAAGAATATATGCCTAACCTGCCACATCAGAAAAAACCATTCCGACCTCTAGCACGCCAAACTAATTTCTTTATAAATTAATGGCATGTGAAAAGTAAGAGGAAGCAATTTTTTTTTTAAAATAATAATTAAAAAGAAAAGTCTAAAGAGGTAGGCTTGCGTTGGTCTTGATAGTATCCAGAAAATTTAAAAAACAAAATCTTGCATTTTGCAAAACATTAAATTGTTTGCCAGAAGTATAAATCACTAAACAATCAGATACATATATATATATATGTATGTATATGTATATATGCTCTGGTACTTAAAACATATAATCCAAATTATCTTAGTTTTTTCCCTTTACAGTTTGGCACTAAAGAAAGGCACCGAAAGAGAAGAGAATTGAGCTAGCCAGCTTTTTGCAGCATATTACATATATACATACACCTAATAAGGAGAATGTTTGCCATCCAAGAAAATATTCAATGCCTTCATTGATAAGCTCTTTTTTTTTTTTTTTTTTTGGCCTATGTAGCTAGCAGATGTTAAGGATAAACTATACTCAAATTGGATCAAAATCTAATACCTTATTTTGTTTGTTTATTTATTTATAGTGCATTTGAATTGTAAATGTAAACCTAAATTTTTCATCTCAATTTTTATATATATATTTTTTAAAAGTCAACAAAAAATTAAATTAGTTTTTACAAATCAACCAATTTAAACTTAAAATTTTCATTTCAAACCAGTGTTTCAAATAGAGATTTATTATTTAAAGTAAACATAGTCGTAATTTGTTGGTGTCTTGTGGATTTACCCTCCAAAATCTTATTTCCCGGCCGGGTACGTGTAAGTACTTGACAAATAGTTGGAGTTAGAAAATAATCCTCACAGTTTAGTACATCTGATTAAAGAACATTCAAAGTCATTTATGATGACCTTTTGCTAATAATGGAATCAATTTGATTCACATAAATAATTATGTACTTCACACGTGTTACTGAAACTTTTCTTAAGATTAATTAAGTTAGGTTTTTGTTGCAAATTAGCTAGTGATTCAATAGCGCCAAGCAAATACACACACACACACACACATACATGTGAATTAAGGTTAATTTGGCTCCTAATTAATATTGTTTATGTTTTTTCTTTCTAACTGTAGCTATAAACTGTGGCTGCGGCTGTATAAAAATAATATACATACATACATACAAATATATATATATATATATATTTATATAGGCACAGATACGTAAGATAAAGGGTCCCTTTCTCATTTGCTCTAAAGATGTCAATTTCATCGACACGCTATAAATAATATAAAACTTCAAAGAGAAAGACCCACATAAACTAATAATTCAATGTATACCTCCGCTTTTCTTATTATAATTATGAAAAGTCAATAACACTTGCTTCTTAGAACTGATGATGAGTACTGCATTATCGTAACCACAAATTTTCTGAAAAGGAATATTACTCTGACTTTAAATATGTAATACAGTTGGCGTGTAAATGACATGTTAATCACTCAAAATTAAAATTTGACTTAAGGATCACTACGACATAGAAACAGTCATCAGTCTTTGTTAATCCTTGATAGACATAATGCGTTTTAGAACCTAACCTATATGTTACTAACAGCAACCCTTCCCCTAAGGAGACCAAGAAAACAAATTTATTTAATTATGAATTTGTTTCGTATCATTAAGTTACGGAGACGTTATAATGTTTATACGTAAATTGTATACATATTCTCATTGCACTAGTTTTAAGATTAATTTTGCTCAAGTTCATTAAACATGATATCAATGTTTGTATCGATTGTTACAGTAATACCTGACTTTTCCTCCTAAAATGTAAGATTACTTTAAGAACTTATTATAAACTGTAAATTCATTCAACGAGCCAATAAATAAACCGCCTAATTAATATTTAATTACTGAGAGATAATACTTTTTTTTGTTTGGCCTTCTTGAATTTTTGACTACTAGGATGTTATATTGTTTATTTGTAAGTTGAGCACCTGTTCCCGTTGAACTAGTTTTGAGATGAGTTCTATATTACCCAAACTCATTCAACATGATATCAAGGTTTGGGTCGACTGTTGTAGTAACACTTGACTTTTCCTGCTAATATATAAGACTATTACTTTAAGAGCTGCTTATTTAAGACTGTAAATTCAACAAGCTAACGTATGAAACTCCTAACTAGTCTCTAACTTTTTCTGGAAGGTAAATACTTTTTTGTTTTGCCTTCTTGGTAGCAAATATTGACGTACGAGATGGTTGGTGTTGACTGCAACTAAGAGATAATGATTTTCGATTAATCAGCATCGCCATTCTTAATTTCTTGTAGCCTAGGCAACTAGGCCAGATGTGATTTTATTATTATTATTAGATAGATAGATATTTTATTTCCATTGTTTGAAAAGGATGAAATTTGCTGAAGGAATATTTAGAAAATACATTTATATTATCAACAGAACTGGAATAATTGTGAATCCAGATCATAACCAGAGAACGAGTCTACCCAAAATATATTAATTATTAGGAGTAACTATAAACTAATAATTAGCAAAGGGAAGTAATCTAATTATTATTCCTGTCGTTAGCAACACAAGGAAAAAATAAATAAATATAGGCCTAAGAAATGTTGTGCAAGTAAAATCCACCTGTTCAGTCGAAGAAAAAACGATCGCCTCCAACAAAGGAAAAAAAGAAAAAAAGAAAAAAAGAAAAAAAGAAAAAAGAAAAAAGAAATCCAACTGACCCTTTTCCACATTATTAATGAGAAAACAAAATATCCACCAACTGGAAAGAAAGAATCAAAGACAGCTTAATTAAAAGAATCCAAGACAGACTAAGATCTGCCAAAGGCAATTTAGCTACGGATTCTAGAAGAGAGCAGTGTTCGACGAACCATGCACAGAATCGATGTCTAACACTATACATTAATAGAAAGTAAGTCTAATTTTATAATATAAAACTAATCGATATAAGTTTTTTGGATTATTTTCATCTTTATCCGTACAACTATAAGATCATTTCTACTTTACTATCCGAATTTTAAAAACTCTCATTTTGTCATTTGAATTTTGAATTAAGTCCAGTCTCACAATATAAAACTAATCGATTTAACTTACTTTGACTTACGTAAAAACAGACAGAAAAAATAGATAGTGTATGTTGTCTTTCTATTATAATTTTTTATATAAACAAACGGAAAAATACTATGCAATCACATTTAACTCCCTTTTTTTTCATTTATTTTTAGGGCTCATTTGACTCTTGAGTTTAAACTCAAGATTTTCATCTCAGTTTTTGTCTTTTCCTGAGAAGTTTTTATTTTTTATGAAAAAGTTTTTTTTTTTTTTCTGAAAAGTCAATAAAAAATTTTAATTCAAATTTAAATTTTTAACTCAAACTCATTTATCAAACGGATCCTTAACATAAATTTTGACCGAAAGAGATAAGTGGAACTAATTCAATTTTAAGAGGTAAATTAAAAGTTTTTTTTAATTCGAGTGACAAAATAAGAATGATCCTGTAATTCAATTACATATATAAGATTGATCTAAGTGTTGGGATGCTTAGCACTAACAGTCATTTCAAGTATAACTTTAATTAGAAGATGGCTACTTTCTAGGGAGATCCTCTTAATTTGGTGCACGTGTTAATGCTCTGAAAGCTTAAAAGGAAGATATAAGCCCACGTTGTTCTGCATATAATACAATGTGCTAAGAATAGATTCGCTTACCGTATGCGTGTCCAACAAAAAAAAAAAAACAAAACAAAACAAAAAGGAGGCTGCTAATGAAAAGAAAAATCAAATCAAATCAAATCAAAACAAGAGGCTAGCTAGGGCTAACTCAATGGGGATCCAAAACTTCAGTTTAATTTTTTATATCTTAAATAATATCTAATTAATAATATTATATTATATTATTTTAAAAAAATTTAAAACATTTTATTATTAATTAAGTTTTTATATTTTAAAATCTAATTTTAATTAATAATATATTAAAATATAATTAATTAAAAATTATATTTAATATGTTAAAATTAGATGGAAGATGTAGATTCATCGCAGATAGAGTCCATTGTATGTGGCTTAAGGTTATCCCATGATTGTGAATATCTCACAAGTCTGGTCCTAAATACTACCCAAAACCGAGGAATATAGCCCATAGAAGGACAATGATTGAGGGGCAAAAAAACAATATTCGAAAAAAAAAAAAAAGATTCGTTTGGTAAAAGGCTTAGAAGTCGACAAAGCGAACTTTGGCAAGAGAAATGCTTTCAACAGGGACCACGTACCATACTTTATAATGTGAAACATGCATGGCATGGCATTTGGCATTTAAGACTTTTCCATTTTGTTTGTTTTTCTCTTTATAGGTACGTACGTGGAATTTCTGGTTTCAATATTTCTCCTACCTCAATGAGCTGATAATTAAGAACAAACATATATTGCCCATAACGACCTCCTGTACTCAACGATATATATATAGCCAAATATCACTTTACACACAAAAATGGAGCATATATAGTACATTTACTTAGCTAGCCATTCCAAAAATTCTAATGCTGACAACAAAATTAATTCATGAACTTTTAACTTAAGAACATTATTATTCGTTAGGTAATTCCGCAATAGGAACTGCCTTTTTACAATATTGATAAGAGTATTACAATTTTAATCATTAGATTGATTTTTCAAAGATCTTGCTTATTAGCATTCATGTTAAAAACTATAAATAAAATTGCTCTCATTCATAGATCATATCATTAAAAATTTATCCAACTATTAATTAAAGTATAGATTTTACCTATAGTAAAAAAATGATTGTTTCTTCAAATCATAGTATAGTATTTCTTTGAACGACGAACAGTACTACTTTCGCTACAAAATGGGCATGACTAGTTTCACGTCCCTCTATATACGGACACTGAAAATTTTAAGAAGTAAACAATCCCATGCACTAAAAGAACCATTCTTTCTATTTATAAAAAAGAAAAAAAAAAAAGAAAGAGCCATTCTTTCACTTTCACCATATCATGGAGAAAACTATACCTTCCAAGTCGGGGAACAAAATTTAAAAAGGAAAACAGAATACTAATAAAAATCATTATCACTAACCAAAAACGTCTCAACATCCAAAAAAGAATTTAAAATAATAATAATAATAATAAACAAATAAATCATATTCAAAGGTATGGAAGCAGCCTCTATCCGGTTTAGCAAATTATTATTTTCATTACCTAATACATCGAGATGTCGTTTGACTTGCTGGGAAATCTCTATTTTCCCACGTCTTTAAATGCTTGAACGAAGTGGGCAACATCTAGTCCTCACACACATACACAAACACAACCAATATTATCAAACACTTAGAGAGAGAGTTACAAGTTCTTCGGTAACCAAAATTAATTAATTAGCTATTCTATAGTTAGCTACCAATGAGTAAGCTAATAATTATGACTTTCTCAATCCTTTCCTTCCTCTTTTTGTCGCTGTCATCTCTCGCTGCCGCGGCAGGAGGGAGTTGGCAGCTCTTGCAGAAGAGCATCGGTATCGCCGCCATGCACATGCAGCTTCTCAACAACGACCGTGTCGTCATCTTCGACCGCACCGACTTCGGCCGCTCCCAACTCCCCTTGCCGGGCGGAAAATGCCGCAACGACCCGCAAGACACCGCGCTTAAAGTCGATTGCACGGCCCACTCCGCCGAGTACGACGTCGTGTCAAACACCTTCCGGGCCCTCACCGTCCAGACCGACGTCTGGTGCTCATCGGGATCGGTAATGGCCGACGGAACACTGGTCCAGACCGGCGGATTCAACGACGGAGAACGCCGCGTCAGGCTGTTTAAGCCCTGCGGCGACCAGAGCTGCGATTGGCAGGAGATAAACCTCGGATTGTTGGCTAAAAGATGGTACGCCACCAATCATATCCTGCCAAATGGCAGACAGATCATCATCGGCGGGAGGAGACAGTTCAACTACGAGTTTTATCCGAAAGAACCCGCGAAGCGTCTCTACAGCTTGCCGTTCCTGTCGGAGACAAACGACAAAGGAATAGAGAACAATCTTTACCCGTTTGTGTTCCTAATCCCCGACGGAAACCTCTTCGTTTTCGCCAACAACAGAGCCATATTGCTCAACTACGTGAGCAACCGGGTGGTGAAAACCTACCCGCAAATTCCCGGCGGCGACCCGAGGTCGTATCCGAGCAGCGGCTCAGCCGTGCTTCTGCCATTGAAGAACATCCAAGCAAGAAACGTTGAGGCTGAGGTTTTGGTGTGTGGTGGGGCTCCGAAAGGGTCTTATGCCCAAGCCGCGAGGAATAAGTTCGTGGAGGCGTTGAAAACATGTGCCCGGATCAAAATAACCGACCCGAATCCCAACTGGGTCGTGGAGAACATGCCTAGAGCTAGAGTCATGGGTGACATGACGTTGCTACCAAACGGCAACGTTTTGATTATAAACGGGGCGGGGTCCGGGACCGCCGGGTGGGAATCCGCAACCAACCCGGTCTTAAACCCGGTACTTTACCGTCCTGAGAACAAAGCCGGGTCACGGTTCGAGGTCCAAAACCCGACCACGATCCCTCGGTTGTACCATTCCACGGCGGTGCTTCTACGTGATGGGAGGGTTCTAGTGGGTGGTAGCAACCCTCATGTGGGGTACGAGTTCACAGGAGTGGATTTCCCAACGGAGTTGAGGTTAGAGGCATTTAGTCCTGAATATTTGGAGGCAAAGTTTGGAAATGTGCGTCCAAGAATTGTGTTGCCCGCGTCACATAGTAAGGTCAAGTACTCACAAAAGGTCGTGGTTCAGTTTCGGGTTGGGGGAAATGTGGCACAAAATTTGGTCTCAGTTACTTTGGTTTCACCGGCTTTAACCACTCACTCTTTCTCTATGAATCAAAGGCTTTTGGTGCTTCCAACGGGTCAATTTACCAGTTTGGGTAAAAATACTTACCAAGTTGAAGTCACCATGCCCGGTTCGGCTAATCTTGCTCCTGCTGGGTATTATTTGTTGTTTGTTAATCGTCTAGAAATTCCCAGCGAGGGCGTGTGGGTCCAGCTCAATAATTAAGAGAAAATATTATACATACGTATAGGATATACATACATATATATATATATAGGAGTACACTTTCTTTGTTGTTTCGGTTTGTAATTGTAGCTATATATATATATATATTGTTTATTTTGTATTTGTTGTAATAACAGAGACGACCCAAAGTGGTAATCAGTCATGTTAAGTTGTATACTTTGCTAAATTATAGAATAAAATCAAGGAGATTTACTCTGTTAGGCTCCGTTTGGTGAAACGGTTTGAGTTGAAAATTTTAAGTTTGAGTTGAAAATTTTTATTGACTTTTCAGAAAAAGACAAAAATTTTTTTAAAAAAATAAAAAAACTTTTCAGAAAAAAATAAAAATTAAAATGAAAATTTTGAGTTAAACTAACAGTTAAACGAGGCCTTAGTTGTGCATGTATCCTTACAGAGAATATGTCAAACTTGCAGAGGGTACACCGTACACATATAGCTTAAGGAGAATGGTTCCATACGCGCAAATATTATTCAACCATTGAGAAAAATAAATGAATAAAATTTCAGACTAAGGAATATGTTATATACTAAACAATGCAATAAATAATTACTTATATTAATAAGGGGAAAAAAACGAAAAATGATGGTGCAAACTATAGGTTTTTTTTTTTTTTTGTTTTTTTGTTTTTTTGTTTTTAGGGAAAGCAAACTATAGTTTATAATACGGAATTCAACATTTTTGACTATTGGACAATATTTGCCAATACAAATGTTACTAATTTATCAGAATTCTAACAATTAAACAAACATATATAAAGGCCATCCTTTCTGTCTGCATCCAATATATATATTAGTCTCCCAGTTGTTATTATCATTATCATTATCATGCATCATCATTTTATCATCTTCTGATGTCCATATGCACAACTTTTGCGACTATTTGCTTCACAATTTTATAAAGTTTTGAAAGCTTGATTCAAAAATGAAGTTTAGGAAAAGTTGACAAATGGGACTTTTGAACACCATGAAAGAATCCAATTTTCATAAAGTAGATGATAATTATCGCAAAATGGAAGCTCTAAAATTCAAGAGTACTAGTCATTGAAATCGAAGAATTGATACAACTTTTTATTTTATTTACCTTCATTTCTTTGTATTTTTCTTGCCACATGCAGGCAACATTTGAAGTATGAGATTTTGATGCTAATTCAAGTTCGGATACTGTTTTTTATTGCCAATTATTATATTGGTGGGATTAATTAAAATTGGAACTAACCATTTCCCATCAACCAAAACAAACCCCAGCATCAATTATATTTACAGATAGATGGTCAGGGTTATTTTTAATCTTTTAATTTGTTTTTCCTCATAATGCGGAATATTAAAAGCATGAAATTATGAGTTATTAGAAAAGATTGGACTACAATTTCAAAAAAAAAAATAATAATAACGAATGGACTTGAAAGGACAAACAACGCTTTCTTACCGGGAGAAAAAAAAAAGTATACATAACAGAAAATGTATTGCTCCAAATGGAAGAAATTTTTGATTTCTTGGAAAGAAGAAATAAAGTAAAAAAAAAAAAAACCTAATAAACGGGTTGAAAGATATGGTAATCACATCATTAACAACGCGAGAAAATGACTAAAATACATTGTGTGACAGTAAATCCACATGACTGATTAAATTAACTAACTAAAGGAATGACTACAAAGCCTCTAAGCCAAAGACAAAAAAACCCGTTGATGTTTCTGTTTTTCTTAATTTGCAATCATGACCTACAAAAGAAAAGTTGCACCGATCGGCTAAAGTGGGTGATAAAGACCGAAAAGACTTAATCAAAAGGTAATTAATTAGATACAAATGAGGTTAAGACTCCAACCCTCGTAATAATTTCTTGCAAGTGTTGTAAAGCCTTCAGGAAGCAAATGCAGGCCAACTAGTCTTATCAATTAAGAGAGTGGAACTAATAAATTTTTGTTTGCTAAATGGAAAACAAAGTGAATTGTCTCTCTAGTCAGTTTTAGGTCAATCGGAATCAGGTCCCCCCCACTCTCTAATAGCAGCCAGAAGAAAATTGCTCAGCTCGCATTAACGCAAAAAAAAAAAAAAAAGAAAAAAAAAAAAAGAAAGAAAGAAAGAAAGAAAGAAAAGACAGCTCTGAGATTAATGAAGGCTACAGCAAAAGCAACTAGTCATGAAATCCCTCTTGGCCCATGTGGTATTTAAACCTTTTTGTTTCCTTTCTTTTACTGGTTAGGAACATTTTGTCATCATCTCTATCAGAGCTGAAAAAAATTCTACGCTCCAGTGTGTAAACAAATCATGCTAAATTAAAATTTGTCTGGAATTTTACCTTCTCCAATATATCCCTTCAAGCCCCTAGTAAAAATTTCAACAGTTAACTCACATTAACATGTTTGGCTGGCCTGATTCGAATTGAATTGCATGATATTGGACCTACGAACCAAACACACATTGATAAATGATATGTCATGCCAAAATTTATCGCCTCGCTCTAAGGACATTTGTGTTGTCCAGCGATGATCACATTTCATGAAAATGACAAGAAATTTGTTCTGTTCACTTCCACAAGTCCCACTAGAAGGAACAGGGACTGAAGGACTGATACTTGAATGAATTGGTTACAATGTCAAAACGATTATTGTTGTTATTTATTCATTTATTTTTTAAGCTTAGGTCTACCAAATTACTAGTCGGCCATGTTACTTTTAGCCAGGGAAGTAGAGTATTTGATTAAACTGAAAACGTTGTTGTCACTCTCTTCACTCTTCGGTCCTCCTCGAATATAATTGCCTTGGCCAACAAGGTACTTTCAAACCTCCTCATGACATATATTTTATCTGAACAAACAAAAGCCCGAACTGTTTAGATCTAGCTTTGTCCTTTTGCTGTAAATCTAGCTTTTACTCTGTTTTATGTGTTCAATTTTTTTCCCCCTTGGCCACTTCAGTATTTTGGGCCCCTATAGTTGTTTCCATAATTGGCCGCTTTTCTCTGTTCTAAAGAAAATACAAGACATGCGTTAAATATGTATAGACATTAATACATATTCCTATATGTATATATATAATTTCGATGTCCACTATAACCAATAAGAGCTAAGGAGAAGACAAAATCGTTTTCACCCAAAAGCAAGAAAACAAATGTTTCAAAGGCATAAAAAGCGGCCTCCCAACTGTTAAACTATATCTGATCTTTACCTTCAATGGAAAATCTTGTACTACCGTGTCTTAATGCGTGTGGTAAAATATCTCTCTCGAAGAAATTAAAAAAAAAAAAAAAAAAAGAGTATATAGAAAAACATATATATATATACACACACACACACACAGTTTAAATAGAGATAGTATTGAACCGAAGCACGGCTAACCAAACAAACAAACGAGAATGAATGAAACAACTTTCGTACTTCTAATTCTCGTCATTTTCTCTCTCTCTCTCCTGATAACAGAAGCCGCCGTAGGTCGGTGGCAAAAGCTGCAGGCCAGCATTGGCGTCTCCGCCATGCACATGCAGCTGCAGAACAACGACCGCGTCATCATCTTCGACCGCACCGACTTCGGCAAGTCGAACTTGTCGCTGCCGAACGGGAAATGCCGTTACGACCCGAACGACACCGTGCTGAAGATCGACTGCACCGCCCACTCGGTGGAGTACGACGTCGCTTCCAACACGTTCCGGCCGTTGATGGTCCAGACAGACGTGTGGTGCTCCTCCGGCGCCGTCACTCCCGACGGAACCCTCCTCCAGACCGGCGGTTTCAACGACGGAGAACGGAGGGTCAGGACCTTCACGCCGTGCAACAATGGCGGCTGCGATTGGAAGGAGATAGAGCTCGGCTTGGCAGCGAGGCGGTGGTACGCCACCGACCATATTCTTCCCAACGGGCAGGTGATCGTCATCGGCGGACGACGGCAGTTCAACTACGAGTTTTATCCCAAAACGACGTCGGCGGCGATGAATCTGTACAGCTTACCGTTCTTAGTGCAGACAAACGATCCCAAAATCGAAAACAATCTTTACCCATTTGTTTTCCTCAATGTTGATGGAAATCTGTTCATCTTCGCCAACAACAGAGCTATATTACTCGACTACACCAAAAACCAAGTGGTAAAAACGTACCCGCAGATCCCCGGCGGAGATCCGAGGTCGTATCCGAGCACCGGCTCGGCCGTTCTGCTGCCATTAAAGAACCTTCAAGCTCAGCACATCGAAGTAGAGGTTCTGGTTTGTGGTGGAGCTCCGAAAGGGGCTTTTACACAGGCCGAAAATGGGAACTTTGTTGGAGCTTTAAAGAGCTGTGCCCGGATCAAAATAACTGACCCGAATCCGAATTGGGTGATGGAGGACATGCCGGTGGCTAGAGTTATGGGAGACATGACGTTGCTTCCAAACGGCAACGTTTTGATCATCAACGGCGGGTCGGCCGGAACAGCCGGGTGGGAATTAGGACGTAATCCGGTTTTTAACCCGGTTCTGTACCGACCCGGAAAAGCAGTCGGGTCGAGATTCGAGCTACAAAACCCGTCCACTATCCCCCGGATGTACCATTCCACGGCGATATTACTAAGAGATGGAAGAGTTTTAGTTGGTGGTAGTAATCCACATACGTACTATGAATTCACCGGAGTACTTTTTCCGACGGAGTTGAGCTTAGAAGCGTTTAGTCCTCAGTACTTGGACGCTCAATTCTCGAATCTGCGTCCCAAGATTGTGTTGCCCGCTTCTCAAAGTAAGGTGTCGTACGGGCAAAAGCTCGTGGTTCGGTTCACAGTGACGGGGGTGTTGGCGCAGAACTCGGTGGCGGTTACGATGGTGGCGCCGTCGTTCACGACGCACTCGTTCTCGATGAACCAAAGGCTGTTGGTGCTCACGGTGGAGAGTGTGGCAAGCTTGGGAAAATCCACTTATGAAGTTCGGGTCACCACACCCGGGTCGGGTGTTCTTGCACCGTCCGGTTATTATATGTTGTTTGTGGTTCATCACGAGATTCCCAGCGAGGGCATTTGGGTCCAGATAAAGTAATTATGTGTATTGTTATTTTCTTTAATAAATGATTTAGGGGGTGTTTGATTATTTATTGGTATAAAAATAAATGGGGGGACATTATATGATACGAGTCATATACGAAGTGTAAAGAGAAATATTGGAATAATTTATAATTTATGGGTTTATAAAGGAGAAAATTATATAAATAATTATCTTTTTTTTTCATCTATAAATTAACATGATATAAATTTTTAATTCTTAATTTAACATAATATAAATTATAGTTAGCTCTAATTTAATTTCGTGTCACGTAAGTTTAATGTTAAGTTTTTATATTATGTTAGTGTAATAGTCTTTAAATTTATGTTATTTATGAACTTTTTATATGATGTAGACCGTAAAAGGATTAGTTATGGGATAACTTTGAACCAAATATGTGTAACTTTTGGAGATGTATATTATGAATTTTATGGAATCGAATAAAATCACGAGGATTCTTTAATTATATATATAATTTAAGTTGTGATATTGTTTCCAAACACAATAATTGGCACGTTCAGGAAAAATAAAAATAAAAATAAAAAAACACGCACACAATAAGTCAATAATTGGCACTATAAATAGAAAATTATTGTAGTTTTGATTGTACATGCAAATGATTTTGAGATTTCTTGGCACCTTTTTTTTTTTTTTGGCTGGGAATTTGTTGCAAATATAAGGAAAAAAGAAAAAGGAAAAGGAATGGGTTCATTAATCATAGAAAACGATTTCATATCTTCCACATTTAATAAGAAGAAATTAATGCTTGCACTATTAGTTTCAGTACTATAACCCTATTGTATGCATGACATAATATATATACTTGCGTGATGCTATGTATTTAATCAGGGAGTACAAAACTATCAAAAAGATTTACTAGAAAAGAGTCGCACAACTGGATTTTTTGGGTTCCCTGTATAAAAAAATTGAGAAATTATTCAGTTAATTAAGTATATTTCATAATATGTTTACATAATAAATGAGTAAGATCTCATTTAATACCAATTGTTAATCTATAACGGTAATAATTCACTATTGAAGAGTCTTTTCCAAATTCGTTACCTCACCAGAAAACTCGACGATCAGGTAACTCAGATAACATGATAATCTGATACTTAGTGTAATTTTTCGTGATGGATAATAGCTTATTATAAGAATGAAGGCGTTGTTTCGGTTGAAAGAATGATGGCGCACCCAAAAATGATAATAATAATTCAATATGCTGTTACGTTCAGCACAGCAGGCCAACTTCCTTAAGCTATGACACGGCCCTGTAGAAGAAACCAGTAGAAGTCCAGAACTTAAACGGACAAGGAAACTTCCAAAGAGGTCTATTCACTATTGGCCTGCAGTTACACCGAGTAAATTCTTTTGGCTTATATTAATATGGCCAAAAGAAAGATTAATGTTAACTCCTTTCTCGGCCAAAATCCAGCCAAGCTGAAACGGATGCATTTGTCACTTTGCATGTACGTATAGATTTCTTAAACCTATCATTATAGTCAACTATTTGAAGCCAAATTCGTGTCAAATTAGATATATTATATATATATATATTTTTTTTTTAAAGTATGATTGTTTAACATAATTTGATTTGATGAAAATCTAATTTGTTTTTTCTTAATAACCTATTGAAAAAATTCTTCTTCTTCTTTTTTTTAACACTAAATTTTACTTGGCTTTTCTAATACATAAGAAGGTAGCTAGCTTTCAAACACGGCGTCTACAATTGACATATTTGTCAGAGATTAAAGGATGAAATTGGAAGTAAGCATTTGCCAATTCCAAAGACAAAAGCACCGCACCAAAATTCTCCCACGGGCCACGAGAGGCCATATCTTTTCTTTCTTTGAGTTCACATGGGAACTAGTAGTCCTACGTTTTTATGCCTCAAAACCACACTCAATCTTTTGTGTGTCAGAACTTCCAATCCATTTCTTTTCACTTAAGATAGAAACATTACAAAAGCGACAAAGTAAAAGACAGCGTACTATACCCGTTTCAGGTTTTTTTTTTTTTTTTTTTTTTTATCCACTTTCTAACGGTTTAGTTTTTTTTTGAATAAATCGGTAATTTAACATGATGTCAGAGTATGAGGTCTTCAGTTCAAACTCCTTGCGGAAGTACTCATTTTATCATTTCATGTGTTGAGCCTTTAATATATTTCATATTTTTTTATTTATCTTGGATTTTTAAATTAATATTTGTCTGTATGTTTAATTATGATCTAATCTAACAGTTTAAATTTTTAGGATATATTGAAAAACTAATATGGCTTCGAAACGAAGTTTCTGAGATTGATAGCAAAACTAACAAAACGTAGAACAGAAAATTCCAAAATATTTCATGTGGATGCACAAGTGAACAAAAAAGAATAAATGAAGAAAACCAAAACAATCGACAAACTGGATTCCATCCTTTTACCCCCGCAAGCTGTTTTACCAATGGATCAGACTACATGTTCATAATGTGACGCGTTGATTCATGTATATGTGGTCCCCAATAGAGAATAGAGATGTTTTAACAACCATATCCTACTTAACTGGCACTTTGAAAACCATGCATTTTCGTTATCACGATTCACACTTTTTACTACTCTTGGAAAAGGGCATCAATATATAAATTGAGTAAATGGGATCCATCCACCCAGGTTTATCCTCTTTACTCATAAAATAATGGGACGGCTCACTTGATGCGTTAAGTTGGATAGTTTGATTAATTAAAAATATAAAGAATTTTGAGGATGTACCATTTCTCTTATAAACTTTTTATATTGAATTATTATAAACAGCTGAAACATGACGTTTTCTCATATTAACACGAATATGTGCAAAAATCTATGTAGTTTGTAATTGTTTATTTTCATTTATAGATATTATTATTCTCGATGATATAAAACTTATGATGCTAATTGTTAACAGATAGGGCTCAACCTCATGTGAGTGATACAGATAATTCCTATAGAAATGAATCCCATTTTTCATTTAAATAAGATGTATAAATTGAAGTAGAGTTATATTTATACTTTTTACGATATGGGACATATAATATTTATTTATTAAAAATTAAAAAAAAAATTAAATCTGTAAGGTTTTATTCAAGTCGTAAAAGCTTTTTAATCTACTATAAAAATATATAAATTCAAGTAGAGTTTTCAAGATATGCATCACAAATCTTTCGACGGTTTCTATCCTTTTAAGGGAGTCGCTTGTACATATTTATCATAACGAAGGAATTATTATGACAAAGTAAAAAGGATAGAGGCGAATGGTAGGTGTCAAAATAAAAGAGAACGGCGAAATTTGTCTTCAAAGTAAAGGTTTTAATATTATATAGAATATGGTTAAATTGTATGCAAATTGTTGGCTGATCTTGTGGCAGATAAGGTTGTCACGGGCCATTTATTAGGACTTTTAAAACAAAGAAAGTTCACGGGTTATGTATACATGTGTGTAAATATATTTTGTGTGGGCTAGAATTGCCGTCCATGATCAATCTCGTAAAAACCTACACACATGTACCACTAGTACCTATATATGTCTCTGTTCCCGACCCCAAAGGGACAATTCTAGGTCCTTTTTTTAAACCAACAAATCTCTCGTATATCGTTTTCTTGCACTTTCTCTTCTTTAGTTTGTGGGTAAATGTAACTGAATCTTAGAGACAACGTGAAAGCTTACTTGTTTTGGTCTTCACTTTCACAATGTTAGCCCTTTGAGTTTTAAATACCTCTTAAGATTAGACTCGATAATCCATTCCTATTAATGAGTGCATCTAACTGATAGGTTCAAACACTTTTTTTAAAGCCAAACCCTTAAATTCAAGTATGCTCTTGCATCATTACTGTTTGGACCTTTTCCGATTCATCAGTTCCCGAATGTCGGGTTTGGAAGTTAAAAAGGGCCGAAAATAATAATGTCAAAATTGTTGTTGAATTCTGCTTTCTTACGTGACTAACACACACCCTCCAATCCGTCACAAGTTACAATCTCCGACATTTGAAATTTTTACAATATTATATAGTGTAGGTTTTTAAACGTCAAATCGAATTAAAATTACAATAGAACAAAAAATAAATAAATGAAAAAATCTAACAAAAATGTGAATTGACCGAGATTTGTATAGTGGTCTCCAAGATACTTCACTGGATAGTGGTACCGTAGTTCGCTTACAATATATATGGGCTCAAGGCCCTCTTAGCATCTACACACTGAACCCACAAAAGCAAGTCCAGTCCTCGTTCGTTTGGTTGAACTTCAACTCGTTGATCATCCCAATTGATTCCTTTAAAGACTTTCTTTTTTTTTTTTTTTTAAACACTTGAATAATGAATAATGACATAAATTTAAAGATTATTTTACAAATATGATATAAAAATTTAACACTAGATCAATATAATACAAAATTAAATTAATAACTAAAATTTATATCCCGTTAAAAATAAAGAATTTATGTAATGTTTGTTAATAGACGGAAAGAGAATGATTATTTAGGCAGTTTTCTCCTTTTTTTTTTTTTTTTTTCTGCTTATTGACATAAATATTTTCACATTTGTTAATTGAATGAAATGCTTACATAAATAATTTCACATTTGTTAATTGAATGAAATGCTTGATCCTAGTTAGCGAAACAAAAGATTTGATTCTCCTGACATAGAAAAATAAAATAACTAAATGCATTATGATTCAAATTTTGTAATATTTAGAATTGTATAAAACTTGTGAAGACATTTCTTAATTCTCTTTTCTATTAAGGAAAAAAAAAAATGCTTGCATAGCAAGTTTTAAAATTATCGAAGCAAATAGTATATTTATGAGAAAAATAGACTATATACTATACAAGTATTCTATAAAACAAGTGAAAATAATAATAACAGGTTCTAAAATAATTGAAGCAAATATCATATTCAATGGAAAAATAAATTATACACTATATTGATTAACTGAAAGGACCATTTATTTTGCAATTTTACCCCCACACATATGTAGGCTTTCATATCCCAAACCATTTATTTTGCATTTTTACCCCCACACATAAGTAGGCTTTTACTATCCCATACTACACAAATAATGACACATCAAAGTAATAAGAGATTTAAATAATTAACGAGTACTGGATAAATAAGCTCTTTACTCTTGTAAAAATGCTATCAATTTCAGCAGGAGGCGTATTTTGTAAGGCCCATAAACACAAAAAAGACCTGACAATAAACCCAATTCCAACTCGAGAACCACAAAACAAAGGATCGTCTCACATGCAACTTTAAAGCCCAACCCCAAATTCACTCTCGTCGTTGGAATTTGTGTCAATCCCACGGATCAAAGGGGTTCATTCCACATGTAAAGAACTGACAATAAACCCAATTCCAACTCGAGAACCACAAAACAAAGGATCGTCTCACATGCAACTTTAAAGCCCAACCCCAAATTCACTCTCGTCGTTGGAATTTGTGTCAATCCCACGGATCAAAGGGGTTCATTCCACATGTAAAGTGTAAAGCACAAAGCCCCTACGATTCACACGCGTTCAATATCGTTATTTCGCAGGGCCGTCTTCCGTGCCACAAATATGAACGAAACAACATTTCAAATTTCAAATTCAACTTTTCTGATCCGTGAAACTCTCAAGAAAAAAAAACCAAAAAGAGCAAGGACCGCGTCATTCGTCTTCACCAACATAAAGCAATAATGAATTATAACAAACAAACAAGAGAGATTTACTAAAACAAACGTCTTGATTTATCACCAATTAGGATTTGGCTTCCAACGAAATAGGTTTCCAAAAACAATAATCCTCCTATCAAGGACAAATGCCAAGTATTTTGATAAAATCTATACACCAACACAAAAAGAAATAAATTGTCACCAGCACCCTATCTATTATCAAACCTAAACCACCTAATAGAAAACCATCAAAGCGACTAAAAAACGAAAGACTTAAGCGCGTTCTCCACGGATGCGCCTAGCGAGCTGAATGTCCTTGGGCATAATGGTGACCCTCTTGGCGTGGATGGCGCACAGATTGGTGTCCTCGAACAGACCCACCAGGTATGCCTCCGCAGCCTCTTGCAGCGCCAGAACAGCATGGCTTTGGAACCTCAAATCAGTCTGTAACAAACCGCAACAAAACAGAATCAGCAATGCAATAACAAAATCAGAAACAATCCGATTACTTTGATTTGATTATTGATGCACATATACCTTGAAGTCCTGGGCAATTTCACGAACAAGACGCTGGAAGGGCAACTTGCGGATCAAAAGCTCAGTGCTCTTCTGGTACTTCCTAATCTCACTGTTCCAAGAAACGAAAAAACATGAGCTCGAGATATTGGTTAATTCGAAGGAATTGGGAAAAAAAAAAATCAAATGAGAAAGGTAAATTACCGAAGAGCAACAGTTCCAGGGCGGTAACGGTGAGGCTTCTTGACTCCACCGGTGGTCGGAGCAGATTTCCTTGCAGCCTAAACAAGGATTAACGCAAAAATCAGAACAAAAATCCAATTTCGAAGGGGTAAAAGAAACCCTAAATTTGAATCCTGAAACCCTGAAATCCCATTTTAGCCCAAACATATAATCAACCTCAATAAATTTCACGAGAAAAAAAGCTAAGTAACGAACAATCATCAATAAGGAGCCATATATATTATGATTTCGACAACACCGATCCCAAATATTCCATTCCAAAAATTAATCCGAAATTTTTAAAATAAACTATGGAAATTGAAAGCAAGGATTTACACACACCTTGGTGGCAAGCTGCTTCCTTGGAGCCTTTCCTCCGGTAGACTTGCGAGCAGTTTGCTTGGTACGAGCCATCTCTTCTCAGAACAAGAAGACGAAAAACTTCAAGAAATCTGCAAATCACGAATGGATTTAGAATCCCGATTTACGAAAATCACCCAGAAATTACGAATCCCTAACTCAAAAGCTAAAAGAGGAAAAAGAAAACGATAAAAAAAAAAAAAACCCCCCTAAGAAGAATCAAAGCGAAAAAAGATGAGAGACTCTTACCAAAAAAAAACTGGGGCTTGAGAAATTGGGAACGAGAAAGAGAGAGCGCACAGAAAATTATTGGTAACACGAATGAGAAAGAGGAAACTGTACGGTATTTATATAAGGAGACAAGGGGGTTAGGTCGGTTTAATAGGGGTACATGGGGGGAACGTGGACTTCAAGACTCTCAACTCCAACGGCTTTTTGTACAGAAGAAGAAGGAAATTTTGAAAAGTCCTCGATCCTAGTGCTTTTCTCTGATTGGTTGGTTTCAGTTTTTGAGGATTGCCAGCGTGGACGATTTGTGTTTTCTCTGTGAGGAGAAACTCGAGCGAGTCTCGAGTCAGAAACTGGGCAAAACTCGGTCTCGCTTAAACGAGTCGTCGCTTTGTTTATTTCTAAACTCACCGTTTCACTGGTTTTCTTTTTTATTTCCAATTTCAAAAAAAAAAAAAAAAAACAAAAACAAAAGAAAAATCTCTTTCCACTATATATTCTAAAATCTTTGTTTAAAAAAATTTTTTTTAGAATGATTTTAAGATAATTTTTACAACCCCCCTTTTTTTTAGAAAAGAATTTTTACAACCTTTATCTTTCTGAGTTAACGATATAAATGTTTAAATGAATAAAAATTATTTTAAAATGTGTCTAAAATTATCTTTTTTACTATAAATTAAATTAGAATCAATTAATTTTCAAAAAATGGAATTAGTAATTAAAAAAGTAGATTCCTAAAAAATTAAGAAAAAAATTAGAAAAAAGCAAGCAAAAATGGAAATAAATTATTTTATTCTGTTAGTAAAAATAAGTTATTTTTTAATTCAATCTAGCTAGTTTTCTATTTAGAAATTTGTAAAGTGAGATAAACAAGCAAAAAAATAGTAATCACAAAATTCGATCAAAGAAATACAAAAGTTGCCTCGTAAAGAGAAAAGAAATAAAGGACAATTATTAAAAAAAAAAAAAAAAGAGGAAGAAATAAAGGACAATTGAGGATAATTTATGTTATTAATTTAAAAAATAATAATAAAAAGAAAACTCTCTTTAGGGCACCGACAAGGCGAGGAGGGAGCGTCAGGTCAGGCGGTAGGGCACAGTGACGATGAGAGTGGGTTGTGATGGACGTGTTGAACAGTAAACCCATTCTGATTTACTGTATAACGGTTCAACTTGAAGTTTGAACTAAACTGATAAATCAAACGGCATGAGTTCAGTGTCAACTCAAAAATCTGAGTTTGAGCTTGTCCCCAAACAGCTTTTTAAAATAGGCATACAAAAATCATTGAAGATTTTTTATTTTTTTTTATTTTTTTTGCGATTGGGGATTCAATTTCTCCACAAAAAAAAAAGTATAAAATTATTGTTAAGTATATAACTACGCCATTAAAGACCTTTATCATGTATAAAACAATATATTAAATATATGTTACTAAAAATACTAAACATTGTAATGCAAAGAAAAAAACATTAATCATTGATATACATACACATATATTACTTAAAAATAAAATATATATAGTGATGATGATTTTCATTTTATCATGATAAAGAAGACTTAAAATTAAATTAATTGATCAAAAAAATTCCTTTTTTAACCTATCATTTGTAATAATTTATCTCGCGATTTTAAAAATATAACATTTGATTCCCTTAAATGCTAAACGTCATTAAATTTACTTATTATATTAGGTTTAATTAACAGAAATACTGTCACGTAATTAAATATTATTGTGGAGATATAAATTACCTGCTTATTTTATTTTAGGATATAATAATTTATATAAAGTACAGCAAATAAAAATAAGAACAAAAAAAATCATCATCTTCCTCTCTTTTTCAGGCTCCGTTTGATGAAACGGTTTGAGTTTGTTGACTTTTTTAAAACTAGTTATAATTTTTATTGACTTTTCAGAAGAATGACAAAAACTAATATGAAAAAGTATAGTTAATTTGAGTTGAACTAACTCACCAAATAAGGCCTTAGTTGTGGAATGTGAGAAACAAATACATATGAAGAATTATCTTCATTGTCATCACAACCCCAAATCTCTATTTTCATCCAATTAAATTAATCATGGACTGCCTATTTAAGAAGCATATCGATCATTGTTGGAAAGAAAAAAAAGAAAGAAAAAAAAATCCTACAACGATGATAGTAGTCGTTGCCCGAAATGACACCACTCAATCAAATGGGGTTGTACAAAATCCACCTCGACCCACCACCCTCCTCATTGCACACCAACGTGTTGTAATGGATGGGTGTAAGATTTAGGGTTTTCATAGCGGGTTCGACCCACCCAACCGTCATTTTTTTTTTTTTGGTTATCCTCTCATTTCCTGCAACTTGAGCATTTGAGACAACTTGGTTTGCGGTCATTTTTTTTTTTTTTACTTCTTTGGTGGCTTTTAACTGTAGCTAAGTTCGTGATAGATATTAAACAAAAATTTAAATGAAGTTTTGAACTAAAATAAGGTTTTGGCTTGATTGGCTAGTTTTAACTTAAAATTTTTCAATATAATTTTTAATTTAAAAAAAATAAATAAAATTTTTAATTAATTTTTGAAAAGTTAGACAAGTTTTAACCTAAAAATTTTAACTTAAACTAGTGTTTCAAAGGGACCATAAATTCTAACTCAAAACGGTGTTACTTGAGAAAAAAGAAAGTTGTGAAAATATTAAAAAACTATACCAAGAGAACAAATTTGGTAATGATTAAATTTGAGGGGAACATATGATATATTTTGGACATCAGGGTACATTGTTACGAAAGATTAAAAATTGTGGGGGGAACTTTTATGATTAATGCAAAGAAAAAAGTGCTTTATTTTTATTTTTATTTTTATTTATAATTTTGAGAAATCAAAGACAAAGTGTTTGTCATATTATTGTTATTCTATAACTGTCCTCTCCTGAACGACGTAGGAGTTCCGATGAGTGGCAACAGAGGAGGCTACTTGTGGGCTGTCTCCGCCGGAATCACCGCCGCTCTCGCTGCCATTTCCGCCAAGCTCTTCACTTCTGAGGTTCCGCTCTCAGATCCCTATAATCCACTCCGAATTCCTTTTGCGTTTCAATGCTTCTGATCTGATACCAGTGCCTAAATTTCCGGATTTGAAAGTTTCTCTAGCAATTATTTCCGATTAACATCACTGTCAAATGGAACCTTTTTTTGGTTTTAACATATGCGAACCTAGAATTAGCGATTCCTTTTGGGATTCTCAGTCTTAACGATGTTGCTTATGGATTAACATATCAAATGCATTAATCTTACTTGATAAAATTTCTTTTTCGATTTGGAAAATTTGTGTGCATAACAGTAGAAATCTCAGGGAAAGGATCTGTTTTGGGATCGAAATGAACAAATTGGAATTGTGCAGATTGTTAGGTATGGTCTGGTCGTATTGTTCAACGTGACAATGTGGGGATGTTATGTCAACAGCCTTAAAGCTCTCTCTTCTCTTCAAGCCACAGTGACGAACTTTGCCACTAATTTCCTCACTTCTGGTCTAGCCGGATATTTTATATTTGAAGAAGCTTTGTCATTTCGGGTAAGTTCACAGACACTGTATTTAACAATTTCCGATAGTTTCACTTTCTTTTCCGTTCATTCGACCTTAAGTTTTTTAGATCTTTTGTATACAAGACAATGCTAAGAATTAGTTTGACAGAATAAACACAAGAAGGCTTGTCAAGCTTGTAGTTTATTTTGATGTCGTTGCACTTAAGTCTCTGGGTGGTCGAGAGAGTTTTTTTAGGCCATGTGGTTGGAAGGCTTCATATTTGTTTCAACCCGACTTTTGTGCAATAAGGTCTAGAACTTGTTTTGCCTGGTCGAACGACATGGGGTGGGATGGGGCTGGAGCTTGGGTTTGGGATGGTGCGAGTTCGTTCTTGAATTGGTGAATTGTGTTTGAACTCAAAGTTGAGGCAAGCTGAAAATAGTGTCTAGAAGTTTTTTTGCCTAAGCTGAGGCAAAGTGGAAATATTACTTATTTTCCCCCACAAGGAATTTTGGGTGGTCATAGTACAAGTAAGGTCTAGACCACCGGTTTTGAAGATCACTAACGGTTATTGATTTGAATTCGTAATCCTGTTTACAAGACGTTAATCATCCTTCTCAATAAGTTTGAGCATGTTTTACCTTTTTTATTTATGCAAACCTGCTAACGGTTATCGGTTTATAGTGGTTTGCAGGTGCAATGCTAATTGTGGTTGGGGTACTTGTACTTAGTAAATCAAGTATTGAGACGAAGGAAAGCACAGATTGATGCTTCTGCGTTCTACTTCTCCATACCGATTAAAAAGCGTAAAAGAAATCTTTTATTCAACCAATATGATGAGACGGAGAAAGAGGGGAAAACTTTATTCTAGTTCTAGAGATGCTATTGCTTCTGCATAATTTTTGTATTGTAAAGATTTACCAGGAAGCTCTGGTTTTCCAAGCTACCTTTTCTGTGAAAGCATATCTACTTACAAGAGGTCGATCTTCGTGGAGGTTGCAGTTCAATTCGTGAAATTAAACATGACATTGTTGCTTTTGCTCCAGTTGCTTCTGTTATGGTGTTCTGGAAGACCACACCTCTAATGTAACATGTAAAAGTGAGAACCATAACATATCTATCATTTCATATAATGTCGAGGGACTTATGATGTCATATTAAAATTTTCTCACTTATAAATGTTATGTTGTAAGGAAGATTTTCTTAAGAGGAGCATAGATGAATCATATTCATCAGATCAAATTTGTCCGTTTATTTGTTGTCCCTTCAATTAAATTTTAATACTTCAAATTCATTATTTAAAGTACTTTAATATTTAATTCTTATTTATATTGTTATGTTAGTAAATTTAGATGATACATTAAATGATTGGTGGAGGGACAACTAATTAGATATAGAAATATGAGGACAACAAATCTAGAAGAAGAAGAAGAGCAAAGAGTATTTAAAACGGATAACATGAGTATGTAATGGCGTGGGACAAGGAAGTAAAAGGTGGGAAAAAGACATGCAAATGCATGGCTGGGAATTTTCAAGTGTGATGACTTTTGTGTGGTCTTGGTCGTCTTTTTCAATTATTGTTGTTTCTTCTCTTGTTCCGATCTCAAGTGAAGGGGGAAAAAAAAAGTCAAATTACTTCTGAAGAAAATTCTTTTTAGACATGATATATTTGAATAATGTATTTTATAATAAAATCAAATAAAAATTTAATGTTGATATAATGACTATTTTCAATATCGTTCAAATTTGTTCAAATGATTTTCTATTTAGATTGTAAATATCCTATTCTTTCAGATAATAATTTGATTGCTAATGCTACTGTTTATTTTTTATTTTTCATATAAATGTAATTCACTCAAACTGTAATAATTCAAATATACAAAAATGAATTATATATATTGATGTGACTTTAAAGAGCTTTAAGGTTTTTTCAAGTGAAAATTTCTGATGTGTTTTGACAAATCATAAATTTTATCCCTAAAAATTAACGGAAATGGAGACCCCTAATAACTATTGAAACGATTCATTTGGAAGGGGATGAGGATGATTTTTTATTCCTGAAGATTAGTAGGGTGGGAATGGGGAAAGCACTCCCCGCCCCATCCCCTTTCCACTAAGATTTCAAATGCTTGTAAATATATAATGTACAATAAAAATTATTTTTTAAAATCGTGTGTATCCATGAAAATGATTATTGAAATTATAAGTAATAGATAAATAAGGATTATTTTTATGTTTATTTTGTATGATTTCAAGCTTTTTTAGTTTAAAATGCTTAATAAATATTTAACTTTCAGAGACTTATATTTTGATTAGATATTTAATGACTTTATGGTTAATATTTCATTTGCATATATTTAGAATTTTGTTTGTCTGTGAACTAAATTCATGGTGCTTATAAACTTTATTGTTTGTTTTTTTTAATATATTTTTATAATAGATGATGTATGTGGTGGGTATGGGGAAAGTCCCTCTGACAAATAATCTTCATCCTTGACCACGCTTCTACTTAGGCGGAGATGGGGACGGGGGCTGAAGATGATTTTTAGGGGCGGGGATGAGAACGGGAAAGCATTCTCCGGCCATACCCCACCCCGTTGCCATCCCTAACCCTGATTATTATTTAACTCTATGTAACATCGGTTTAGTTGGTGAACTATAAGAGTGAAATTATGTTAATGTTTTACTATTTTATAACTATTTAACTCAAATTCAAATCCAAAATTATATTTTTTAGACCTTCGTAGCATTCTTTTTTTTTTTTGTTACACTATTTAAATATTATATTTAATAAAAATTATCCAAACACATTTTATTTAAATACACAATCTAACTTTTACATCTAAATATAAATATTTAACCCAAACAAGCACTTACTAAGCCCATGTTTGGTGAAAGTGGATCCTAAAATTACAATTTAATTTTTGTTTTTTCCCTCAGTTTTACTATTCATAATTTTCTAACTCAAACTTTAAAAATTCATAACTTTCTATATATAAATATAAATAAGATGATTTTTTTTTAATTATATAAAATTTATAGACGACGAACAAAATAAACTCTATATTATTTTTTTCTGAATATATTTAAATTTTTTATATTTTTTAATTTTAATAATTCAAACATCACACTAAATATATAATTAAATTCAAATTTAATTTTACAATCCATGTTCTCACACCAATCACATACTAAGGGTTTGTTTGGTATATTAGTTCGTTTTAAATTAAACTGTATTTTGTTATCATATTTTTTGTCTTTTTCTGAAAAAGTTTTTTATCGTTTCTAAAAAAGTCAACAAAAATTACTATTTAAACTTAAAAATCTTAACTTAACTCAAACTCAACTTATGCACCAAACACCCCCTAAATAGTGTTCAATAATCACTTCCCCTGCTTCGCCAAACAGGGCTTTTGGGTAAATTTTTGTTGTAAACACGTGCACAAAAAAGATAAACAAGAAGGGAAATAAATAAATAAATAACTTTTGCACGAATCACGAGGGTCCGCCACATTGACGGCCGAGAAAATAACCTTGTCTGAAGTTCTTCCTCGTCAGAACTCTCTTTCCCTAATCCCGCTCGCAACTAAGCATGAACACAAAACTCAAATTTTATAATCTCAATCTAATTTTTATTTTTTTCTTTTAATTTCATTATTTAACTAATTTTATAACTTAAATTTTAAAAATTTATAATTTTACATATATAAATTTAAATAAGATAATTTTTTTTAAATTATACATAATTTTCAGATAAATAAAATAAATTTTATATTGATTTTTTTAAATATATTTTAAATTTTTATATTTTTTAATCCTAAAAATCAAATATTTTAATAAATAAAAAATCAATATAAACTTAACACTGAATGTATGTTTAATTAATTCATTTATTTTTCTAAAAAAAAAAAAAACTGTCTAGACAGAGACAGGTAGAAACCCCACACCACCCCACCCCACCCTTTTCTTCTGCGCCCGCCCAAAAAAAAAAAAAAAAAAGAAAAAAGTCGAAATTCTCTCTCCCTCTCCACCAAACTGTTCCTTCCTCAGATTTTTATTTTTATTATAATTTTTTTTTTGGTAAAGTTAGGGTTTCGAAAATCATCTGCTTGACTCGCACTTCTTCTCGGTAAGTTTTGGTTTCTGTTCATCTCTGCTTCCATGGCGACTTCGTTTTCCTGTAATTTCTCCTGATTAATTATAGTCAACTCTCTGCAACTGCTAAGTTTTGTCCTATTTCTACTTAGGTTTTTCAATTTCTCTGCTTTGCTTGTTTAATTCGGTTTTCGAGTGATTTTCGCTGCTATTTCGTTTGCTAATTGCTCTCGCTGGTGTCTAAATGAGTTTAGAATTTGGGCTTTTCGATTTCTAGGGCATTTTTTCTGTTATGAATATTCTGATTCTTTAAATTATAATCGTTAAGGTTATGGCGTTTTGATTGTAGCTGTCGCGGCGAGGAATTCGAGCTCGATTTTATGTACACGGATTATGTTGTGGTTAGGACTTGCTTATAGTGCTCTGCCAGCATAATCAAGCTCATTTCTAATCACTGTATAGATGTATGCACTTCATGTGCTTTGTGGCTTTGTAAGATACAAAATTGTTCTTGAAGAAGTGAAAAGAGTTCTAGAATCTTCTTTGGAGTTAGTTCCAAATCTTAGGATATTAGGCTGAGATGATGAAATGATCCTTTTGACTGGCAATGCTTACAAAAGTTTTAAACAAGAAATTAGTTGTGTCTTTTGTTTTTGTTTTTGTTTTTTTTTTTTTTTTGGGGTTTTGAATGAACGCTTGTTGTGATAATTTGTTCCATTTTAAATCCTAGCCGTTGTGGTTATGTTCACTTGATAGGATAGTGATATGAGATTTTCTGGTGAAGGGCTAAAACTAGTAATCTATATATGTATTTGGGTTGCCGCTGCTGCTGTTTCTGTCCTGCCATGTTCATGACACGATGAAACATTGCAGTGCCTTTTCTTTAAACACGGACTTTATGCTAGAATCTATATGAAGAATCTTGTGATATCGAGGACCTTGAACAATAACATTTTAGCGAAGATAAACCACATGACATTTATGTTACGCTCCCTAGTACAGTTTTTTGGATTACATATTTAGGGATCGGAGATTATCCTATTAATTAGGATTCCTTAAGTGATTTCAATTTATCTTAGTTTTATTTAGTTTACTTGTTGAATTAGGATTGCATAAGTCGAGCATTTTTTACCTACAATTGAATGACTTGCTGACTAATCAAATCACCCCTTGGTTATATTTTTCTCTTCCTGGTTCTTTGATTGTTCTTTCTCTTTCTTCTCTCCTTTGTTTCTATTGATCCTGCATTGGTGAAATAATACTCTCGTCCAACACAATTCAGGAGGGAGTTAAGAGCTTCTGGGTAGCATCAGGAGACTTACTTACTAAGAGTGAAGGTCCTACAGAAGGCTTCTTACAAGCGAAGGGTACAGTAGCTCGTATCAATAGTAGATGTGAATCTCACTAAAGCACTTCGAATCAAGATCTTCACCAACATTCCCCGTGGTCTTTCTAATTACCCTGGAACTAGTACTGATTCCGCTGATTTAATTGCAAAGTAATAATGTGGTTTCTTTTTTCCTTTTTGGCTAAAGAAATTTATATGGAAGTTTCCGTTTTGCTGGATCTGTATAAAGAAAGTGGGTATACTTGTGTGAACAAGGTCAATAGAGTCCAAATTTTTTATCAAAGGGAGCTTCTTTATTTTGCGTCATGATTAAATGCTCAATTGACTTAGCATTGTTGTACATTTGATTTACAGATGGATGACGGGGGGCATCGTGAAAATGGAAGGCACAAAGGAGATCAATATAAAACAGCTCAGGGTCAGGTATGTGGAAGCAATTTTCACAAGATAGTAAGAACTAAGAAGTTTATATAATGATATTATCCTGTATAACTAGTTGATGGTTTATGCGAGTATATATTTTTCTCTCTGGAATTTTTGTTTTCTGATGATGTTTGTAACTTTGTTTATGATATTGTTATTGCAGTGGATGATGCAACATCAACCATCTATGAAACAGATTATGGCACTAATGGCTGAAAGAGATGCAGCCATTCAGGAAAGAAATCTGGCCCTTGCAGAGAAGAAAGCTGCCCTTGCTGAGAGAGACATGGCATTCCTGCAGCGAGATGCGGCAATTGCAGAACGAAACAATGCCATATTAGAACGAGATAATGCTGTTGCAACCCTTCAGTACCGGGAGAGCTCCTTAAATAATGGTAACTTGTCTTCATGTCCCCCAGGATGCCAAATTTCACGTGGGGTAAAGCATGTGCACCACCCACAGACGCATGTACATCACATGCAACAGATGAATGAAGCTTCTTACAGTACCAGGGAAATGAACACAACCGATTCCCTCCCAATATCGCCAGATGCTTCGGATGTTGTAAAGTCACGGCGGGGGAAACGAATGAAGGAGGCCAAACCAGTATCACCAAATAAGAAAACTTCAAAACCTTCAAGAAAAGTTAAAAGGGAGAGTGAGGAGTTGAATAAGATGACATTTGGGAAGGCACAGGAGTGGAAGGGTGGGCAGAGTATGGTTGGTGGAAGCGATGATCTTAGCAAACAATTGGTCGTGTCAAAGTCTGATTGGAAAGGTCAAGACCTGGGGTTGAACCAAGTTTCATATGACGAGTCGACCATGCCAGCACCAGTGTGTTCATGCACCGGAATCCTCAGGCAGTGCTACAAATGGGGGAATGGAGGTTGGCAGTCTTCATGTTGTACAACCACAATGTCAATGTATCCACTACCGGCAGTGCCCAACAAGCGTCACGCCCGAGTTGGTGGGCGAAAAATGAGCGGAAGTGCTTTCAACAAGCTGCTGAGCCGACTTGCGGCCGAAGGCCATGATCTTTCGAGTCCAGTTGATCTCAAGGATAACTGGGCTAAGCATGGGACAAACCGCTACATCACAATCAAGTAGGGTAGCGAAATATTTGAATTGGGGTTGAAGGAACATAAAGGGTACAGGAACGTAGCAATCAGATAGGGTATTCTCAAATTTTTGACACGAACCACAATGGATGATGTTGTTGGGGTTTGGGGTTGGCAGCAATTTGGCCAGGTTTCCTTGCAATTTCGGCATTCAGTCAATCTTAAAGCAAATGAATACTAGTGCCTCGTCTTTTTCTTCTTCTCCTTTTTTTTTTCCCTCCTCTCATTTTATTCACATAATTACAAAAGGAAGTGGGGTTTAGATTGTTGATTGGATTAGCAACTGGTTTAGTCATAATGTTTTCTGTAAAGAACCGAGATCGCTTAAGCTAAGAGGGGATTTTATTCACTGTAGCAAGTTGTAAGATGGCCCTTCTCATGTTGTAAAGGAGCTGCATCACTACTAAATCTTCTGTGTGTGCTTTTAATCAACCTTTCATATAACAGTAATCCATATGAGCGTGTCATTACCTCAATCCCCACTCTTCTTCTTCTTCTTCTTCTTCTTCTTTTTATTTTTTATTTTTTCTTCTCCATGTGATGTCAATTATGTAATAAATTCTCATCTTTCAGACCAAATTTATTGCTGTTATGAGGTTATATAATCTTTAACACGTTCGTGAATGTTTGTCCTGTAAACTCCCATGCAATGGTCGTCTCTCGCTTGATGATAAAACACTATTTTTACTCTCTTTTTTTTTCTTACTGTGAAATCCCAAACATAGCCATGTCACATTTTTTAATTCCAGGACAAAGTGGGATTTTAAGTTTTAACTCCATTTCTTGAGGAGTCTTAAGTATGAAGTTATTCCGAGTACAATTTTATTCCGAGTACAACTTGCTTCATCAAAACCAAAAAGAGAATTCTTAGATTCTAAAATGATTGAAAGAGAATCGATAATTAAGATTAAAAAAAGAAGGAAAGAAAAAATTAAAAAGATATTCAAAAAACTCTCTATGAGAATCTTTAGATAATTTTAATATCGATATCAAAATTATCTAAAGAATTACAGTTCATTAGAGAAGCTGTGTCAGATGACAAGTTTTCAGCACCCATAAGTCAGACAGGGATAACTGTAGATTAATGGTCTCATCACTCACAGACGTTTTAAAGTGGAAAAAACATTAATCAAAACAAGAAACTAAAGAGATGACCACACAAGAATTTCAAACAGAAGATATTCATTAAAAAAAAAAAAACAACCAAACAGCCTCAGACCGTCCTAGTTCATAAATTTCGACACTTGGGCAAAGTTTACAACTTCGCACTTCAGTCGAAATAAAATATTGCATCATTGGCAGCCAAACATGACAGTGACCAAAAAAAAAAACCCCCCAAAAGAAGGGACAAAAAAATTTAGGCACCCAAAAAAAGAAAAGGGCAAAAATAAAACTCAGTGAGGGAGAGGAAGAGGCATCAGATCTTCCTATTCAATTAAAAAATGAATCAAAATGCCCGAGAATCATATTCTGAGCATTCAACAATTCAAAAGATTCATCATTTGGGCCTCGCCGATACCAAGACTTGAAAACAAAATCCTTCCCGTGAAAATTTAGTGCTTGAAAGATCCAACGAATTAAAACCCAAAACCAAAATCCAAAAAATGAATAAGAGCAGAAATTGAACAAGAAAAAACTCTAAGAAGGCCTAAGGCCAAAAATCGTAGATAAATGTAAATACTTCAAAGGGAAGATCTCTGTAATGGAATTGAGGAAGGAGGAGACGGCGAGATGTTGAGACTAGGGTTTAGATGATGGGTCGCTTTATAACGGTCTTGCCTGTGGGATTTTAATCATGTGGAGTGGCATATGTGAATCGGACGGCTATGATTTGATTTGAGATGAAGTGCATCAGGATCCGAATTGACGGACTTTATATTTATGAATTATTTAAATAATTTTTTTTATAGACAGGTGGCGGCAGGAAACGAGTCAGTGGAATTGGGTCGTTAGAATGGGCTCTGTAGATGACTGAGTAATGTCGTTTGGGCTTTTGGATTGGGCCGAACAATAAGAAATTTTACAGCCTTTAAATTGAACGACTTGCCGATTTTAATACTAAAACGAACAACAATTTGAAATGGTACATAAACGCACACACATACGATGAGGTTTGAAAATCAAATTTAATTTTTCTCTGAAAAAGTAAATAAATGGGGTTTTAAAATATACGACAATGAAACTTTACTACAAAAAGCGACTTTTGAGAAACAACAGGAAACTTTACGTTGAAATAACTTTTAGAAAAACGACATCAATCTTGAGAATCAGAAACGGCATGTCGTATCTTTACCGAACTTTTGTACGGCATGATAGATGCCGTTCCTCAGATTGAACGACGTTAAAAACAAAAGATATCTCGTCGTATTTCCAAATAGATGAGAGGGAACTTTATAAGGTGTTCCTCGACCCTCGCATAAGAAATAAAGATTTTAAAGCTCTTATTCTCAAAATAAATAAATGCATAAGATAAAATAAAGCTCTTGGATTCGGAGTGAACAATAGATGGAATCCATAGATTAACAGGTATATGTATTTATATAGAAATACATGTTTAAAGTATTATTAAGTAGAGGCATTTTATTTTTTATTTTTTTATAAAATGATGGCACGTTTTTTGAAATTCTAGTGATAACACGTGTCTCAACTCGCTAATATATATGGCTCTGCCACATTACAAAACAACTTGAAATTTATTTATTTTTTGTTCGTTTTTTTTTTTAATAAAAGAATAATCAGAATATAACATTTGTATATGTATATATAGAAAGAGAGAGTTGATAATCCATCCGAATTGCAAAAGTGGAGGAATAATATAGTTAGACGGAACGCCACCAAACATTTGGTTGCATCCACGTACTGATGTTTTTGGCCTTTAGGACATCCAATATTTTAGATGTGTCTAACCAAAAGAGCTTGTCTTTCGCTCCCCAAAATAAAAATAATAATAATTAAAGCAAACAAAAAACAAAAACAAAACAAAATACATTGCAGTTGTAGTTCTAGTTGTAGACAAAATCTGTCAAAGAATCAATATCTTTGTATACAAGAGACAACGCATCATCCTCTCAACAAAATGGATCCACAAAATCATTTCTTACTTGACACAAACGTGTAGATATCATATCATCTGGGTGCCTTGGTATTCGCCACAAATTAGATCCGTTTAACTTGGACTACTTTCTAGGTTTTCCACGTGGTACGTGTCATCACATATACATATATACATACATATATATATGTATGTATGTGTATACATATACATATATATAATATATCTATGTATGTACGTACATATATACACATGTATACATGTATATATATAAATAAAAAAGGTCTCGGATTTTTCATGCCAATTTATTGTGTAAGACACATTTCAAGAAGACTATTGTTGTTCACAGTCAAAAAGTACACGAGGACAAGCTTTTTTGTGGTCTTACGCACCGCACTTAGAATAGACATGCTACGTGTATTGTTTTCATGAGGAGGTCATTCCGACATGGGTTGACAATTTATGTAGATTGTAAATTATTTTATTACTGTCAAAGATAATAGAGTCCAATTTAGGGATATAATGTGTATAAATTTAAATCTTATTTCTATTCAAAGTTATTTGTGTTTTTAATTCAGGTTTAATTATTATCCGTCTTATATGTGATAATAGCAAAAATGTATATTTGATACTTAGGCTTCGTTTGGAAACGAAGCTTAAACTCGGTTTTTAACATTAAAGTTTTGTCTTTTTCCCAAAAAAGTCAATAAAATTTATTATTTCAACTTTAAAAACTCAATCAAACTCATTTACCAAACGAACCCTTAGTTTATCAATTACACATTTCGCGTTTATTATCAATAAATTTCTATTATGGTGCTGATTTGAAAACGTAAGACATACGAATTTCCTTTTACTCAGTAATATATAAATTAGTAAAAACTCAATTTTACTATAAGTTAGGTTAGAAATTTCAGGTGCACACATTACCACGGTATCTACATCACCATCTTAGTGTGACTAATATTGTCACAGACAATGAAAGCAATAAATTGACGTCCAAATAAAGCACCTCCAGCTCTCCGCTGATTCCGTTATAGACCATGAATCCAAACTTTGAATTATATTAAACAAAATAAGGCACCAACTAATTATGAGGGAAAGAAAAAAAGAAGGAAAACACTATTTTGACCAAAAAATAAAAATAAAAATAAATGAAGGAGGGAGGGGGAGAGAGTAAAACTAATTGTTTATTTCGTAAGCCCTCTTTAGTTTAAAAATTTAATTGTAACCTATAAAAATAATTAAGGATAACAATTTTATTTGGGTATGTCTATTTATTTGTAGTGATCTGTTTTCACTCGAACATGAACAACCCGGTTTGAATAGATTTGAAGATATAAATATAACTCAGATTACGCGACCAATAAGAGTTTAGAAGTCCCTAATCCTATAATCATTTATCAACTTGTTTAATTATATCTTATTTTTAGACTAATTATAGTATGTCTAATATGTTATTATATATTTTTATTTTAAGTATGAAGTTTAATTTTTATGTATTATACGAATATTAAAAACATTATAGTTTTCAATTAGTTTAATTTAAAAGCTTATACAAACGTATTACAATTTATTTATTTATTTATAATGTGGAAATGAAAATAACTAAGCGGATGATAGGATATCCGTGCATTCCCTTAACCAATGAAGGGAAAACCTTTCCCATCCTTACTAACTTAAATAAATTGTTTGTTTGGTGTGGCATACATATCTTTCAATTGCTAATCAAGTAATTGTATTTATTCTTACTATATGAGGAAAATGCGAGACTTATCATAAGGCTTCTTAAACTCCAAAAATAAAAAGGGGGAATAGTTGTAAGTAGGTTGTTTGTTATTGTTATTTGTATGGCAATTGGTGAGAAGACTATCCTATTCTATTGTCATTCCTAATGACAATTCAATGAACTTTTTACGTTAAGATACTTACAGGCATGCACATATATGAAAATTTGACAAAATCTGATAGTTAAAAACAAAAATTTCTTGATAGTATGTTTTTTTTTTTCATAGGTTGAATTTGTAGTCATCCTTTGAATTTATTATACAATTGTAATTTTCCATTTAAAATTTTAACCAAGACTTGCTAATCAAGAACAAGATTATAATGTAAAATCTATTATAGTCTAATTTATAAGGTTTAATGCCTTAAATTAAGTTTTAATACGAGAAGTGTAATTTATATCCGTAGTAACTCTTTTAAAACCGTTAAATTCAAATAAGTTTATATCTTTTATGCAAAATTTAAAAAATTTGATCATCATATAGTTCCACGTTGAAATATGTAGTAAGTAGTTATTAAAAAAGGAAGAGAAATATGTAGTATTTAGGGTATAAAATAAGTATACAAATCTTAATAATGTGAGTTCCTAATTATAAAAGCGTAAGTATTTAATTATTAAACATGTAATTCACGTCGATAGTAACTATCTTATAATTGTTACATTTTAATAGGTTTAGGTATTTTTTTCTTTAACTTAAAAGAGTAAGGAATTCGAATTTAATATTACATAATCAAAAGCGTAATTATCACTAAATTATGCTTTGAATCATCAAGTTTACGTATTTCTTGCATGTTTTTTAAGCAAAAATTTTCTTTATTAACTTTGAAACATGCATTTACGTCGATAGTAACTATTTATAACTGCTACATTTTAATAAGCTCACGTCTTTTTATCTTTAATATAAAGATAAGGAATTCAAATTCAATACGTTATGATAAATCAAAAGTATAATTATTATTAAATTATGTTTTTAATCGTCAAATTATTACTTATGCTTTTTTTTATATATATATTTGATTTTAAAATAGTCCGATGTAAAAAAAAATGCGACAAGTATAAGTAGTTGCTAATTAAAAAAAAAAAACTAATTTACTACCACCGTACACGGCTAATATAAATAATTTGCGATATTCACTCGTAAAGGTAGTATTAGGACACCTTCCACATAAAGCCGTCCCCACTAGATATACAATTACTATTATATATTGTGTCCAAAGTGTCATCAAGAAATTAATAAAAAAAAAAAAAAAAGCTTTTCATAGAAGCTGACAAAATACTAATCATTTATAATTTTTTAAAAGCCAACGAATTTAATTTAATATTCGATTTAATCGAATTCAATAATAGAAAAAAGGGGAAAATCGGCCCAAAATACGAGCCGGAGATAAAGGAGGAGAAAAGGAAATGAAAAAACCGCGTCTTTGATATTCACGCGGTAGGTATTTAACCTAATTGCCACTCCTACTCTCCAATACACTGTATCTATTCTCTCTCTAACTTCTCTCTTTCTCTCTCTTAAAGCTCTCTCTAAAATCTCTCTCTCTCTATATTGTTGTTGTTGTTGTTGTTGTTATTGTTATTTGTCTGAAAGAAAGCTGTTTTTTTTCAGCGGCAACTTTGAGGCAAACAAGGCCTTAAGGCTTCTCCTTGTTTCTCGCTCTCTGGATTACTTGCCGCTTCGTTGCCGTGTCCGGACATTACAGTCTATGTGTTGATTTTGACTGGAGAAGAAGAAGAGAAGGAGCTAGGGCTTATCATTTTCATCGTTCTTCATTTGTAGCCAAGGTAAGAAATGGAAGGAAAATAATTTCAGTTCTGGAATTTCGGTTTTACTCTCCTGTTGGTAGGGATTTTGTCCGAATTGTTGGTTGAAGTTTTTTCTGGATTGTGTCAGAAAAAAGTTTGGTTTTTTAAGGTTTTTGAGATAAGAAAATGGAGGGAAGTGGGGAAACTGGAACCCGATGCAAAGGCCTAATTTGGCATTTGGTTTCGGAGCGTCTCAAATGGAGGAGTTCTTCCTATGCGTAATCTGTCGCCGGGTTTGAGCCCCGATAGCAGTAAGAGACCGGGAATACCTCCGTCGCACCCGAATAATCCGCTTCATTCGCTTCCGTATTCGAAGGGTTCGGCGGGGGCTCGATCGGGGAATTGGCAATCGAGTCCGCAGAGTTCGAGCCCCGGGCCTTCTCACACCCGGTCTCTGTCTCAGCCCGCGTTTTTTTCCCTTGATTGCTTGCCTCCGTTGAGCCCTTCGCCGCATCGCGAGCCCTCTCCGTCGTCGCTCTCGGACCCTGCTTCGAATGAGGTTTCGATGGAGGAAAATGTTGTCAACTCTCATGTGCCTTCGCTTCCTTCGCCCGTTAACCGGAGTAGCCTTCCTCCGCGCAAGGGTCATAGGCGGTCCAACAGCGATATTCTGTTGGGATTTAATGCCATGATTCAGTCTTCGCCTCAGTTGATACCCATCTCGAGCCGGGGTCTTTTGGACGGATTGGCTTCCGGGAGGGAGAACCCGATTCAGTTGGTGAAACAGGGTCAGAACAGGGATAGAGACGGGAACAACAATGCCAATGGGATTGGAGAGAAGAAACCCGAGGGGGAGGTCGTTGATGACTTGTTTAGTGCGTATATGAATTTGGAAAACATTGATAAAGTGAACTCATCTGGTACTGAGGACAAGGATTTCGATAGCAGGGTTAGCGCGTCCAAGTCGAATGGATGCGAAAGCAGCGACAACGAGGTGGAAAGTAGCATGAATGGAATTCACAGCAAAGAGAAGAGGGAAGGGGTTAAAAGAAGTGCTGGTGGTGATATTGCACCACCTGCTCGACACTATAGAAGTCTTTCGATGGACAGTTACATGGGAGATTTTCAACTTGACGATGACCCGTTAAAGCTCCTGCCAGTGGGAGCTGGAGCTGGTCAACAATCACCTAGTGGTTTGCTGGACGGGAATTCAAACAAGTTCAGTATGGAGTTTGGAAATGGTGACTTCAGCGCAGCTGAGCTGAAAAAGATTATGGAAAGTGAGAAGCTCACCGAGATAGCCTTAACAGACCCCAAACGTGCAAAGAGGTGCTGTGTATTTTACTACACCCCAATCATTGTATGTGTTATGTTATTGTGCAAACTTTTCATGTTTCATCTTTTCAAACCAGGATTTTGGCTAATCGGCAATCAGCTGCTCGATCTAAGGAGCGGAGATCACGGTACATTTCAGAACTGGAACACAAGGTTCAAACTCTGCAGACAGAGGCAACCACTTTGTCTGCCCAGGTTACAAAGTTACAGGTTGGTATCTGGGGTTTCTTGTATCACATATATCTTTTTACTGGTTTATTTTATTTTCACTGATTTGTTTTCATCTTGTCTAGAGAGATTCTGTGGGTCTATCGAGCCAAAACAATGAGTTAAAGTTTCGTCTTCAGGCCATGGAGCAACAGGCTCAACTCAAGGATGGTATAATGTTTTTCCTCCTCCTCCTTGTCTGTTTTTTTATAAAACCTAACTTCTGAAATATTGTTTTTGCCATGATGCCGCCGAGAGATGCCAAAATGTTCCGAGTTGATGATTAAAATGTTGTTGAAAGGACGTGGTACCTTTTCCTTGCAAAGATTTAGTAGTGTCATCCATTGAGAAGCACATATTTTTAGTTTAATTACAATGAATTAAATTTCTTGTTTGCTAATGCCCAGTGTTGATGTACCATCCGGAGTGCGAATTGTAAAAAAGCTCGACTTTACATTTGTGTTTATTTGCTAACTTTCGATTTGCTGAAAATTTGCATTGGCCAACTTGATGGTGCATGGATACACCCCAAAACTATGGCATGACACCTGTCCCTCCATGCCTAAATACTTGTTGAGAAGGATGTCAATAATTCAACTTTATTTACTAGTGGATTTTCAGAAATCTGGATATGGTTCTTAGTTGTTTTACTACCATGGTCATTCTACCTTCGTAGGAAACTGATAAGTACTAAATTTAAATTATATAAATTTAAATCGTGTCGTTGGATCTCATATAACTCTTTTCGAATGCCTCTCAGATAGTTTTTGTAATGGGTTCTGGATGAGTTTTATCATTTGTTGCATTTGCTTTTGTGTAGCGTTGAATGAGGCATTAGGCGCGGAAGTCCAGCGTCTAAAGCTAGCAGCTGCAGAAATTGGCGGGGAAGCTCACCTCTCGAACTGTATGGCTCAGCAGCTCTCCTTAAACCAACAAATTTTCCAGATGCAGCACCAGCAGCAAGTCCAGCTGAACCTTTATCAGCTGCAACAGCAACAACAACAGCAGCAGCAGCAGCAGCCACTGCGCTCTCAGCAGAATGAAACGTCTTCCCAGCAGCATAACGGAAAGGTTGCGGAGCGTGATTCAAACCAATAGGCTTGGCCAATTCATCTATTAGCTTCTGATAATTCAACTGCAAAGTGCGTGAACTTCTTTTTCTTTTTTTGAAACAAGGGTAGTAAGTTAAGAATGGGGTATATATATATATATATATATATGCTTTTAAGTCTAGAATTGGATGACTTTATATTGGATTGTTTCAATATTACTCAATATTCTGTCTTGTTCGGTGGGTTGGTATATTGTTATGTTGAGACACAATTGGAACTGCAGTCATAACTTTTATTCGGTTATTGTTTCCTCCATGATGCAACAGTTTTAAGATTGTTTGTGTTCATGAACTCCAGTTTCTATATATAAATATATATATATATATGTTGGCCATGAATTGCATTATATTTGCATTCACTTGCTTAGAATTACCAAAAATCTCTTGAATTGTATTTAGAAAAATGGTAGGAATGTCAATTTTAGTATCAATTTTTAAGTATCTAATCTATGTGATGTATAAGTTGTCATATTTTTATTAAAAATGTTTAAGGTATTATCACATTAATTAATTATATTAATCGATAAAAATATGATACATTAATTAAAGTTAGAATTAAAATTGATATTTTAATTCTTGCTTTGGGAGCATTCTTAAGGATGTTGGTGGCGTTAATATATATTAATAGAAGGCGGGTCTACAGTTTGAGATCTATATATTTTATTTTGTTTTATTTTATTTTTATTAATAGTGTGTATTTAATTTTGGAGGCATTAGGTCGTACTTGTCTCGCTCTTTGTTGTGGATAAGTATGCTGTTGGGAGAAAAGAGTGCAAACAGAAAAGGAAATAATCTTGCCCGAGAAAGTTGAAGACTTGCCTTTATCTTTTTCTTCTTACTTGTTTTCTCTTTGGGTCCAGTAAAGTTGACGCTGAACTCGCTAGTGAAATAAGTAAGGCCGGTCAAATGGGCCAGACATGGGCTTCAATGGTCCGCCCATTGTCTGATAAATATGATTTTATGGCATCAACTAAGCGAAATTCAGGCCACAAAAAAAAAAAATTAAGGGGAAAAAATTTAGAGGAGAATATTGAGATCTAATATTTGAAAGTGTTCCTATGGAAAAATTTCAAATAATGGTATTTCAGAAAATTTTTTAATTTTTTTAATGTGTCCCTATGGAAAAAATGCGTTTTCTTAGAAGCTTTCTTACTCGGATAAAGAAAAGATAAAATAAGACAAATAATAAACTCCTTTCTACCCGCACATATGCCTAGGTGGACCGTTTAAACCATAAACGACCCTAACATATTGTTGTTGTTGTTGTTGTTGTTTTTGTTTTCTTATTTATATTTTTCTTAAGATAAAATAGCTGTTATGTTAGTTAATAATCATTTCCAAAAAGGGCAAAAAAAATACTGCAAAAGATAAGTCATACCAAAAGCAAAAGTAGAAAAAACTATTATCTGAAACGCCCGCCCTTTTTCTTCTTTATTTCTCTTTTTTTTTTATTATTTATTTCTTCCTTTTCCCTCTCTCTCTCTCTCTCTCTCTCACATCGCAATTTATTTCGGTTTTTTATAATCATTAATAATTTAATAATAATAATAATAATAATTTATTAATAAGCCCCTATTCTCGAAAACCCAAATGATACACCTCTCAAGCTTTTATGTTTACTCTGCCCTTTATATTTATTTTTTATTTTTTCGCTAATTTAATACTTCTTTTTCTTTTCCTTTCTTTTCTTTTTGCTCACTTCTCATTTTTTGAATTAGGGTTTGTGTTTTCATTTTCCTTATCTCCTTCCCTCTTTCCTCGACGGCACCTGAAAACCCTAATCCCCTTCCCTTCTCCGATCTCTTTCACTAGCCGTTACCGGCCAGCCTTTCCCGCCAAAATCTCCCTCATCTCAGCCGTTGACTCCGCTGATTTTGAAAAAAAAAGTAGCCGTTAGATCTGCGGTGCTCAAGAGCCGTTCGATTAAACAAATTTTTATTTTATTTTATTTTTGGTTTTCTTTGACTGGACAAAAATGTCTGCGGCGGGAGCTGAGAAGAAGCTGGCCGAGGAGGAGGAGGGGAAAGAGAAGGGGGGAGAGCTTCTGTACTGCGGCGGCACGTGTTGGGACTCGATTGGCCGGAAGAAGGGACCCATGGAGGGCAACCTGGTCTCTCCCACTCGCCTCCGGCCTCTCATCGGCGTCGACATCCGTTTCGTCGCCTCCGGTTGCGGTATTTTTCTTTATCACTTTCTGTCTTGAAACATTGCAAAAATGTTGGCCGTTTTTGGATAATGTGAGAAAATCAAACATGGGTTTCTGTTTATTAGACCATTTTATATATATGTGTGTATATATGGTAATATAAAACATTTATATATAATGAATTGTTGGTTTAGTATCGTGTCATTGCGTGGCATTGGACGTCGAAGGACGTTGCTATACTTGGGGACGCAATGAGGTGCGTTTGGCCTTTCAACCTTTTTTTTTTTGGAGAAATAATGGGTGTTTGTTTATTTATTTATGTATGTTGTTTTGGTTATTTTATGCTGTTTTAATGATATTTAATTAACTTGAGAAGCGATTGTGTGCAGAAGGGGCAGTTGGGACATGGTGATAATATTCAGCGTGATAGGCCGACTACAGTATCTGAACTTTCAAAGTAAGTAAGCTGTAGTTGTATTTGAATGATCTTCCTTACGTTTAGTATTTAGCATGTCGAGGTCTATAATCGGGTTTTATGGTGAGGCCCTGTCGCCTGTTGGTCTAGATATGTTGAGGATTGTGTTAAGAGAAGTACTCTGAAGGATTACATTTTCCGCTTTCTTTAGTTCTGAACTTTCAGAATAAGTAGCTATATTAGTATTGGAATGGTCTGCATTTCCTTAGTTACTTGTAAGTTGAGAATTTTATCTAGAAGAATTCTATCAAGGATTAAATTTTGTATTTATAATCAAATAATGTACTGTGTTTTGCGTTTTATAGGTACAAAATTGTGAAAGCGGGAGCAGGGAGGAGTCACACAGTTGTTGTAACTGATGATGGGCAGTCCCTGGCTTTTGGCTGGAACAAGCATGGGCAACTGGGTACAGGTTCGGTAAGAAATGGTAAGTTTGAAGTCGTGGAACTCTTGTAGTTTTGCAGTGGTGAATCTCTTACAGAAATTGCTTTTGCTAGGCTGGAGGAATCTGAATCTGCTTATCTTGTATGATTGTTAATAGTTACAAATGGTAATACTCTATGATTAAACATTCTTCTCTAACTTTCTTGCTCTTTTTTTTTTAATGGTAGAAATCGAGGCATATCCTGTTCGCTGTCTTGTGTCTGAAGTCAAGACTACATCTTGTGGCGGTGATTTTACTGTTTGGTTATCTTCTGCTGAAGGAGCTTCTATATTGTATGGTTTGTAGGATTTCTGAAGGTTTTTTTTTTTTTTTGAACCTGGTTCGTGGTTTTCTGTATTTTAGTTACTCTATAGCATCTGATTTGCATACTGTTTCTGGTTTTAGAACTGCAGGCCTTCCACAGTACGGCCAACTTGGGCATGGAACTGACAATGAGGTATTCTGCTGGAAATTGTATTAATATGCTGTCTTTGTTTTCATATTTACTCAGTGATTTGTGTAGATATTAGTACACTCTCTGATTATGTTTGGATGTTGTCTATTTTTTGATAGTTATAAGCGTTCTTCTTAAGGTTTGACATAATCTTGAGTGTTGTTACAGTACAATACAAAAGACAGCTCCGTGAAACTTGCTTATGAAGCCCAGCCTCGCCCAAGAGCAATAGCTTCACTTTCTGGGGAAACCATTGTGAAAGTTGCTTGTGGATCAAACCATACAGGTTTTACAGTTTTTGTTCTCTCTCACTTTCTATATATATATATATATATATATATATTATAAATATACGTATATATGTATAGATACATAGCGTCTTCACAATACTCACTGTTGTTGTATGCTTCATTGTGTTCTTTGGTCTGGGATCCAGTGGCGGTGGATTCAAATGGTTATGTTTACACGTAAGTGCTTTTATTTATTAGAGTTTTAATCTCAATTAAGTATTATTATTTCTTCCAATAATATGCTCTAACCTCTCTCTCTCTCTCTCACTGGCAATCTCAAATAATGACTCACTGTTTTTTGTAATATCTATAGGTGGGGATTTGGTGGTTATGGAAGGTTAGTACTTGCTCTGGCTCTTGTGATGTTTATGCATTTTCAGGCCATTCTAGGTGGCTTGTTGGATGTCTTTTCCAAAAACTCCAATACCCATTCGTAAATGAAGACATGCATGTTTGAAGGAATTACATACACATATATATAACGTGTCTCTATATGCTTTGCTTAACTTCTCTTATTTCTCCTTTCACCTTTCATGTAACTCCTTGGGTTTTCTTTCCAGGCTTGGACATAGGGAGCAGAAGGATGAGTGGGTCCCTCGTCGAGTTGATGTTTTCCAGAGGCATAACATTTTACCTCCTGATGCAATAATTTCGGCTGGTTCTGTTAATTCTGCATGTACTGCAGGTACTTAATTTTGTATTACTTGGGTTTTGTTTTTCTTACTAGTTATTAATCATCTGTGACAAACGTGTTAGCTTCTTCATCTTGGTCCCCCTACTGGTAACCTTACTTTGTGGAACGTAGTTTCTGTTCTTTTGCCTTGTACAGTTCATGAGTTTTCTGTTTATTTTATAAACTTCACCTTGATATTTGACGTTCCACCTGAAATCAAGAATAATGGAGTGGAAGCGATTTCGTTTTACAAACTGGTATTATGGTGAGATTATCCAAGTTTCTCTTTCTACCTTACTTCAGGTGGGGGCCAATTATATATGTGGGGAAAATTAAAGACCACAGGCGACGATTGGATGTATCCCAAACCTCTCATGGATTTAAGGTGCTTGTCTCGGTTATTTTGTTTAAAGCAATGCTTTCTCTTCTTCCTGTACAATCTTTTGCTATCTAGAGCTTCCCCTTTAGGTCTTCATAATCTGGTATCTTTGGGCCTTTTGAGATGTGTAATACAATTTAGATTGAAGGATGTCATATATGATTACAGTTGATGGTTTGGCATCCTTGCTGAGACAGTTTTTCTTCTCTTTTTTAAAGTGGCTGGAATTTACGTTGCATGGATTCTGGTAACATGCACCATTTCGTTGGTGCCGATAACTCCTGCATAAGTTGGGGTCATGCTCAGCATGGAGAGCTTGGATACGGTCCCATGGGCCAGAAGTATGTGATCTTTCACCTATGAACGTTTCTTTCCGTGGAGGTCGTCTGCTCACCCCTTTACCTAATATTTGCTGCTGTGCTATTTCCTTACTGTAGGTCTTCTGCAGTGCCCAAAAAGGTGGATATTCTTGAGGGTATGCGTGTTATCGGGTAAATATCCGTATCCATTTTAATTCATATATCTTTACTGTGAGGATCAATGATACATCTGGAACATTAAAATTATATTTTCTGTCCAGTGCTGCATGTGGTTTGGGCCTTTCCATGGTGATTGTTGATAGAACTAATGTTGCTGACCGACTTGATCAGGTAACTCCCTCTAGAACTAGAATAACATCCTTGACATTATTGGAACTTTCGATTTAAAAAGAGTGAGTTTTCATCAGTTATATAAATGCAGTACTGTTAAAGTAGTAATCAATAATCATATTGACAAATCCATGGTTCTTTTTTTTTGCTTCACTTCTTATTATTGTATCGGTTTTCTGTTATATTCATATTGTATCTAGTGAAAAAATAATCATATTGACAAAATCCATGGTTACTTGTTCATTTGTTTGCATTCCAACGTTCTCAATTAATTGGATATGCCCGTCTTTCTGTTCATATTCACTATTCAGTAATTCTAGTGAAAAACATCTTATTTCTTGCTTTGATTTTATCTTGTTCATTGAAGTAACAGCCATATTTTTTCCCTTTTCACCCTCTCTTTTTTTAATCAAGGATGATGTTCAGTTTAATTTTTGCTCATTTGTTCTTTGTTTTAGCCGCTGCTTGTCTTCTATTTTCATACGTATACTTGTATAACGATCATTGAATTCCAATTTTCATGTTCTCTGGCAGCTTGACGTATATGACGGCAAATCTTTCGGCGAAGGTATGATGATTTTATGGTAGCAATGTGAACCTTAGATCTATTTGTTACTAGCAAATATGACTATTTTTGGTTCTGGATTTTCCAAATCATTCCCGCTGGGGAGATCCGAACCCTTTTTTTATCCCTGATCTTTTGATAAAAGAGATCATTTTTTTTTCAGAAAAAAAATACGAGGTAGTATGAATAAAGCTTTATTTTTCGATTCATCCCTGGACTGTTGAATACCTCATATTCAAGAATTGTTTTTGATCCAAGTTGTTTTTGATAATTTCTGAGATTAGTATTGACGGTTGTCAACTGACCCTGTATTGCATATGCAGGCTTTGAGAATTTTAATCTGGTTGTTTGACTTGCGAGTTCACTCGTTTCAGGGAGTGAAGAACCCGACAACCAACCTGTAGTTGCCAAGAAATCTTCCAAGAGAGGTGCCGCCAAAGCTTCCGACAGTTCAAAGAAGAGGAAGAAGGGGAAAGAATCATCTGACTCTGACGGTGATGATGACAGCGAAGATGGTGATGATGATGTTGATGAGGACAGTGATAACAGCGATGAACTGGCCAACGGGAAGAGCCAAAATAAAAAACGGGGTGGGAAAGTTTCTGGTGGAGGCCGTGGTAAAGGTGCTCAAAAAGCATCTTCAGGGGAAAAACGTGGCCGGGGACGTCCTCCTTCTGCAAACAAGAGTTCCCGGGCTACTGAGGGGAAACCTGGCAAACGAGGAAGGCCTCGTAAGCTATAAAATTGTACGACATTTTGGAAATTTTGTTCTCTCAGTGTAGAGAAGTTACTATACTTTTCAACCAATTGGCTGCTGTATCAGCACCTATGTTTTTTTAACGTCATATAATTTTTAATTGGAAAATTTTCTATCATTTTCTCTTCCTCTAAATTTCATGAAAGCGCTTATGCTGTGAGATTTTAAGGAAACAATACTGATCTTATGTTAGCTACAAAAGTAAGCATGATCTGATATTCTAATTAATTTTATGTTTTTTTTTTAATTAATAAACGAGTAGAGAGTAGCGAAAAGATAAATATTGCGTGGCGTATGATGCATCGTGCATCCAATCACAGAATGGTATATTTGTTTTGGTTTACATTGTCTAATTCGTTTTTTTTTTTTTTTTTTTTTTTTTTTTTTTTTTTTTTTGGAGTATATGAGAAACCTAAAAGTAGGGGCCAATTCAGGTCAGTTCAACTGTTATTTAACGGGTTTTTCTAACCCCCCACCATTTCCCTCGGTAAAAAAAAAAAAAGGTTATTTAATGGGCGTAATATACTGAAAATCTTGGGGATGGTATTTATATATAAAAACCAATAAAGAAAGGGGACTTCTACAATGGGCCACAACCCCTTTTCCCCATCGGTGGGGTAAAAAAATCTGAACCCTTCGATTAAAATCGTGAGGTCTGCAAATGTGAGTCCCACAGCCGTCCAACTACACCATCATACAATGGAATAATAAATGATGAGTTTAGTCACCAACGGCTCTTCCAATACGACTAAGCGTTTTAAGATTTTTTTTTTGTTCCTCTTGAAAATGACCACTCCCTTGTGACTCATTTGTTAATAATAATAACAATAATAATAAAAATTTTCCAAAACCCATATTCTGGTGAAGATCGCCCATGGCTGGGGGTTCATCGGCGACCCACAGATCTGAAAAAGCTTCAGAGGGCGATTTAATCTAACCACAAATATCTTACTCCATTGATGGGATAAGGGGTTGTACCCCATTGTAGAATTAGAGGAAAATTCAAAAAAATACGGAAAAAAAAAAAGGTACATGGGAAAAACTAGTTTGGATGTCCAATCCAATGGTATTTTCATAAGAGCGGATCTTTTTTAGATTTCTTGTTTTATTGATTATCTTTCAATAATATTATATCATATCATCAGAATTTAAAAATTTAACAATATAAAAAAAATTAATTACTAAAATTTTTTGAACAAATTTATTAATTGTAGGAGACAATCAGTAAAATTAAAACAGTAGATTTAGATTCTTTTCATAATCTATAGAAAATGGACCCAAAGACTCACTAGGCCTTCCCAAAATCTTATCCATATCCTCTGCCGTAATTTTATCCTTGTCTCAGTACAGTTTGGGACTTGGATCTGTTTCATAATTACCAAAACAATACTCCTACAAAAAGTTCAACTTGCATTGCCCTTTTTTGCTTAAAAAGATGAGGAAAAAGAAACTTCAGGCTAATTAAATAATTCAAACGAAGAGATTTCAATCACAGTTTTGTAATAATATTAACTTGACCATTCTTCAAAAAAAAAAAAAAAAAAAAAACTTTGACCAGACAAATTTGGAAAGATTCTAACAAGAGAGAGTGGATTAATATCACGGTAATCGTACTTATGATTATTGCCAAGTGGTCCAGGTTTCCTTGTCAAGTTATTCCAATAGTGAGATTGGATTTTTTTTTACTCTTTTTAAGTCTTAGCCATCCACCAGTTGCTAATTGGTCATAAAAAAAAAGGGTAAAACTGAATGACTTGTACTAATCATCTATTATTGCTTTTCAGTATGATTTTCTATTGAGCACGAAAAATATACATCTACAAGATGAGCGCTGTTTTTAACCATTAAAATCTTAATGTCATTTTAATCAGATCCAACGTTTAGAAAGAAATTATTTATAAAAAGCTCCGAAAAGTAAAGAAGGGTCTAAACAAAAGTGTGCATGGATTTTGAGATCTTGGGAAGCTATTAGCTTGAGCTTGAGGATTGGAATTATATATAAATATATATATATATATATATTATGATATATACAAGTAGGGACCATATATAAAAGCACTAATACTGTTTGCTTCTAACGTGAAGAGGAGGAGGAGAAGAAAAAAGAAAGAAAAAGTTTGTGACCTGTGAGTGAGCCAGGTGCGGCAGCTTTCATCGTGGTTATTGAGACCAACTCGAAACAAGCTTGTTGGAATAAATTAAAGCTAGAAGGGTCACCCCATGCAAACAAACGCAGGCCCCATCTTCTACAATCATGATAACTATTATTTGTATGTTTCCTTTGATGAGAGATTAAAATTTACATTTATATATATATATATATTTATATACATATATACACACGTTTTATGTTCTCCTGCACATGAGCCTTAAATTATATAGCAGTGGAAGTTGGAAATCTTTTTATTATTTGTTTATTATTACGAAATGATTATGTTAGAAAATTAATTGATTTAACTTAACTTCTCTGTGAATTTTTTAATCAGATTTAACCTCACTCCATTACAAGAAAAAAATGTATGATAAAAAACATTAGAACTGATAAAAAGTTAGTCTCATTCATAGATCCGATGCATATTATGGAAAATGGTGGAGCCACTTGAAACCGAATGGGAGCTTGCCGCTCCCACCAGTTTTTTTTTTTTTTAATTAATTTTTTTAGTAAGTTATTATTTTTAAGTTATATTTTTTGTCTTGATATGAGGTTTTTACATGTATATCCTCACTAAATTTTAATTTTTTTTTTATTTCTCTAATTTCAAAATAAAAGGCTACCTTTCGCTGCTGATTGTGGGATTCAATTTTTAAAAGGTATTGGTTTATCCATCTTTGCTTTTAGATGGTTGTCTTTGTAGTTGGTATTTCTATACAATATTTTAGATTTTAAAATATTCCTACCTATATGTAAATTATATATATATATATATATATATATTTTGGTACTGAGATCTTTGTAAAAATCAACCCAAAAGACAGCTAAATCCCACAATGAGAGTAGTCATTCCAAGAGAACCCCCACTTATTTGTCATTTTCTACTTTGACATGCAACTTGTATCTTCTTACATACATTTCCTGGCCACATTAATCCGAGCATCTGAGAGGATATGTGCGACGACGCTATTCCATACATTAATATTTCCTTAACGTTTTATAACGATCTGGCCCCTAACATGTGAATTCCATTAATGCCAATGAACAAATATATATATATATATATATGTATTTATAAATTTGTGTCACAATTATATATACATATTTTTTGTTTGTCCACTATGACGACTTTATTTTTGTAATAAATCTACAGAAGGGATGTGATAAACCTCAAAAAAAAAAAAAAAAAAAAAACTATGGATAAATATTTGTCACAAACGAGATCAAGAATGATTATTATTTCGTCACATAAGAATGCTTATTATAATCTAATTCTTTTTTTTTCTCTTGTTCATCTTTTTTACACTTAGATCTATATTCTCCGATTATTTATTGAATGTACCACCACCCTGTACTAAGAAAGAAACTTAGCCAGCGGAAAAGCTAATGCGATGACACTCATTAATTATAAGACAAATTCTTTAAGTACTATCATATTTAGTCCCCCTACCATACAATTTGAGTTTAAACAGTAGTATATGTGACACATAAACCAATAAGAATCGACTTAATAAGGTACAAGGCAACAAACATGCCATACTAAAAAAGTGACAATTCAATTGTTTTTTTTTTTTTTTTTTTTTTAGTGTAGAATTTGGCTACTTAGCGCATATTTTCTCCAAAACGGTTCCCATAAACGGTGAATCAATCATAGGGCATTGAAAAGAACAGTTATCACTCACATGATCTTGGAAGGCCCTCTCACTCTCTCTCTCTCTCTCCCCCCATGTGACTAGTGGCTCCACCAAACGTTCACTGAAGAGAGAGAGAGAGAGAGAGAGAGGAGAGAGAGAGAGAGAGAGGTCCATAGGGTGGACAGTCATATGATGTTGTACCTGTTGTGCTGGTAAAGATTATTTGATGAAATTAACCCTCTACCTATTAAGTAAAATAGGTCATGTGTCTGTTTGTGTTCTCTCTGGCTTTGCTTTCAATGACCTTTAAAAGCAAACCATAAAAAAAAAGGCCTACTTAACCAAAGTGTCCAATTTGTTGCTGTGCTAAAAGAGATTTTAAAAATGGTTTTTATATTGGTTAGGTGCCCCATTAGTTGTATTCCCTTAGACAAGGGAAGAAGACCATACAACTAACTAATGCCATTTTTGGAGCCATTAATATATATAAATATAATGTTTTGAGAGACCTCTAAAATCCTTACAGAATATAATGTTCGGTTGTGATGTAGCAATGGTTTATCTTTTCTAGCTTCAATGTTTTTATCCGATTTAGTATTTTATTGTATATTCCTCCTCCTCAATATCTTGGGACTACTTAGATTTATCGAAAGTTCTTATTTTTTCATGGGCAGACAAAAAATTATATCCTATTCCAAATATATATATATAGCTAGCAGAAAATCAGAAAAATCAAATCCCTGTCTTTAATAATCTCGTGATTAAACGGTGGACTTTCTGTAGTTGAATACATATACATAGATATATGTACATGTATTTATGTATTTATCTTGCTAAAAAAATATGTATATATTTGAAAGAACGTGAGTTGAGTCAATATGTCAATTTCTTATAGTAGACGAAACATTCATAATATATTTGGATTGAATAGTTTGATATATGAGATGGGGATATACGACAATGTCGTTTAGATTTGAAGAGGTGAAGAGTCGAAAACATCAATCAAACTCGAGATCATAATGTTGTAGTTGGGTCGCACATGACAGACTCATGGCAACCCACTTGCACAATGCAAGGTTGCTGCAGATTTAGAGCGGATCTAAAGATGGCACGCCTTTGTGTTTGTTGCAAAAATAAAAAAATAAAAAAAATAAAAAAAATCATTTTTGCGCTGCTTGTGGACCAGGGCTCCCATGTGATCTAACGTGTCACACAAGACAGTCGTCCACGTGCCCCGGGTGGACAAAATAGCTGTCAAAATGGATGGGGTAGGTTAGGGATTACCAGTTGTTTAGAGGACCAATTATTTGTTAGAGAGATACTAGACAACCTTCTTTGTATCCCATAAGACACCGTTTTTATTTATTCTTAATCCTCCACATGAGTGGGGGTCCCACGTTAATTGTCGTTTTTTCTTCAAAAGTTTTTTTGCACTTTCTTTTTCTCAACAATAATTCGTGATAAGTAGTTCCTTTCACTTTTAATCAATTTCTCGCATAGCAATTAGCCATTTCCATAGAACTTTTAGAAGGTTCAATTTTTGTCATTTCCTTTTTTTTTTTTTTTTTTTGATAGATTATACTAAAGGTAATGACTTACAAAGAACAATTCACCCCAAAAAAAAAAAAAAAAAAAAGTCTTACAAGGAACGATTATTTTCATGATAAACATGTCATTCCAGCAATGAGCAAGCAATGTATCGCTTCTCAAATACAGTGAATCTGAATTTTGTTGAGTTTTAAGAGGTTGGCGTGTTACTTTTTTTTTTTTTTTAAATAGCTTGTTACTTTTGGTCCTTGGATTTGAGTAAATCAGTACAATATATTGTCTACAAGTACGGCTGTGTTAAATAATAAAAAAAAAAAAGACGGTTGTGTTATACTAATTTTGGCTTACTTCTGATCGTCCAAAGTCATAATTCAATAATCATAGTTAATCAAATTAAAAAGTATGATTGGATTATCTTTTTTTTAACAAGGATACTAACTCAAATTTTAATTTTTAAATACTAATTTATATAATATATGAGTTGTTTTTTTGATTATAAGTGATTAAAATACTATCACGTTAATTGATTAATTTTATCGATGAAAAGATGAGGCATAAGTTCGTACTTAAATTCTTAGCCCTACTCTTATTTCTTTGATGGAAGGAATGACATTATTTTACACAAAAAAAAAAAAAAAAAAAAACTTGCAATAGTTTCTAATTTCTCATGTTCCAAATCCAATCTCTACTCCTTATTAAGGAAAAAAAAAAAAGTTCCAATACTCATCTCTTTTTTTAAGGGTCGATATTTATCTTTTAAGTCTATATTTTTTTATTTAAATTTAAGGGAGAATTTAATCTTTATTTATTTTTAAATAAAATCAGATGTAAAATTATTATAAGATTATGTTTTTAAGCATATTTTTTAATGAAATTTTCAATCTTTTTTTTCAAATCTCCTTAAATCACGAGTTTTTTTTTTTTTTTTCCAATGATATTTGCAAAAGAAAAAAAAAACCATGGGACACAGAGAAAAGTTAATGTCGCCCGATTCCAAAGATAAAATAATTACAGAAGGGCCCACACAAAGACAAATAATAAAGGCCAGTAGATAAACTCTGATTAGCAAGCACAAAAACATAAGATTTTTTGAAACAGCGGCCACGCTTGATGTTTTAACTGGGTAAAACGCAGCACCAATCTCTCGCAGGTATATTGTCGTCTCGCGAATTCAACGGTTGGATAAGATATTATTATTAATGTCATTATATTCAACAAACTTTATAAATTACATTTTTTCAATCTACTGGAATAATTTACACAAAAAAAAAAAAAAAGAAAAGTAAAGAGATATGACAGGCTTTCATGAAAATATTTGTCACCCTCTCTCTCTCTCTCTCTCTCCCTCCCTCCCAACGGACATGCCGTAGACTTCAACGGGGCAGATAAATGGCGGACTCCAATGTAGGAAATTAACTAGATTTAAGGAGCCTTTTGAGGTCCGGGTTCTTGGGCCTTTTCTCCTTTGTCTACAATTTCCAACGCTTCTCACCTACATAGACGGTTTTTTTGTCTTCGAGTCACGTAGAGAGAGGGAGAGAGAGAGAGAGAGAGAGAGAGAGAGAGTGAGTGAGTGTGGTCTGAGAGAGAGGAAATTACTGGTTAGTGAAAAAAAAACCAAAAATAAAAAATAAAAAATGGGAAAATCTACTTCTTGTTTCAAGATTATCACCTGCGGTAGCGATTCAGCGAACAAGGATGATATCGAAGTCACTGAGGTATTTTTTTTTTTTTGCTTGTCTGATGAAAATGGAAATGGAATTTTTGTTTTAAGTTATTGTTTTAGTTGCTGTGTTTTGATTTGCTTTTTTTTTTTTTTTTTTTTTTTTGGGGTTGTAATTTGTTGGTTTTTGATTATGAATTGCCAAAATGCTTGGCGGCGTTACTTGGAATCGCCAATGCTCTGAATGCAAATAATGGAAAACGGAAGTTTTTGAGAAAATTAAATTGTTTATTTTTTAATTGTAATTTTTATGCAAAGATCTGAGGAACCGAGTATCATCACTGAACAGAGTTTGTATGCAACTTTGCGGATCTTCGTTTATATATTTCATCAAGAGAAGTAATTGGAAGATTTGTTATTTTAATTTTTAATTTGTTATGCTTGCTTGTTCAAGTAATAACTTAAGAATCTGGAATATGATTTGTTCATATTAATGGAAACAATTTCCCTTTAGCCGTGATATTAAGAGAAAGTTGAGGTCTTAATTTGAATGTATGATTGCGGATGGATTCTCTTAAATCTCAATTTTATTTTGTTGTAAATCTCAGATTTCCAAGTTATTTCCTTTTTTATTTATGTATTTATTTTAAAGAAGCTTTGAAAAAGTTTAAAAAGTAAGAAGATAAACCTTAAAGAGATATATTTATTAATGCCGGTTGTACGGAAAAGTCACCACACAAACATCACCATATTCCTAATACCCCTTTAATCATCAACACAGTCAATTTCTAACGTTCTTATTCATTTTTATTGTCTGTTGATTTGCATTGCATAATGCCAGGACGATGTCAGCTATAAGAGAAAAAGAAAAAGAAAAGGAATAGAAATATAATTATAATTATTATTATTTTCTGATTATGCAAAGTTGGTTTTTATCGTTAGAAGACATTATTATTTTCTGATTATCCAAACTCAGTTATTTATGTGCTTTTTTAATGGTTCTTTGAGAGTTGGGACCCATACTCTAAATTATTGTGGTAATAATGTAGTTCTTTTTTTTTTTTTTTGTGTAATTCTGTAATTAAAGCACTAATTATTTGTTTTGCTCTCTGTAAATCTGTTGTAATCTAATTAATGCCGAGTCAATTTTGTTATAGAGTAAGGGTTCAAGCGATAAACGTGGGTGGAGTTTTCGCAAGAGGTCTGCACGTCATAGAGTGCTAAGCAACACTGTGATCACGGAAACCCCAACTTCTGGAAATAAGGAGGGTTCGGAATCTGCCAATGTTAACTTTGGAGCACCAGCTGACACTACCGTTCAAGAGAAAATCTCTGTGGTACATTGCAATGATGAGAAACCCCAGTTGATAACCACAGTGAAAGCAGAAGTACCAGACACTGTAATAATTGCTGAAAATGAAACTGAGACTGGAAATGAAAAGGAAACTTCACATGAAAAGCAGACTAAAAATGAAAATGAGACCGGAAATGAAAATGGGACTCAATTCGAAAAAGAAACTGATGCTGAAGTTGAGGAATCTGTTGTCCTTGCCATCCAGACTGCTGTTAGAGTCTTCTTGGTAGTTTCTCTTTTCTATTTTTTCAAGTATAAAACTGAACTTATAGTAGCCATTTGTACTGATTTTTCGTCAAATTATATACCAGGCTCAAAGAGCACTGCTAAAGCTAAAAAACATTGTTAAGTTGCAAGCTGTGGTTCGAGGTCATATTGTCCGCAGGCATGCTGTAGGAACGCTACGGTGTGTTCAGGCCATAGTGAAAATGCAAGCTCTTGTTCGTGCCCGTCATGCTCAGATATCTCTGGAAGGATCAAGTCAAAAGTCAGATGGGAAGGTAATATTACCTAATTCAAGTTTCACTCTTCCTTAATTACATGTTCTATGGAGCTTATGATTAGGAATAAAAGGAACAATCATAACGTGGAAGATACAAAATTTTTAGGCCTATGGCTTCTCTATAGGTTTCATTAACTAGTACTTAAAGGAGACATGATGCCTATATACTTCACACTGGCTGAGGTTAGATGTCACCGTTGGAATGCTGAAGCATTTGCCAGGGAGTTCAAAATTTGCTTTCATAAAATATTTTTAATTTTTACTCATGCTGCTATTTGTGCTGTCTTTTATGTAAATCATCTTTGCACACGAACTCTCTCCCTTTCTTTGTTGCCATTCACTTGGGGATCACAAATTCCATTGCACAAGGTACTAGGTGGTATAATACAAATATTTTCTATTCTGGCATTTTTTACTCGGATTTGTCATGTTTCAGAAGCAAGAAAATGTAGCGAAAAAATCGAGTGGGGTGAAAACTAGCACCGAGAAGCTACTTAGCAATAGGTTTGCCCGCCAGGTACAGTTATTGTTTTGCATGTCTATTGTCTTGCAAGTATGTTTAATGCTATTTATCTCGCATGCTTGTATATTGTCTCATGGGGTTATTATTTGAAAACAGCTTTTACAATCAACACCAAAGACCAAACCTATCAACGTTAAGTGTGATCCTTCTAAACCAGATTCTGCTTGGAAATGGTTGGAGAGGTGGATGTCGGTCTCATCAGTGAATGCTGCAGAGGCGAAGAAAGTAGAGTCAGTCACAGAGCAACAGGAAGCAGAAAAGGAAGAAAATACTGAATCTGTATTGGAAACCAAAGTAGATTCTGAAATCATTTTTGAGTCGATGGACTCGAAGCCCAGTAGTGTCCATGAATCAGCTGTGCCATCTGAAAGTGAAGACAATCTGATCACCTATGAGGCAGACAAATTTGAATTTCAGCCATACCATTCTACCACTTCTTCAATGCTAGATAATTTTGAGCAGCATAAGATTGAGAACACAAGCACATCTGACGTGAAAGAGTCCTCGGCAGAGATAAATTCTCTTAAAAATCAAGATATGCAGCCAGATGTGGATTGTCAAGTCGAGCACAAACGTCATTTTGAGGAACCTGAAATGGAAGCTGAACAACCAGAGCGTTCAATGAAAAGACATGCCTCAGAAGAACTAGAGACAGAGCCGGAGGCGAAGAAATTTGTTTATGGGTCTAAGAAGGCGAGTAATCCTTCGTTTATTGCTGCCCAGTCAAAATTTGAAGAGCCGAGTTCAACAGTCAATTCAGGTCGGACGATGAGTCCATCCTATGAAGAAGCGGGAGATGACTCACACAAGGACACGATCTCTTTTGAGACACAATCAGCAATCAGGACAAAGGAGATAGGTGTAGCAGATAGTCCAGTTCATGGATCAAGAATTCAACTTGGTGGCTCCGAGTGTGGCACCGAACTCTCTGTTACTTCCACTCTTGATTCACCTGATAGATCTGACATTGGAGCCATGGAACATGAGCATGAAGCAAAAATTTCAGAGGAAGGGATTCACAATCCTGGTAACAGCGACAAAAATTCAGATCTTGAGGCAAAGGATACTCCTGCAGTCACAGAGTCTTGCTTGTCTCCTTCACTCCCTGATAAGCAAGATAAACTTGATATTGCGAACGGAGAGTCTGTTAGCCCCGTAGTTTCAATAGATTCACCACAGATAGAGCTGAAGCTAGAGAAGAATACTTATGAGTTTCAGAGGGAACAACAGAAGCCTGAAACGGGTGTCCAAGCACATGTGTCATCTCCAGAAGCTTCTCCAAAAAGCCACCTGACTGCTGCTGAATCCCAAGGAACACCTGCTAGTCAGGTTTCAGTGAAAGAACAAAGAAATAAATCTGGCAAGAGCGGGTCTGACAAGAAACGTAGGTCGCTATCTGCCGTTAAGAAATCTCCCTCAAATGCAAATCATGATTCTGGCTCACGAAGCAGCGTGGAAAAATTGCCTAACGAACAGAAAAATGGAAAGAGATGGAATTCCTTCGGTTCAACAAGACCTGAGAACAGTGAGCAAGAGCCACGAGATAGCAGCAGCAGCAGCAGCAGTTCTCTCCCTCACTTTATGCAGGCAACAGAATCTGCTCGAGCAAAGGTCAGTGCAAACAACTCCCCAAGATCCAGCCCTGATGTGCAAGACAGAGAGATTTACATCAAAAAGAGACATTCTTTGCCTGGTGCAGCAAACGGAAGGCAGGGATCTCCACGTATCCAAAGGTCGACATCTCAAGCGCAGCAGGGTGCAAAGGCTACTGGTAGGCATGCTCATTACATTTTCTAAACTCCAATCCATTTTATACATTTTTCTAGAAAAGTTGTGTTCTGCTTTGGGCCTTTATACATTTTCACGCACTTTATGCGATGACATGATTACTGATTGCTTGAATTTCGGATTCATTCAGAGAGAAAATGGCAGAGGTGAAGATTGATCTGAGAATATCTTGAAAGGGAAATGGTGGCAGGTGACCAGTCCTCGACCGGCAATTTGGAGTTAATAGTTGATCATTTACTTGACTTGTAGCTAAGCTACTTTAGTTTTGTACTCCAGCTGCTTCTGCGGCAATGGTGCCTTGGTTAATCCATGCAAGTTCCTGGGAGTTTCTCTTTCTACATACATATATATATATATATATATGTATATGTACGTGACAAGTGAGTGAGATTTTATGTAAATTTTATATTTACAACTACCATTATTTTTTTATTAGTTCGTGTTACTATCTCAAAATGACATATTTGGGTTTGAAATTGTTAGGTTTGGTATAGATGCATTTGCTTGTTGATCCAAAGTTGAGAGGCAACTATGTATAAGGTGAAGTGCTTCTTGAAGCCTTCCTTATTGTGTGTCATTGTAATAAACTGGATGTTCTATGTTTCCCGTTGATTTACTTTCATGGCGTTGTCAGATTTTTTATTATTATTTTACCCTCTCTCTGTATCTACCTATCTTTAATTGTCTTGGTCCACCTCCTCCTGTAGGTCTTGTGATTAATTTGTCTCATGAAATTACGTGTAAGAACTTATGTGAAATACCAAAGAGAAAAGTCTTGATAGTTCCCCCATTGGCTTTCATTGACAAGGTGTTTTAAGCAAACCCACAACGTAAAATTGAACCGTTACACTCTTAAGTAACTATATATAAACAAGTTTTTTTAACTATTGGATTAAATTTTTAATAATCGAATTTATTATAAGTATCATTGTTAAAACAATGCACTATATATCTGAAGAGTGCGTCCCATTACTAAAGCGATTGGTAAAATCTAATTTAATGATTCAAAATATTTAATCTATAATTAGAAAAATAGTACATTTTTTTTTAATATTTTTTTTCCAAACTACAGCAAGACCTGAGTTTATAAACCTGGTATCAAGTCCCCTTCGAGACAGTAGTTTTTTTTTTTTTTTTTTAATAGGTAAAGTGAGGCAGTGTTTTGTTCTTTATTTGTCATTACATAGGGTAAGAATCTAATCTGGCAGAACAACAATACGACTCAAAAAAGACAAGCTGGAACTGTTGGGAGGAAAAAAAAGAAAACAAAAGAAAGAAAAGGTGTAGGCTATTCAATGGTTGAAGTTTTTTTTTTTTTTTTTTTTTTTTTGCTGAGAATTCAATGGTTGAAGTTTGAATTGATTTTCCATCGCCCTAAGAGGAGGCTCTTAGAAGTCCACGTGTCCAACTAATATTGTTTGATTCCTCTGTTGGATATAAAAATTTTAAATTAAAATTAATTAATTTTTAAAAAATTAATAATAATTTTTATTAATTTAAAAAAAAATAAAAAAATAAAAATAAAAAATTTAAATTGAAGATGCGAATCAAATAGAGGCTTATTTATTTTTATTTTTGTCTTCGGAACTAGCCTAAGATAAAGAATCATGCGAACTAGGATACTTGGAGTATTCTCCTTGTTTTCACCTGAATCATGGTTGTCATTCAACACAAAATATATTAAGCTCTACTTAACTTACCGATCCGGTTTTTTTTTTTTTTTTTTTTTACATGATTCCTTGGATTGATTAGTTGCTAGAATAGATTTATCAACCAATCGTTTTGTGAAGAATGGACGTGGTGACATCGAAAAGTTTCTGTTTCTCAAACATTATAACTTTTTTGCTACTTTCTTTGCAAAATGGCACCCACCTTCCAAATTGAATATCTATTTTTAATATTCCAAAAACTTTTGTTTGTTTGGTGGAGTAGTTTGAGTTGAGATTTTTAAGTTTCAATAGTAAAATTTTTTGAATTTTCAAAAAACACAAAAAACTTTTTAGGAAAAAAACAAAAATTTTTTAGAAAAAAGACAAAAACAAAAAAATTGAATTGAATGGTTTGAGTGATTATGCCAAACACCATCTTAAAAATAACAAGAGGGGAAAAACAACCTATAATTGAGACTAAATTGGCCAAGCAAAATGACATTGGTACTAATCACCATGTGAGTTGTTTTCTGTCTTTCATATATTTTATCAAATGTCAATTCATGTTTTGCTTTCTCTCCCTTTTCTTTTCTTTTCTTCTTTTGAAAAGTAAAAATTGTTCTCTCTTTTCTACAAATTCTATCAAACGTAAATGTGTTTTTTCCTCCTTTTTTTTTTTTTTTTTTTTTTTTTTTTTGGGTTCCCTACATTTTGTTTTCTTCCCTTAATAATATAAAATTATCACCTCACATGTCGATACTCACCGTCGTTAAGCAGAAATGGGCCGGGCCCAAACATCGTCTTGAGATTGTCCAAGCCTCGAAGTCCAATCGGAGCCTTTATTTTAATTTTAATTTTTTTTTATTTTACATTATTGGACACTTTACGGTAAGAATTATGTGTATGCTTATCGACTTCAAATCATATCAACGTATCAATTAAACAGATCAACATCTAATACTTGAGAGTTATAGCACTGACAAGAGATGTTTGAGAGAACTCTATAAATGCCCTCCAACTCCAAGTGAAACAAATAAATGCTATTTTAAAACATTTATTGATTTATGTATTTTTTTTTCTCCTTTCAAAATTAAATTAATAGGAAACATAACATTAAAAAGAAGTGCACAAAAAATTAAGAGAAAACACAAATTAAAAAAGAAGTGCACAAAAATGATAAATCTCTGTAATGGAAGAATTTTTTTTTCCTTTTCTTTTTCAATGCATTTTTGCTAACAAATTAAGTTAGGGGGCTTTTTTTTTTTTTTGGGAAATTATTTTTATACCATTAGGATTTTCTCAATTTCTAATACATATTGTTATTTATTTATTTATTTATTTTTGTACAAGAACAGAAGTAGTTAAAACTAAACGGGATGGACGCGTCACACGAGTTGAGAAAAAGTGGCAGCCAAACATGACCTCACCACTTACTTCACTTCGCTGGACACCGAATCCTAACCTACACTATTTCACTTCCCATTGCCAACTCCCACTCGCATTTCACCACGCGCCACGTCCAGATTCACTGCCCACAACGCGCTCTCAACCCACGCGCTCACTCGCTCACTCGCTCACTCGCTCACTCGACCAAAACAAAACACATTACCGAAACCGAAACTACTGTAAATGTAATGCTTATTATTTTATTATTTTTTTGTGACGAAAAAAAGAGAAATTAAAAAATAAAAAATAAAAAATAAAAAAGGGGATATATACAAAACTGCGAAAGCCTAAACCAGAGGATATGTAGGGTTTCCTTGGATGGCTCTGTGGCGTCCTCTGGACTCTTAAAGACTTCGATCGGTGTCGTCTGAGTTATTTTCTCTAATTCGATTTCGATTGGATCGAATTTGGGGGAATTTTTGTTTTGGGATTTGAGGACGAAAGTAAAAGATCAGGGGTTTTTGAATCCGAGTTATTAGAAAGGGATTTACATTGTTGATCGGACCTGTAAATCTAATACCGGAAAGGGAAAAAAAAAAAAAAAAAGAAAAGAAAGAGAAGTGTTGTTGTTGTTGTTGCTCTGATTGTTGTTGTTTGTGATTTTTTTCTCTCTCTCTCTTTTTTTTTTTTTTTTTTTTTTTTTGTTTTTGTTTAATTGGTTCTGTAAATATGCGGGAATCGCACAAATCGAAAAGGGTCTCTTGGGCTTCAGATGTTAACCTTTGTCAGGTAATAATTAATAACCATTGATTAATGAATGATTAAATTTGGATTGGCAATGTTCGAATCCGATGAGAAATCGAGTTCGAGAAGTGGAAATGTTCCCAAAAGCAAAAAGGAAAAAAAAAAAAAAAATCAATCAGCTCGGCTCTGTGAACTTTGATTTCTTTTTGGATGATGGTTGGGGTGTTTTATCTCAACTTTTTTGTGTCTGTCTTTAACATTTAGTTGATTTAATGCTTTCAATGAGTTAAGCTGTTTCTTTGTTTGATTTTTTTTGAGAATTTTAGTTTTGCGCTCTCACTCTAATGCAGGATGTTTGGATTTGGACTTCGTTTTCTAACAATTTGTATGGTTATTGATTGTTTCCATTGCATTGTATTAAGTCGTGTCAAATATTTATATGTAAGCGAGTAAAATTTTTTTTTTTTTTTTGGTTATGTAAGTATAGCATGGGAATCAGTTAGTTCAATTCTCAGTTTCGTTTTGCATTTGCTTAGCAGTAATTTATAGACAAATGAAACCGTAATGGTGTTTTACTACTTATTAGCTGATATGAATTAGCATTGACTCGTAATGTGGTGTTAGTAAATATGGTTTAACTTATGAAGGAGAGCTGATATGAATTAGAATTTACTTGTAATGTGGTGTTAGTATATAGTGCTGAAATGGTAAAAGTAAGGCCTTTTTGGGTAATTTGGTAGGTGATGGATATTGATTTGGAACTTCAGTAAGTACATCTATCTGGGAATGTTGTTAGTCATAACCGTTGGCCTTTTTTTTTTTTATGCTATGTCGTTGGTAGGTAGTTGATGTAATATAAGTAGTAGTTTTTATCACCATGGAAACTTTGCTGCCGTTGGTTTAGAGAGACCCTTTTAAGCAAGAAACTGGCTGGATATGATATCATACAAGATGCCTTATCATGTACAAAATGTTCAGCAGTGAAGACGTTCTTGAAATGGGGACTTTTCACGACAGCACCCATAGATGACTTCATAGTGAGTTCATTAAATGAGAGTATGTGAATGTAAACTTAGAAAAAATAACTCATTCAATAATTGCAATTTGGATCTGGGGTGAATGAGTGGCCTTAAAGGAAAGTGAGTGAGAATTTCATTTTGGATGCTTGAGGATCGCTTTTCTCTTTGTTTGGACAGGATGGTATATTCTTTCATGAGAGTAAGCGAGGTAATACTTAGGGTAGTTCTTTTAGGTGCCATCTGTCTGACGGATGTTTAAGATCTTTGTAAAGTTACATCTGTTTTCCTTGTTGCATGCTAACTAAAATAATTGTGACTGTACTTTTGGCATTGCAAAGATTTGCTTATATTAAAGATTTGGAGTATGCTCGAGTCACAACCATATTTAACTCCAAGCTGTCTTTGTTTTCTGTGAATGTGTGTTAAGTTTCCTTCTTCGGTGCTTAAAGTTTCTTCTCTTCTTGTAGGCTAGATTTTGGACTAACAAACTTGATAATATTTATGAAATCATATTATATGCAAATATTGAGTTATTGGCAGTTATTGTGGTAGAATGTGATAACAGGTGTACCTATTCTGCATGTTTTTCTTCTACCAAATTTCGTTGCAGTGTTTTCATTGGTCTTTGGTTTTTTCGTTTATATTGTCGGTACTTTTCTTTTTGCATAATCCATTATACTAAAGAAATTTCATTTCAGCTAATATGTTACATTGAAAGGTGGTTGTTAAAAAGTCAAAATTTCGTACATGAACGAAAAATTTTCATTGTATTGCCAAAACGTTAATAATTGAGTTTGAAAAGTCCTGTAAGGATTGATGATTATCATCCAACAAAATGTAGCCATGAACTATCAGAACTAACACAGCACCCTTATACAGGTTAGGCTGTTTCTATCAGAAGAATCTCCTTCACTAATTGGATTAGATTCTCAGGATCATCTTCAAGCGAAGACATCATGGCTGACACATTCAATTGGTACAGGCTCCGACGATGTTCTACCTCCTGGCTTTGAAGGATCTCATCCTGTTAATGTGTCACAAACCAAATTGTCGCACATTCCTACCATCAAATGGAGATGTCCTCCGAGGGTAAGATCATACTTCGCGATTTATGTTTATTTGTCACCCATTCATCATGCAGTCTCAAACTTGATTTTAACACAAAACTGCTTTTCCCTTTTGGTTATCTTCCCTCTTAACAGTTTGTGTTCAGCGTGACCTGGCAAGTTGTTGCTGGGGATGAAAGCGAAGAGGCTGGAATTCAAAATCAGAGGGAGATGAGAGTACTTGAAGCAGTTTATCCACGTCCATCTGCAATTCCTCCAAAGTTTGATACTTTGCTTACTACAATTCTTGATCTTCGGTTTTGATGTTTCCTGGAACTGAACAGTTTTTTTCTTTTTTCTTCCAAGTCCTTCTGTTATGCTGAATGCGGAAGATTCTCACTATGATGATGTGCATACTCCGGCAATACCCATCACTCCCATTGAAGACGAAGATGTAGCAACGGATACGTCATCTGAACCCGTGGTGCCATATGAGCTTCCCATGAGCTCACAGTCCCTTCAACAATTCACTGGGGTTCCATCGTCGCTGCAACATGGTGCAATGAACATGGCAAATCCTCCAGTCTCTGAGAAGCAGGCGGCTGGAATGGCTCTCAGTGCAGAACCGGGTTTTCTTGCTGCTGCCTTAACTGGACTCGCAAACAGTAATGAGCGAGGGAACTTGATTGACCATGAATTGCTTCTTAAAATTCTTAGCAACCCAAAGATGGTTGAAAGATTGGTGACAGATTATGGAACCACCACCACCACCACCACCACCACCACCACCACCAACACCAATAATAACACACACAACACATTGATATCAAGGTCGCCTCCTGTGGCAATTTCAGATTCATTACCCGCTCAGGTTAATAGGACACCCTCCAGCATACCCATGTCAGCTGCCGTGTCAAATGGGCCTCTCTATCCCCAGCCAAATGGGGCTACAATGGGACACCCTCCCAATTCGCGGCTTCCGCCTCCCCCTGCTATTTCCATTCCTTGCCCGCCTTCTCATGTAGTTGCCCCGCCAAAAGACATGAATTATTACAAGAGCTTGATTCAGCAACACGGAGGAGAGAGGCAGGAACCCCCCCTTCCACAATATGGAAACCGTTATAACCACCAGCCGGTAACAAATCAGGAACCAGTAAACGGCCACAAGCCGAGAGAATCGAAGCCTAAGATAATGAAACCTTGCATATACTTTAATAGCTCGAGGGGTTGCCGACATGGAGCCAATTGTTCGTATCAGCATGATGCATCGTTCCAGCAACGTGGGAGTTCCATGCCTGAGGTGCAGAATGCGAAGAGACCGAAATTCGATAGAGAGATTAGCAGTTAAAAAAGATGTAGTTTTCCCGTTTGTACATTTTTGAGAGGGGCCTTTGATTCAGCTTGAATTTTTATCTTTCTTCCCTGCTTGTTTTTTTTTAAAAGAAAATCATAAATTGCTTAATTTATTTTAATCTTCCTTGCTTGGAACATAAGATACTACATGTTTTTCGAGTCATGGTGTTCGAATGAAATTGCAGCAACAGGCAACAGAAATTTTCTCATGTTCAATAAAGAAACAGGCTTTTTTAGACCGGCAACCTTGAACTTCTTGAAGTTGATAATTTAGTCCTTAAATTTTTTTTTTTCTTGACAATCAACTTTAAAAGCTTACAACATCAAATTTCACTTCAAGTCAACGCAGCTTCAATAAGGATTTGTTGTCTCAGATTTTCTGTCTTATTTATTGTCTCACCAATAGTATTATGTCAAATCATCTGAATTTAAAAATTATCATAGAAAAAGTGTTAAATACTAAAAATTATAAATAAATTGATAAGTTATTATAATAATATTGAGAGGACAATCATTAAAATATGAAAATGTGACAGCAGATTTGACTCTCTAGAACAGCTTAAAAGAGTGAAATCAAGATCTTTTGACATCGGTTTCTTATCTCATTGATTATCCATCATTATTACTGTCATGTTATTTTAAATTAATAACCCGATCACATAAATATAAGATAAATGTTTAAATTATTTGAGCAATTAGTTGAGGTGTCAAAATTTAATTGGAAGGACAATAATAAGTTTGAACTTATGGTACGGAGAGAATTAATCTAAAACCTTGCACCTGGATTATTGATAAAAACGTGAACACTTATTAAATATTAACTCAAATTTACGTTTATTAAAACAAGTTCAATTTTTCTTTTTTCTTTTTTTTTTAATATAAAACTTAAATTAGAGATCCTGACCCACTTCCTATGTTGATTGTAGTTTCTCATAAAAGTGACACGTCGTATTTTGCTTTATGTTGAGGTTGTGTTTTTTCACTTATGCTAAGTTTGTTCATTTATATCCAACTCAAATTTTTCATCTCAGTTTTTATCTTTTTTTTTAAGTCAATAAAAATTATAACTAATTTTTAAAAAGTCAATCTACTCCAACTTAAAAATTTTACCTCCAGCTAACTTACAAAAGGAAGTTTAGTTTTTGTTTCAATTGTTTCGTTTATGCATTTCTTGTCGTTTTAGTTTACACAGTATGTTTATAATGATGTTCATTGATGCGGCTGTCCTTTCTCTAGCTTCCAACATTTTTTAGGTTCTCGTCGTTTATTTGATTTATCGTCCTTGATTTTTGTTATCGTATTTTTGTCATCGCTGTTTTTCAATTGATGTCATTTCATTACTTACTAATCGTTGTGTTTTCTAATTTGTTTTAAACTTTTTTTTAATATATGATTGTATTAAACTAACTGTTAAACTAGAAACTATTTATTTAGTACTTAAAAGAAAAGTTTTTTTTTTTTTGGTAAATTACTTTGAAAAAAAAAGTTGCTGATCATAAATAACGTTTGATAGACAAATAGCTCGTTTTCACGATTTAAATTGTCAATACTAACCTTTTTTTGGCGAGAAAAATGAGTTTATTTGAGGACAAAATCTGGTAAAAATATGTGGGATCCAAATATATAACGAAATTCTACAATCACGCAATTTCGTATGGTCTAGAATGTTTCTACGTAGGATTTGTGAATGTGAAACCTAATCAACATCCACAAAATTGTTGAAATCACACTTTTCTAATTAAAGTGTTCGAATTTTATAATAAAAAACGATCCAGAGTAATAATGTGCAAATAAATTAACGCATGTTTTTTTGTATTAGTACACCTAAATTTATCGTAAAAATTTACATTCTGAATTTTTAATTTTGATAATTTATACCTTATTGATAATAATATTTTTTTAATATTGTTAATTCATGCATAAATAATCATTTTTTTTATTAATTAACAATTATATGCAAGTGAAGTATCAATTTTCATTAAAAAAATCAATATTGTTTATCAATAGGATGTAAATATTTGTAAATTGAAGATGAAAATTATCAAAATTAAAAATTTAATGTGTAAATTATAACTCTTAAATAAATTTAGTGTACACCGATACAAAATTGCCATTAACGCAGGTAGTAATCAGACCAATAATTAAATAAACATCAATTTCCTTTTAAAATTCAATACTGAAGTTTGTCGATTTCGTGAGAATCCCAATACAAAATAAGGACGAGAGAAGAAGAGAGAGAAGTAAAAAAAAAAAAAAAAAAAGGCTAGGCTTCCTCTTTATTGTAATTGCAAAAAATTCATAAACATTTATTACGATAATTAAAGTGATACGAGTAAGGGTTTATATAACCCTATAGGCAAAGAAAATACAATATATTTTGATTTTTTTATTGGTAAATACCCACCACCCTAATTTTTTTTAACTTACCATTTATCGGGCCTAAAATCCTTAATATTTATATCATCACCAACTGGATTAGTCCCGATGACTTAAAATTATTCAATTCTTAGTACTAAAAAAATAAACCCTAATATAAAACATTAATGCAAACCTAGAAAACTCTAATAAATCTCATGCACTTAATATATTCCTTGATTTCTTCACATTTCATGTCAAATTCGTAATCATCCTCATCCTCATCCTCATCCCCGTGTAGGCATTGAAAACAACGGACCTCGCCTAAACTGAATTGTAGTAACAACATGTTAATCAGACCCATCACGAGCAACGTTTCCACTAAAAAAGCATACCAGGTCCAGGGCAGTGGTAGACCGTCCATGTATAAAATAAAATTTAACGCAGCCATAAATATAGAAGACCATACAATTTCAACAAACTGATGGGTACACATAAAGTTGCAGTTCTCTACCCATGAAGGAGCCATTTTTTCTGTGAGACGGAGTAGGAAACGGGTAGACATAGCTAGAGAAGGAAAAAAATAAAATAAATTTAATTTAACGCTTTTACAACATATAACTCAAATTTATTAATTGTGTATGGATGATAAAAGTGACGAATTACAATCAAAGAAAATTTCAAAAATAATTAGAAATTTGGACGGGAACTGCATGAACACCATCTTTATTGTTAAAAAATTATTAATAGCAAAAAAAAAAAGTTATTTAGGAGGCATAAAAAACAAAACAATAAAAGAACAACGACGATATGAAAGTAGTCGAATAAATATGCTTAGTTTAGTTGATCCTTCAGCAATATATATATATATATATATATATGTGTGTGTGTGTGTGTGTGTGTGTGTGTGTGTGTGTGTGTAAAATATAAATAAAAGAGTTTTCATGATTGTAAAACCGTTAAATATATAGTAATTAGTCACCAAAGATGAGAAGACGAAGAAGGGGGAAAAAATACCTGGATGAAAAGGTGAGAAATTGGAGAGATTTAGGAGATGGAAGGTTAGAGTCGTCTATTTATAAGGGAGAGAGAATTTTAGGTCTTGATGAGGTATTGAAATTTAGTGGAAAGTTGGTGTTATATAGATTTTATCTTTAGATTAATTTAAAATTTGAAGTGGCTCTCTAATTTATATTTGACCGTCTTTTGAGTTTTTAGATTTTATCTAATTAATGAAAGATATCTTCTATTTGTACTTTTAAAAAAATAATAATAAAAATAAACCATAATATTTTTCAGATTTTATCTAATTAATGAAAGATATCTTCTATTTTGTACTTTTTTTTAAAATAATAATAAAAATAAAAAACCATAATATTTTTCAGATCCGCCTTCGTTTATCTTTTATTTGTCAAAAAAAATGGCAAATCAAGATAAATATTTCAAGTCCACCCTCACACTATCGTCCACACTTTCCTTTAAAAAATAAACAAATTTGTGATGGATGAGCTTTTTGTGTAACAACATGATACTTGAAGGTAGCATAATGTGTAAGTGTGAAAATCTGAAAGTGTATGTTCTAATTCGTTAAAGGCCTATCTGAGAATTTATAATAATTAGAAAAAAAAAATATTTGTATCTATTATAAAGTTGGACAACACCATAACTTATCCAGATTTTCAAAGCTTTTCCATAACAAAGGGGAAAAAAAAAAAAAAAGTACTTGAACACCAAAATATATTATCCAGGTTTAATATGGATAGAAAGAAGCGTACTTACGGACCCAAAACCCATGGATCTTAATTTTAATATACATTAGAATATAGTACCCTTTTTAAAAAAAAAAATTTTGTTGCCAATCCAAACTTAGAGTTCTTGTTTTATTCTGAAAAGAACTTGAGTTCTGAGATTTAGATTACTAGAATTCTATCTTTCTCAAACTCTAAAAGTAAATATATAAAGCGATTCCAACTTAAATTTATTTGTCACTTCTCCATCTCCATTCTCTTCTTTCCCTCTCAAGTTTTACGTCTCTTTGATTAATTATTAAAGTTTGGATGGGTGAACCAAACTCACCCAACGACATAAGTTTGGATAGGTGAATATTATTAGAGTCTTACCAATGTCTCTTTAATTAATTACATCTCTACAAATTCTAAGTTTCTAACGATGTTTTATTTTATTTTTTTTATTTGGGGTTTATAGTTAAATGGTCTTCTTTTTTTTTTTTTTTTAATAAACAGCCCAAGATTTTAAAAATTAGTTAAAAAGCTCAAGTTTTTAAAAATTAGTTTAAAAGTTTTTTTTTAGAAAGATCAATCAATTTTGTAAATAGTGAATTATTAATTGACCATATTATACAGTTAATCACTGATTAATCATTAATTAATCATTGATTGATTATTAGTAAATTACTAATTGATTATTGATAAATTATTTATTGACCATAAATAATGTTATCAAATTTCAATGAATAAGTGATTAACTATAAGTAAATCACATATTTACCATTAATTTTTTTTAAAAAAAATACAACTTTCTCCCTCTTCCCCTCTCTCCCTCTCCCCTACCCGCAACAGCCCCCGCAAACTCCCCCCTCCCCCTCTCTCTCTCTCTCTCTCTCTTCTCTCTCCTGTTCAGTTATCTTACTACTGCAATCACTGGAGACTCACACCGGCGTAGCTCGCGACCTCACCTCCGATGGTGGAGATCGGTGACGGTTGAAATCCACGACCCGATCGCCTCCCACCACTGCAGTCTCCTGTTAGACACCACCAAGCTGCAGATATGGTCAATGGTTGCTGGATTTCATCATCGTCGCGGAAGCTCAGTCGTAGGGAAAGGAGAAAGAGAGAAGGAGGGGAGGTGTTTGAGAAAAATGAAAAATTAATTAAGAAAAACATATATTAAACTATTTAATTAAATAAAAGGAAGTTTGATTATCTATTAGATTATGTAATAAACATAATCTATCTACCCTAATTATCCTTTTTATGAATTTTAATGCATTTTGAGAGCTGTTCCAAGTAACTAAAACTTTTTTGACATGTAAGATTTTTTTTTTTTCCTGTCTCCCCTGCTATTTTTGAATGATTTGCAACTTTTCTTAAAATTGCAATTTTGGGTTGTACCATATTAAAAAATAAAAAACGGGTTCTTTTGTTTGTTTTATTTACCATAGTTGTTTACGGATGTGCCCTTTTCAAAAAAATAAAAAATAAAAATAAAAATAAAATTTGGTTAAAAATGGAGATAAAGTGAAGTTGGCATTTTTTTTTTTTTTTTTTGCTCTATCTCTGATGGCGAACAGATATAAAAAGAAACAGATGGGAGCCTCATGGATGAGGAATTGTCTGTGTATGTTCATATGTTTATTTGTTTTTAAGTACAAACCACGTCCGAAAGGAGCCTGGCTTCTCTTCCGTCGGTTTAGGGAATATTGGCGATTTTAGTGACTATAAAGATGCTCCAAACCCTCAATGGGACGGACGGTTAAGAAAATAGTTACCTTTGCTAGAGATCCTCAAAATAGACTTGGAAGCTCAGGAGAAAAACAATATGGGATTCTGTATAAGTTAATGGTTTATTTTTATTTAACCATTCAAAACCCCCCAAAAAAAAAAAAAAAAAAAAAGTTTTAATTTTTCTTTAAGTAGTGTCAGGTCAATCGAGCCAGTGACGTCGACAAACTTGATTATTATTCAACTTTTAATTAGTCGAACCGATGTTCATGTAAAGTTTTTAATTTACATATATATATATATATATTTATCTGACTCTAATTTCTCTAATTTTTTTAGTTGCATAAAAATTTTCTTTAATTAATTTATTATTTTATCACGCTAATCTCTCTTTTGATCATAAAGTTTGTATAAAAAAGTCCTTTAACAACTTTGTCGATGGTGAATATATTTACAAATACTAAGTCCTAAAAGTAACACATATTCTATATTTTTTATTATCAAAGTTTTTTAACCCAATTACTTTTTTTTTCCCCATGTAACTGTTCTCTTGTGAATAGAAGTATAAGACGTATTTTTCTCGCTATAGAAAAAGGTTGTAAACATTTTTTTAATCACCATGTCAATTGGGGTCTAGTTTAACAAATTAGTTTTAAAAGATGAAAAGAAGCGAAAACGGCAACAATTTTTGGTACAGTGGAAAACGACATAAGTTTAAAACTACATTGACAAAAAAAAAACGACAACAAAAATCAAAGACACTAAAGGGTTGTTTGAACAAAATTTCCAGACGAAAGTTTGCCATTTAACTTCAAAACAACCAAATCTACATCTCAAATATTTATCTCTATTTATTTTCATAAATTCAAACTTTAAACTTTCATAGTTTTCTTATTTCAACTAGATATAAATTATTTTTTAAAATCTCATAAAATGATGAAAAAAATGAAATAAGATTCATGTTGTATTTTTTTCATATACATTTTAAATATTTACATAATTTTATATATAACAGTTCATTTTTAATTCACAATATGACTAAACAAACATCTCAATTAATTCTAACCTACAAAACTAATCAGACAATTTCATTGTTGTTTTCTATTCGTTGTCTTTCTCTTACTAATACCGTTTTTAACAGTTTTGGAATGTGTCATTTGCAGGTTATTGCGTGTTAAAAGTTAGTTGTTGTTATTATTATTATTTTTTATTATTTGTTGAGAACAAGCTAGGTAGGTCCGTGAATTATTTTGGCTTAACTTTTTTAGGGTATTTTGTCTTTAAAATTAGTCTTTAAAGTTGATCTTTTTCCCATAAATAGTCACTAACTAAAAAGTGTCTAATAAGGTCGCTTTGTTAAACTTTTTGGAGACACTTTTTAGTGGAACCACTAATAATTATGGTTGTTAAGCTATATTAGAGGTTTAAGAATACACTTATGCACCTTTTGTTCCATTAAGCTATTTTAGATTCTTCAATTTATCTCTCTAAAATTAGTTTCAGAATTTTGTTTTTCTTCTAAAATTAATCCCTGTATTATTTTTATTTGTTTGAATTGTATATACACAGATATAATTTGAAACGTTGAATTGTATTTATTTGATCAAAAATTTCTATCATATTATGTAAGTATTGAATTCTGGTTTCTAATTTATGAAAAAACACTATAACAACCTCGTCGTTAAGTTATTCGCCATTATTTTGTTATTTATCTTTGTTTTATGTCAATGTCGTTTTTGTGTTTTTGTTGCTTTTTTTTTTTTTTTTGGCGATTGACGTGGTTTGCTGTTTGTTGTCGTCTTAATAATTTATGATAAAACACTATAACAACCTCGTCATTCTAAGTTATTCGCCTTTATTTTATTATTTATCTCCGTTTTATGTCAATGTTTTTGTTGTCGCGATTGATGCGGTTTGCTACTTGTTGTCGTTTTACGTCTTTCCTCTTTCCGAGATCGAAATTGTTTTCGGTTTTCCTGTTGCTTTTAAGCTTAGTGTCGTTTTCTAGATGCTGTCCTTTGTAAGTCGCAACTCTCTCTCTCTCCCTCTCTTTTTTTTTTTTTTAATTATTCTTAGGGAATTTTTTGCAGTCATTTTGTAAATGGGAAAATTTTATTCATTCGACTAAAACCTCGGAACTGATTCGCACTTTAGAGGGAGAGAGGGAGAGAGAATTGAAGAATGTTGAAGTTCCTATCGAGGGTAAAGATCGAGTTCAACGCGTTGGACCCACGCACGGCGTCGTGCATGGAGTTTTTGGCGCAGTGCAACGCCCGCAAGGCCAAGGAGTCGAACCCTGCCTGTCAGGTCCTCGTCAAGCGCCGCACCGACGACGAGCCTCCCAAGATCACCGTCACCTTCGTCAACGGAGTCGAGGAGGTCTTCGACGCCACCTCCACTCCTGCCCAGACCATTAGAAACATGATTCTCCAAAAGGGTCAGTTTCTCGAGACCGAGCAGATGTTCCGAGAAGCTGGCGAGCCCTGGCCCGTTCTCATCCCCGACGAGGAGCTCCTCCAACCCGCACCAGGAACCAAGGTCCGTAATGCTTTTCTCCCCCCTTTTTCTGGGTTTTTTAGTGTCTTTTGTCGTTGGAGCATTTTGTCGAACAGTTGGTGTGTGATACTTGATTTTATCATTTTCTACGGGAAATTGGATGTGTTTTCACTCTGGATTCCTCTGCGTATCTACTGTCTTACAGCTGTCTAGACACAGATATTGTGTTAAATTTTATTTACCTTCTTTTTGATGAATTTATGCCTCTCTCTTTATTTGTTGATTATTTGCTTACATCTTACTGTTTTATGAATGTCATGTCAAGTTCTTAGTGCGGATAGAACTGCATCGCATGTAAACTTTTACCTGAGTTGTCTGTGTGTTTTTTGTTGTAATATATCCACACACAGATGTCAAATTGATGTTTGGAATCTGTGGCTAGTTGAGGTTTCTACTTCAGTGTGCTCTAGAACTAGTTGGGTATCCTCGATATTATTGAATTCTATGTTAATATATGTCATATGCAAACAAGATTATGGTGCTACTTTGCACATTATATTTGCATGAGAACTCGTGAACTTTTTTAGCTGAAGGGCACGTTCATGATCCGCATGTTTAATTTTTCCATGTTGCTTGTTAGGAGACTTTCTATCTTAAACAGTCAAGAGTAGCTGATTCATGTTACTTCCGATTATGCTTAGAAAGAGTAAAAATGTAGGGATCCATGATCTCATGATGTCATTATGACCTTTCTTTTTCAGCCAAGGAAAGCAGAAGAGAAGAAGCAGTAACTGTATTTTTTAGATATGAGGACACAGGTCACTCGCACTTCAGTGGAATTGTATCATCGAACCTTGGTCTGTTTCTAATTCTACTAATTTTTCACGTGAGAATAAGTTTTTATTTTCTTGATGAATTTGTGGATGCTAGAAACAATTTCTTTTATCCCATTTTAATTTTATTTTGTATCATGAATAATAATAGGAAGGAAAAACAGATGTCATATTTTCTTAATATGGAAGATGAACCTTGACTTTCATTTTCAATGATGATTGCCAGAGCCACGTTATCTTTTATCACATATGGTACTAATTCTAATTTTAAGGTGTTTCATCAACTATCAATTCTAACTTTAATAGAAGAGAGGGGAATGTTTGTTTACAATATAGCCTTGTGGGGCTTTTTTTTTTTTTTTAATTCTATATAGGTTCATGTGACAGAGCTAAGTAGGGGCTACTGCCTTTACTTGAAAATTTTTGTTATTTTAAATTTTATTTCAAAATTTTTTTAATTTTTATAATTTGTCCTTATTAAAAATAAAAAATCATCATATAGTCTCTCCACTTTGTTCCCACTAAAACAAGTCCCTATTAAAATTAATTATATGTTTATAATTTTACTGTTATGTGCACACTAAAATTAAAAATTCTCACATAAATTCATTAAAATTAAAAATTCTCACATAGTCCCCATTAAAATTTATTTTATAAATAACCCAAATTTTATTTCTTATCTCTCATCCAATTGAGGTTTTTTTTTTCCGTTAAATATTTGTTTTTTAGCATATTTTTATTGAAATTTTAATTTCTGATTATTAACTATTTTATTTTACAAAATTTTCCTCCTATAGAAATTTAGGAATATGACCAAAAAAAAAAAACTTCTATTTTTTTTTTTTTTAGCAAGTTCATGACAATTTTCTTTGTTGCTTGTATGAGAATCTATTTGGACTCGTTTGTTTAACAATGAACTAAATAATGAAACTTTATTCTAAATATTTCTACAATAAACTAAATAATCACATATTATTTCAAACCATTGTTGTGTTACATTCATGGATTAAAATGTCCACTACATTATCCATATTTTGAAGTCTCGACATGAGTAACGGGAGGAAGGATATTTCTTCTCAAAATATCTATCAAATATCCACAATATCCAAAAATATCCACAATATCCGTGAATATATAGGATATTTGTGGATATTTCCATAAAATATCCAAAAACTTGGGGAAAACTTTTTTTTTCTTTTTTCTTTTTGTTGTAAAAATTTCGATATTGACGTACATTTCTTTTTTTTTAATTGTTAATAAAATGTAGCAATATTCTTCAATGGTTGAAGATCATGGTTCTAAGACAGTAGATGAGGGTAATGGGGCAATTAGAAAACAAAATATAAGAAGACGTAATATGACTCAAATGAGTCAAACTGATGAGGATTTTATTGTCTTGAGTTTAGATTTCATGAGCTTAGGACCGAGCAAAGTTCATATGATTATAATCCACCTTATGATTCTTAAATGTGGTCTTGTTACAAAATCTAAGGATATATTAACATATTTTCCACCGAAAATTAATATCAAGATGTCGTTGCATATTCATCTAGATTACTCATCATGTTAGATAAATCAACCTTATCCAATTTATGGGTTATTAGTTGAAAGAGAATACGAAACACGTGGTACATTAACAATTACTTTCAGAACTATTTAGGGGTAAATCTTGACAAATATATTGTTTAGATCAAGATCAACACCTGCTTAATATTTTCCAACCTACTAGAAGCTCTTGTTTGTATTAAAGACATTCGAAACTTGTGTGCTCTCTTATGTTTGATATTAACTTTATGTATAACATATTAAATTATTGTATTTTATTGTAATGTTTAACAAGTGTATAATATCATATCGAAGTTATAATTAGTACATAATTATTGTGATTTCCTATTACACTATCAAATAAAACTCTCATATTTAATAAAAAAAATTCTATTGTTTTTGTTATGAAATTAGTTCATATAAAGTAAATTTGATTGTTTTTATATGTTGTAAAATTTCAGTAACAAATTATAAGCTTTTTTTTTTAGTATCCATTTTTTTCCGGGATATCCGTCGACATTATTCGTAAATCAAAACATCGACAACCCCGTCGACGTCAACATTTTCATTACATTCTCTAACAATTGTGATTTGAAAAGATTACTTTTAAATACATCATATGAAACAATGTTTCATTTATTTACGATGTGGTAGCCCTTTGTTTCATTTGTTGGTGACAAATCATCTGTATAACTGTATTTCACGTGAAATTGTCTTCCAATTTAACAAGTGACATGTTGTGTGGTTATAAAAATCTTCTTATGGTTTTATCATTTATAACCTGACGGCTGACATTGCGTTTTAATTTATTAACGGGAATTCGAACAAAACTAAATAAGCATGGAATAACCGATGAGTAGGTTTACAACCACAAAGAACTACTAAATTTTAAATACTTTTGCACGTTTAGATGACAAATTTTTTTTTCTTTTTTTTTAGTTTTACTATTTATTGTCGTTCAAATTAAAAAAAAAAAAAAAACGACATGCTTTTTTTTACCCGTTTATAAATTACGAGTTAATTTTTCTGTTCAAATTTTTGCCGCTCTTTTTTGCTCCTTATATTTAACACATTTCTATCGTATTACTCTTACGAGAAAACAGAGATTAAACACATATACACTTCGGGCTCACATTGAGCTATAAATATATGGTCTGACGGATGAAAAAAAGAAAAAAAAAATTAAGAAAGAAAAATTTTTCGTATATAGTTATATTCATGTACAATATGAGACACATCTTTTCTGAGTTTTCCTATGCAATATTACACAGGCTTGAAAAGAAAAATTAAATAAAAACAATAATAATACACAACTAGAAAAGTCGTTTTGTTCGTCAATGTCACTGGACCTGCCCAGCCCCCATACAGGAACTTAAGTAAGCTGTGAATTTACAGTGTCGCTCACCGATCTTCTCGTCGAACTGCATTGGGATCAGACATCATGTCCATCATCATTTTCTCAGGTGAATCATCCCAATTAGCAAATGTTTTCAAGTCAACCTGCAAAACGGATCAATATGATATTAAACGCTTGGTAGCTGCAGAACTAAATAAATCATGATCCCTGTAATGCCTCGACTCGGTGCAGGAAAGCTACCTTTCGTCTCTGCTCGGTGAAAAGTTCCTCTCTCTTCTTGTACTTATCTTGCACTCCCTTGGCTCCTCTCCCACCAAGTCCCCAAACTTCCACTTCCAATATCAAAGCCTCAACTGGCAAGAACCCCTGAAATTCATCAATTCTTTGAGATTAAATTGTAAAATCTTAGACAATCTGTGATTTTGAATTCTTTCATGTGAGCTTGTTTCAACTCTTTAAGGTTCAATGCAGCATTAGAACCATACCTGATCTGGAAAGAGGTAGCCATGTTGGTAAGTTTTGTCAACTGCGTGATGGTGAACGGTAAGTTTAGCAAAATCTTCATCGATGAATACTCTCTCGTTTCCCACAGTTCCTCCGAACCCAATACCAAAAGGTTTTGGGTGTGCTTCATATACTCTTCCAGTAGGATGCAAGTGGCTATACACAAAGTTCTTCTCTTTTCCTGTCATAATTGTTCCCCTTATTTAATTAGCTCACAAAATTTAGAACATTAGGAAACAGAAAACTGAAGAACCCCTAACCCTCCTCCTTGTTACATACCAGTGGGTGAGTACGCATGGAATACCGGACATATAGCATATAGATTTCCAGAACTTCCATAAAACACATCCCTATTTTCAAAGCCTTGGTGAGTAAGTGCACCTATTATCCATTTCCTTTCACTGGTACTACGCTCATGAGAAACTTGAGATGTTGCAGAAATCAACATAAGCAAAGAACCTTGATAACCTTCGACATTAGACCGGAATCGGTTCAACCCTCTTCCGTGAAGAGATGACCTACAAGGTAGCATGACTTTCACATTAAAATAGGCAATGACGGAGCTGAACGACAACATTGAATGAGGTGTGACTAAATCATAACGTTTTCAAAAAGCATAAAAGGAGGGAAATAAAAAACCTGTAAAGAAGGTTATCATCCGTTCCGTCAGTGTTGCTTGAAAAGCATACTCTTGATAGTTCTTCACTTTTTGTGTTTCTCATGGTAAGGGAAATTGCCCATGCATTTCCCCGGGTCAAAAGATTAGGACTGCCTACATTGGCCAAGGAAACATCTCCCTCGGCTGGACATGAGGACTCCGAATCACCCTGCACATAAAATTGAATCTCAATTCCCACTTATCAAACTTTTTTTTTTCCCCCCTGAAGAAACAAAAATCGCAAGAAACCTGGAAACATCAAGAAACCTGGAAACAACTACAAGTGAACTGAGCTCATAAAGTAAGCATATCCAAACTCATAGCTAAAATGCAAGATCCAATGTCCAGCTAGAGGTTAGGTCACAATAAATCGTCCAATGGTCTCTTAAGAAGCAATAATGAGCAAACTTTTAACATGATGCTGATGCGTGAGAGAAATCGAAACCCGACTTTACTTGATGCCACAAACACTATTACATAATGAAAAATACTAAGCAAACTCATTTTTACTCCAAACTTACTTCACTTAAATGTGCTCTATATGTTAATTTACCTCTTCAGAGGCAAAGGTACAGCTCTGAATTCTTGAATGGAAAAATTGTGCACAGCAATCTGGGAGGCGCGGCAAAGTTTGCAAGACCCAAGTGAGAAACTTCCCAACAGGAATCTGAATTTCCAAGCCTGAGATCACGTTGCAATCCCACACATTCACACCACCACCACCTTCACCACAAGAAGTTACAGCCGACAACACGAGATGATTCACATCCGGAAGACACAAATTCACTTTCTTTTTCAAAAATTTCCCACTTTCAACATCCCATAACGCGGTCCAACACAGCCAAAGAAGGAAAAGCACATCGGTGGGAAGAAGAAACCCGCTTATCTTAGAATCAGAATCATCACCAGACTCTAATTCCAAGTTCAAAGAAAGACCAGATTTTTTCGCAGTCGCAGCAAACAGTCTCAACAACGTGTTGAGCGACGCCGACGAAGACATCCTTCCGCAGCTCTTGTTATAGCCTTTCACGAACTCCACCCAGCTCACTCCCCCATTCCCACCCGCGAAGAACAGGTCCGCCATTGACGGACCAAAATGATCCAAAAGCCCTAGAAATGCATCGGGCATAAACGGCGCTTCGGAAATTGGGTTCTTGTACGTTAAACTGAAGCATTTCTGAATCCAAATTTGTCGGGAAAAAAAAAATCTCAAAAAACAATAGAACCATGCAGAAATTCATATGCAGTACAAAGGTAGGGTTTTCATTAGATTATACCTTAAGAGATTCAAAAGGAATTGCATTGGAATGGGGATCGGCGAGGAGGGAGAAGGATTTCTGGAGAAATGGAAGAGCACCGGAAGAAGCGGCTATGGATTCGGCTTCACGTTGTTCGATCGAAGCTTTGTGGTCCGTGGAGGTCGAAGCACCCATTGTTGTTGCTGGGATTATTGTGCGTTGAACAAAATTTGGGGTTGGTTTTTCCTTCTCTTAACGAAATTGCGGTAATTTTCGAATCTCTCCCCTGTTCTCTTCTCTTCTCTTCTCTTCGGCTTTTCGAGAACCGAAAGAGGCAACTTCTAAAACAACAGATCACATACGTGTCACCCAATGAAGTAGGGAAAAATTTTGAAAGAAATAAATTAGACACGTGTCAAGAAACATGCAATTTTTTTTTTTTAAAGAAAAAAATAACACCCTACGTTGGATGAGTGGTCACCCTCCGAAATTGAAAAAATTTATAAAAAAAAAACATTTGTCTCTATTTTTTTTTTAATGATTGTCTCAAAAATCTTAAGACTAATTAATAATTTTAATAATGTCAAAACCACACTCATTGACCTCATGAAAGAGATTGTCTAAGTTTGTCTTCCAGCTTAAACCCTTTGGCCTCTTTTTGCAGTTGTTGCATACGCAGTGCAAGTGAATTGTCCTCACCACTTGGACCACGTCATAAGTTCTTTTTTCAATTTTTTTTACTAACAAAAAATATATATATTTAAACTTATTTTGTATAATATTTTTTTGAGAAAAAAAAAGAAATTTTTTATAAAAGTTTTCTCATAATACATAATATTTAATATCATTTTTTCTTATTCTAAATTACTTTTTATTTTCAAGAAAAAAAATTTTATGCATTTAAATATCATCTTATTTTCAAAATGAAAAGACTTTCTCATTTAAAATAAAATTATTATTTTTTTTTTGAAAATAGAATTACTATATTAGAAACTTTACAAAATTGTATTTTTTTTTATTATCAATAAACTTGTGTTTTGATCATTAAATTAAGAGTGTGTTTGATTTTAGAGACAAAATTTTTAAGTTAAAATTAATTAAATTTTTGCGATCATTAAAAAAATAATTCTTTTTTTTAAATACAAATTATTTTTTTATTTTTTTTAAATTTAAATACAATTTAACAAGAATCGGGAAATCTAAAAAAAGAAGAAAAGAAAAATAATTTCCAATATTGAATCAATAGTTGAAGATACAACGTGGCAGAGAAGAGGACAAATAGTGAAGTCTTCTGACTGAAACTAGTAGAAATATCAGAAATACTTTTGTTTTTCCGTGAAAACGTGCTACTGTCGTTCAAGCAGAAAAACGGCGCTATTTGTGTCGTTCATGTGGCAAAGGCGTCTTGTGGACCTGTTGTTTGTGTATACAACATAACACGTGTCGTTTATGTCCGAAAGTTCTATCGTAGAAGTCTGCTGTCGTTTGATGTGCATACGAAACTTTTTCGCCTTGTAGAAATCAGAAACGACGTGTATTTCTTAAAAGTTTGCACTAATTATTCCCCAAAAAGAATGTTGTTGTTTCACAAAAACGACATGTCGTTTAATTTTTATAAGTCCGTTCTCTTTTAATATTAAGAAACGACATGTCTCCATTCGGCTGAAAGTGTGCTGTCGTTTGAGATTAAAAAATATATATATATATATCATTTTTCATAATCGCTTGAGATTTAAAAAAAAAAAAAAAAACAACAACAACAACATATCATTCTTCATGAGAGAAACGACACGTCGTTTACCAGTTGTAGGGGGACTGCATTACCAATTAAGAAAGAGGTTGATGCGACCCGACCCGGTACTTTATTTATTTATTTATTTATTTATTTTACAACTTGCTTGCTGTACTTTAAAGATAATGACAATTGATTGCGTATATAATCTAATAGTAATATCATGTCTAACTTCACCTGAAAATATAGAATTTGAACCAGTTACTCTAAATTTAAAAAAGAAAATAAATAGATAATGATATTAAAATCAATTAAAAAAAGGAAAATAAAATTAACAAATAATTGAATCTTTGTTAAAAAAAAGCTTGATGCATCCTTGTTTCTAGCATATTGAGGTATTGTCTTATTTTTAAATCTCAAACTTGCACCGTTCTCATTATATGTTAATTATTTGTATAGATGGTTGAGAGTTATAACCGTATGATTATGGGATCTTTATTTTGTATTATTCAGTTCGTAACTCTTTATTAATGTTAATCTATTTAAAAAAAAAAAAAAAAAAAACTCTCTCCCTCCAGATTTCAGAGGAGTCTTGCCATTTTTCCCAACTTGGAGTAAAATAAAACCGGATCGTATTCCACATTGTAATCTTTAAAATTACCAATCACGGAGCCAGTTAGACGAGTTGAACACTAAAAAAATAAAAATAACAGTGCCTTAATTACAGCTTTGACCCCATATAATCATCAGTTCATCACGCTCTTTACCGAGGACGGCTGTAGACTTTGATCTACACGCGTAGGCTGTGGACAATTCCTAGGGGCAAAAACAAAAATCTTCAATTTTCCATGCCCATTTAAAGGATGAAAATAATAATAATAATCAAATTTCACTATTTTTCTTTTTTCGATAAAATGAGCTTCATCGTCAAATATCAACTTGAAAATAATAGACTTCTTTTTTTTTTTTTGGGAAGGAAAAATTAAATTCTTAGGATTTGTTTGATTAATAAATCCAAATTAATATTTTTAAATTTTTAAATTTTTTTTAAAAATTTTTGATCCTCTCTAAAAAATTAATATAATTTATTATTTAAATTTAAAAATTTTAATTTAAATTTACACACCAAACACTCTTTAATTAATACAAACGCTTATTTTTCCAAAAATATCCAAGATTTTTCTAAATTAAGATAAAAACTAATTACAGATGTTAAACTTTACCAATTATTACTCTCAATGTCTCCACATACCGCAACCGACAGCAACCATCCCTTGTTTGGCAAAAAATAAATAAATAAATAAATAAATAATAACAAATGACAGTCTTTTAACTTCTCAAACCACTCTTTGCTACTCTCACTAAAATACTCTCTAATCCTGTCTTACTTAGCTCCCTTCTCCACAAATCTCACTCAACAGTCACAGATCCAGAACAACAAGAACAAGCAGAAGAAGAAACCCAGAAGAAGATATGGGTTCTGTTTCACTGAAAATTGGCGACGGAACTGCCAGATTCAGAAGAGCAACGCTGTGGTCTTCGGCAGTCAACATTCTGATGCTCGTCTCCGTCGTCACGACGAATCTCTTCGCTCTCTATGCCTTCACTTACTCTCCCAAACACACCCAAACGACAACCCACCTGGCCCACAAGAACATCTCTCTCATCTCCGACCATGTCGCTCTCATCATGAAGGAGATCGATTCTTCCCAGAAGAAGCTTGCCCAGATGGAGAAAGAGCTTCTCGGCTACGAAAGCTTCGATCTTTCTCGACCCAACATCGCTACCGAGCTCAAGCTCTTCCTCCACCGCCACCAGCTCCCTCTCGGCAAAGATTCCCGAACTGGGATCACGGAAATGGTGGCTTCTGTGGGCCACACTTGCGAGAAATCGGTTGACTTGCTGTCTCAGTACATGAGTTATAAGGTCTCTGGGCCTTGTCCTGACGATTGGAGCCTTGCCCAGAAGCTGATTCTGCGTGGATGTGAGCCTCTTCCCAGGAGGAGATGCTTTGCCAAGTCTGTTACCAAGGTGGGTTTAAGCCCTTTTCCTGTTTCTCTTTGGAAGCCTGTTTCTGATAAGATTGTTACTTGGAGTGGACTTGGGTGCAAGAGTTTTAATTGCTTGAATAGTAAGAAATTGAGTAGGGAATGTTCTTTAGGCTGTTTTAATTTAGTTAATGGGACTGAATCTCAGAAGTTTGTCCAGGCTAAAAGTAAGAATGATTTTGTGATTGATGAGGTTTTGGCTCTGGGAAGTGGAGGGATCAGAATAGGATTTGATATCGGAGGCGGGTCTGGTAGTTTTGCTGCTAGAATGGCTGAGAAAAACGTGACTGTGATCACCAACACTTTGAACATCGATGCCCCATTTAGCGAGTTCATTGCTGCTAGAGGGCTTTTCCCTTTGTACATTAGTTTGGATCACAGATTCCCTTTCTATGACAATGTGTTTGATTTGGTCCACGTGGGGAGTGGATTGGATATTGGGGGGAAACCGGAAAAGTTGGACTTCTTAATGTTCGATATCGACCGGATTATAAGACCGGGAGGTTTCTTCTGGTTGGATAACTTCTTTTGCGCCAATGATGAAAAGAAAAAGGCTTTAACAAGGTTGATTGAGAGGTTTGGCTATAAGAAGCTCAAATGGGTTGTCGGAGAGAAGCTTGATGCGTCAGGGTCGGGCAAATCTGAGGTTTATTTGTCTGCTATTTTACAGAAGCCGGTTAGAGTATGATGATGATGTGATGTTGGGGTGATTTTGCTGGGAAACTTCATGGGAGGTAAAACATTTTGTTACTATATATCTTAGCTTAGGTGACATAGAATTTGTCTGGTTCAATGTGATTGTTTTTTAGTGTTGTTTATTATGCCCATGATATTCCTTTGAAAGCACAATAAGCACACAAATTTATTGTTTCCCTGACTGCAAACTGGCAGCGGTGAAGGAGCTACCTTCTTCTGCAATTTAGCTTTGTTTTAATTATCTTAGCCTGTGCGTTAGGGGATATTAGTCTTTTTTCTGTTCTTTGGAATTTGGATAATGAATTGTAATGAAATGAAAGAATTATAATACATTCTTGAATTGAAGGGCCAAGATATTATATAAAAAAAAAAAAACAGTTTTCTGGTTTCAGCGAAAGAAACAAGTGCATATATGAGGTGTGTTCTATTTTTTCGCTAGTTACTTGTTTGATGAAAGTCCTATGAATGATCCTCCACGAGAACCCAGAAACGAGACATCTCTTCTAAAATCATGAGTGAAACTTTCACATTGTTCAGAAAAAGTGAAAGAATCTAAGTGAGATCTATCTTAGCTCTAAATGAGATATAGAGATCAAAATCAGTAATTTGCTACAATTTTCTCTTCTAATCGTCTTCGCAAGTGTATTGTGGCTTGTACATCATTCTCTGACTTTCCATAACTTTGACAATCATAACGGAGTCTTAATGCCTGACTTTATGAAGGTGGGGCAAGCCAGGCAAAGAGGGTCCTCCTTTTCCCATTTCTGTCTGGTTGAATCTGCCTTTCTGATTCCATTTTATTTTCGCTTCCATCTTTTTTGTATACTATAACTATAGTAGAATGGCATTGCTTCATATCTGGTCCTTCTATATGCAAATGAAAGGACTAGTGAGCTTGAGCTAGTTTGATATAAAAATATAAGAAAATCTTACCATACGAATTATACTTTTGCTCTTCTAATAGGTACTAATATTTTAGTCCTTGGATCAACTCTTTAAGAGTCTTATCAAACTACAACTTTTTAATGTGGAAGCAATTATTAGTGTTGCGATGTAAATTTTTATCAACAACACTCACAAATCAGACTTTTAAAAAGTTTATTGAACGGCTAAAACATCGTTTACCATGAAGTTAAATATATTGGTGGAGCTAGTTTTTAACACTTTCATTCTTATAGTGGTTCAGAGCAATCATTGCTGTAATGATTGCTGGCTATTCGTGGCACGCTTCTGTTATTTTCTAAGTAGGAATTTCTTTGCCTTGGTTCCCCACTACCTTGTCGAGGAATGAAAGGAAATAATCAAAGAGAAAATGGCCAACTTTTTTTTTTTTTAATTTTTTTTCTGGGCTAAAGCATCAGCTTTTTAGTTGTTGAAGTGGAAATTCGGAAATGTGTAGAGATGGGTTAAGGGAGGTGGATATGACTGGCGTGACTTTACAGCTAAAACACGTCTTATAAAAGTACTTTGTCAAATGCATGAAAGTAGATCCAAAAAATATATGGCATGTGGATAAGGAATTCGAAAACACAAAAAAGTTTGATATTTTGCTTTGTCTAGTGAGGCCTACTTTCAAAGACAACCCTTCATTACTTTTTTAACACCCTTTTTAACAATTTCATCGGTTCGTTTATTCATTTCATCGACGGTTGGGTGTTAGCTTTCGAGAGAACAAAGAAAATAAAAAAATGGACTAGGAGGTAAGTTCCTGTCTACACACAATCAAATACTAATACATATATACACAGTTCACATGACCTAAACAGATACTGCATTTTTATAAAAATACGTCTTTAAGAGGCTGCAATAATTTCAGGTCAAGAATCCATCTGTTCTTCAGTGTTTTCCTTCATCAACTTCAACAACAAACTCTAGTATGCCAAGGGAAAGAAAAAAGAAAAAGAAAAAAATAAAGAGTTACCTACAATACTTTCTCAGATCCCTGCATGCTCTGGTGATTAACAATGTCAGTTGGTCATACATCACATCGACCTAAAATATCAAAGCTACCAACATTAGTACACCCATATCGAATCGACTCAGCTTTTACGCTTTGTTTTGGCGACAAATTACCACTACAAGGCAGCGTAGTGTGACTTCAAAGTCCTCATGTAGTGATCGAATTCTCTTACGCACGGCCACCTTCTGGACTGGAACCATTGATTCCTTGCATTGCAGCGCTGTTGAGAAGTTTCATTCCCTCTTCACTCATCTGCTGAACTTCCGTTGGTGAGAGAATTCTGATGCACCGAACGCACCCCACAAATTCCCTGCAAAGACATCAGAATTCGGAAAGTGAGCTCTTGTTTTTAAAACTGAAAAATGTAGGCAAAATGTTGGAATGGGAGGAAAAATAAGAGATGGAGAACTTACTCCCAAGGATCATCACCCACGAGTAGGACATCATTCTCGTAATCGACATAAACCAACTTCCATCCAGAACCTCTTAGGTCATTAAGCAGGCCTTCAAGTCCAAACATGCATTCAATTGCAGAGCAAAGTTCGTCATAGTTCTTAAAACTTGACACATCGATTGACCGTCCTACGGATCCTGCCTTCTGGACCTGGAAGCAGAAATTAACTCAAGTCCATCAATAAAGTTCAAAAGAGTTGAGACATGTTTACATAAGCCCGATTAACTTTTCCTTCATACCTTTGTATAAGTACGCACAGGTGGAACTACTTGCTGCCAAGAACCATTCTGCAGAAGACTGCTCTCATCAAGATCAATATTGCTCGAAGACGTCCCACCTGAGTTGTCTTGAAAGTCTTGCCTAGAGAAAGCCTGAGAGTCACCGAGGCTTGCGGAGGTTATCTGAGACTGAACATCTTGGCTGGTGCTGAAGTTGCCCACTAAACAGTCTGAAGGGTTCGGGAAATCAACATTCTTCAACGTGGAAAACTCATCCAGAATTGCACTCGAAACAGATGGGTCAACCATGATACTCCCACCATTGCTTGCATCAATATTTGTCGGACAACTGTAGATTCCACTTTGTGTGTTGCTCTCATCTGACAAGTCCCTCAGACTGCTTGAGTTAGATATACAATTAATGTTACATGGGTCTTGTTGAGAGACTGGAGGGAGCTGATCTGTTTGTACTTTCACGTTATTGTTATCCCACATGTCCTGACCGATTGACGGCAAAGGGAAATTATTCGTTTCAGGGAAAACTGAAGAGTCTTGCAAACCAAAAACGGATAAAGGGCCTGGTGATCTAAGAAGTCCAGCATAAGGTGGGCAAGAAGGGTAGAACATGCAGTCATCAGTGTCTAGGGATGGAAGTGAGACATTTGTGCTAGTGATATCAGATGGGATTGCATCAGTTTGTTGAGAGAGATAAATCAATGATTCCAATGGCGGCTGTATGCCCCACTGACTTGTTTGCAATTGTACTGGATTCTGGTTTTGATTGATGAGAGTCAGCTGGTTCACTAAGGCCTGTGGAGCCGAAACACTGGCAGCCAGTTTCTCCTCGTTGCCCTGCATTGTCGAAGTCAACTGGCTTAACTGATCTGTTGAGACCTCAGTTTCTAACTTGCATTTTTCAGTGCTAATCCCCGCAACTTTTTGGCTTTCAAGTTTGGCTGCGTTGAAGTTTACAGGTGGATTGTTCACATTTGCCGATGAATTCAAGTTTGAGACACCAGATTGGTCGAGCGATGCTGGGGGGCTGATTTGATTTTGAAGGGCTGAACTTTCTGAACAAACAATCGGATGTTTTTGATTCATTGTCGCCTGCATCATCTTCACATCGTGTAGTGGATCCGCCTTAGCCAGCGATTCTTGTTGCAAGGAAGCTAATGTACTGGAATAGTTAAGAAGTTGTGGCTTCAATAGCATCTTCATCAATTGCTCAGAATACATATTCGAAATCGAGTATGGAAGGTCCGCACTTCCACTCTCAGGAACCCGGATAAAAGGTCTTTTTATCAAACTTCCCCACTCAGTTTCTGCTGATTCAGCAAAGAAGTTGTTATTGAAAAGATACTAACATAAAACGACCTTGAATACTAGAAAAGGACGAAGAACAAACTTACCCAAATAGCCAGAATGAAATGGTCGTTTAAGACCTGCGGTCAGAGAAGGAAAAATGAAAAGACTCTCGGGAGTCTCGATTTCCCATGAACTAACCCTGTTCTGTTTGTCACAGCACCCAGGCTCATCCCACTCGACCTGATAATTATACAACAAACGTACGACATTCATCAGTTAAAACAAGAAAAGGAAACAAACAAGTTTTTTTTTGGCTGTTAGGACCATGAAAACAAGGACTAGTTGGCCTTCAATCTAAGCTATTCACCTGAAGATTTCTCCATTTGGAGCCAGGCCATCGCAATGGATCCAAGTCACTAATACCTACAATCGTACCCATATATCTGCGGAAGCCGGGAAAGATATGTGAAAGATATGAGAAAGATAGTTTTTGACTGTATCATAACCATAGACTATAGTAGCTGAAAAATCCTGTAACCACCAACAACAGTCTGAAAATTACCTGCGTTTACCAGATTCCTCAGTCTCGAACATCATTCCAAACCTCATCCCAACCGAAAGTTGCGTTGCATACACAGCTTTCCGGTATTTGGTCAGAGGAATGACAAATTCCGAAGGACACGCCCTAGAAATATGTTTCAAGAGACGCGTGGTAAATAAAAGGTTGAGGATCCAAACTGAGAAGAACAAAACATACAGATGATGAACCAGTGGTCAACAAAAACCTGGGATTGTAGAATATAGTGAACGGGCTGCGATTAGCTGCAGCATGAGCCGCGGCAGCAAGGACTCCGATGTGCATGCTGTCGGCAGATAGAACCGATGACGGCAACGTCGACTGCTGACGATTTGCACGCCTCACACCCACCATCAGTTGTGATTTTTCATCCCTTTGCAACAACAAAAGTAAAACAATTAGATAGCTTGTTTGATAACGTAGACTCTTGTAAATCAGGCTAAAGGAAGAATATGTGTGCTTACCTGATGAACAAAACAGAGTCCCCAGCTCTAAGCCGCTTTGCGCCGACAAACAAACTCCATCCTGTGGTAAGAAGGTGCCGCTTTGGCTGGCCTGAAGTGAAGGAACAAGATAGGTTACTCCCCATAACACACAACCAAGGAAATGGTCGGTTTAAGAAGCCGGTATCTCTCTATAAAGGTAAGGCGTCTATAAATAACAGTAAACAATGACAAAACATGAAATAGAGACAAATATCTGAAGAATCCTCACCGCGGTATATATGGCGAAATGTCCATGTATTGTCATGCAAATCTCGGACAACAAGTTCTTGATTTGGTGGTTGCATTGAGTAGTCCTGGAACACAGTGAAGATTTCTTCCTCATTCACAGCACATTATCAATGACAGCAAGACTAAAAGCCAGACTAAAACACATTATTATACACTGTAGTTGTATCTATAATCCGATTAACATGTAACTAGAACAATAATTATTGGGATTGGTGCGTAGCGTTCCTTAAAGTTAAATCTCTACAAAGACAATGATTAGAGGCTCACCAGTGGAGGGAAGAGTTTCTCTGCAGCCCTCCGCGGCACAGAAAATCCGCCGTGGGTGCTCGTATCACTTGCGGTCAAAGTTTTGCAGAAAAACTCACTTGGATGTTTGCTCGGCTTCAGTCCAAAGTCCGGAACCGGGAACACATCTTTCTCCTAATCCATATATTAGTTCATATAATTCGTCAACAATATAATAGAAATTCAGAGAAATTTCATACACAAGAGTAAAAGCAATAGAGCTTACTGAGTTCACTGGTTGAAGGCTCATTTGAGCATAGATTTCGTCTGTTTCTCTATCTGCCTATCAAAACATTCAAAAGCAAGAATGGTTAAACTTTAAATCAAATTAAAATCCATACATTAGCCTTTAAGCTCATGGTTAAGAGTAATACATGAAGGGTAATATTCTGGACTTGGCACATCAACTGAAAAGGGAGATTCGGGTAGTTTGGAATCTGCGAAGTCGCCATACGTTTAGTCGAAACCGCTACCTACTCGAACACAAAACGACCAGATCAGTAGAAACAAAGATAATCTACCACATTGCCTAAAACAAGTGATAGCAGTCATCCATTAAAGATTGTTCTTCAAATTTATGTACTTTTAATTGGTTAGTATTAAATTCGGAGACAAAACTTTGTACAAAAGAAAAATGCATATACGTACTTGCTCGCTATGACCTTGAGGGAAATAGTACACAAGACTTCCAATCTGAGGCAACGAAACCAGAGGGCCAGCGCAGGCGTGCCATAACTCCGAATTTATGTACTTTTTAGACCCTGAAATCAAATCTAATCTAATCAAATCTACATAAATACAAACACAAATCTTCAAAAGCTTTAAGAAACTTTTTAAATAAATTTAAAAAAAAAAAAAAAAGTAATAAGATCCTTAATGTCCTATCGAGACTAATACATATTTAATAAAAGTAATGGAAAGTTTACCACTCTGATCCTGCTGCATTTCTTTCAATAACTTCATCTCCTCAAGAAGATTTGTTGGTGACACAGTTTTGATCTTTTCCTCCACAGCACCCATCTTTCTTTCTTTTCCCTCCTTTTTTTCTCTTTTCTTCAAAAAGAAGAAGAAAAAGAAGACAACCCCATAATTTCTTCACGTCTTCAATGCAAAACCCAGGAAACTTATTCTGAACCTCAGCTCCGAAAACATGATTTCCCCGCCAAGAAGAAATCTCCCGGTTTTTTTTTTTTTTTTGGGCTTTTTTTAGGAGCTAAAAGAGTCCAAAAGAAACTCGGCTGACCAATTCAAGAGAGAGGAAAATAGCGGTGACCCATGTTGGGTTAGAAGGAGAATCTCACGTTGTTATCCGAGAACAGAGAAGAGAATACAGACAATCCAATCAGAATCCAACCAAAGTGAAGGAACAAAACCTGCAAAAAGGAAGGGGACTAGTACTGTGTAAAGATCTTTTCAAAGGGTTCCTTGTTGGGGAACTCTTATTTTTTCTTTCTTTTTTCTTTTTTCTTTTGGCTTATCAGCCACAAAACAACACCAACAACAACAACTCCATCAGTTTGCATCAAAGCACGCGGACCAAAGCATTCATAAGTGGTCTCTCTCTTCCTTTCCTTTCCTTTAAAAATAAATAAAAATAACAATACTAATCAAGTGCTTGTATTTATCTTCCAAAAGAAACAGACCTTTCGATGATTCGAAAAAAACTTATCATACCCTCTCTCTCTCTCTCTCTCTCTCTCTATATATATATATATGTCTCTCTCTCTAAGAACAGAGCTCTCTTGCTCTTCTCTTCTTATCCTGCGCCATACTTGCAGCTTTAAACTGTGGAAGAAGGTGGAAAAAAAATGAAACAACGAAATTTAAATAGCTGAATCTTTCTTTATCTTTAATAATAAAGAAATTAGATGGAACCGAAAAGCAGAGCAAAACCAGGTGAACACGAAAAACAGTACTACAGTAAAAGAGAGAGAGAAAAAAGAGAGCTCCTTTTTAATATAAGAAAGAAGAACACACAAGGAAAAAAAGAAAAAAGAAAAAGAGAAAAAGATATTTAAAAATTAAAAAGTAAGTAAGAATGTCAATGTGGCGCATTTTAGCACGTGGATTACGAGGATTTGCAGAGGACGGACTTCTCTTTCTCTCTTGTTTTTGCTTCGTTTTTTACTATTTCCACTTGCCCTATTACGACAATTTGTATACAAACAAAAATTCAAATAAAATAAAGGGTGTTGGGATTTGGATTTTCCTAAATTTATCAAATAATTATAATTTATATTCTAAAATTTTAAACTTGACAGTTTACATTTTGAATTTATAAGTTTATAACAATTCTTTCTCAAGTAATAGTTTTTTTTTTAAGAAAATTAACATGTGACCTGTGTGTGAGTCTATAATTAATAATATAAATGATAATTTTTATCTGTTTTAATTTAAATTTATTGATATTTTAATTAAGTTTAATCAAAATAAAATAGGGTAGATTACAAAATTGTTATAAATTATAAATTTAGAAAGCAGATTACTAAATTTAAAATTTTAAGGTATAAATTATAATAATAAAATAAATTTTGCAAATACAAATGTGAAATATATTAATCGAAAAATGTATTATTCACCAAAAATATATTAATCGGAAAAAGAGAAAAAGAAAAGTGCCTTTCTGTGATTTGGGTTCGCATACGATATTTGACTGATCGTCACGCGTGCGGTTCACGACAAAAGACCTGAGAAGCGCAGGTTATCGATCAGTGACACGTGTCATTACTTGGTTGATCAATCGAGGCGCCGTTTCTGCACTTTTCTTTTTTTCCTCGTCTTTTTTTTAATTAATTAATTTGTTTTTTCAAAGGTCGTTTAACTGTGTTGAAATATGTACAATAGACATTTTAACGAGCCCGTTCGGATTTTGGAATCCATTTGTGTATTACATTCCTTACCCTCACCCAAAAAGCAATACTAATTAAAACCAGTTAAATCTGTGATAAAATATAATTTAATATCCGGTTCGTAAAATTTATTTTTAAATCATCGTGATATAATTAAATAATTTAAATATTATTTGTGCATGATAGTCATGATATTTCTTAACCCATAATATTATATATTAAAAATTTTAAAAATAGAAATTCAAAAAAATTAAAAATTACTAAAAAAAACTGGTCTTGTGACCGTCCACTGGTGGCCCCTCTGATGCCCGCGACAATGCCAAGGAGGCCCCCCTCCCCCGACACAGACACCCCCCCCCCCAAAAAAAGTCGACCAGATTTGGCTTTTAGGGGGAAGATTGGGCTTGTCTGTGTTGGGATGGGGATGGTCGGCATCGGGAATAGAGGGCGATGAGGGATTGAGCTCGTGGTGGAAGGGTGGCGATAGGAGACTAGGCTAGCCGGAGGGGGGGGGGGGGACTGACTCGTCGGCGGGAGGGTAGTTTGCTGGGGAAGGAATAGGTGATTTCTTTTAAATTTATTTTTGTATATCTTTTTTTTTATTTTTTAGTTTATACTAGTATAAGGTAAGTTGTATTATAATTATTATACATAAACAACATTATCACATATTAACGGTTTAAAAATTGACTCTACCAATGGGTATAAAAAAGGGATTCTACCACAGCCTTATCACGTGTATTAAAATCTTTTTTTCTCATGGAAATCAGCAATTGATTCTCTCGTTTCAATAAAATATGTTTAAAATAATAGTAACGTTCTCCAATAACATGATGATGTACCTATTTTTCATCTATCATATGATTTTTCTTTTATTCTAATTATAATATCAACATGGTTGTATATATAATATAACGGTAATTCTATATTTAAATATCGTTTGATTGGTCTATTTGAGTTGGAGTTATTCGAGATATTTTGATTAGTATTGAGTTTCAAAAATGCTGTATTTTGTTGAAAATTAACTATTTAAAGTTAAGAAATATAAAAACTTAATAATATTTAAGGAAAAAAATGACAATTTAGATCTTATTTTGTTTCTCTTGAAATTCTATGTGATTTAGAAAAACTAATTATTATAAACCCTTAAACTTTGAGTTTTTCAAATAAATTTGAAAATGTAAATAGTATATTTGTGTTTACTTTTAAAGAAAAATACCCAAAAAAAAAGCTTATGAAATATATTGGTCGAACTAACCAAACACCCTCTTAATTTCATCTAAAGATGAAAGGTTTAAATCTCCACATCAAGTTTTAAAAAAAAAAAATAGGGATAAAACCTTTTTTTTTTAATTAAGGAATAAGATAAACGAGTAGGATAATGTGGATTCTTATTTTTTATTTTTTTTAACTTTTGGACATTTATTTATGGTCAATGGAATTTTTTTCCGCCATCTGATATCTTTATATAACTGTAGGATCTTGGATGATGGCATTTTTTAGATATTTTCATGGAACAAATTGTTTGAAGCTGTTTTTGAAAAAGGATATAGTCGCCAAATTTATTCTAGAGGCAATGTCACTGTCGTGCATTGTAGCGATACTATTTGTACGTATAATCCTATGTATTGTTGACGTCTTTATAGGCACACACTATGTATATCCATGTTACCTACACAAGTAGGACAATGCACGACATGTGAGAAATAACAAACTACCTTATCCTTTTATTTATACATCAAATGAGGCTCAAGCATGTACGTATTATGATCACTTCTGACAATTTAATCAATACAAAAGATAGAAAAATTACGTAGCTTCAAAAAATTACTGTTTTGTTTGTATTTGAATTTAACTCAAATTAAATTATATTTTTTCATCTCAATTTTTATTTTTTATAAAATCAATAAAATTTAAAATTAATTTTTGAAAAATCAACCAACTTCAAATTAAAAATTTCATCTCCAACTAGCGAATCAAACAGAAACTACAAATCTCATTATTTTATTTGCATTAATTTCCTTTGTAATTATACAAATCATACACAATCGCATAAGATAGAGCGAGACAACAAAAATATTTAAAACACCGTCAAATCTAAACAAAACTATAAATAAAGTGATCTATAATAAATATAATATATCGTAATAATATTGTCAATATCATTTCATGAATGATATTGAAAACAATGGAAGTATATATGAATATGAAAAAGGAAGTTGAATATACAAATTTTTAATAAACAAAAAGGCCTATCCTTTTTTATCGCGATCAATTACTTGATCACGATCTTATACTAGAAAAAGGCAAAGGGGAAAAAGGCAAAAAATATCAATATCAACAAGCCAAAATAGAGGAAGGAGAACAATTTTGATACATGGACAATCAATAAATACAAAATGAATCAACCAAACGTACTAAGTTATCCATGAATAAGGAGATCTCCTTCAATTTTATTGACTTGGACTCCCCCGTCAAAAGTGGCAAAGGATTTTGTGGTAGGCCTGAGCTTCTTACTTTACAGAGACCAGTAAAAAAATGAGGCCGTCACCTTTACATGATGATACAAATGCAATAACAAACATGATTACGAAACCACCCAATCATCTATTTTTGTTACTGTTGCATGGCACGGTAGGATACGCATGGGGCAAAAGCGTCACCAACCTTTTCTTTGCTTTAATAATATCTCTCTCAACACGTCTATATAATATCATGATATTTAAAAAAGTAGAAAAAAAAAAAGAATAATGTTAAAAGACATAAACTCTAAAAACAATTTTTTTTTAGTATGAACTGATGTAATAATAAGTTGTCAATTATTTATAGATAGACATAACTTTTTAAATTTAATTGATTTGATAGTTTTAACCACCTATTTGGGTCCATTTGGACCACCAATTGAAGTACGAAGTTTTTTTTTTTTAATTAGAAATAAGTGAATGTTTATAAATATATATTTAGTTTGAATGTGATTTGTAAATGAACTATGATATTTAAATAATGTAAAAATCTAAAAATGTGTTCATAAGATTAGGTAAAATTGATCGTAGTTAGTTCCTATTGTCTTTGTGAGTATTTAGAAATAGAAATCATCTCATTTTAAATTGAAATTAAAAAATTATGTACTTTCAAATTTTGAATTTTATGAAAATAAAAGAGAAAAAAAAAAAAGAATTGATGATCCAAATGGACCCTTAATAAACGTAAGAGTTACTCACCATCGTTAGTATAAGAGTTGATGACTTAAGCATTATTTTAAAGATAAATAATAGTGAACATCAACTCTGATTCTAGTTAAAAAATACTATGGATACTAATTATATTTTTAATTTTTTAATATTAATATTAAATAATATATAAATTATTATTATTTTCATAATAAATAATTAAAATTTTATTATATTAATTTATTATTTTTATTAATAAAAATATGACACATCAATTAATATTTAAAAATTTTGTATCATCTTACTTACGTGATAGTATATTATCATATTTTAATTTGGTGTCTAGATGTTAAAAACGATGTCGATTCAGACTGTTAAGTTCTGTTTTTTTTTTTTTTTTTTTGAGTCTGGGGCCCACCATAGCCTGATAGGAGAATTTTGATTAGAATCGCCTTGCCATGCACTTTTTACTTTATTCGGAAATGTGAGGTGGCGAGGAAGTTGAACTTGCAAGGGAGCGCGTGAAGAGGACGGTCTGCGAGATCGGACGCGATTGGGGGAAGACAAAAGCGCGTGCACGCGTGAGGAAGTGGGGTCATGTGGATGCTGTGGATATTCAATGTTGGCTTTCCACCAAGCTTGTCAATCAACATGATCTCTTCCTCTTTGGATACACCGTGGACGTAAAGGACCTCAAGGATCACCGACGGTGGTGTTGAGAATCTGCGAGATTTATGCTTTTATTTTATTTTATTTTTTTTGTCATTTCTAGTCACCTTTATATCAATTTTTATTTTTTATTTTTTTAAAAAACTAACAAAAACTATAGTTTAATTAAAATTAAATTTAAATGTGAAATGAAACTTTATAAAGTTAAATTTAATTAAAGTTAATTTATTTTTTATTTTTAAAAATTAATAAAAATTAATTATAAATTTTATTATTTTTTAAAAAAAGATAAAAATTAAGATAAAAAAAATATGATTTAATTAAAGTTAAATTTAAATTTAAATGTCAAAGGAATCCTTTTAAAGTAAATATAGCAGCGGATATATGGAATGTGAAATAATTAAAAAAGAAAAAAAAAAAAAAAGTGAGGTCCCTTGTTTATGTTTTATCTAGTAGTTGGTTGGATTGGGGGCGAATCACGTTCTCTGCGTTGAACTGTGAAGGGTGTGTAGCACGGTGTTCGAGAGTGTATTGGAACTTATTAAAGCTCGTCGTATACCACTTATGGCTTTGCTTCTTTGGCTTTGGCTTTGGTACTCTCATAATATTTTCCTATATTCCAAACACTGTCTATCCATTCCATTCCTGCAGTGGCTGATCGACATCATATATTAATAGAATATTTACTCAATTCATGCATTGGTTGAACTGACATTATATATTAATAGAATATGGATCTTATATATAACACTCACTCTTTATTAATTACAATTTATATAATATTATTGATATCTCTAAACATTTTTCAATATATTTTTTAAACTTTCTTTAATCAGTTTTCTCTTAACGTGATATGATAATAATTTACAATCAGTTTATTGAATTTGTGAATAATAAAAGTACCGGCTTTATTGTAGAAAATAGAGTATATCGTTAAGGTATTATGGTAAATGTTGACTCTTTGTAAAATTGTACTGATTTTGCATATTTTTCTTTTGATGTAAGTTTAATCCTTTTTTAAGATAAAAGATAGTAGTTTAATCGGCCATAATCAATTAGATCTTTGTACCAATAATAGCATGATTATTTTACTTTTGAATTGCTAGGAAAAATTAAATGAATATTGTTTTTAATCAGGACAAATATCTCTCAGAAAAAGAAAGAAAATGAAAATAGTCAACTATGAGATTTACTAGTGCAATCCACAAATATTAGTGCACACATATACTAAATAAAAAATTATAGTAACTGCGACAACGTATATGATTACAAACCACTGACTTTATTAATAAGAAGTTTTTTAAGGTCGATTAAAAGATATACAAATAATTTTTAGTCCAAACTTGAGGTATAAATGCAATATTGTTCTTTTCATTTCTTTAAATTATCATGTTTGGATTTAAAGTAAAGTTTTTTGTGATTATAAAAACAATCTCACGATAATTTTAAACATAACTCAATTATAATATATAATGTACAGTTTAAACCTTTTTATCTCAAGCTCAACTTAAAATAATGCCGATTTTCCATCAAGTAAAAAATAATTAAAAAAAAATACCCATCAAATCTTGGGGATTTAAATCACATGCTTGTGGTGGGTCCACCAAATTACCACTTCAGCGATATGGACGAATCGAGAGGTCGATTATAGAGAGCATATTCACTGGCTCAGCGGCTTTGCTGGCAGGGGATGATCTGGTCGGGGCGGGACCATCTGAGATGGCGTGTGAGGCCCCACAACTCCTAGTGGTCCTTTGACTAGGCCATTGCAGATATCAGCACTTTCATAGGTTGATTTTGCAATACAAAGACAATCACGATCATCTACTTAATTCCACCATTTGCCTTTGTGGGACCCTTTACATTATTAATACTCAAGCCAATCATGGGATTTTTTTTTTCTTTGTAATTTATATGATATAGTTTTGATTGTCATGATTAATCCCCAACAAAGAAAAGGTTTTTATTGTCATGATTATTTTTGGACATGGTCCGAACCATTTCTTTAAACGTTTTGCTAGTTTATTATTGGCAAAAAATTCATGTACTCTACCAAATAATGGCTGACGAGGATTGATTAGGACCGCGGCCTCTCTTTTAAGGAGATATTTATAAATAGAGCTGTATTTTAACTGATTTGTAGAGAAGTCGTCAGTAGTCACTAAATTAAAGTTTTAAAATTGGATCGATGGTTTTATTTTACAACATTAAAAAGACAAAAGAAAGAAACGTACTTGTGTTCAGAAATTCGATCATTAAAATATATTCTATTATTTTAAAAACTTGCTCACAAAATACAGTACTTATCTAAATATTTCCTTTTCTTTACATGCTCAAGACTTTTTTTTTTTTTTTTTATTTTCAAATATTATGTTTTGAGGCTTTTAATTAAAGCTAATTTTAGTTGGGGAAAAACTAAAATGGAAATTAGCCATCATTCTTAAATTAATCTCTCACCTTCAATAGGTCACTAAATTAAAGTTTTAAAATTGGATCGATGGTTTTATTTTACAACATTAAAAAGACAAAAGAAAGAAACGTACTTGTGTTCAGAAATTCGATCATTAAAATATATTCTATTATTTAAAAAACTTGCTCACAAAAATACAGTACTTATCTAAATATTTCCTTTTCTTTACATGCTCAAGACTTTTTTTTTTTTTTTTTTAAATCAGGCTAATTTTCACAGAGGTAAAACTAGATTGAAAAGGAGCTTTTTTTTTTTTTAATACATAAAAGATAAATATACATAGGACACAGGAGTGTTCTTATTCACATATCTAACTATTAAATATAATTAAAAAGTTTTAAAACTAACAACTAGCATGAAAAAAAAAGTACAATATTCCCCATAAATATTTTTTTTCTTATCTGTTTTGAGGCTTTTAATTAAAGCTAATTTTAGTTGGGGAAAAACTAAAATGGAAATTAGCCATCATTCTTAAATTAATCTCTCACCTTCAATAGGTATATTATTTTTCTCCCTCAGACATGTAAATATTTGTTGATATTTCCCCCTTTTTCCAGAAATGTTAATAATAATGGAAAGTAGCCATTATACTTTTAAAATTTATCTCTCACCTTACTTAGGTATATTATTCTTCTCCCTTAACATGTAATTATTTGTTGAATTTTTTCTTTTTCAAATGTAATACTTTGCTTACTGCTTGTTTTAAGGTATCGTTTCTCAATATATCTATATATATATATGATATATTTTAAGCCTTAAAAATAGCATATAGATAATGTTAATCAAAATCAGAAATGTGGGAGAAGCAATGATGAAATGGGTGAAATACTATTTTTAAGAACAACATCAGAAAGTATCAATAATGTTAACATCAGATGCTAATAGATGATAAACTCATATAGGACCCATCATCTATTGTTATGCATTTCGAAGCTTTTTTTTTTTTAATTTTTAAAAACCAAATTAGTGAAATAATATTTTTCCCGTTGTAATTTTGGTTTGGAATTCGATGATGGGAAAAGGGTGACTTCAGTGAATGGGTCGGGGGTGAGTTAGTGCTTCCATGAGCTTTGCAGAACAAACAAATGATTTGAGATTATTAGGAAGAAAGCATGTAATTAATTAGGATGATTAAAGAGGGAACATTTTTTTTTTATCTGAAAAAATAAAAATAAAAATAAAATCAGATGCCCATGAGCGTGAGACAGTGGGGGCCACGCGTGATGAAAAAGAGAGAGAGAGAGAACCCAAAAAACGGGCGTGGGATGAGGGGAACATGGAAGCAGCATAGGCTGTAGGGATACAAGGGGACATTTGCTTCTGAAATATTCTGTTCAGGAAAAAACTACAGCTCTCTGTTTTGTCTTACATTCTTTCTCTCCACTTTCCTTCTTTTTTTTTTTTTTCCTGAAAAAATAAATAATAAACCAAAAAATTAATAATTCAAAATTATTTTTATCCATCTTGCACAATCATATTCATTCTCAGATCTTTTCAATGCTTTGGGTAATGTGCCCAAAATCGAGCCTTCTTTAAAGGCTTTTTCCTTTAAAAAAAAAAAAAAACTTTAATTTATGGAGAGTTCCCCGAGTCACAGATTCAGTTATTTTCTTCTTCTTTTTCTTTCATTTTTTTTTTCGTTCTTCTTTTTCCCCTTTTAAGAGTCGGATTCAACTATTTTCGTCACCTATTGAAGCCTCCATGGTCGAATCTCAATCGAGTTTTGTGTCGCCATTTTTATGTTGTTTTAGCTCGTGTTTAGACCTAAGTTTAACATCTTAAAATCAACTTCAATTTCATTATTTACTAATATTATTATAATTTTACAATTCAAATTTTAAAAATTCATAATTTTACATATACAGATCCAACTAATATATATATATATATTTTGTTAAACTATATAGAATTTTAAAATAATCGAAACAAACTTTATGTTATTTTTTTTTTCAGAATACGTTTCAAGTTTTTATATTTTTTAACTCAAGTAATTCAAATGCCTTGCAAAACGGAGAACTCAATTCAAATTCAAATTATACAATTTAAACCTATGCATCAAATACATGTTTAGAGGGAGAAAGCAGTATGTGTTAATCTATCAGAATCGTATCATCGTAAAAGTGATAAATGATAGCGAGATATATCAAAAATCTACATTATCATGTTGGATTATATATGAAAATCTTATCTTAAATCATCAGTAATGTCATTTTACTGTGTCTAATTATACATTATAATGTAATAAGCTTTTTAAGTCTTTTTAGTTGAAACATATCTTATCAAATTTGGTAATAATTAACTTGATGCCCGATGTTGGTGTACGGTGGCAGAGTAGTGGCGTTTTGTTTAAGTTTCCCATCGTGTTCAAGTTCCCAGGCATGATTATCACGTTGTTCGGTGGGATTCAAATTATCCCAACAGAAGGGAAATTAATCTCATAAGATGGACTTATAAGGATGTTAAAAGTATAATTGTGATATTAAATATAAGAATATTGTAAATTCTCATTCTTATGCTTATGATTATTGTCTACCAAACACCGCCAGACTTTTCTTTTTCTAGATAATGATAACGTGGAATAACAATATTGTTTTTTTCCCCCTCCTCTTGCTAGTTATTTACTCGACCATTTAGGATTGAATAATTATTAATTATGTGAAGTTTAATTATTAATTATTTTAACATTGTAATGATGAAAAATAAAAATCCTTTATGAGGTGATGGGAGCTATATTGAAAAAACAGGCCGTCTAATTTGCATAAACATATTTTAGATGATAGCATGTTTATAGTAAATATATAATTTATTTTCCAAAGAGTGAATAAATTATTTACTTTGTAACTTAGTTTCATAAATAAATTACTTATCAATAAATATGCTATATGTTTTTTGTCTCAAGTGATTAAAAACTTATAATTTTCTTTAAATATGTCATTAAAAAAAATGAGCTATACGTTATAATTTTTGAAAATTAAAATAAAACATAGCTCCCACACTGTGAGTGTATTAATATAAATCTTAAGTGTGTTTTTCTTTTTTCCCCTACGATCTTATTGTTATTGTCGGTAAAAGTTTAAAAATTCTTAATGTGAAGAAACCTTGTCAAAGATTTTGTCCGTTTTAGATAAATGCTCACCTAAATTTCCAACAATTGCGAGGAAAAGCATGAATTTGTTTCAATTTCCTATTTCTGCTGATAACGAGCTTTGATTGCCATTTACGAAGCGTGCTATATTAAATATTAATTAATACGGTAATGCTTCAGCATAAATTGCTTTTACAGCTCTTACTTTTTACATTGTATAATCATCTCACATTATGAACGAGAAGTTAAAGGATCTAAATCGATAAAAAATAAAACAAAAACAAACAAACAAACATCTGTTGGCAAAATTTTTTTTTTAAATTTTTTGAGGCACTTTATTTAAAAGAAAAAAAGTTGTCAAATTAACTTTCAAGTTTCAATGATAAAGACCATCTTTTCTAGTCATTTCAATCTCGATTATTATTGCGATAACCTTTCATCTAATTATTTCCCCAATTTATATTGAAAAGATAAAGTTCTACTACAGCTGCACCGAAACATTAAAAATATTCTAATGAAATTTGCCAATCTAACTAGCTCCCAAATTTAAAATATAACATATTATATTAGTCACCAAGATACTAGTATTTTTTTAAGGATTTGATTATTATATGATACCATATTGTAAAATTTTTATACGTGACGATTGCAAGCATAATAACAATTCCATTTCTAATTAAAAAAATAGTATTTTATACGTGATATTAAAAAAGGTATTGAGATTTGTTGATTGTTGTAAACATTAATTTTACAAGTATGATTTTTATGTGATATCAAATGAAAAAATAAATGCGACTACATTATGAGTTTTATTTGCCATAGAGAGGAAGTGAAAAAAAAAAAAAAAGAAAGAAAGAAAGAAAAAAAGATTGCCGCAAAATTTAATGTTTGACTAATTAGCGTGCATATGCCTTGCGCACTTGTATTACTTTCTTCAAGTAATTGATTTATCGTTGAAAAGTTTTGAATGGCCGATTCATAAACAATTTCAAAAAAATCCATAAAGAACGATTGAAAATGAAGCATGCTGTAACATCCACCATCTGCGACTCTTTACTCCTCAAATCCAATTTATCCGTTGACTGCATTTAGTCTACTGTCGTCATACTTTGTTTGCCCTTTTTGTTTAATTCAAAATTTTCAAACTTAATTTTTTTTAATCAATAAAAATTATAATTAATTTTTAAAAAATTAATTAATTTCAATTTAAAAATTTCATCTCCAACTAATAAGTTAAACGGAGACTTAATTAGTTTAGTTTGATACTAATTCTCTTGGTAAAAAAAAAAAAAAAGAAAATGTTAATAAGAATAGGAAGTGTTTTTTTTACCTTCTTAATATTGTTTTGTATGATTGAAAAAACATGTCTGAGTGAACTAATACTATTTTAATTTCAAATGAAAAAAAAGGTAATTTGATTTAAGTTACACATAAACAGATCTAAAATATCTTTAACTTTTCAATATGTTTCGAAGATGCAAAGAAGTTTTCGATCAATTGAGGTAACAATCTCTTAACACTTCATTTCAATATTGATTGTGAAATTTTGATAGATCTTTCTTTCTTTTCATTTTGCTTTCTTACCAAAGAATTTACAATTCTATTTTCTTTTCAAAAATCCTTGCACTCATCCTACTATTGCCTTTATACCGTATATGGTAATCTTTCACATACGACTAAGGAACTAACTATTTGAAATTAATATAAAATAAATGATAATGACAACTTTCCCCCTGTTATGCACTACTCGTTTTACTTAATTATCGAATTTTTCCCATATATTGAATTTTCTTGTCCAACCCGATTCTTTTCTTAATAAGATCGTCTTGAAAGTCGTATAATAACAATTATTGCCTGAACGAGTAGTTGGTTAGGCTTTTACGCATGCTATTACTATCTAATTGGTTGTGACTATATCTTGTAATCTTCATGCTATCTTTGTGACAACGACAAGCGCATGATCTGTGAACTTTGAGACATAGGTCAAATTTCATTTATGTTATTAAAACCTGCTTACGTTTATCTTTTCAAACATTACAAAAAAATATCAAATATTAATTAAATTGCCCGAACGTCGTTGACACTACAACTTGACGTTGCCATTTGTTTGCATAATGCATGTATCTATTTATTTAATGGTTGAAAATAATTAAAACCAATAAAGTCATATAATAACAATTATTGTCTATGGTAATTGCTAGATTTATTAAGCTCTTAGATGTTACAACCCTCCTCCTAGATTTATAGCCGTAACAACTCCACTCTTCTTCTAATTAAAAAAAAAAAAAAAGCCTCAACCCCTTTTGAGAATACAGCTGTGAAGGCTAGCTAAAAGATGAAAGTAGCAAGTTTTGATCTTTTCCTCATTTTTAAAAGAAAGGTTTATTATCTTTAAAGACTATATAGAACACGTCTATAGTGCTTTCATTGTTTTTTGGTTTACTGGTTACGTCATAATGAATATTGGAGCATTTAATTACCAATACAGATATATAGTTGAGTAAAAGTTACATCATTCAGTCTCTCTCAATTCACACATTTTTTTTTTTTTTAAACTGAACGCATTTCACTTGGATCTCTGTATAGCACTTGTTACAATTATTATTGGGATATTTTGTTACATTTTTTTAACGCGAATCTTTTGTTATGTTGATTCTAAATTTTGTGCAATATTATAACAATATAAAAAAAATACTAATATAATAATATTTTAATAATTTCAAATTATTCAAAATAAAAAAAATATTAAAACTATATAAATTTAAAAATTTAGGGATTAAATGAATAATTTACCTTTATTATTATTATTGTTGTTTTTAGGGTGTGGCACTAGTAAATTTAATTGGGAAAGTATCGTAATAATTTTTATGGGGCTCGTGGGGGCCGCCTTGTTTATTTCTTAGAACTGTTAAATACAAGTAGTAACAGGCAAGATTTATTGATGACGTACTTAAATTATTGGCCCACGTTTGCCTTGTTTTATTTTATTATTGTACCAAGCATTGGAAAAAATAGTGCAGACAAGTAATTAAAGGTACAAAATATTTAAGTAAAATATCAATGCTCTATGAAAGAATGAAGATTTTGTTTAATTTTGCCGCCCAATACAACAATATAGTATTACAAGATAAGATTTTATTGAACATTATTACAACCAGAGAGAAATTTAATTGAGCTTTAATACCAATGAATTATGATCAAACACTGTCCAGCAAACTTCGAAGGGCTTTTTTTTTTTTTTTTTTTTTTTTTTTCAATGCCATAGCTGCACCGTTTGCAACGTTCAGGCTGTTGAGATATATCTCCACCATTCCAGCAAAACACACACACACACACATTCATATCCAAACAAATTTTTTAATTATTATTATTATTTCATGTTCTTCCCTCTGAACAAGAATAAATAACCTTTCAAAATAGCCAAGAACTGATAAATTTTAGAGGAACGCGATTTGACACTAGAGGGGCATAGAGAGTTTATGTTGTTTCTTAAATAATATAAGATTTTAATCCGTCAAATTTTTTTTTTAATCATTATACTTCAAGGTCAAGACAAAATTCTGAAGTGAGAGCCACAAAACTAAAGAAGTTATATAAAAGAAATTGATATATATATATATATATATAGAAAAATTGATAGCATAATAAAGGAGTAATTATTTAATATAATTATCAAGTTTTACAGTTATTAATGTATTTTTCATGTTTTATACTACATAATTACATAACTATTAGATTAACATAGAGGAGAAAAAAAAAAAAAAGCGAAGAGACAGATTTTATAAATGTTTCGAATAAGTAACCGTAAATAACAATTTATTAAATAAATTATTTATTTACTTCTAAGTAAATAGATTATTCATTTCATTTAGTTCGTAAAAATATATTTACTAAAACTTACTTTAATAATATAACGAGGTCATTTTTTTGCTATTGGTTTTCTACTTGTTAGGTTTTTGCAACATGTTAAAAGCTCCCGGTAAACTACTCACCTGAAAGCGGCCCAAATGTTTGAAAATTTGGGCCTAGTGAAGGGCCTTAAGCCCCTGAAATTTGGGCTTGAAGTTAAAAGACAGTCGGCCCATCTATTTTATTGGTCCTCAAGCTCATCTTAACGGGCCTAGTTGAACACGAGAAGCAACCCAACGCCGAAATTTGGCAGGCCCAGTAATTAATCATAAAGAAACCAACGGGCAATGAGTGGAGAGTAAAGACAAATTTGTTGGTTTAGGGTTTTGCAGGGTTTAGGTCTTTTGCCACAAGACTGGAAGAAGACGAACAAAGCTCGGATCTTTGGTAGGGAAGAATGGAAGTCTGAAAGTTTCAGAGGCGAAAATGGTGGTCTACATTCACCCTCCAAGTCCACCAAGATTTACGACGCCATTCTTCGCGAGCTCAGCTCCTTGCTCTTCAAGTATTCCCTTTTTTTTTTTTTTTTTTTTTTTTTTTTTTTAATTTCCTTCCCAAATTCTCTCTCGTTCATTTTATTTTCAATTTCTTATTTTCACATCTTAATATGGTATATTTATTTATTTGTTTCTGTGGGTTGTTCTTTATAATTTCATTGTTTCGTGTCTTCTTTGCGGTTTTCATGCGATTAATTTGGGGTTTTCAGGTTAAAAAAAGTTGTTTTTGGGGTCAAATAGGTGTAAGAAATCGTCGTTTTTAGGTGAAATTTCACTTAGAGTGTTGGAGTGAATTTCATTGGTAGGAGCCTGTTGGCGTATAAGTTAAGTCAGACTTGGCTATTGTTGATTTGGTCTGGTGGTTTCTATTACAGGTTCAATGAGAATTTTGATGGCGTCGTGTTGGCGTATGAATTCGACATTCTAGATAAAAGCGCAAGGATTCTCAACGGGATTCACCCTTATATCGGTGTGAGAATAAACGCCAAGTCGTTGATTTTTTCTCCGAAACCGGATATGCTTTTAGGTAACTTTTGCTAGATCCTCTGTTTTAGATTTCAAAATTTGCACTCAATGAGTTAGAAGCGGTTTCATTTTATCAACTAGTGAAATGGCTTGGCAACCTTATTGATGGAACCAGTTTGGATGGCTCGATCTTTCAGCCGCATAAAGTTTTGTACGAAAGTTTCGATATTACTTTTGTTATGTTGCCCTTGCTGAGATTGCTTTCTTGTTGCTGTTATTCCAGAGGGGAAGGTTGTAAAAGTTACTCAAGGATCAATTCATGTCATTGTTCTTGGCTTTGCCTCTGCTATTGTACCAGAAGAGGACATTCGTGATGAATTCATGTATAAGATTGTAAGTACTTCTTCACCATCCCGTCCCAATCCAAAATTTGTATATTTTTCCACTGCCGATTTTGATTCTAGAGTGTGCTTACTTTTTATAGAAACATGAAGAGGAAGTATTTTCTAGCAAATTACACAAGCGCCATGTGATAAAGGTTGGAACTATGATACGCTTTTTAGTTAAGAGGTGATGAATTATTTCAAGTTCCCACGGTTTTATGAATTAGAATCCCACATAAGTTGCGATGGTCTCCTATTGAATGCTGTTGGAAAAGCAAGGGAAACCTCTGTGAATATAGTGATCTCACATCAATGTTACTTTGCAGTTTGGATGAGGAAATACTGCACATATCCGGTTCTCTAATGCCAGCTCACACGGGTTGCATTTGCTGGTTAGCAAGACATTTGGAAGACGGTGCTGTAACTGAAAGGTTTCAATGTCAACTTCCAAAACTTATAGGATTCAAAGAACATATATTTATATATCGATGGAAAATATTTTGTTTGTAACCCTGAATGGTTTAAATTTTTTTACAGGAGTAAAAAGAAGAAGAGAGAAAATGAAGAGGAATCCATTCTACAAGATCATGGAACTGTAAGTGGGGAAGCATTATCCGTCAAGGACGACCGTAGAATCAAAAAGTCTAAGAAAGGAAAGAGACCAAAAGCCGAGTCTTGAAGGCTACATGGAGGTCCTTGTACTGATTTTGTTGTTCTCGGGTAATACACCAATCATGAATCACCTATAGCAACAGGAGAGATTTATTGAGTACAAAGTTGAGGCAGCATGTCACAGAATAAGCATAGGATTATTAACGATAGTCAATTGTTCCATTGAAATCTTTCCAAAAAATAGTTTTTTCGTGCCTGCAATTGCTGAACTCTAGATCTAGTGTATGTCCAAGGCATTAAGTCCATTAGCCAAATTAGTATTGCTCTTTCTAAATATGTGTCAAATCTGCTTCACAGTGACTTAAATTTGTGCTGGGTCGGGTTCATGGCATTAGCCCAATTTTCTATTTGGTGGGTTTTTTATGGACTGTTGTGGAGGTCGCAGCTGGAGCCTGTAGATCAATCTCTCTGGGGCTCTCTACACAATCAGATATTTTTCCATTTTTTTTTGGGTTGCGTCGCAACTGGATTATGTCCATAACCCACATACATTTTTGGATAGTAAACGAAGTTGATCAAATTCTAATTTGCTTGAAATATATATGGAAAAGTGGAGGACACCTAGACTTGAGTTTTTTTTTTTTTTTCTTTTTTTCTTTTTTCGTCAATCATTCTTGCGGGTGATTCGGGGTTTCCCAAAGTCCATTCCGTTTTGCACCCCATGTACTTGTTCTCGTTGGTCTTGCAGTTACATTTTCTCATGTATGGGCGGCTGATATGATTAAGATATAAATATATATATATATATATATATAAAAGATATGTATATGTGTGTGTCTATACACTGAGACAGATCGATGTATAGGTGGAATCATGATCGTCTCTACTTTTCATTGCCATCATAAGCAGGTATGGGGCTTCTATCAGAAACAACCAATACCCGGGTTCTATTCTCTCTTTCAAAACATCAAATATGGAAGAGAAAAATACATTAAAAAAAATAGTTTCAAATCAGGTTTTTGAGAAAGCATTTGAATAATGAAAAAGTGGTTTATATTATATGTAAGTTGAGAGAGACGAGGTGGGAGAAGATGGGGTTTTCAGGTTGGTGAATGATTCTCACTTGCATCCAACTTCCATGTGAGCTGTGGAGTTTTTTTATATATATATATATATATAATATATAATAATAATAATAATTTTTTATAAATTAGATTAGAAGAATTCCAACAAAAAAAAAGAAGAAGAAGAAGAAAGTTGTCACATATATTTTTTTCTCCCGTAGAATCCGGCAGTTTAACATGCTCCAACTCTCTGTAAATCAAAAGCAATTCAAAATATGACAAAATTTTTTTTTTTATGTCGTTTTGTTAATTCCTTTTTTCACTTTTTGAGAGCATGTGTAGTAGGTGGCAACAAAGGACGTGTTATTATTGTAATTTGGTTTTTCCCGTTGTGTTGTGAAGTACGTTTAAGATGAACTTCTTCAACTAACTAACGGATCTTTGTTCGGTTTAACCTTTTATTAATATTATGACCCGCGTCTGACATATTTCTTCCTATGCATGTTGAGAATGGATTTGCAAAGATCTTTTTCTAGATTTAAAAGACAAAAATTTTAGTCTTGTTAATGCTTACACTTCAATTGTTCCATCTGTATCTAGCGATTTGCGTATCTGTTGGTACAGAATACTGAGATCAAGTAGGTTATATATATATATATATATATCTATATATTTTAAATAATGATATTTCTGTGCATGAAAACGACGTGGTAAACATAAACCAAATGATTCCTTCTGCAGACTGCAATGAGTGGAGAGACGAACTCGTAAGAAACAATTCATCGAATATGAGTATTATTATATGAGTAGAAAGTTGATATTATGTCTAACTATACCATTTTAAGAAGATGGAGCAAGGAAAGATAGACAATTTGGGTAGTTATAAAATTCTTGTGTCTTTCACATTACCAAAATAGATGTCTCAAATCTCAAAAAACGGACCATTTAAATAGAATAAAGAACACGTGTATTATAACAAGAGAATTATCTGGTCAGTTAAAAAAAAAAAAAAAAACTATCGCATAGTCTTGAATTCACATATATTTTTAAATTTTTTTTTTTAATTTGAAATGACAATTTAAAACTGCATCATAGTGGTACTTTGCCGCATAATTCATCATTATTGTATAGAAAAGCATGGAAAATGAAAAGAAACAAAAAGAACAAAAGGGGTAGACATGGAGGTTTGCCCATCTAGTCCAAGTGAAAACAAATAAAAATGGGTGGCGACCATTTCAAACAGCTTGAGGATCTTTAATTTTCAGATTGTAATAATGGCCATTAACGACCAAATCTAATAGCTAAAATATGCCAATCATTTCCAATCATTAGCTGTAATTAAAAATCTAATTGGCTAAGAAAATTGATAGAAGCTAAAGAGTAATTACACCCAATATGCCAACCCACCACGATTTGTCCATCTCACTAAACACTCTCTAAACCTGATATGAGCATGGGTTTACACATAATAATGTCCCTAAAAAAAAAATCCCTAATCACGTCTGCTTAATCTACAATATAATTATTACTTTGTTTTTGCCCTTTTTTTTTTTTGGATGATGAGTATAGCTGAATAGTCCTTTATTCCAATTCGTCATTGCTATTGAGAGAGAGAGAGAGAGAGAGAGAGAGAGAGAGAGAGAGAACAGAGAGAATATGGATATGGTGCTAGGACAGCTAGCAATGCATATTTCATGGTTTTAATTTAACGGGATCATGACTTTGTCATGTACAAGAAAGTTTGAACCCCGTTTAGTTATATACATATATTTCATTACAAATTCATTGAGCAAAAAATATATAAATATATGTTTATTACAAAGTTTGTGATTTAATCATAACGTTCGTGATTGAAGACAAAGAGGGCAGCGGTTTGTGAGAGCTTGGAGGTATGGGTGTCAATGTCATGGCCTCGCTCTCTGATTCTGCGTACGGATTTCATTGGAAATGACCAATCCAGAATTTTAAAATTACAAAATAAATAAATAAAATAAAAATAAAAGTAACAGAAAGTATAGAGCAATTGAGGGTTTTATTCGGTACAGAACAATGCTATATTTTCAACATAAAAATTAAAAAATAATAATAATAAGTTTTATATGTGCTGACCGTTTGATTAGCCTTACCACGATGCAAACATACATCACACCTTTTGTTTTTCCCTTTCGATTTACTATGTTTTTCTTTTCTTTTTTGGCTGCAGTGTTTTATGATATATATATATATATATATATATTTTTTTTTTGGTTGAATTGACTGGAAGATTTTATGATATTATTTATATGTGACAGGAGCATAATTCATATATATATATATAGTAACATATATACTGTCAGCAGTGATGGTGACATAAGGATAAAAGACAATCAATTTAATATTTTCTCTCATCTCTTTTTTCATGTTATTCGTAGTTCCAATTGATTTCAAATGGATGTTAAGGTGGCATAAGGCTAAGGAATGACCACTCCATCGCTTTCTTTGGATGCCCTTCCTGTTCCAATTGTTTTGTGAGTGGATCCAAATTATGATGTTGGTATTCGGGCATTGATCCCCTTGTTCAGTACTAGAACAAAAAAGAAAATGTAGCATATACATATTTCATGAAAACTATGTTTGGGGACGTAATTTTCATGAAAATATATATTAATAAAAAGTGGATCTCATCTGTAATTTTTATGCTGTAAGACTTATTTTTTACGATAGTATAGTGTTGGACACTGTTAGTTCTCCCTAATATTGCTCAATGTTCCATAATATTAAACGTAATTGAGTTTTGACTTTCATTTTTTTGCTAGTTGTTGCTAGCATTTGTTTCTAGCAAAACTACACAAGGGCAAGGAACGCCATCATTCTGTTGCTCTCTTTCAGTCCCTTTTTTGTTCTGTCTATAATCACCATAGATTCTAAGTATGACTCCGAGGTGGCATAAGTTTAAAAAAAAAAAAAAAAAATCCATCTTTTCTCTCTTACATTCTACTTGGCTTGCGAGTCTATTCCAAAAATATATTAGGTAACATCTTTGATCTTCTTTTTTAGTAAACTTTTTTTTTTTTTTGGGACATGCACATGTTCACTGTATGAGTTTTCTTTTTTGTATTAGTGTGATTCAAGACATGACGAGTATACCTAACATTATTTTATGTTCTAAAAATTTGTAAATATTTCAAAGTTCCAAAAAAACAAATATTATATATTAAACTTGGGGAACATTTCGTGACAAGGTCCAAAATTGGGGGGAAAAACATGAAATTTATCATGAGCTTAATAATGTTTGGATTCTCATTTGTGTTGGTCGTTAATAGAAGTCTGTCTGTAAGCAAAGCCACTCAGTTTAACTCAATGTCTCTCACTCGTGTCGTTATTGTCATATTCGCACAAGAATCAATAAACATGGGCGGTTGTGGGTGTGACAAAACAAAGGCTTAAGATCCAAAAGATAGATTCTTCCATAATCACCGTCCAAATTATGGTTTGTAAAGCTGGAATGGCAAGAAATGCTTTTTATGATTTTTGGGCGTGCATTGACATGATCATAAAAGCTTGTTGTTACGAAAGAATCAGTGGGTTCTGTTCTGTGTTTCACGCAGCAAAAAAAAAAAAAAAAAAAAAAGATAAGTATTAAAATAAAGAAAATTAGAAAAATAGTTCCATACTCAAGTCATGTACTTGCTAGTGCACCTCTATCTGTACTGTCTTCTCCTTTCGGTTGCATGTAGCATCTGACCATGTCCGGCGTCACATTAACAAACAACAAAAATATACAATATGCTTTTTCCATTTCTTCTCCTCTAGTTGGAGTCACTTGGACTTTTGCATCTCAAACCCTTTTTTTAGTGCCAATCTAGACAACCCACCCCCCCCCCCCCCCCTTTTTTTTTGGCGTGTGTGTGTGTAAAATATAAACCTTATTTATTCAGTTTAATTAGTCAAAGTATTATTTCTAAAACTAAGAACTATTATTGTAAGACTTTTATTTAGTCCCCCAAAAGAAATTTCTTCTCAATTTCTTCTTAATGCCACTTTAAAGTATCTTGTCATATTAAAAAGTTGAGTTACATGATTGTATATATAGTATAGCGATAATTACACACCTGATACAAGCTTTTTTAACTCAAGTGATTGGAGAGAATGGGATATGAAGGTTTGCTTTGTTTTTGGAAAGGTAGCTTGAATTCCCTTAGATTTAAACAAAGAGTTTTGTTCCTCTCCAAGCTATCACAGTCCTCATGAATCTGTGCATAACTATCTATGCCGTTTCGTCTTTAGATCCAAGAAATTTAAGTGACTAGAATCTTGAAGTTTCATATATCTTAAGGATACAATGTACAAATATAATCAAACCCACGTCTCTATTGGTTAACAAGAAAGAAGCATATCAGTTCTAACATTTGCAATATTAAAACACGTTATGAGATGATAATTAGTCAAGGAACAAACGAGGCAATTGGAATAGACTCCTCATTTAGCACAATTCGATTTTGATCATAGTTTTTGTGGAATGTGTCAACTTCTTTCATATAACAAAAAAAAAATTCTCATAAATACGGTCAATATTCATGACGGCACACATTCATGTCCTTTTGACCCTCGGTGATGAAGTAAATTTTTATATTTTTCTTTCCCATTTTGCTGCCAAACAATATTTATACACACACACAGACAGATTAAGTATACAGTTTTTCAGGGAATTAGAACTGATTAATAATTTCAGCCCCACTTGACTAATTGCACCGTTTATACAAAATACATAAATAAAAAAAGCTAGATTCCCTTATTTTAGATGTTGACTTATATATTAAGCTAGGTTCCCATTTTGCTGTCAAAATACACACACACACACACACAGATTAAGTAGACAGTTTTTCAGGGAATTAGAACTGATTAAAATACATAAAATAAATAAAGCTAGGTTCCCTTATTTTAGATGGTGACTTATATTTTGATCTCTATTTTTCTTTTCCTTTTTAATCATATTATGATGAATTTCAGATCAGCGATTTGTGTCAACGACCACATTGAAGATTATTAGCTAGCTGGTTCAATATAGCCGGCTGGAATTTGTACATTGTACAACGATGGGAGATGCTGTGCTTAAAAAAAAAAAAAAAAAAAAAAGAAGATTTAGGATATTCTTATTAATGGTTTGATTAATAAGACAAAACTGACAATTAAGACTAATTCTAGTGAGAGAAAAGAATTCAGAGACTAATCATGAATTCTTGTTATCGTTTTTACGTAAATTTGACATTCATCCTTCAAATTCCCTTTAACAGGGAAAAAAAAGGGTTTATTTTTAATATGTTAAAAAAACAAACAAAAAAAAAAAAAAAAGGAAAAGAGATTTATCTTTCATAGAAGAGGTAAATAGCATTTTTTTTCCTCGAAACTTAAAAGAGATAAATAGCATACTTTAACTTATATGAGATAAATAGCATATTTACTGTAAATTGTTTTCTTATGGAGTATGTTTGTTGAATAACTTTGATTTTAGCAGTACAAATTACATAGACCTGACTAGTACCAAATTAATCGCTTAATGTATAAATAAATTATAATAAGAATTAAGAATCTAATCCAAGGTTGCTATACCAAACAAAACAAAGGAGCTAACCTATTTTATAGTCCTTCTCAAAATAAGATTGTGTAAATGTTTATTAGGATTGAAGAAGCTTGTAGCTTGTTGTACGGTTCAAATGCAGACTTCCTTTTTTTGTGCCAATAAGAAACAGCTAAGCTTTCGTGTGTCCATTTAATATTCTAAAATTAAAAAACTTAAGTTTCGTAAAAAGATACCTAATCTGACACTTTAAAAAAGAAATTCGTTCACAGTAACAATAGAATCAACTTATTGTTTTGATAGAACCCTGTGTTAAAAAATAAAATTTTTAATAAAGATAAATTGAGAAAAAAGGAAGGAAAAAAAAAAACTCGGTCACTGATGATTTCACCCCCAATTAAAAATCTAAACCAAACCGACCTTTTCATTGATCTTATCTTTTTGCTCGGAAATTATAGAAAGAAACAGTATAAACGACAGACAAAAACAAAACTCCAAGCAAAAGGAAAACAGAAAACAACAAAAACGTACATAAAACACATCGAACAAAGATCAAAACACAGAAAAATTGTCTCAAGTAGTTTGCTTCAAAACAAAAACGACACAGATCATTATTCTGCAAAGTATCCACCAAATTCTTCATGTTTAGAACAAGTTACGGAGATTTGTGCACTAACAAGATCATTTCACTCCAAACACAATTTATGTATCCGAAAAAAGGCACATAAAATATTTATATAAATTAATTAGAATTATTAACTGCTAAATCATGTTACCATTTTTTTAAGATAATTAACTTTTACTTAGTCAAAACAAGTTTAATCAACAGAATGAACATGAAAACGTGGGTTATTTTTGGTTCATTGCTCCTGACATAAATCCGGGGAACATAATATTTTTCTAATTAAGCTTATCTGAAACCACAATTTTCGTTATATTTTTCTACGAAAATCGGATAAATATCATGTGTAAGAGATTGCCCCAAACTTTGCTGCCTGTGCGAGGCACAATAACAAGCTAAGTACTCCATTGTTTTTTCGTAAATGACAAAAATTAGTAATAATAAAATTAATTAATTAAGTCGAGAATCGCATTGCGCAAAGACCAAAAGTGGGTGAAATTTAAAACTCGCAAAGGGCAGATAGCATTAGTTTTAATTAAGAATTAGTCCTTAATGAAGAGGCCAAACTAGGTTGGCATGTGCCAGCTGCTACATGGAATAATCCGAATTTAGTATTTGTTTGTGAGCAGGAACTTTGTCGGCTAGTATCACGAATTAATTACCATTAAAGTTGATAAAAAGTGGATTAAAGAGGATAAAAGACATTTATGAAAACAAAAATTCGTCCAAAACTAACAAAGAATAAAAGTGTTTGGAGGTTTCTGTTAATAACTGAACTCCTGAGGAACCACACGTCCTCTTTCCACTCTCCCCTATTCATTGTACAGAAAAAGTGCCCCATCCATAATATGCTTTACTCTAACCCACTACTTTATCTTCTTCTAATTAAACAATTTTAAAGTTGCCTCTATTTTTTAAGGAGAGAAAAAAAAAAAAAAAAAAACTCTCTATTGATTTTTAACCAATCACACATTGTGTGTCAACTCTTTTGACTCATATTTCATTACAAAGGAATCATTCGCTTTTAGATGACGTATTTTTCTTACTAATTGAGTATTTAAATACATTTTTATTTGGAAACATGGCTTTCCCTTCATGACGAGGCAATGCCCCCCACACATCTGTGGTTTCATCTCGACGGCTCTTATTTGTTACGTGATAGTATATACCTCACATCAAAATTTTATTCATTTCATTTGTGGGTCGTGAGATTTTTAAAATAATATAAATATGGGAGACGAAATGATATTAATATTCATTTCTTTATCGAGTAAAGGTGAATGAGAGTTTATGGTAAGACTTCCTATTTTTCACTATCATAAAAATTATTATTTTAACTATTTAATAAATTTGTCAACCACCTGACTTATAACTGGAGTATTATATATACGGTAGTACAAGCTTACAAGGTGGATACTTACAGAGCAAATGTTTTAAAAAAAAAAAGTTACCATTGATTATACAAAATAATATGCCATTATTGTAAATGTTTTTTTTAATCAAAATTTTACTTGATATGTAACCTTTACCACGTGTAATTAAAAGAGTGGCCGCGGCTGTGGCTGTGGCTGTGGCTGCGGCTGCCCGTATAAGTGAAGGAAGAGAACCGTGTGTCCGTGAGGCCCCGTGATGGCAGTGACATAACTCAGTACAACCTGATATTGATTGATTAGTAAGAAGTACGTCCTAATTTGGATTGAAATTATTGAAAATTCAATAAATAGAAAGAGAAGTGGGAAAAGGGCTTTTCCTCTGGGTCCCACTTAAAAGTAAGACCCCACTTAGCCAATGGGATTGCCTCCCAAGGCGATAGTGCCACGCCACGTCATCACCTGGCTCTGACGTGGCAAACGACATACTTTGATAACCGTGAAAAACATGAACCCCTGTCCGCAGGATTGTTGCCACGTCATCATGTACAGTTGTAGTTTGTAGGACCCTCCCTCCCTCCTTGAGAAACGAGATTAATCACATGGTCACAGTCCCAGCAGATAAAAAATATATAAAGGAAAATTTCTCTCTCTGTCTCTAAAAATAAAAATTAAAAAAAAAAACAGTGAAAAAATAAATAATAAAAATAACAAGGCTTTATTATAATGCCATGTGTATTGTCGAAGTTACCCTTCCCTAAATCCTGCAAATATTCCCCAAATCTTATTTGTCCCCAATAAGCAACAAAAGATGAGAAAATTAAAACAGATGAAGAAAACAAATTAGGGAGATTATATTGGGGATATTTGATTTATAAGTGATATTTGTTTTTCTGAAATAATGTTTGTAGATTTGATTAGAGATACGTTTGGTTAAAAAACATTGAACATTGAAAATAAATGCTATGATCCTTAAATCCTAACAAGTGGGGTACTAATTTTCCAATGTGACGCTTAGGGGGGATGTACCCCATCTTCCATAACATGCACGTGGACCCATTGCTTCTACCCCCTTCTTGACCAAAGTTTTTCAAACTTTATTATTATTATTATTTTTTTAAGTCATGGGTTTAGAGTTTAGACCTTGGATTGAGATTGTGAAAATGAAAATGATTGATCTCAACGGCCACTTTTACCGCCATGTGTCGCTCTTCCAAGTTTTAATCCGAAAAATTTGATATAAATATATTTTAGTGGGTGTGATGCTCTTCAGATTTGGGAAACAAAAGTGATTAGGAGGAGACATTGGCTGTTTGTTTTGGGCAAAATTTTTTAATAGAATAAAGAGGAAAGATGGGGTATCCTTGCACATGGGGGCTTTGGTCATGTTTGGAGAGTCCAAAATCGTTGCCTTTGCAAGGGCTCAAATATATTTTCGTCCCAAAGTGCAAAAATAATAACGACAATTAAAAAAAAAAAGGAGAGAAAATTTAAACTGAGAAAAAAAAAAAAAAGAGCATCTTCAACTACTTTGATAAAGAAACAAATAAAAATGTTTTCTTTTTCCCCACCCAACTCAGTGTGCGCATGTGGTGGGTTCTGAGTTTGAGTCTTCAACTTCGTGTGCTAAAAAAAAGGCATACCGCACGAACACCACAAATCCTCTTCAGTTGTTTTTTAGCAATCAATTTCTCTTATACCGTAAGATGGCGGCTTAATTTTGTTTTATAAGTATCATTCTTACTGTTTTCTCTTTCTTTTCTTTTCCTTTCTTTTTTTTTTTTTTTTTTTGAAGTATTTTCACTTGAAAATCATAAGTATATACTATTGTCAAAAAAAAAAAAATGAAAACATTAACCATGATCTCATCTTTAGTTTGCTTCAAAAAGGCTCAAATATTTGAGTTGCCCACAAAATGTTTTAGTGAGTTTGTGCTTTAGTTTCTTTAAAGTTTCCGGTTTTTTTTTTTTTTTCCCCCCTCCTTGCTCTAAAATTTAATCACTTATTTTCATTAAGGACTGAATAGCTGCACTTTCTATCCTTTCCTTGGAGGGGTTACGTAAAGTTGCTTGAACATAAAGAAAGACGTGCAAACATGAAACATTGAACTGTAGATTGCCTTAGCCGATATTACAGCTTGCTTGAGTTTCCAACTTTTAGTAATAATGTCTATACTTATTAGCATAATTAATGTTGATGATGTGGTCAGCGTGTCAAAGTACCCTCGGTACTCTGAAATTATACTTCTTCTCTTGCTAATCAGTATCCCTTACTAACTTAATTAAGTATCAAATTATCTTTAACATGCACTCCACTGGTATTCCTTTTACTCTTAAGTACTTCTCTTCAATTTACAAGTGACTAACGCAGATCAAAAGGGTATTAGATTTTATTGGTGTTGTGTTCAAGATCCTTAACATCAACAATTAATGCACGACTTTGACTATTTTAACATGCTTATGTATGTTCGCTGAAAAAGTAAACAAATGAATCGAAAGTCGTCCTATGATCTATGTACAGTCCACTAGTTCCTTGTATGCAAGTTGCATCTGCCTTGTCAACTACGCCAGTGCTTGAAGTCTGCTCGACAATGGTATTTTTATGCTCATAATGCATATGCATGTACAATAATTTCTCCTTTTATAGTTAGGACTTTGGAGAAAAAATCAGTCACTCCATGCAATTACGCAACAGAAAAGGAGGGAAGAAACCCATGCTGTATGTCAATTAATACCTCAAAACATTTTCAAAATGGAGGAAGAGAAAAGCTAGTTTTTATGCATGCGGAATAATTTATCACCCCGATATCTCTTTTCTAACTGTAATTTGAAGAAACTTTGCACTTCTTTTATTTTATTTTTAATTTATCATGCAGTAATAATTCAAATATCGAAATTATGGTTTATTTAATTCACCAACTTAAATCTAAATTTTTCAACTCAATTTTTATTTTTTTCTGAAATTTTTTTTATTTTTTCTAAAAATTTTTATCTTTTTAAAAAAATCAATAAAATACTATTAAAACTTAAAAATCTTAGTTCAAACCCAAACATCATCATCAGATACTTTCTATAATTATCCTGTGTACAGAATCTTTCACATAAATCTTCCCATCTACATCAGTAGTCAGCAAATCATAGCTCTGTGCCCAAAAAAAATATATAAAAAAAAAAAAAAATAAATTCAACGGCGCTTAAAAATTGCTGCAAAACCACTGCCCTGTAATTATCTAAAAAACCAAGGGCATTTTCATAGCCCTATTCCTATAAAACTCGCCTCCTTCCCATTCTCTAAAGCGCCACCCCCCCCGCCCCACGTTCTCAGCACCAAACTCCAATCAATTACTGTAAAACACAACAAAGAGTATTTGCCTCTCCCACATTTTCCATCACTTTCTCGAGAAAAATACAAAAAGGATAAGAAAATGTCGGTTGGATTCTCGAAATGCAGCAAGATCCACCACATTGTGAGGCTGCGGCAGATGCTGCGGCGGTGGCGGAACAAGGCGAGGGTGTCGGCGAACCGGATACCGTCGGATGTTCCGGCGGGACACGTGGCGGTGTGCGTGGGGAGCAGCTGCAGGAGATTCGTGGTGCAGGCGACGTACCTGAACCACCCGGTCTTCAAGAAGCTTCTGGTGCAGGCCGAGGAGGAGTACGGCTTCGCCAACAACCACGGCCCTTTGGCGATCCCCTGCGACGAGTCGCTCTTCGAGGAGGTTCTCCGCCACATCTCCCGATCCGACTCGTCGGGAAACTCGTCCCGGTTCCTCAATCTCGAGGACTTCCAACGCTACTGCCACGTCGGCGTCAGGACCCGTGGCCTCGATTTGTGGGCCGACTCTCGACCGTTGCTGCACGGTTTGGCCGAGAAGACGATTGGGTGAAACAAAATATAAAAAATAAAAAGGACATTATTTTGATTTTCGCTAAATAAAAATGAAAAAAAAAAAAGAGTTTTCTTCGAGAAGTGGAGCTTTGGTTCTGACTCGGTGTGACTCAGTTTGAGCTAACTCGCTCGCTCTGGAGAATCTCTCTCCTCCCCCTTCCAAGCCAAGTTTGATGGGTTTTTTTATTCATATTTTTAGTTTTTGGGTTATCTTAAATTTGTTGGGTGCTGGGAAACAGAGTTGCTGAGCCGAGTTGAGCGAGTCAGTAGACTTATGAAGCTCCGAAGAAAGACTGCAATGGAGATGGCAAAAATGGGTGCGGGAGTTTGTCCACCGAGTCGTCCCGGGTTCGAATCGGAGTGGAGGCGATTTAATGTCATGTTCTTAAGCTCTGGAAAATTTGAAGCAGAGGTAAAAATTATTCGAAAAAAACAACACAGACGAAGAAGAAGAATAATAATGGATGATGACCGATACTGCCGGTCTTTTCTCTCTCTTTTTTTTTTCTGAATTTTTGTAAATTGTGATTTATTGATTAATTAATGGAAAATTGTAGAGAAATTCCGCTATGATTGTTGTTCATTATAGCCAATTACACACTCTTACAACAGCTAATATTTTTTTTAATTTTATTTTGAGATATTTAATTTTGGTTGTGTTCATTTTTTAATATTAAATTATATTTTAATATTATGTCAATCATTCTAGCCGTTGTGGAGTTATAATGAGCGATGACAGCTACCCATGTGAACGCAAAGTCAGTCTCTACTCTACCAATTTGCATCGGTTTCTTTTCACCTGATTCATATTTGTCCTCTTTTAACCTAAAATAACAGGAACAGACTTTTTTTTTTTTTGATATATTTTTCTGCGGGCAAACACTTGGACGTGACTGTTGCAGAATCTCTGTCTTTAATGAGCAGCCACGACATTCTTGTATCAACCTTCGTAAACTTAAGTTAACGATCATTGTTATTATGATACAGGATCCGTTTTCATATACATTTATTTTAAATTAAATTATATTTTTTTATTATATTTTTTATTTTTTTATTTTTTTATTTTTTTTAAAAAAATTAATAAAAATTACTATTCAAATTTAAAAATCTCAATTAAACTCAAACTCAATTTATTCACCAAACATCCTCATTTTTTTTTTTTACTCACTAGCCAGGACCAGTAGTTTAATCTTCTTGATGAAGAGAAATATTTTTAGGCCATCGGAAATATGCACAGTAAGATATGAAAGTATTCTCACTTACAAATCGAACTGTCTAACGATTTAACCAAAAAAAAAAAAAGAACTCTTCTGTTGGGACGAAATAATGTACCTTACTTTAGAAATATGCCTTTAAGCTATAATGCAACTAAACATGCAGTTAAGAAAATTCGTACATTAGCATCTATAGTTATACTGTTTATGCTGTCTTTTCTCTATAATAACCTTAAGAACTTTAGTAATCCGGTAAAAAAAAAAAAAAAAAAGGATTTGACATCTCTGTAACTATGCATGTAACCGATGCAGTTATCTCTGTTGAGAATGTGAGTGATTTTCCAACACTTACCCTTAAAAAAAAAAAAAAGAGAGAGAGAGAGAGAGGGAGAGAAGAGTTATATTCTAGACATTCATATTGCAGCTGGTCGGCAACCACTCCATAGACGGGCCACAAAGAGAGAAGTCACAAGTTACCAGCCAATCAGTTACCAGCCAATCATAGCCCTAACATGTACAATGAAATATTTGACTTGTTATAACCATGGTTTTCTTTCTCCCGCGTTTTTAGACCCCTTTTTCCATAAAATAAATTATAGACCCATTTGTCATTTTCACAGGGATCCTATCAATGGCATAATAATTTAGACTTTTTTTATTTTTTTATTTTTGGTTTCCCCCCTCTTTTCAGAGCTCAGGGGAAAAGACTAGTCTCTCTTATATTTATGTATACTTTTTTTTTTTTCATTTTCTTTTCCTAATTACAATACTTATAATATCTATAATTTATAGTCACTGGTTCAGGCTGTCTGCAAATGATGCAATAGAGAATAGACTGATGGCATTGACCTTTGACCTTTCCAAATCCGGTTTTAATGGGCCACAGTATTCAAATCAAATGGGTTCAGCCCCTCTTCCAAGTAAAATTTTGAGACAGCCGAAGTGGGAGATATTTTAGAACATGTCCAACCAGCCTTCTCTCTCTCTCTCTCTCTCTGCCTCTGCAAGCACAGCTTCATTTTCCTCTATATTTCTTCACTATTAGAATATAATTTGGAAACCAAAACGTCCCACATGAAATAATTAAAAAATATTTAGCGGGTTTATAATCCTTGAATCTCCTCTCCATTGACGGAGGGAGGAAGGAGCCATGTCCCGTGCGCGCGCGCGCACACACACACCCCCCCAACCCAAACACCCCAGCTTTTTTTCTTTTTTAAATTTTAATATAGTGGGTTTTTTTTATTTTAATATATTAAGTATGTGTATAAATTAGTCTTGACACATCTTAAATTAAAAGTTATCTATATTTTAGGAGAATTTATTTGTATCCACATTATTGATAAATATCCCCCACAAAGCCAATAAAAATTTTAATATATTTTACCGTATCAGAAAATTACCTTTAAAACCATTAAAAATGATCATAATCCCATATAGCTATAAACAAAAATATTCTTTTATAACATAATTAAAAAACATACACCACATTAACCATAAATAAAAATAATATTTAAAAAAATAAAAAAAATATAAGAAACTGTTCTAAACTCTAAAATATTGTTCATTTTACAAACTCTAAATTGTTCTTCATCGATTTATTTTCTTATGAAATTTTGATAACTACATGAAAATTTTCAATTGAGGATTCAAGTGAAATAAAAATAAAAAAAAATGTCTCTTGTAAAGCCAACAACTACTACAATATGTATTTTTAATTTTCTAATTCATTAGTATTATGTGTTTTTTTTTCTTTTCTTATAGTTTTGAAAATGATTCTCTACGTGGTTTTTTTATGATTATTATTTTTATTTATTTTTCTTACAATGTTCGTTTATATGATTAATATATTTATAAATATTTCTGTAAATGCAAAATGACATTACTTGAGTTTTTCTTCTTTATTATTTCCTCTCTTTTTTTAAGAGATATTTTATGTTTTCTTTTTGAGAATGAAAATATATATATTTTTTGTTATTTAGATTTGTTCATTTATTTTTAATTAAAAAATTAAAATTAAAATAAAAGTGGATGTATGAGAAAGTTGAATGTGGTATTATATAAAAGTATTTATAAAATGATAGATTTAATAAGTTTATATTAAGAAATATTTATTAGATGGGGATATTTATCAATATTATAGGTGCAAATATAACCACCCATATTTTATTGGGCAAACAATTTGGATTTTAAGAAATAAAACAGTTTTATTAAATTCATTAACATTCGTGGGCCTAATGACTTAACCGAAAAAAAAAAAATTTTTTTGGTTCCCCTACTAAAAAATCCTAACTCTATCACTGCTCCTCTCGCTGGTTATGTAAGGATGAGTTCTACGCTGATAGGTTCATAATAAAGTACGTCGTCAATTGTTTATTTTAACAAAATTTCTTGACCTTGAACTAGTCGAATACGATAATCCAACGTCTTTTTATCTTGCATGACCATCAACGAAGCCATGCAACGGAGCTACACTAAATTTAAGTTCCCAATTCTTTGTTGAATTCCAATCGCTAACTAAATACAGCAAAGTTCAGTGCCGTCGCATACAAATCTTTGTTGAAAATGACAGGCTTAACTAACCTAACCCCATGTGAAATTATGTATTTTCACTTCGTAAATACCCCAACTGCTCCAAGTACGTGATTTAAATAGTAATATAAGTGGGTGTAACATTCAAAAACCGGTGATTAATCATTTATATATATATATATATATATATAGCTTTTAATTTTTTTGTCACAGACGTCCAAAAATTAAAGACCTTAAAATCTGGTTGAAAGAGCAATGGAATGAAATGATATTGGTGGAACCATTAGTAGTGGAAAGGGGGTTGTCACTTCCTCGGGAAAGTGGATTTTTCCGGAAGAGGAAAAAAAAAACGGAGAGAATGGTGAGTGGGTACATACATACATATATACAGATATATATATATATATGTATGAATGAATGAATGGGGATTGTGTACATTTTTTCTTGGGAGGAGTTGGGGTCGAATCAGAAGGATATCAGATTAGGATTTCATTAGGAATTGGAATAAAATGTTGGGACTGGACGCTTTGATGTGGTTGATGTAGCAAGGATGCCAGTGCGATGTGTTCGTTAGGCGTAGTCTTTGGTGGTCATCATTCAAGTGAAGGATTTTTTTTTTTTTTTTTTTTTTAATGTTGTTGAAATTGACCCATCAACCAGGCTCAATTTCATTTTTGGTGTGGGGGCCCAGCATGTAGCAATAATTTTTCTCTTTTTTTTTTATTAAAGGGATGAAGAGATTCGATTACCCAACTTCAGCAACAAAATTTGATACGGTTTTCGGTTGGATTAATACCAAATATTTGCTACAAAAAGTAATATTAGTTTATGGTATATCTCATGCAAAAATTTTGTCTTATATACTTGTTTTTTCACGTACGTATGAGTTATATTATGCATTATGCTTTGTAGTAACAGATGATATTGAACATTAATCTTCTAAGTAATATCAAACAAAAAGCTGCAAGGAATAGGGGCATTTGTAAATTCGAGGCTATCACAAATAAAATTTTTTGAATTTTTTTTTTTTTTTGGTAAATTGGAATTATATAGATAATACTAAAAGAAAACTTCAAAAAGCAAATAAACGACAAAAAAAATGAAAAACGACATAAAATGGCAGAAAAAGGAAAACCACTACAAAACTAATAAACGACGATAAGTTGAAAAACGACGATAAAGTTAAAAGGACAAAAAAGAATAAATGACGGAGAGATGAAAACGCCTAGAAAAACTGAAGACAATAATAACTCATAAAACGACAGCCAATGACTACAATAAACGTTGATTATAATAATAATAATAATAATAATAAAAATCCGTTGTCAGACAAATATTAGTCTAAAAAATAAAACATTAACAGCGTGTAGTTTATGTACTTTAAAAAAAAAAAAAAAAAGAAGAAGAAGAAGAAGAGGAAGATAAGTTGTTAAATTGTTATAATCAAGCACATTCAAAAGGGGGAAGAAGTCTATTGCTTGTTCATACTGAAACTTCTTCATCCAACTTTCAGTTTTGAGTGGATCCCCTCATATTTGGATTAAAAGAAAGATAAAACTTTCCTTTCTTTCTCTTCTTTTTCTTAAATCAAAATGTTAAACGATATGTTTTTTGATGCTACGAACGACAAATAACCTTTTATCCCTTCCTGGATTCGTATTTTAATTGGAGGATAAGTGGTTTATGAATGATGCATTTACACACACATAAGAACGACACGTCACCTATTTGAACGATGTCGTTTTAGCCTCAAGTTTATACTTTTTTGGTTAGATGTTAACGACACAGTCATAAATTTTACCAACATTGTGTGTGTTTTTTTAGGGTAAAGGACCGATATGGTGTGTTTACTATGGAAACCTCTTTAGTTTTTAACTAACACGTATAATTTTCTATGATGTAAACTAAATTGTCGTATAATTGACATAAACAAGGTGTCGTTTACAACATGATACAACGATGTGCGTTTCTTATAATGGGAACGACAAATCAAATAGTGTGTTCTGAAGAGGGGAAAAAAAGAAAAAGAAAAAAAAAAAAAGCAGAAACAAAAATACAAACTACGTACTTGTTGAACAATAGCTGAAGATTTTTTTTGGTGGTTAATAGTTGAAGAAAAACAATTCACTTTATTTAGTTAGTAAGAAACTCGAGTCTTGATTTTCTCTATTTCCCTAATTGAAAATCGGATTGGGCCTTTGAGCTGGGCTCTTCTTGAGATTTTGATCCATAGCCCTTCAGGGCATGGTTAGCCCAATGTATATAGTTCTCTGACAAGTCTGATCTCAACTCCCCCCAGGATTTAAACTGATAAATCTAATATAGATTTTTTTTCTTATTGAAGAATAGAAATGTACTATACTTTAGTAGTTGTTGCAAGCATAGACGTATAGCCTGACATAATTTCACACCTAATTTCATTATAGATATAGAGTTCGAATAATTCTCATCCTTAATATTAAAAAAAAATGTTGTTTTTGTCTTATCTTAAAATTATTAAAAATAATAAAAAATAAAAAGCAAATAAAATATATCGTATAATATTGAGATTGAAATAATATGATGTGATTGACGAAAAGACTAAACTCATGCGGAGGACATGATGTGTTACTCTGCCGGTTGTTGAGGGTCTATGCATGCTGAAATTTCAAAGCTATTTCTTGTGAAGTGGTACTAAGTTCCATCAAATAATTCTTACACCTTAATTAATCTAATTAATTTTGACGGTACACGTCCCAAAAACCAGCCCAAACTCCAATCCAAATTCCATACCTAGTTTTACAAAATCAACATAAATGAATTTTGCTTGTCACACCTTGCCACAATGACAGCTACATTTATTATATCTATACAAATATGTAATGACAAAAAAAAAAAAAAAAAAAAAAAAAAAAAGGAAGACACAAGAAGAGCCTCCGAGTGTGTAAAGTGGAAAGCATGTGAACCCAAAAACGTTGTCAAGCTGAACTGCCCAAAGATTAATATTTGCAGGGCCAAGGCTCAGGCACCAGAGAAAATGACGATCTTGTTTTTACACTTCTGCATATCAGCTGATATATATATATATATATATATATAAATATTTATATATATACACACACACATAGAGACACAAGTATGGATGTGTCTATTTTGACAGCTAGTGTTGTTGTATTGGACCACTGCTTGCTGGTGTTTTATTTTTTGTTGCCGTACTTGTAAATGATTACTCGTGGGCTTTTGATTGAGTGCCTTATTCTACATGCATCGATAATCCCAGAACTAGAGTAGAAATGTAGAATCCACAAAACATTCACGTAGCTTGCTCTTTCAATGGAGGAGGAATTTTGTCTACTTGCGTACGTGCACACATGACAAAAAGCTGTGGTGGAATACATAATGCCTACTCAGAGAAGTACCGTAGGATGGATTTGTGGTAAGGAATACAATTTGGTACTTCGCATTTATGAGCGGGTCCTATTTTTATATGTTATTGATTATTCATGTGTCATGATACTAATAAAATAATACGAGACGAAAACATAAATAAATATACATATAAGTTGAATGCAAATTCATGTGGGCGTAATTTTATGGTGAAAAATCAATTTATGCATTTTTAAGATAAACCATAAATTTAAATTACATCTACAGGTTTAATCTTATTGTGGTCCTCATGAAACTTACGGGCTTTCTTATTAGTCTTTTGAGTGAGAAAAAATTAAACAAAAGCAAACCGCTTTGATAGTTTGAAAGCATTTATTGCAATTTGTTTTTAATTTGCAAAACTAATCCTTTTTAGTGTTAATGATTAACCCATAGGTGCCCAATAACGTGATTTGTTTTCGACGTTACTCTTTAGTAGAATATATAAATACATTATATATTTTGCTCCACTATTTTTTTATTTTTTTGGAGTCCCATATCAAATGTCCAAGAAAAAAGAGCTAAAAAAGCTAAAATGAGATGATAATTTGTACATTCTTTTCAACAAACCATGATCTAATTCTATCTCTTTCCTACTTAATTATTTTAATTTGGGGTATAAATTTGGTGTGGTGGGACTTTTGGCCATTGGCCTAGGAAGATCGCTTTCAATGAATAAGCACAAGGAAAAACAGAGAGAGAAAGAGAAATAGTTTAGGTCCAAACAAGCTATCATTAGTTATTATGACTAAGATCTATTTATTGACAACAATGGAATTCACTTTACATGGTTTATCATAAAAAGGCGTCAAGATTGGCTTTTTTTTTTTTTTTTTTTTTTGCCTAAATAGTCAAATATATAAGATAAAAGTGTCGGTAAAAGCTTAATAGTAAATTCACAAATGATTTTATTAAAGGATGTAGAGTTAAAATTTTTCTATCTCTAAATTAAAAATAATAAAAATAATATAATAAAGGCAAGTTTTCGTTTAGAAATTTACTGATTTTTTTTTTTAATAACTTGGCCAATTCTACTTCCAAACTATAAACTAATTTATAATTATTTTATAAAGTTTTCAAATAGGTTTAATTATTTACATAAGATATATTTATTGTGAGAATAACCTGTGAATTATGATTAGTAAATTACGCTATTCTTTTCACCATGATTCTAATTTCTGATTGTAACAATGTAAGCTCAAGCAGAGAATAATATACTTTTAAACAAATACAAATTTATATTACTTAAAAGTTAAAAACAGTAAGAAAAAATAATATATATATATATATAGTTAAAGAAGGGGAAGAATAGTAGGAACACTTGGTTAACACGTCTGTAATAAACTATGCTTTAGCCAGAACCGCCGGCACCATGAAACCTATAATGTCCCTGATGGGCCCAGTTTGCTTTAAGTTCGTTTTAAGTCAAATCCAAGCCCTCGATCACTTTGATAAACCCAAACGCGCCTCCTAATGACACGGGCTGTGGCCCCTTTTGTTTTGCTTTTTTTTTTTTTTTTTTTTTTTTTTTTTTAATTCTACTTAAATGATTCAAATTCTATACTTTTCTATGAACTCACATGTAAAATTACTGTTAAATTTTATCTGAAATTGAGTTGCTGCCACTTTGATATGTTTTTATTATTAGGAAAATTAGGCATGATAGTTTTTTTTAATCCCTTAATCTAAAAGAAGGTCCAACATTTTTTTAATTAAGAAAATGATAATTTGCCATTTTTCAAATTTGGTCGATCAATAATTGATTATAAAAATTAGTGATTTATATTATGATTAATCAATAATTGATTATAAGTCAATCCTTACTGATTAACTATTACGTGATCAATCAATCATTTTAGAAGAAAAAAAAATGACCTTTAGATTAATTTTTAAAAACTTCGATTATTACTTACAAAATTTCTTTAAAAAAGGATATTTAACTATAAACTCTTTATTCAGGTTTTCAATATGTGATAACCACTTTTTCAGTTATTTTTTGAGGTAATACTTAGGTTTTATTTGTAATTTGTGTGTGTGTGTATATGTATTTGAAGGATAATGTATCTATAATGAATTATTCCTTCTTGTTCTATGGGTTTCAATTTATATTTGTTCTTTTTGCTTTCCTTTCTTTTGGAAGTGGAAGAAAGATGAAAAAATAGATAAAATTTTAGATAATGAAAACAATAACAAATATAATCATGCTAATCATGATGACGTTCGCTTATTGGGAAAAAGCAAAAAAGAAAAATGCAGAATTGAAGAAGTACTAAAGGCAAATCGAATCCGAAGAATAGGGCAACCAAAAAAGAGAGAGAGAGAGAGAGAGAGAATCACTTTCCTTTGGCATTAGAAAGGATGGGTTATGAGAGGTGGTGGACTAAAGCTGTCTTGTGCAAAGAGTGGGTCCCAAATGGTATCATTTGGCTAGCTCTGTCTTTGTATGAATAAATACACCCATTTGCAAAATGCAAAACCCCATAAAAGAAATTCTTTCGTATTCACAAAGCAAAGGTCGAGAATTTTACCCCAAAAGATAAAACATATTTTATGGATTGTTAAAAAATGAGTCTCCATATGTTAGCAATCATTTTGATCATCTCACCCACGAGACTACCACTACACTACACATGTAAAATTAAATTAAAAAGAAAACCCCCAAAAAAATAATTAAAATATACTTCCTTTTCAATGAAGCAAGAACACCATACTTTCTCATACTTTAAAAAAAAAAAAAAAAAGTAAGAAAAGAAATAAAGTTTTTCTTATTAATTCCAGGCTTGAAAAATCAATTTAGGAAGGAAAACTTTGAAAGGAAAGTTTAGCTTGATTGGGATATTGGTAAACTAAAAGCAGAAAAAGGAGGAGGATAGAAAGATAGATAAAGAATAGAATATGACAAGAAAAAGGGTATGAATTCCATGTGAAAAACATTTTAACCAAATCCCTCCCATAGTGGAACGAATATTAAGAGTGAAAATTTTGAAGAATATCACTTATAGGGCCTTAATTAGTGCTTTTATTTTCTTACGTATCATATTTAAGAATCATTTGACTTATCAACTTGATTCCAAATTAACATTGTCATCCATTTGAATCCAATTATAATAATATTATGGTGGCATTTTTCACAAGTACGTTGCATTCATAGATGCTAATGTGATTTGTTGAAGTGATGACAAACTTAACACCAAATTTTTTATTACTAAACAAGAAGCTTATTGTGTTAATTATTCTATAAAGCGCTCGATATTCTCGCTAATTTGTTTGTATATATCTTAGTTCAATTTTATACTTGATTGGCTATGACCGTTACACGTTTCTAAAACCATGCATTACAAAAGGGTAATGTAAAACAAAGATGATTATTCCATATTAACAGTCTGTTAAACTAAACTGTTAGCTTAATTTGCTACCTTTCACATTAACTAAATAAAACTAAAATATCTTAACTTCACTTTGCATGTGCATCCAGCATAAAGAAAACAAAACCAAGATATTCTCCTCACATTACGATGCTTTTAGCTTTTTTTTTTTTTTTTAACGTCTTTTTGCACTTTATATTTATATATGTAACGCATATATATTTATTTATACAAATATATGTATAAAAACATGCATGCGTGTGCGCCATGTAAAGAATACACAACTGTAAAATTTAACTACCCCAAAAACTGCCATACATTTCTTGGACACGTGCTTGAACAAATATATCTCTCCTTTTTTTTTTTTTTGTGGGTTTTTTTTTTTTTTTTTTGGGGAACGAAAAAAAGGGGGGAAAGAAAGCAACTGAATTGAAGTTTTAGAAAGTTTGCTATGTAAAACAAGAAAATTTCTTTTTCTACTCCCTTTTGTTTTATTTGGGAGATGCTATCATCCTACCTGGCAGTGGAGGCTATATATGGAATTTCACTATATAATTAGTTGTCAACTTGGTATGATTATGAAGCTTCGTCTGTTTTCCCGACCTTATCCTTTTTGCTTTTACAATTCGTATTTGTTTTATTTATACACAAAAAATACGTAAATAACTGTGTTCAAGTTGACATCTAAAGTATTTCTTCCTACTTAATTAAACTACGTTGATAAGGACAGCCGATTCCGTTACCAATTGGAAAATGTTTCTACGCCCCATATATGTATGTACATATATATATATATATATGTATACGTTTTATGAAATTAATCAAACGTCAATCAATCACTTAGTCAACGGAATTGAACTATTCAAAACTATTCTTCATCGTATTAATTATAATTAGTGTAATGATTATGATTATCACTGCAACTTTCGTTATTGTTTTGATGTTGATGTTTTTATATGTGCTCTTTTTTAGATGCAGTGGCTTCTTATATTGTAAATGGTAGGTACATGTAGTTGATGTTTATATATATATATGTGTGTGTGTGTGTGTGTGTGTGTGTATACCGCTTTAGATCATATTAGTTTCTTTTATTTTAAAATTAAACGACACGTATGTGCTTGAAAATATATAAACTTTGGACAAGATAATATACCTTAATGATATTTTTAAGAAAAATAAAACTAAAATGGTGGGTCAGATTGAGAATAATATACAAGGAAAACATGCTTTGTTCAAATGTAATCCAATAGGGTTTTGGTTTAATGGTTGTTGATTGAAAACCAATGTTTGCTTTTTGATTGCGATATGAAAAAAAGGTTATTGACGACTAATTTGATAATTAGTGATTAATAATGCTCATTTATGTCCGGTTGTTAACTTGTAACTGTTTCAATAGTAAGACTTTGGTGATGTCTAATTCAGTAGTTAATTGGTGTTGTCATGCCTTCACTTCATCCCAAGGTTCGAAAGCTAAGCTTAATTAAGGGGAAGAAAGTAATTAAACAAAAGCTGAATAATAAAACCCTACCCGAAATCATTATATACTTGTCAATATATATGTGTGTGTGTATTTCATTCGTTATCTCTCTTTACATTATTAATTTATCTTTAAAGGAAATTTCTTACAACACCCCCCTCTTTTTTTTTCTTCTTCTTCTTTTTTCCAAAAAGCATAATAAGGACATCATACTGTCTTCCATCATTTTCACATTCCATTATAAAAGGATTAATTTTACAGATGTTCATGTCATACCCATAACATGAAAACATGACCGGAAAACCTATTATTAAGCAAACTTTTCTTGGTATATTTCATTGGAGAGCAACAATTTTAGAGTCCGTTTTAGGGACTTTTTGGGACGGAGTTTTGAAGATGTTTTTTTTAGAGTGAAAGTGAGTTTGGAGATGTGAGTTTGGGGTAAATACTTTTGAAAAAAAAGTTATTTTGGATTTTTTATTTGATGGAAAAATAATTGAAAAAAGTAATGTTTTGGGCAGTAATGGAACCAGGATTTATTAGTAAGGGAGATCAAAAATTTTTTTTGATCAAGCCACTAGGCCCACTAATGTTTGTAGATTTAATAAAACCGTTTTATTTCTTAAAATCCAAATTATTTACCAATAAAATATGAGTGGTTATATTTGTATCTATAATATTAATAAATATCCTCACCTAATAAATGTTTCTTAATAAAAACACAGTAAATACATCATTTTATAGATACTTTTTATATAATACTACATTTAATCCTCTCATACATCCATTTTTATTTTAGTTTTAATTATTCTGTTAAAATAAATTAACAATCTAAATAAGAGAAAAAGATATATTTTCATTCTTAACAAAAAAAAGTATATCTAAAAAAAGGAAAGGAAATAGTAAAGAAAAAAAAACTAAAGTAATCTCTAAATCAAAATCAAATAATGTCATACTGCATTTAAAAAATACATAATTATAGAATTATGTAAACGAACATAAAAAAAATATAAATAAGAAGAATAATCATATAAAAACCACATAGAATCATTTTCAAAAAAAAAAAACACGTAATACTAACGAATTAAAAAATTAAAAATACATATTCATTAGCTATTAACTTTTTAAAAGACAGCTTTCTTTTATTTTTATTTACTTGAATCCTCTTTTAAAATTTTTCACGCAAGAAAAAATAAATAAAAAGAATAATCTTAAAAAAAATCATAGAGAATCATTTTCAAAGGGAAAAAAAAGCACATAATACTAATGAATTTAAAAAATTAAAAATAAATATTTCATTTGTTGTTAACTTTTAAGAGACATATTTCTTTTATTTTTATTTCACTTGAATCCTCTTTGAAATTTTTCACGTGGTTATAAAAATTTATAAAGAAAATAAATTATTGAATAACAATTTAGAGTTTATAACAATTTTATTAGGATTTTATATATTTTTAATATTATTTTTATTTATGGTTAATGTGGTGTATGTTTTTTTTAATTATTTTATTAAAAATATTTTTTTATAAGTCTATGGGGTATGAGCATTCTTAATAATTTTAAGGTAATTTTTTTATAGGATAAAAATACATTAAAATTTTATTGATTTGTGGTGATATTTATCAATATTGTGGGTACAAATAAAATCTTCCTAAAATATGGATAGTTATTAATTTAAAGTGGCCAAGACTAATTTATCACATACACTATATTAAAATTTGAAAAAAATTTACATTAAAATTAAAAATAAAAAAAGCTAGGGGTGGCCATGGTCCCCCCTCCCTCCCTCCTTCAGTGGTATTGGGATAGTGTATTGTTGATTTGATAATAAATAAAATAAAAGAATAAATTATTTAACCAAAACATATTTAAAAAATGACAAGAAAAACATATTCATGAAGGGAAAAAATACAAATTCTTTAATGGAACTGTGTTTTGGTGTCACCACGTCCTTGTTTTATTCATTTAGTATATTGATCATCTGAAGTACATATTTATTTTTGTATTATGAGGAAAGTGTAAGTACAAAAACATCGTAATTCGCTTCTCAATCCGTTTGAAAAAAAGGGTGTCCTTCACTAATCAATTTATAGGAAACTTGTGCAATCATGCAACCAACCTTTATTAGTTTTCCAGAGAAGAAAAAATAATTGATTAAACTGTCCAACTTAGTACGATATTGTGTTGTGAAATATTGGTCCCCATTATAAATGAAAGTTAGAAAGATTCTTTGGATAATTAGAAGGCCAAGTAGCTGATTAAATAAAGTATCAGTTTGCATTAGGTTGACCAGACGAGCACTTTGGCTAATTAAGTTTCGCTCAAGAAAATATTAGACGTACGTTTACAAATTCAACCAATGGTAGGGCTTTGAAATTAATTAATCCATAAAATTCTATGTTACTCTATTTAATTTTCTGCTCCATTCACCACCTCTTTTATTATCCACACACACACACACATATATATATATATATATATGTGTGTGTGTGTGGTTTAGGTGGAACTTGGAAACCAGATATATATTTTTATAGCAAAAATCATTACAAACGATTTTATAATATTATCGACATAGCTATAAGGCAAGCCTAGCTAAAGCGGTAACTTGGAACCAAAGAGACATATAAATAAATATATAGCTAAAACATTTCATTTTCATTTATAGGTAAATATTAGGTGCCAGTCCCGTGTAATGTTGCACAAAAGCTGCACTAGTGACAACGCTAATATTAAGCACGAAGTTGGAATTTAGTCAGATTGTGTTCTCGATGCCAAATTAAGAACTAGAAGCAAATATATATTTCTTTTACTCAAAAAAGCAGTCACTTAATACATAAAGATCCACAATTGAAATATAAAAAATTAATTAATGTAAGCTTCTTCTGTAATTCGACATAAAATTAGATAATATATTCCTAATTATCTAGTTATCATTTAAATTAGCGAAAATTAAAAATCTATTCCAAGAAATTTTATTATGTACATGCTTTTAAAATTTGTGGACTCGTTATCTAATAATATTCTAATCATGCATCAAATTTATAAGTTTAGATTTGAACGAAATCTAATCTCATCGGTCAATACTTCACAAATAATACTAAATTAACTCTTTTTTTTTATACAGAACTTTACCCACAAACAAATTAATGAAAGAAATGTGGTTATTATGAAACTATTTTTAGCGATAATTTTTTTTCAAAGAAACCTATTTAGCTGCTGAAATTCAATGCGATCAATGCTAGCATATTGACAATGAACATTATCAAAGAGTTATCTTCAATGCTGACATGAATGTTCGTTGAAAATGTTAATAACGAATCTTTTCTCTTGACAAAAATATGTCATTCAGACCTTAGTGTATATATTAGTGATAAGAATATCTGAAAACATGAACGAATAAACAAAAAAAATGGTCATCCAACACTCTGAGTTATCCTTTATCAATAGATCAACATGCTGCGACGGTTATTTAGTGACCGTTTAATAGGTAACCGTTTAATTGGTAGGGTTGAGGTGGGCTATGGGACTCAATTATGGAAAATTAATAATAATTATTAAAAAAAAAAAAAAGGGGTCCAGCTGCTGGTTGGATCACCGTGGGGCACACATTTAAACCCCTCGGAGAGCATAGAAAACAACGCCTCGGACTTGGAAGGCATTAAAAATGTTGTGGAGCCCATTTTTGGAAGTTTAAAAAACAACATCAAACTCTATTTTTAGTACTCCACATCTAACAAAAGTTTCATTTATAAAAAAAACAAAAATCTGTATTATTTATTTTAATTTAAAAAATACTAAAATTTTTAATTTATTTTTAAAAAATAATTAATTTTAATTTAAAATTTCATCTAAATCAATCATAAACTTAAAAAAATAAAAATTGATATAAAAAATTTAATTCAAGATGATAAATCAATTGTATTATAACAGTTTGTTTGATGAAATTTTGAGTTGAAAATTTTAATTTTAATAATAAATATTAATTGATTTTTAAGAAAAAAAATTAAAAAATTAAAAAAATTAAAAATTAAGATAAAAATTTTGATTTAAACCATTCAAACAGGCCTTAATGGAATTAGTTCTCTTAGGAAGAAAAAAGAAATTAAAATTTAAAGGTTGTTTTATGTTTGTTTTTTTTGTATTGTTTGTAAGGTGAGAGGTTTATAGTAACGAGCCTTTCACTTTAATGACTGTTTGTCTGTCCGCATCTGGGAGCCTATTTCCTTCTCTTTTTTTTTTTTCAAAAAATATATTATAAATTTTTTAAAAAATTTTCCCTCTGCCGACGCTGTCAGTTCCGAGTGATTAAGGCGGCCACAGATAATTTTCCAGGCTATATGAAACGTGGTCATTACAGCCGACACGTGTCATGAAGCCTTTTTTGAGGTTGGGATATGCTTTTTAACCTGTGTCCAAACACATCCTTATTTGCCACCGAAACGTGTGGTGCGTGGGGACCACGTACCTCCTTTTTCACCTCGTTGTCATTGGATGCTCTCTCTCCGCTCCACCACATTTCTCTTTAGCCCCCCAAAAAAAAAAAAAAAAAAAAAAAACGGAAAATCTCTTTCTTTTTCTTATCATGTAATATTCTACTTTACGAAGCTCAGCAGTCATTTTTTTTCACGCGCTTAGGTTTTTTTTTTTTTTTTTTTTTTTTTTTTTTTTTGTGGGAAATTGAGGTCTCACACCGACTGGTTAGTCCTCACCGTAGTCGATATTTTCCTCACTATTAACTACTGCATTCAGGAGAGACAAATATGGTAGCTGTTGATCGGCTTGTCTACCGTCACATTAAAATTGAGGAATCATGTAGGGCTCTATTCCTAAGTAAAGATTTTGGATTTATTATGAAGAAAAATGCCATTTTGTTTTTTTATTTTATATCTTGTCCGTCAATGTTAGACAAAGCGCTTCACAGGTTATATGACTTACTCATTTACATCCTATGATGAACGGACTCGTTTGACGATATTTTAGCCCTTTTTCTTTTTAGAACACGAGCTTAAGGTTCAATTATAATTCAATTAGTGGAACTATTACTTTTCTATTATTTTGATTTGAGAAATATATTGATAATTTTGATTCTTTAATTTTTTTATTGATTTTTTTTTCAATCTATTATGATCATGTCTATAAATAGATCTTGTCATTAAATTAACCAACCTCTATATTTTTCATTTTTTATTTTTTAGGAAACGACACAAAGAATAAGATAATACCAATGATCTATTTTTTCACAAAATAAAAAAGTTTCATGATTTACGTTTTTATTCTTTTTATTTGTTAAAGGGTAAAGACATGCAGGACAATTCATAAATTAATTTGGTAAAATCACGTACGGATTTCTCAACCATCCAAAATAAAGACGGAAGACCCTACCGTATAAATTTTCCTATTAATAATGCATATTTAATTAGGGACACTAAATGTGTGTGTATGTGTGTGTGTGTATATATATATATATATATTTTTTTTTTTTTTTGAAGGACTAAATGTATATATTTAGGAGCTAGTTTCCGCTCCAAAAAATAAAAAAATAAAAATCCCTACACGTGGACAAATAATGAAAGTAAATGGTGTGATTAGTTAGGTTGTGTATTCACTCCTCTTCACATTAAAGCCAATTTGTGATCCTATATTAGGAAGTCGTTCATCTTTATAAATCCAATTCTACATCATCGTTTGGCAGTTTTTTTCTAGGCTTCAATGACAATCTTATCAATATTTAATAATGTTCAATCTAGTTCTCGTGGACGCTTTACTGTTTTTAAATTATCGGCACATGATTCTAGCAAATAATCTCTACCATATTTATCTTCAAGCCCCTTTTAAAAATAAATAAATAAATAAATATTTAATCTTCAAGCAAATACAAAGTTTAATAAATGCCTCATAGCCTAATGACACGGTCGTTATCTATAATTATTTCTTTAATATTTTAAATATTTTTATATTTTTATATTCAAGCGTCGTATCCTTGAAAGGTTCAATAAGCTAGGAATCCCTTTAAGAATCTCCAAAAGTATCATCGTCGAACAAAACAGGCAAATAAATTATAATCTCATAATGCTTCCTCCCTTTTTTTTTTTTTTTTTTTGTTAACTTGAAAATAACTAACAATATCCTCTCTCTCTCTCTCTAAAAGAGCAATCGAATATTAAAGAAGGGTATATTAAAAAATGAAGAGGAGAATATACAAAAACTAGAGAACATAAAAATTTAATGTGTTTTGACAATTTACCTATATCCACCAACTAAGGAAAAAAGAAAAATTCACTAGTAACTAACACTATATCCATGAGCTTCATATTTATATATAAATAACAATTACAAAATTAGGTTACTTATACAAATCTATCAAATCGTCTAAAAGTATGAGATTTTCAAATAGAAAACATATACAAGTAAAGTCAAACAATTGCTAAATCTAGATGTAAAAATATTAATCCGTTATATTTTAAAACTTTTACTATAATTAATAAGTAACAACATAAGATATTACACATTAATAAATTATTATTATAAGATATTAATTTTTATGTTATATGTGCGGCACATAGAACTAATATTAGATATGAAACTTTGCTTACATATAGACTCTCACATCCAGCAACTTTATAAAATGACTCTTGTAAATTTACTTGTATATTACTGTAATAATCAATTGATTTTGTTTTAAGGACTCATTTGTTGTCAAGAATCAAACTATATCATTATAATTCAATTTTTATCTTTTTCCCTCAGTTTTATTATTCACATAATTTTATAACTTAAATTTTAAAAATCCATAACTTTACATAAATAAATTCAAATGAGATATTTTTTAAAAAATTATATAAAATTTTGAGATGAATAAAACAACCTCCATATTATTTTTTTTTCAAATACATTTTAAATTTTCACACTTTTAAATTCTAATAATTCAAATAACTTGATAAATATATAATAAATTTAAATTAAATTCAAATTCTACTTTCTAGGGTGTTTGGTGGAGTAGTTTGAGTTGGGATTTTTAAGTTTTAATAGTAAATTTTTTTTAAATTTTCAGAAAAGACAAAAAAAATTTTGAAAAAAAGACAAAAACTTTTTGAGAAAAAAATAAAAAAAAAGTTTAAATTTGATGTTTGAGTTGTCCAACCAAACAAAATATTATTTTAATACCAAATACACACAAACAATTTTTACTGATATTTATTTTTTATATATACTAATAATTATAAATAATGTCATATAACAATATTTTAAATAAAATTTTACAACTGCTGAGGATCTATTCGGTACTTGAGACATATCTGTATATTGACTTTTTTTTTTTTTAATGAATGTAGTTCTAGGTGGGGCTATTTATGGTACTACTGAAACTGACCCATTATCAATCTCGTCAAATCAAAACACAGTGATTTTATAACTGTTGAACCTCTTTGATAGGCGCCACTCTGTCCCCACACTGCCAACGCAGTTTTTCACTTCGCTGCCAATAAATATATATATATATATATATATATTTAACTTACATATTTGGTTTGTTGAAATCTTTGAAAGATAAAAATTAATATAAAAATATAATTTAGTTAAAATTAAATAAAAATATTAAATGAATCTTTAATTATAATTTAGTTTTATTTAATATTTAAATTTAATTTTTATTAAATTATATTTTTTATCTTAATTTTTATATTTTTTTAAAAATTTAATAAAAATTATAATTAATTTTAAAAAATTTAATTAATTTAATTTAAAATTTTATCTTTAACTGATAAATCCATCATAGTTACTTAAAATGATAAATCCTCCTCATTAATGATAACTGTTATGCTCTGAAATCTGTGTTGGAAAAATGAGTAATTGCCCATTATGAAGAAGAAATAATTATCATAGTGGTAATGGGTTTTAAAGATAATTGCCGCTTTCAGTAAAGGTCACCAATTTTTGTTCATGAATTATTAGTTTATTTTAAAAACTGACTAAATTTCGTCAATCTTAATTGATTTTTGATAGGTATTGATAATTTATTGATTTATTAATGTATGTTCAGCTTATTTATTTTCAAACAAGTACATTGCTGATATTTTAATATTCCTGTACTTTTAAAAGATAGATAATTTTTTGTTTAACAGAATTAGGAACATGGAGGCAAAAAAAAAAAAAAGCTTATTATTGTTAAAAAAATTATTCAGAATGCTCGAGTTTGTAACCAATTCTAATTTTATGTCTCGCCATTGGCTAAATTATATGGAAGCATGTCTGGATTTTTATTTATCTCATGCTACACCAGAAAAAAGCAAATTGTTGGTCTTTTATTTTTTATTTTTTTATTTTTTTAATGTGAGAATATGTCTTTTTTTTTCCCCCTCCACAAAATGCAACATTCCACTATTAATTGCTAATCAATAATTATGGTTTCATAAAATATAATTAATTATACATTTCAAAAGTTATAATTTTACTCCAGAGTACAATCATGAAAGAAATCGGAAGGGCTGTGTCACTATTAGTTCATGAGTCGGAATTTTCAAATTAACTATAAAATGAGGTTATGCGTGACCACAAATTTGTTAAAATCTCACACTCCCCAAACAACTATTTTCTTTAATGATCACAAGAAAATTACTATTACTATTACTATTATTATTATTATTATTATTATTATTATTATTATTATGATATCATTCGTTTGAGTTGAAAGCAAACAAATCACCGTTTTTAAGCAAACAAGGTGGGTCTGCAGTGTAACAGACAATGTAGAGATATCATATGGTCTTCTTCTTTACTGATAGATGTCACCACATTGATTAATAAAAAAAATTTGGGAAAACACTTTTGAATCAAGTGTATATTTTTTTGGGTTTAGACGTTCATAATCATATAGAGGACTAAATCCAGAACTACACTATAGTGAGGCTCGATTAAATCCAATATTTGTATTAAATTAACGCTACTAAATAAGTAATCTAAATTAACATGAATAGAGAACCTTACTGAGAGACGTTTCAATGTTTAACAAAGGTATAATATGTTTTATTGAATCGTTATGTTCTTGTATTTATAAAATCAACCATAAGTCCTGTGATTTTGAGATAACAATGCTTCAAATTTTGATGATTTATGATTATCATTTGCTAATTAATATCTTCAGTTTTTGGAACAAACATGTCTTTAAAGCTCATTCTCCTTGCTCTTTGGCCAAAACAGTGTTTTGAATAAAATAGTCCAAAAATGAATGTAGGATGAAATTGAAATAAAGAAATACTGATACTTTGTATGGCATTTAAGTTCAACTACACTTAAACTATACTCTTTTATTTTAGTTTTAGTTTTTGTTTTTGTTTTCTAAAAGTCAATAAAATTTATAATTACATTTTGAAAAGTCAATCAATTTCGACTTAAAAAATTTTGGTGCATTTGATTCGTCGGTTGGAGTTGGTTGATTTTTTAAAAATTAATTATAATTTTTATTAATTTTAAAAAAAAGACAAATTAAGATAAAAAATTTAAATTAGATTTGAAATACAAACATGGATTTCATCTTCAAACAGCGAACCAAATGCAAATTAAATTTAGAAGTGGGAATATAATCTCTAAAAGAAGAAGGCAGCATTATAAAAATGTCGAATTATAGGAGAGATTTTTATTTGTAATTATTCCTATCAAATTTTACCTAAGTCGTATTGTGTCAAAAGTAAAGGTTAAAATTGCTCATTATAATGTCTAGTTATGACTTACCTAATGCTTTAACCTTGAATGTAAAAAAGAAAAAGAAGGCCAATAATTGAATAATATTATATTCGTCGGCCATATTTTATATGGCTGATGCCGACTTGGTGGTGTAGATAATATTTACCACTTTTGGCCCACGTGCCGTACAGGTTTAATACTATTTACTTTCTGCCCCGCTTTTAGTTACCTTTCGTACCAAAGCTTTGGCCTACGTTTGGTACACACTGCTCATTTTTTGGTTATTTTATGTCACTCTGACCCTTAGTTAGTTTTGTTTCCTTTTCTTCTGTTTCTCAGTGAAACAATAATGCGGGAATTATGTGGTACAGTCTTTTAGGGGTAAAAAAAAAAAAAAAAAACCCTTCTAAAAGCCATAAACAATTTGAAATGTGAGGACATAATTTTTAACTTATGTTATGATTATTTCATATTTTTGCAAATTTGTATTTAATGAAACCTAGAATCTTCAGGTAAAACTTACGTGTTATTATGTTTTTTTTTTTCCCATTTCTATCAAAAAATTCTCCATAATTTTATAGGACAAATTATGGTTGGAATATGTTTTTGTTATAACAATAGATACTATTGTTTTAGCTATTGATTTGATATATAACGGAAACAAATTAGACAGGTAAAAAATTAATTTGAGGACTACACCTATTGATAGTGCAAAAGTGTAATGCCAACCATAAGTTTATGTCAATATTACATGTCAAAGTTTTTTTATTTATTGTTTCTGTTTTTATTTAAAAAAAATAAAATGCAATAAAAGTAAATTGCCATAGCTGTGCCTTTAAAAGGGAAAAGGGGGGGGGAAAAGGAAAAAGAAAAAGCAGTTAAAGGAAAGGAAAAATAAAGATTATTAAGAAAAAAAAAAAACCGTGTGTATTTTGGGCAGCCAAAGTCAGTGAGGTCTGGTAAATGGAAGGAAATGGCAACAATGAACGCCCGAAGGCAGCAGAAAACGACTTTTAACTCGTGGAAAACGACAGAGATGGTCTCTCCGAGGACCCTGTTGGATTGGATACTCGAGAATCTAACGTGAACTACCCAAATTCCCAAAATATAAGAAAATTCCAACCTTCCAGTTGTCTTATTCCTCTCTGATTTCTCTTTGACATGTTTTGCTTTGGTTGAAAGAAATCCGTATCAAATGTATTTTAATTTTTCTTCTTTCATATCTTACTACAGAATTGTCCATTTTCGAGTGACGTTCCCTTTTCTTTTCTTTTTCCTTTTTTTTTTTCCACAAAAAGTCATAATATAGTATGATAACCCTATATAGCTTGATAAAAATAGAGCAAATCATAGGCCATCATATAGTTACAGGAATGTGTAATTTTAATTAAATCAAATTAAACCAAAAAAAAAAAAAAAACCAGCTCATAAATTGGAAAACATTCAAAGCACTGCTTTGCATGTGGCAGTTTATTGGTAGTTTTACTCTTTATCCCAATTAAACTTAGCAGTTAATATGATCAGAAGAAGGGATAATTTTTTTTCTTTTTTTTTAGTAAGGCATGGAAAAAATAATTAATCAATGATTATAGCTCTTAACGGCTAGATTTTTAATTAAATCTGATATGTTTTTTTATAACGATCCGATAATTAAAAATTTATATTCTACTAGTAGAAAAATATATATATATTTTTTATATATCATACTCATGCCGAAAAACTCCTCTATTAAATGATATCCAGTAAGTATCTCCAATCATATAAGTATTGTGAATTTAGTATAACCATGTGGTTGATATTTCGGAATTGTTTTTTTTTTTTTTATTTTTTTTTTAATGACCACTCATGTCAATGACTGAATCGGACAACCTATATAGGCTGGCTATTTTTACAAGGAGAGATAATAATGGTTACTAATATCTCCGGGATTCCTGCCCTAAAAGATTAGGCGTATCATGTCATTGGATTAGACAAATTATCAAAGATTTTGTGAAGGTTTCTTGTACATTAATCAAGATGTCCAGCCATCATTTATCACCGTAGATCTCGGTAATTAAACAATTCCCACCATGCTGTTATTTACTCTACAACCCTTTGTTCTTTAAAGAAAAACAAAAATATCTACTGAGATAAGAAAGCAAGTAATTTTTTTTTCATACTACATGACATAATTCGCCATGTATTAAAAAAAAATTTCTCAAAAGAAAAAAAAAAAAAACATGAAGGTAAAAAATTATTATTGTCGACACGTAAGGGTTGTCTATTGTGCAGGAAAGCTGAAAATTCAGACATAATTCTACCGAGCACTCTAAAGCATATTGGAGTAATTCACCAAGGATAATGGTGGCATAACTCTGGTGTAATGTCTTTTTTAGATTTTTTTTTGTAATTTTATTATCAAAATTGAAATTTAAATATCTTTATTTTGAGATACAATTTTAATAGTGATTTTCTCCGGAGAAATTATAGGCTTCTGCCTAATGTTCCATCTGTGATCCCTCTAGGGCAAGTTCATTTTGCACGAAGGAAAAATAGAATATGAGTTGTCATTTTCTTTTCCATCTGATCATGCCTTCATTTATAAAATGAGTTAAGTCATTTTCTTGCATCCATTTATATTGATTTCTTGTTAAAAATAACAAATGTCAAATTTCCTTATATGATAGTTCTTATTTGTCATGATTATTTGATTGTGTAAAAAATATTTTAATAATTATATTGATAATATTAACATCCTAAATTTAGTAAACAAAAAAAAAAAAAAAAGAAATGAATTATTTCTCATTACACTGTTAATAGAGAGATAAAACTAAAAATAGAATAAATAATTATGTTTTATATTTCTTTATTTTATTTTCTAATCTCGTTATCTTTATTATTACATTTCTCTAGATAAATATGTATTTATTGATAATAAATTAAGCATGGTTTCGTATTAAGATTTGGATTGAATAATTTAGATTTGAATTGAATTATCATTTAGTGAGACGATTGAATTGTAGAGCAAAAATATATAAATTTAAAATATATTCGAAAAAAATCATTATAAAATTATTTAGTTAGTCTCGAAATTTTATAAAATTAAAAAAAATCATTTAATTTATATATATAAAATTAAAATTTTAAAATTTAAATTATAAAATTATTAAATAATAAAATTAAAATTAATTTTTATAAAAATTTAAAAATTAAATTATAATTTATGATTCAAACACTAAAAAAACACGGCTTAAAAAAAACACAGTCAAAGGTTGTAATAATTCGTTGTTAATGGAAAATTAAATTCCAGAAAACGAGGGCTAGGATCGTCCGGATGGATGAAAGTTGTGTCGGGAACTTTTTAGAAGTCGTACTCGAGGCGCAACGCAGCCAAGCCAGCGAAAAATTAACCCTTTTACACTCTCTCTATGAGCTGGACTGCCCACTACTCCTATGTGACTGACGGTGGTCCAAGTCGTAATTTTGTCAATCATTAATTAACATTTCTCCACTTTTTTTTTTTTTTTCCCCCCCTAATTTTCTTTTAATTTTTCGCCCCCAATAGCGGATACAGCTCATCATCATCTCTTTCTCTTTTGCTTCTCCCACAAGCGTTAAAAAATAAAAATAAAAAAACATATATAATCAACTTCCCCGCTATTTCCCACTTTCCCAGGGCCTATTCCGTCATTTCACTTAGCTTCCCAATCTCTTCTTGTAATAAATATCCTCAGATTCTTATTAAATTCTGAAGCACGCACCTAAAAAGAAAAAAAAAAAAAAAAAAAAGAAAGAAAAGTAAAAACCGTTCTCCGATCCGATGCCTCATTAATTAAAATCTATTTTCCCTTTTTTTTTTTTTTCGTCTGTATGAAAGTTGAAACAAATTTAAAATAATTTATTACTTTTTTAATATTTTAATATTTTAATTTTTGTCCAACGTCCTAAGCTTTTAAGTGACACCTAAGTCCGAATATTTTCACTCTCCAAGAGCCTTACCCACCTCCGACACCACTACCACCACCACCACCATAACCACCGTCACCAGGAGCTCTGCTGTTTCTACGGTTTCTTTCCTTTTTCTTCGTATTTCTTCGTTTCTTTTATCCCTTTTGCGAAGCTTACCAAGGAAAAAATCGTTGTCTCGGATCTCCATTGTTGAATCTCGTACGGAGCTCCGTGGTCTTCCTCGCAATATCCGTGTTTCTCTCTCTGAGTTTTTCTGTAGCTGCATTTGTTCTGGTGAGCCGATTTCTTCTGCATTTGGTCTCTCTTCTTTTTTACTAATGGCGGTCTGGAGAGAGATTATGAGTTAAAAAAAAAAAGGGAAAATAATGGTTTTGTGCTTCTGATTTTATCTATCTTCTGAAAGCATTGTTTGGATTTTGATGCGATTTTTTCGCTTCATCGGATAGATGAAAAAAAAAATTTCCCTTCATTTTTTCAATCTCTCACTGTCGGTGGTTCTGTTTCTGGATTATTTCCATTTCTGGCTCCTTTTTGGGAAATAGTTTTTTCCTTTTTGGAAACTTTCTTTCTCGTTTGAATTTTTTGGTGATAGCTGGCGAAGAGAAAATAAAATTGATATATTTTTTTTATATCAGCAAATCATATTTTGCAAAATTTGGTTCTTTTTTTGGGGTCGAATAGTATGTTAAAAAAAAAAAAAATCCTACTTATCTTTCTGTTTCGCATATAGTTTTCCAATAGATTCGATCTAAGATAAAAAGAATTTTCTGTTGTGAGTTCCAATTAATTTGAATAAATTCTAGTTTTTTAAAAAAAATGAAAATACCTTAATATTATAGGATCTTCGGCAGCAATCAAGAGCTGCGTGTTTAGATCTTGGAGTTTTGAGATTTTCTGCAATTCATAGCCTCACTTTATCAGCAGTGTTGATTTTAACCCAAATGTTCTTTTGAAAGAGTAACCGTCTTCAATACGTATAATTTTCATAGGCGGTATTTTGGGCATTACTATTTATAGTAATAGTTTTTCAAACTTTATATATATATAAAAGTTTTTAATCTCTCTCTCTCTCTCTTTTCATTTTATATTTTCGACTTTTTAAAGTTTTAAGTAAAGCCACAAATTTTCTGAACTTCGAATAATCTCAAGAATTTTATCTGTGTTAGAATACGGGTGAGTCTGTTTCGTTGCAGAAATCTAGCGGCGGAAATAGGATTCTTGAATTTTAATTTTTTTTATTTATTATTACTACTATTATTGGGCTATAATTGCCAATTTTTTTTGTTCTTTTTTTACCAAACCCAAAAAATAATTTTTCTCTCTAATTTTTGTTGAAAAATTCAAACAAAAATCTTGTTTGCGCAATTGTGTTTCTCAGTATTGAGAAAGTTGACTGTGGAAGCTTTATCAGTGCGTATGTTAAATTAACCCAATATTAAGGCTAGTAAGCTATTGGCATGTGTTTTTCAGCGTCTTGTAGATCACATTCCTTCAATTTTAATTAAAAAAAAAAAAAAAAAAAATTGGGATAAAGTTATTACTCTGTTGTTAGTAGTAAAGCGTTGCTTGCATTCTACTGAATTTATCTTAATTTGAAAATTGACTGGCAGGTTTATATTCTTAAGCTGTTATTGGTAATAAATCCCCTATTTGTTAAGCAATTTTTGTAATTCAATGAACATTTTTCGTTGCAGACATTACAGTCTAAATGGACCGAAGGAGTTGGCCGTGGAAGAAAAAATCATCAGACAAGGCTGCAGCTGAGAAAGCAGCTGTAGCAGCAGATGCGGCTGCTGCTGCTTTGGCTTCAGCGGGATCCCAGGCCGAGGTAAGTCTATTCCTGTCAGTTTTACTGCCAAGAAAAACCATTATGTCATGATAACTTTCTACAAAAATTTCCCCCTTCTCAATGGTTTTTCGTGATTTGGTATTTGATAGACAACTATTATTCTTAATTCTCCCACGCATTGTCCTAGAATTTTAAAGCCAGACCATAAATTGTGAAGCACAAATTTATTTTAACAAGTATGCTGAAAACTACATTTACAGAAACGTACATGTATTTTTTGAATGGGAATTCATACTAATAATAAACTCTACCGACCTTGAAGTACCCGATGTTCCAACGTGATGTTTTCTTTCTTAATATACCTGTAAGAGTCCGCTCAGTTCATATCATTTATGTGGCTGGGGAAATCAACATTTATGCATTTACACTGGGCTGATTGTTCTCTTCCTGTGCCATTCTTTGCACCATGTAAATGAAAGGATAACTGCTATTTTCTTTGTCTTGTTTCTTTTCAGTAGTTGATGGTTATTTTCAGTTTCTTAGGTTCGTAGAAACTGGGTTGAAACGATTAAATAATTCTGTTTCTCTTCACTCCTCTCCTTTAATGAGAACAGGAAAGCTACAAAAAACCAAGTTATGTGCAAATTTCTGTGGAGCAATATGCACATCTGAGCGGTTTGGAGGATCAAGTGAAGACATATGAGGACCAAATGAAGACACTGGATGATCAGATAAGTGAGTTGAATGAAAAACTCTCGGCAGCTCAGTCAGAGATGACCAACAAGGATAATCTGGTAAAACAGCATGCTAAAGTTGCTGAAGAAGCCGTCTCAGGTATGATGATGTACTAATCTTATTACATTTAAAAAGTAGGTTCCTGGTAGCATAGCGATTGAGGGATATTTTTCCCCCTTGGTATGAGTTTTGTAATGTGAGAGCATCTTTTACTGCAGGTTGGGAAAAGGCTGAAGCAGAAGCTGTAGCATTAAAAAATCATCTGGAAACTGTGACGCTCTCGAAGCTCACAGCTGAAGATCGGGCAGCACATTTGGATGGTGCTTTGAAAGAGTGTATGCGGCAGATAAGAAATCTGAAGGAAGAACACGAGGAAAAATTGCAAGAACTTGTTCTTACGAAGAACAAGCAATGCGAGAAGATTAAGCTTGAGCTGGAAGCAAAGTTAGCAAATCTAGAACAAGACCTCCGAAGGTCTGCTGCCGAAAATGCTGCTATTTCTAGGTCTTTGCAAGAGCGTTCGAATATGCTGATCAAGATAAGTGAAGAGAAAGCACAAGCTGAGGCTGAAATTGAGCTTCTGAAGGGCAATATTGAATCTTGTGAAAGGGAGATAAATTCTTTGAAATATGAGCTCCATGTTTCTTCCAAGGAGCTTGAAATTCGTAATGAAGAAAAGAACATGAGTATGAGGTCTGCAGAAGTAGCCAACAAGCAGCACATGGAGGGTGTCAAAAAAATAGCTAAGCTTGAAGCCGAGTGCCAAAGATTACGTGGCCTTGTGCGGAAGAAGCTGCCAGGTCCTGCTGCAGTTGCCCAAATGAAGCTAGAGGTTGAGAGTTTGGGGCGAGAATATGGAGAGGCTAGAGTAAGGAGGTCTCCTGTTAAGCCCTCTAGTCCACACCTGTCCCCGGCAACTGAGTTTTCTCTTGACCACTTACAGAAATACCAGAAGGAGAATGAATTCCTAACAGAACGCTTGTTGGCAATGGAAGAAGAAACAAAGATGCTGAAAGAAGCTTTGGCCAAGCGTAATAGTGAATTGCAGGTCTCTAGAAGCATGTGTGCCAAGACAGCTACTAAGCTTCAAAGTCTAGAAGCACATATTCAAATCAACAATCAACATAAAACATCCCCGAAATCTATTGTTCAAATAAGTGCCGAAGGTTCCTTCAGTCAGAATGCTAGCAATCCACCCAGCTTGACCTCCATGTCTGAAGATGGAAATGATGACGATAGAAGCTGTGCTGATTCGTGGGCTACCGCATTGATCTCAGAGTTTCCTCAAATCAAGAAGGAGAAGAGTAACGAAAAATTGAGCAAGGCTGAAAAGCCAAACCATTTAAATCTCATGGATGACTTTTTGGAGATGGAAAAATTGGCTTGTTTGTCAAACGAATCCAATGGGGCCATCTTTGTTTCAGATTCAGCAAACAGTAAGATGTCTGAAATCTACAACCATGGTGCCTCAGAAGTGAACGGAAAAGAAGAGCAGTGTGATTCTAATTCCTTGGCAAATCAGCAGCCATCCTCCAATGGGAGATCCCCTGAACTTAGTCCCGGATCTGATTCAGAGAGGCTGCCATTGATGAAGCTCCAATCAAGAATAGCTGTGCTATTGGAGTCTGTGTCGAAGGACACTGACGTAGGGACCATTTTGGAGGACATAAAACATGCCATCCAGGAAACACACGACACTCTGCACCAGCACACAGTAAGCTGTATTTCTGAAGATGTTCACTGTTCTGATTCCCGATGCGATGATAGGCGTGCAAACCCAGAAGATGCCGGCTTAACTTCGGAGAAGGAAATTGCTTTGTCCCAGCCAGCCAGAGAAACTGGGGAAAACATTCGCAAAGATTTAGCAGCTGCCATTTCCCAGATTCACGATTTTGTATTGTTCTTGGGCAAAGAAGCAAAGGGAGTCCATGACACATCTGCCGGAGGCAACGGATTCAACCAAAGAATTGAAGAATTCTCTGTCACCTTTAATAAAGTCATACACAGCAACTTGCATTTAAATGACTTTGTTCTTGACCTTTCTTGCGTTTTGGCAAAAGCTAGTGAGCTCAGATTCAGTGTCCTGGGCTTCAAAGGAAATGAAGCCGAAACTAACAGTCCCGATTGCATCGACAAGGTTGTGTTACCAGAGAATAAGGTGGTACAGAAGGATTCAAGTGAAATTTACCAGAATGGCTGTGCCCACATCCCTAATTCTACTTCTGATCCCGAGGTCCCTGACGATGGAAACATTGTGTCAAGCTATCAATCAAATGCCAAATCCTGCAACATCTCATTGGAGGAGTATGAACAATTGAAATCGGAGAAAGACAACCTGGCGTTGGATCTAGCAAGATGCACAGAAAATCTGGAGATGAACAAGTCTCAGTTGCAGGAAACCGAGCAGCTTCTTGCAGAAGCCAGATCACAATTGGCTTCTGCACAGAAGTCGAATAGCTTGTCTGAGACACAGCTGAAGTGCATGGCAGAGTCGTACAGGTCACTTGAAAGTAGGGCCCTGGAGCTGGAAACCGAGCTGAACCTTCTTCGCACTAAGACGGAAAGTGTTGAATCGGAGCTTCAAGAGGAAAAGAAGAATCATCAGGATGCTTTGGCAAGGTGTAAAGAGCTTCAAGAGCAGTTGCAAAGGTAGAGGAACAATTAGTTTCCAGCTTTTCATGTGTGAATGAAGCTTGAATTATCTAACATATATATTAATTATAAGTCTCTAACGTCTGAGGTTTCTTTGATCTCTATCAGCAATGAGAACACCGCTGAAAATGAAGTAAAGGCCAACCAGGTATGCATTTGAAAGCTGAATATGTATCCCCTCAATTATCAGAAAAGAATTGTTGCAAATTACCATAAATGAATACGTTTGTAACAATGAATTGTGTTCTATACAGGAAAAAGAGTTAGCAGCTGCAGCAGAGAAGCTAGCTGAGTGTCAAGAAACCATATTCCTTCTTGGCAAGCAATTGAAAAATTTGCGGCCTCAATCGGAGTTCATGGCGTCTCCACTCAGTGAGAGAAGTCAAAAGGGCAAAGGCCTCAATGAAGATGAACCCACTACCAGTGGCATGAACTTGCCAGAGTCTGAGCAGGCTGAGCTAGAAACTGCTACTTCCGCTAAGCTTAATCAAGTGGGAGCTGAGTCACCCATCGATGTGCTTAGCGCGCCATTAAGCCCATCTGACACAGAATCGAACATCTTGAGATCACCAATAAATTCAAAGAATCTGAGACTGAAATCGCCCAAGTCGGGTTCCTCATCGTCTTCTTCCTCTGCTCCAACGCCAGAGAAGCATTCTCGTGGGTTCAGCAGATTCTTTTCTTCCAAAGGAAAAAACGGTCATTAGGCTTTGTGGTTCTCCAGCAGCCGTTAAACGACGTTTTTGTGGTCGGAATACCGTTGAAGAAATAATTAGAAGCACCAGAAAATGGAGATATCATTTTGTGTGTGTCACCAGAATCCTTGCTTTGGAAATTCCTGGTTGTGAAGCTCTCAATCTCCAAAAAAAAAAAAAAACACATTTGTGAAGTCAAGAAAATTTTTGTAACGAATGGCTGTATATGATATCCAAATCCGTTACTTTGTTTATTCGCTCTGGTCTTCTTTTGTAATTTGGTCAAATTGGAGCAGGACATAGTTCTATGAAGTATTTCTAAAACTTTTTGAATATATTGTATGTGATACTTGTTATATGATTTCATTCTTTCATGGCTTAAAAAAAAAAAAAAAAAAAAAAAAAAAAAAAAAAAAAAAAAAAAAAAAGAGACCAAGTACGCTATAATGTAGCTCGGTTTTATTTTTTCCTGCTTGAACTAATGTGAAAACTATATGAAATTAATTTGACTTTTCATTTTGTTAATCCGTAAAAGGCAAAATCATTTTTGTTTTGTCTTATAAGTTCTGGATATAGTTTTTTTTTTTTTTAGTTTGATTTGCCCTCGTATATTTTCCATGCTCGTCTTAAAAACTTCCGGCCATATTTTCAGTCGGAAATGATCCACTCAACGAAGTTTAGCACACCAAACCAGACCATAGTGAAGAGACGACATTAGAGCTGTAAAAATTGGTCACCCGTACGGTAGAGAAGACATGCCTAGTAGCACTGGCGGATCAAATACGGATGAATGGATGGGTTGGGAATGGCTAGGTTAAAAAAGGACCAAACAATTTTTTTTAAAAGGAAATTTAATGAACTTTTTTAGTTTTTTTGAATGGTTAACTTGTATTGTTTTATTCAATCATTTATTTTTATGGTCTGTATTCATAAATGAAAATAATAAATTGAATTGGAAAGATAAATAAATTACGATGAAAATCAATTTACAAGTAAAGAAACTAAAGCAACGGGACAATATAAGGAATCAAGGATTTAAAAGTTGTTTTTTATTTTATTTAGTTCTATTTATTTATTTATTTTGTTGGAAGAGACATACAAAATAGAAATCTCTTACTACAAAAAGAGTGAATGTTAGTTTTCGCCATGCCTTCCTGTTGCCCACGTGCCACTTTTTTTTTTTTTTTTAAGCTTCGTGGTTTGCTTATTAGTTTTACTCTTTGTTATATTCTTTTTGTTAAATGGCATTATCAGAGGGTTTTTTTTTTTTTTTTTTAAACACAACCACATCCCGAAAAGTACTTTCCCCTATGTAAGCTAATAAACGATAGTTATCCAACGAGGAGATTTGAGGAACACGCCCCTTGTGATATTTGTTTTAAAATGTTGATTTCATTTCTATAATGCCAAAGAGAACGGCTGGATTCCGTAATTTTTATGTACTTTAATTTGTTTGCTTGTTCTCTCTCTCTCTCTCTCTCTATTTTTAATTTTTAATTTTATTTTTTAAGGTTTCAGAGATTGCATGCAAACATATTGATGATGCTTTCCCTCGGTACTACTCGGTTGGGAATGGCTAGATTAAAAATGGACCAAACACTTTTTTAAAAGGAAATTTAATGAATTTTTGTAGTTTTTTTGAATGGTTAACTTGTATTGTTTTCTTCAATCATTTATTTTTATGGTCATTATTCAGCAATGAAAATAACAAATTGAATTGGAATAAATAAATAAATTACAATGAAAAATCAATTTACAAGTAAAAGAACTAAAGCAACCAGACAGTGTAAGAAATCAGAGATTTAAAAGTTATATTAAAAAAAAAAGGAAGGATCATTAGATTATTCTAAATCTCATATAACGATTGCTTTTATCATCGTCATTATCACTTAAAATAAGCGAGCCTATTAGTTACAGATATAGTCTAACGATAATTTCAAATATGATTTTATTAGAATGTGAAAAATTAGAATCCCTCCTCTCAAAGTTAAAAGAAAAAATAAAAAGGAAGGCAAGCCTAAAGCAGGATTAGATAGCGGACCAAGATTCGGACCCGCTGACGTGAAGGGCTTCACATGCCTATCGAGCTGAGCAGCCAGCGGGCATTGAACCATGTTCCAACCTATCCTTTGCACCCAGTTCGCGCCGGATTGGGCCTGTACAGACAACCGGTCAGGCTGGTAGGTCGTCGCTAACCCGACATACGGTTACAAATCTAGACGACAGTAATATTAAACGAAACTATAGGAAGAAACAACTAAAAGAAAATAAACGATAATATTAAGGGTTTTAAAAAAACAAGATAACTAATAAACAAAGAAAAAAGAAAAAGAAAACGGCAACAGGTGAAATAGACAGCATACTACGGAAAAACAAAAAAATCTTATAAAGGACACATATATTAAAAATAGTACTATAAAGGAAATAGTTCCATTAAAATAAAATCTAAGGAGCATAAACGAAAATAGAAAAACGACAATGCATAACAAAAACAACAAAAAATTGAAGCAGCAATAAACGTAATAAACGACAACATTGGAAAAAACAACAACAACAAGGGGCAAATGAAAAAAGCATTAGACAGCTAATAAACGAGAAGAAAGTAGAAAAACTGCGAAGATTAGAGAAAAAGAAAAAGGAATTTGAAACCGTTAGAAAATTGGACTTCCATCTTAAAAGATAAATCTGTTAAGTGAAGTAATTCAATACCTATATATATCTATTATTGTTGTTATATATTTACGATGTGGGACTCGGATTTCTTACCCTTAACACGCCCCCGTAAGATAGTGCTTTCTTTAGAATCACCAATCTTTTATTGGATGGATGGACTCGCTTGTTTGAGCTTGTTGGACTCTGATACCATGTGAAAATTAGAGAAGAGAAGGAATTTGAGACTATTAAGAGATTGAGTTTCAATCTTAAAAAGTCAACATATTAAGTATTCCAAAGGGGAGAATGACCTTTATTTATAGGCTCTCTTTGGATAAATACAAAAAATTTAAATAAATAAATAAAATCTAATGAATATCCCTAAATTTGTAATTTAAACTGCCTTCGAGATATCTGAGAAGAACAATCCATAATTTACTGAAGATTCTCATAGTCGAATCCCATGATTCTCAGGACTGTGCTGAGCTACCGCTTTGCCTCGTCTGTGATATCCTCAGTGTAGAGAGTTGAAGAGATTGAGGTTTGGGTGGAAACTCAGGAAGAGTTATCAAAATTATCTCTCATCCGAGATCTAATCCATTCCTCTTTGAGATCTAATCCATTCCTTTTTGGCTTAGCTAAATTCAACCTTCTGCCTTTGGTAATAGCCTCTCATATTAGGTATTAGAACAAAGCTTACTTCATAATTTATCCTTCTCCCCCAAGCAATCAAGAATATGATTTGTCAAATTTTCATTGATTATCCCTCTCCCAGGAGCGATGAAGAATGGGGTCTTTTCACAAATGAGGAGTGAGTTTTGAATTATTGTATAACAGATTATTTGATTATGATGACCTGAAAATTGAAATATGTAACACCAATTATACAATATGCTTGGTATAAAAGTACTTTAACCTGAAATGTGTATTCTTAAAGTTGGGGTCCTTTTTTTTTTTTTTTTTTTAATTTGATAGACACTAAAAAGGTGTATCCTCGTACTCAGTAACATAATTTACAACCAAGAAGGTCGGAAACCACTTTTGCTAGTCAATATTCAGGAACCATCCTCTTCCAGAACCAGTGCTTTCTCCACAGGAAAGTCATCTCTTCGATGGGCACTCCTTTGGTCTCAGGAAGGAACAGATAAACAAAGATGGTCATCACAGTGATCCACCCAGCAAAGAAGAGGAAGATCCCAAATTTGAAGGCACAGAGAAGGGATAGGAAAGCCTGGCCTATTATGAAGGTGAACAGAAGGTTGACTGCCACTGTAATGCTCTGACCAGCTGACCTAGTCTCCAAGGGAAAGATTTCACTTGGCACTGTCCAGCCCAGTGGACCCCACGACCATCCAAAGGCCAACACAAAGAGGCAAATCACTATCAAAACCAGTACTGAGAATCCCTTTGATAGTTCCTGGTTTTCTCCCAACTTCACCCCCAAAATTATGGCCACATGACCTGTTTCACTTTCAAGACGAAAGATTAGTACATGATAATCAACTGGTTAAAAATAAAACCGTTGAAAGCCGTCACCAATATTAAAAAGGAAACTTTTACGGTTGTTGTGCACAATTTTAATGTGGATATGTCGTTAAAAAAATTAATCAAACAGTTATTAAAACGTGTTCTACAAATAAGTCACAACAACAGGTAATGAAGTAGGACTTTTTCGTATTAAAAACAATATCAACAAGAAAACGACAACAATGAGCAAACGATAACAAGGTAAAAATGACGAGAACTATATGATCAATTGAAGAGAGAGGAATGTCATCCACCGAAAAATGGCACGGGGTAAAAACCGATAACAAGAGCAAGACGAGAACAAATGAAAAAGGGTAAAAAAATTGAAAAAAGAGATGAATCAGATGCACTAGAGAAACGACATTAAAAAAGAACGAGAACATCCTCGACGAGCGACACACACAAGAGAGAGAGAAGACACCGATCGAGAAACGACAACAACTAACAAAGACCACAAATTTAGGAAACGACAAGATACTAAATGGCAAAATGAAAGGACTAAGAAACAACATGAATTAAGAAGCTGTAAAGACGAAAACTGCATGAAAAAACGACATTAACAATAACCCTGCTGTTCGTTCGTGCTAATAAGCAAAAGTATCCACTTCAACACTCATTCTTCTCGGTCTACTTCTAAATCACACTTTTCACAGAATGTAATAAGCTTTTACCTGGCAAGTGATCATCTGTATTCCCCCACTTATTAGCAAAGCTCGGCGGCCCAATCGATCAACTGTTGCCATGGAAATCAATGTTGATGAAGCAAGAACAGCCCCGGTTATAGCTGAAGAATACAAGGAAGCATTTCCACCAAACCCCATGATTTGAAACAACACAGGAGCATAGAAGAGAATAGCGTTTATTCCTGTGAGGATTTGAAACATCGGCATGAAGATCGCCATGACCAATTGAGGCCTGTTCCTCTTCGAAAAGATGTTCTTAAATGGATGCTCAATTGCACTGGAACTTACACTTGCATCCACTATGTCCTGAAACTCTGCGTCCACATTCTTGGTTCCTCTGATCTTTTCCAAGATTTCTCTACCTCTCTCTTTAAATCCCCGCTCAACTAAGTTGTTCGGCGTCTCAGGAAGGAAGATTCCTCCCACTGTCATCATCAAGGCTGGTATTGCAGCCAACCCCAGAGAGAGTCTCCAACCCCAATTGTCTAGCTTTTGAGTTCCATAGTTGACCATGTTTGCTGTGAATATTCCAAGTGTGGTTGCTAGTTGAAACATCATGTTCAAGGCTCCTCTAAGATGGGCAGGCGCCATTTCTGATAAATATAGTGGAACTGCCTTTTATAGTAGTCAAAGAGAAAGATTGAATCAGTTAACTTTAAAGTTGAAACTACCAAAAGTTGTACTTTTTTTGTTTTTGTTGTTGAAAGTGAATAAGATATGGTGATTATTTTAAACAACATCTTTGAGGAGATCTCCACCCTTAATTTCACTTTCTGTAAAAGACGCAAAATTGTTCCCAAACATTTAGAGATGAAACTCAGAAATATGAATCAACTATCTTGAGAGCTTGAACTTAGAGACGACAAATACCAAAACACTCATTTCTGTTTCTATTTACTATATTTGGAGCAAGATATTATACCTGATTTCCAAACCCAATTCCAACGCCAAGCAAGATCCTGCCCAAGATGAGCATTGCCAGGTTGACTGCAAAGGCATTTAGAGCTGCTCCAACGAAGAAGCTGACCCCCCCGGAGATTATGCTTGCCCGCCGCCCATAGTTTCTCGTGACCGGAGAGGCAATCAATGATGCTACTAGACCGGCAAGGTACAAAGAGGAAGTGAATGCTGCAAGCACTTGGCTGTCGTATTTGCAGTAGCTGTTTTCATGTGCCGACTTCTTTTTTCTGTACACTTCTTTAAAGAAGCGTTCAAGAAATTCATCCATTGATGTAACTCCTCCTGTAAGCAAGCAAGCAATTCAGATTGATTCTGTGGCAAGACATTTCTTCTCCCTTATCCTAAGCAAGCATGACTACTTTGATCATATAAGAGATGCCTGTAGTAATTTTAAGGGTTTTTTTTTTTTTTTTTTTCCTCTTTTGCTTTTGCTTTTTGCTTTTTTTCTTTTTGAAATTATTCTTGTGACGGTATTTGCTTTGTTTGATTATAATAATAAGTCATCTATAGTTAAAACTTGGTCGTTGCATTCATTTTTGGTGTAGCAAATGGCGACAAAGTTACATATCAACTCGATTTGTGTGTGTCAAGCTCGTAATTTTATCGGATGTCCCAAGGACAAAATTACATATCAACTATGTTATTCAGAAATAAAATAAATAAATAACTAAACAAAAATTGATAAAACTAGATACCAACCATTTATAGAAAATCTTTACTATCATTTCCTTTAGAAAAATTACAAATCAACTAGGTCATATTTACAAATAAAAATAAATAACTACAAAAACAATATAGAACAAGGTCATATTTTTTCTAATTTAAAAAAAAAAGTTTATGTTTCTCCGTTTTCTTATTCATTTACCAACCATTTATTCGTTATGTCAAAATTTATCACTGATTATATTAAAAAAATTAAAAAAAGAGCATCACGACTAGAAGTTCAGATATACTGTCCCATTTTCATATCTCAATAATTGTTCCTTTAATAGTATTTTGACAGCTCATCAATTTGTTGAAAAATTTCTAGTATTAAACACTTTTAATATGACTAAATTTTTTAAATTTAGATAATTTAATATAACACAGTCAAAAGATAACCAATAAAACAGGAAATTCAGTATAATAGATTTTGACTTTGTGGCTAAGGTACGGGAGTATATCTCTTTCATTCGTTCAAAATGAAATCCCCATTACCTCTGCTTTTACCAAATAAAAAAAAAAAAAAAAATTTTAAAAAAAGAACAAAAAACGGATCTAATTATTCTCTTTTCCTCTTCCGCGAGATTCTCAACCCCTCACAATTTCATACGACACCTGGACTTTACTCGCCTCACTTTGCTTTCCCTTTGAACCCAAAATCAGAAAAGATATCTAATTTTTTTTTTAACTAATAAACACTATACCAATGAGAGGCGTAAGATTATTTCGCCGAGAACCAAAATTTGTAAAAAGTACCTGAAATGCCAATATCATAGCCAAAAATTGAGCCTCCAATAGCAGCAACGAAACAAGCAATGATGACGTAGGCCGTGGCCTTCCCTTGGTACTGCCCTGCTCTCTCCATCGCCAAACCGCCTTGAGCAAAAGACCCACCTGCCATTTTCTTCAATTTGAGCTTCTTCTTCTTCTCAAAAGCCTCACCAATCTCTGATCTAAAAATAGAAAACTGCTCACTTAATAGAATATGGGTTTGGTTTGGTGAGGCTCATCTCAGCTCCGGAGTTTTCGGTTTGTTAATTACAGTTGACTGCTACACCGAAAAAAAAAAAAAAAAAAAAAAACCCACCACTTGAATAAACCACATATATATTTTTCAATCCATATCTTGGGAAGGAGAAATGGCCGATATGAAATTGTATTTGGATGTTGATCGGCTACTAATGGAATTTCTTAGAATAATAATGCCAACAAAACAAAACAAAACAGGCGACTTTCTAGCTATTGGGTGTCATTGTCGTTTGGCAGTCCGGATAACGCACGTGCTTTTCTTGCACGTAAGAGTTATATTTGTACGCATTAGCTTAGCTCATACATGAGAATTGAGGTAACGTTGTGATAAAATTCTTATATAATAAATAAGTTTTGTATTAAAGTTATATTTTAGCTGGTTTACGCCATGTGTTTGCTATCCAGTGCAGCAAAGCTAAAAGGTAACAAAATAATTTTTCATGAGAAGAAAAATGCATTTAATCTGCGAAAAGTTCTCAAAACATGATTACTTAATGGAAAGTATTTAAATGACATAAATTTTAGATATCATTACATTAATATGATATAAAAAATTAATATAACATAAAATTAAACTAAAATTAACTATAATTTGTATCATATTGGTTAAAAATAGAAAATCAATGTCATGTTGATCAATAAATGAAAAAAAAAAATTATTTTAATAATTTTCTCCCCCTTTTTTTTTATGCCAATTGCCCTTTTCTGTTGCCTTTATAAATTTTATTGCTATTGGTATTATTATTATTATTACGGAGTTACCGCCAAAAAAATAGTTAATAATTTTTGCACGAAAATTGTGCCCTAATATTTTAAAAAAATGTAAAAATTAAAAATTAAATTAAAAACTTTTTTTTTCCAAAAATAGTCCCCAAATTTTTTCAACAAAATGTTAAAAAAGGAAAAAAAAATCATTTTTTGGACCAAAAAATAGTGCCCAAAATTTTTTTTTTTAACAAAAGCGAGTTAAAAGAAGAAAAATACCCCCCATTTTTAAGACCAAAAATCGTGACCTAATTTTTTTCAACAAAATGTAAAAATATATATAGTCTTTTTTTGGACCAACAAACAGTGCCATGATTTTTTTTAACTAAATGTAAAAATAAAAAATAAAAAATAAAAACCTTATTTTTTGGACCAAAAAATGGTGCCCTAATTTTTTTTTAACAAAATGTAAAAATATATATAATCTTTTTTGGACCAACAAATAGTGCCTTAATTTTTTTAACAAAATGTAAAAAAACAAAACAAAACAAAAACCTCATTTTTTTGACCAAAAAATAGTGCCTTAATTTTATATAACAAAATGAAAAAAAAAACTCATTTTTTTTTTGTACAAAAAAGATAGTGCCCTAATTTTTTTTCTAGAAAATGTTTTAAAAAATTCATTTTTTGGACCAAAATATGGTGCCCTTTTTTTTAAACAGAAGGAAAAAATAAAACTCATTTTTAATCCAAAAATTGTGAGCTAATTTTTTAAACAAAATGTTAAAAAAAAATCAATTTTTAGACCAAAAATCATGGCCTAATTTTTTAAACAAAATATTAAAATAAACTCATTTTTTTGATCAAAATTCATACCTAATAACCCCAATATCCTTATATATATATATATATATATATATTATTATTGTTATATTTTTTTTACGTGTGATTCGGCTTTCGTACCCTTAACAAAATCAACGGGAAAAAAGTTCAAACGATGACAGAAGTATCAAAGGTCAATACGAAAAAAAAAAGAGATGCCATAGCGAAAACGACAACAAATTAAAAAGAGCCTTACGCAGAAAAAAAAAAAAAAAAAAAAATTCACAATACGAACCTCAACAAAGAATAATCATTTCAACCATAAAAAGAAAAGACCAAAATCACAAACGACAACAAAGAAGCGGATATGACAAAAAACAAGAAAAGCATAAAAATGACTACCAAAAAAGACAAGAAAGGAAATAAACAGTAAATTCTCAAATAAAAACGATAACTTGTTGAAGAACATAAAGGAAACGAAAGCAAAAATGGGAACCAAAAACAAAAAAGTGAAACGACAAATTCTAAAAAACCTGGGGGGACGTAAAAAAGACAAATAAAGGAGAGAGAGAGAGGGAGGAAAAAAGAGAGAGAGAGAGATTGCTAGAGTGAAAAGCCCAAAAGAAGTCTGGTTACGACGGCCTGTAAACTCTGGGCCAAAAGGATTCCTATTGGGCTAAACCCTTGGGCCCTCTAACGAACAGGCTACTTTTTGGGCTATTCGTGGTCTTTACGCTCAAGTAGAAAAGTAGTATCAACACACCTCTGATTGTCATGATCTAGTTAAAAGGGAACATTATAGTTCTATCAAGTATTTCAAAATATTTGTGATTGAAGAATTTTACGTATAACTTCAATAAGATGTCGAAGTCAAATATCACCGCACTTAAAAATATTTATAAACACTTCCAGTATATATTTTAAGTGCCTGGGAAGTTTAAAATTTGGTTGCTTAACCGTGTTGTGTCTTAATAAAAATCACAATTCAAATATATATAATATATATATATTGGAGCAGTTCGAGAACAATTAGTTGCAGGAGTGTTATATATATATATATATATATGTATATAGTTTAGAAGACGTTGTTGTTTTGTTTAAGGGCACACCATTCCTGAACATGGACCAGCATTCACACAGAAATCATGGATTCATGTCTAACGCTAAGTACATTTTAAAGTCAATACGAAACCTCATAAATTCATGGATTTATGTCTAGTTAATTTAACTTGGACACGCACATAAACAGTTTGATATTTATATATATGAGATCAATATATACATTATTATATATATATATGTGAAAATACATTTATATGTTTATTATTTTGCTAAGAACAGTATGTATTATATTTTAGTAAGTTATAACCAACTATGTATGTATAGTATATTTGCCTTCACAAAAAAAAAAAAAAAAAGAAGAAGAAGAAACAGAAAAGTCAACAATTCTTAATAATTTGACTCATAAATATCCTGCTACATTTTTTGTAGAGAAACTTTGAGAAACGGAACAAATTATGTTAGGCATGCTAGAATATAAAATGATCAGACAAGAAAAGACCGTGATAGAGTAGTAATGGAGAAAATTATAGCTACATAAATGTATGGATATATATATAATATATATACATATATAGGGATTGGTTCAGTTGATAATCTGAGTCGAAAGTGGGTTGTTTACAACTGTTCATGATATTTTGTTTGCCCTACAAGGCATGGCTGCATAGAAGATATATATTGAGTTGGGAAATTCTGGAGTGTTGGGTTTGTGCCTGTTGGGTCAGTGCTTGCAGTTGAAGAGGAAAAGAAGAAACAAAAGTGGGTCAGCCCTCACTCTAAAAGCCTTCCACGTTACCTAACAACACCAAACATCTCTGTCCTACACTATTTATGTGCCCACCTTGTCCCAACACCCAACTCTCTCGACTCTAATCTCATTGGAATATATATATATATATACACACACACAAATATTGGAGGAGAAAAAAATAACGAGTTCCCGTGATAATATATTTAAGTGAAAATTTTGCAACATTAATAACGTCAAAGTCAATATATATATATTATATATATATAGCAACGACAAAAAGGAAATCCTCAGGATCATCCAAAGTGGCAGAGATGAATAATATCATCCATGCAAGGTGAAATATTGTTCTATGTTCATGATCACTCTTTGTCACTTCTAATTTTTTTTATATAAATAAAAAATAAAATTGATCGTTAAAGTGGACTTTAATTAATGTCACTTCTTATATATATATATATATCCATATATATATATATAATTAGATATGAAGAATTCGAACTCCGTATTTTATGATGGAATCAGGTGTAGAATATAAGCATACAACAAGCATTACCTACTATTATTTTCACGTAGTGTATGGTTTATAATTTTATTTTTTTTCAATTTTGTTTTCTTTTTGAAGACTAATTTGTATTGATATTTTTGCAGTGCTATAAAATTTTGACACTAATCATTACTTGTATCTTTTTTCTTTATGCAAGAGATCATGCAACAAAAATAAAAAATAAAAAAATTTTGTAGCGTTCAATATTGTCGTTAACAATGAGTATTCAAGTTTATAATTTGTTGTTAATATGAAATCACCAATTGATTAATAATTGCGCAATTTAAATGGAGAAGAAGCTTTAATCTCCGTTCTCCAGGAGCTCTTATTTTTCTCGAAATACGTAGCGTTCAATTTTGTCGTTAACAATGAGTATTCAAGTTTATAATTTGTTATTAATATGAAATTACCAATTGATTAATTATTGCGCAATTTAAATGGAGAAGAAGCTTTAATCTCCATTCTCCAGCAGCTCTTATTTTTCTCGAAATACCTACCTAAAATAAGAATGAAAAAAGGTAATCGCCGCCAAAGCTTTTTTTTTTTTTTTTTTAATCTTAATTTCAAAATTTTGAGGGAGTTTAAAACAAAATGAGGCTTTCAATCCCACAATATAGTCAATTATGCATGGCATGTTTTGTTATCATATAATGTGACACTGGGGCTACCTGATTATGATACTCACATGTTTTTTGTCGACGATTATTATTATACCCTTTATCTCTTCTGTTATCTGTTTATTTATCAACAATTTTTATATTAATTAATATAAATCACAATCTGCTCTATTACTGGAAATATGTATATATGTATATATATATATATATGCATACTTGCAGCATGTTACGTACATTAATATTTCGCATTAGTCTTGTTATTATTTAGCATGAATTTTGAATTTTTTTTTTGGGGAAAAGTAGGCCATATATGATCTCGAACAACAGATGAAATCACTAGGGCCAGACACGAATCTACAGAGATAAAGCTGAAAAGACGTGTGAGAGTGAGAGAGTAGGAAAAATACAAAATAACTGGACTGCTGTTAAATAATTGTTCCTTTCACTTATTTATTTATTTTGAACTGACTGTTAAATTATTGATTTTTAATATTTGGATCTAACTCTTTTCCGTGATCATGGTACGTACAATCGGGCATGTGAACTTTGCCACTTTTTTCAAACTTTCCAGTCTTCAAGTCTTCAGCCAATTTTCCTTCTTGTTCCTCACAAGAAAAAAATAAAAATTAAAAACTAAAAAAAAAAAAAAAAATCGAAGTGTATCCATGTATTCATGAACAAGTTATTGGTTGTTGCATCCAATCCCCAATAAACAAGTTAATGGTTGACCTGAATACAAATATCGTAAGTTTTCTATCTCTCAATTTCTTTTAAGATACTGTTTAAAAGAAAATTGGAAGAAAATAGGGTTATGAAAGATAAAAGATTAGTGTATCGCCTTATTTGTATGTGCCTCTAATGAAGTGACTTGACATATCGTGGTAAAAGTGATTCGATTCCAGAAAACAAGTCATTGGCCGTTTTTGCATCAACTCCCCAATTAACAAGTTAATGGTTGACCTGAATATACATACATATACACATACATATATATATATATATATCATAAGTTTTCTATCGCTGATCTCAATTTCTTTCAAGATTTTATTTAAAGAAAATCCGGTTTATTGCGTGATAGGTGTATGTATCCTCAATGAAGTGACTCGCATATCGTGATAAAATTGATTCAACTTAAAAGGTTTAATTATCTAGAAAAATGAACAGACCAAATACTACAACGTAGAATTCATAAACTGTAATGAATAATAAAATTTTAAGCTTTAGAATTACATTTTCCCCGTGATTAATGGATACACTTTAGAAAGTCTGATTTTGGTGATCCTAATTCAGTGAACGAATTCATGGGAAAATATTTTTATAAAAATTATGTCATCTTGAAAAATGCCCTTCTCGAAAGACGGTGATAGAGATAGACTGCTAGACCACTAGCCCATGTTCTTATGTTTGTTTTCCATTTTCCCAAAATTTCAGCTTAATTACTAGAGCGAAAAATACACTAATTATATATTTATATTAAAATGAGATTAATAAACGGAGAGATCAAACAAACTGGGTCAAACTTCCCTACAAAATCTTGTTTTCTAGATCTTCATCTTTGCCTAATTCTTACTTTTCTTCGACCAACCTCACCTTTCTCTCTCTCTCTCTCTTTCTTTTCATTTCTTTTCTTTCCTTCTAAACTTACGTAAAAACAAGAAAAATATTGTATTTTAACAAGAAAAAGAGTTAGTTCAGTAGTAGGGAAAAAGCAGTACATCAAACTGTCAGACTCACATGGGTGGATAGGATGCTAAAGCGGTAAAAAGTTTTTATTAGATATCTCTCCTCTGTCAGGTTCAATTTTTATTACCTTTCTTTAGATCTTTAGATTCTGTTATTGAAATTTATTTGATGATTATAGAATAAGTCTTGGATGAACAACTGAAATAAATTAATATAAAAAATATATCTCTTTCAATTTAGAGAAGTGTTCTTACTCATGAGACATTCAAAATCTTGAAAATAATAGGATTATCTCATATCATTTTTCTAAAAAAAAAAAAAAAAAAAAAAATTGAACGGTCAAGAGAAGGGTCGGGGCTGTACGGCTTCGGGATCATGTATTTGTGGACCACTGCATATGTATGTTGGCTCGGTGAAAATATCATATGTATGTCCCCCCCCCCCAACTCTTTTGACATGGTGTTTTTTTATTTTCTATTTAGTCCTTGAACTATGGACCAAATCTCATTTCACCCTCTAATTTTTAAAACATCCTCAAAACGTATCCTCAATTAGTCAAATTATCACAAATTAGTCTTTTTATTCACCCGATGTTAAAATCCCGACGAAAAAAAGACACATATTCCTTCCTTGCACTCATTTCCTAATATGACTAGAGTACTTAGCTTCTGTTAATTCACTCATGGTCTTCATGTGTCTTGTCTTTTTTCTTTTCTTTTCTTTTTCAGTGTTTTGATAATCGGACCGATAAGATTAATTTGGGATAACTTAATAGATCGTTTTTAAGGATGTTTTAAAATTAAAGATCAGATTATAATTTGACTTTTTATTTGAGGACTGAAAATTAATATTTTTATTTTATTTTAGTGTTCAAATTGATTGTCCAATCCAAGTTGCAAAACACTGAAAATTTTGGAAAGAAATTCATGGAAATTAGCAAGTGGATCTGAAATCTGAACCGTCAAAAGAGTAGAGGGCCTGTATTCGAGCTTGCAGTAATGAGACGATCAAGCCCAATCCTTAACGATTTACGAGTTATGGTGGACGACTGCCACGTCGGCATAACGTAGTTACTGACTAATCAGTCGAAAAATTGATGTCCAACTAAAAAGAAATTATAGTTATCCATAAATGTTTTTTTTCATCAAGGAAAAAAACAAAAGATCCCATACAGTTGTAGCCCAAAAAAAAAAATCCCCGACGATTTTATTCATTTATTAATATAGAAAGGGCGTTATATGATCGTAGAAGCTTACGTTGACGGTGATAATTCGTCAAACTTAGAATTATTCTCATCATTGTTCATTAATAATAAATAATAAAGGTAAATTTATGAAAAAGTGGAGAACATAAAAAATTTTATTGAGATTCACTGGAATCTATTATCACATACTCTCATAGTGTCGGAATTTCACTATTTTTATAGAGATTACAAGTAATAGCATTTGGTTAAGGAATGTAGAAAAAAATGAGGAGACCCTTATTTATTAGCCTCCTTTGAATAAATACAATAAATTTAAATAAATAAATAAAATCTAGTAAACATCTCTAAATTTGTTATTTGAACTGCTTTCGAGATCTCCGGGAAGAACAATCCGTGGTTTGTTAAACTTAAATTTCAAATACTGAAAATTCTTTAGTTTAAATCCCACAACTCTCGGGATTTCACTGAGCTGTACATTACCTCATTTGTGATGCTCTCGACGTAGAGCATTGAGAAGACCCAATCTACTCTCTCGCTTGGCTACACTCTACCTCTTCCTTTGGGAAAAAGCCTCTCTTAATAGATGTTTAAGCAAATCTTACTTCATTACTTATCCCTCTTCCTTGAGCAATCAAGAGTAAAATAGTGCCAAACTTCAATCCTCATCTCTCTGCCATGAGTAATGAGGTATGGGTTCCTCTAACGGGTGAGGAATAAGTCTTGAATTATTGTGTAACAGTTATAAAATTATAATAATTTTTACAACAATCATAGAAGCTTAACGCTTCACGTCAATAGTAAAAATCTATTTTCTTTCACAAACGTGGGCAAATAATACGTATGTATTCTAAGGTTAAATTTACTATTTTTTTAATATAATCTAATTATAATTTCATGCTCATCCGTTAAAAGTGTTGAGTTGGAATATTATTTCAAAATTTTAAAACAAAGGATAATAAAGGCATACCCGAGCCTAGGGGTGGCAATACGGATCGCGACACGACGACACGACTCGAAAACGACATGAATTTCACGGGTTCGGGTTGCGAAAAATAGAGAGCGGGTCGTGTTCCGGTTGGGAAAAATTGACACAAAAAAAATTCGTGTCATGTTCGGGTTGGACCCGTTATTTTCGTATCCACTTTTCGTGTCAATTTTGGATCGCGTGTCAATTTCGTGTCAATTTCAGGTCAAATTTCGTGTCAATTTCGTGTCAATTTCGTGTTGCGGGTCAATTTCGGGTCAAGTTCGTGTCGCGGGTCGAGTTCGTGTCGTGTCGTGTCAATCCGTTACGAGTTCGTGTCGGTTTCGTGTCACGGATCGTGTTCGGGTTGGGGAAAAAAAATTTCGACACGAATCAAACACGACACGAGATACGAATTGACACCCCTAGCCACAAGCCAGTAGATTTACGAGTGATATCAGTAACTAGATTAACAAGTGTCCTTTTAATACGTTTGGATGGAACTCTATGTTGTGTCGCGTCGGACAAGGAAATAACACTGCGTTTTAATAAAGAAAAAAGGAAATGTTTCTATCATCAAAACATAAAAAGAAAGAAAGAAAATGTAAAAGAGGTAAATGTCTCTTTTCTAACAGAAGAGAAGATTCGCAGCCAATAAGTGGATTAATAATGTCTAGATCCATTATCCTAAAAAAGTAAAAAAAAAAAATAAAGAAACCGCTTATTTGATTTGTTTTTTATTTTCAAAAAAAGAAATTAAAAGAGAGAGAGAGGAAAAAAAAAAAAAAAGATTTGAAAATGAAGGATGGATCAAAAGGAACTTTTTTTTTTTTTTTGTTTGGGGTGATGAAAATTGTATTTCTTAAACCCGTGATAGAACATTCCGTGCAAGTTATCAGTTGGGAATCATTTTTTGTTCAAACAGTTTTAACGGCCAAAACTGTTTGAGTTTAACCGGAGACAACCCAGCGCAAAATAAGGTAAACCAGACAAAGCCATGAAAGCAAGAGAGTTATAAAAATATCTCAGCACCAACACAAGAAATAAGAATAAAAAAATAAGAGAAAAAATCATAATAATAGAAGAAATGTAAGAAAAAAAGGGAAGAAAACCTCCCCCAAAATATCCTTAATATTAGTTTTTTTTTTTTTTTTTCTCCTCCTCTCACAGGGTAACAACATTGGCAAAGCCCTACAGGCCAAACACCGCCGTGAGGAAAATTTCTTCAAACTTATATAGACATTTTTTTTTTTTTTTTGCTTTTTACATTCAAACCCAGATATCAATATTCATGAGCTTGTTGTTTTCTCCTCTCTCTCTCTCCTTTAGGTCAGAGTCAACGTAATAATAAAACAACCACCCCGAAAAATGAAAATAAAAGGAGAGAGAGAGAACTTAAAACAGAGAAGCAGAACAGCAGCTTCTTCTTCTTCTTCCTCAGCCATTTTCTATCTCCAAAATATATTAAAAGCGAAAAAAGTAAAAAGGACTTGTTGTTGTTCATCTTAGAGTGGAAGTTAAAGAGAGGAAAACATCTTCGTCGCAAGGGATGGTGAGACCCATGTCGTGGTCGAAGCCGAACTCCTCCTCGGCTTGATGGAGTAAGGTTTGAAACTCGGGACGCGTGAGGAAAGAGATCGGAACAATGTATCTGGTTCTGTTTTCGCCCACGTAGACTGCGAAATGACCCTTCGGGACGTCTAAAGGAAGCCCTTGCTCGTCGTAGTCTTGCTGTTTCTTGCCCAGGCTCGAACATCTCTTCAGGATTTGCTTCAGCACTGCCGTTTGGGGAAGTCTGTTTGATTTCCTAATCGTCATTCTTTTTTTTTTTAAATCTTTTTTTCTTGTGGAGAGAGAGAGAGAGAGAGAGAGAGAGAGAGAGAGTATAGCTGAAGTGGTTTGAGAGTTGTGTTGTGAATGGAGAGGTTGGGGTATTTATTGGGAGTGTGTTAGGGGGGGTATAAATTATAATTATAATAAGAAAGAAAAAGAAGAGTTTAGAGAGAGAAAGTGGAAGAGAGAGAGAGAGAGAGAGAGAGGAGGTCAAGTGGGGCAGTGTGGGCAGAGGGGCAGACCACGGGTGTTTTGGGGTTGTGTGAGCGAGTGACAGAGAGAGAGAAAGGGGCGTTAAGGATGACATGCTGGGAGTGGGAGCCAATCCCATTGAATTAACTTCCATCTGTTGCCCTTCCAAAAGACAACTTGGTCCCTCTCTAACCCTCCATCTCTTTCATGTACCTTCTACGTTTTCTGTGTTGCATTTTTTTTTTTTTTTTCCCGTTGTCCTCTTTGTACTTACTTGCCTTTGAGAAGGAAGGAAGCATCCCACCAATTTCCTCTTTTTTTGTTTATCTCTTATTTACTTTTTTTTTAATTGCATTTCACTTGTTCACTTTCATGTTATTGATTTTATAGCTGAAAGACTTGTTTTAAGTTTTTACTCTAGAGCATATCTTGGAATTAATAACATAATAGTATCGTGTGTGCACAATCTAGACTATTAGCCAATGTTTGGTACATAAATTCGAAATTCTATCTTAAAAAAGATTTCAAAAAGATTAAAATTCAATTTAAAATTTTTACTATTTTTTTAAAATCTGTACCACACTCATTTTTAGTTTGAATTATTTTTTAAAAAATAACTTTTCAAATTTATATACTGGACGGTCAAGATGATATATTCGTTACACTTACAAATGCGTTTTACGGTTTTAGCATATCTATTTTTCTATGTCGAAACATTTGGAATCAGACTCGAACAATGGTAAATATGACTTTCAAAAGGTTCAAATTGTCCAAGCTGCAATATTGTTGTTTGTAGTTAATAAATAACTTCAATTTTTCGGTATGGAATTAACGACGCATACTTGTTAAAGAGAAACGATAAAGTACATCAAATTCAAACTATAAAGTACAAAATTAAATGGTAATTTAATAGCAATATATAACTTTTTCAACGAGGTAAAAGAAAAATGTAAGAGAAAAAAAGACTATTAATGTGATATGCATTATTATACGACAAGTTTAGATATAGGATTTCTACATGTGCCCATAGAGTTGAATACCAGCTAGTCGACTTAAAATTTTAGTACATAAAAAATATAAAAAATAAAAAAAAATTTTGGTGAAACCATTATTGGAAATAGCTTAACATTAGAAGGGTAAAATCGAGTGCGAAATTCCAACACACCTTTTTCAAACGTACACCCATTTTAACTTTTATAATGTAAATGTGTTACCCTCAACTGCTCCGTTTGGGAACATTGATTAAGAGTTTCAAAAAATAAATATGACTTTGTTGTGTTCCCTGTTTTTGGAGTTTTGGACACGTTCTTCCATCTTATTGTTTTCCAGCTTTGGGAATCCCCCGCAGTGCTAAAACTTGTCCAACTTTCTCATTCTTTCACTGAAATAGATTTTGCTCAAACCCCCCCCCCCCCCCCCTCATCTTTCAATTTCATCATTCACAATGTCACATCTATAAACCTTCCTCATCTTCCTTTTTTCATCAAATTCGTCCATAAATTCATATATGGTTTAGGTAGTTAAATATCGTTAAGATTAAGCATCTCTCATGTTTGGGGGTTGAATAAATATCCTTTTTGTATTTTCTATTTCTATTTCTATATATCCTTTAAAAAAAAAAGAAATTCTTATCATATAATCTTTTGTAATTTAGTTGTGAATATGCTCTTTTTGCAAGTGTTCGGTTTTCATAGCCGGGTTATTTCCCACGGCTTATGTTCTCGTTTGTTTGTACAGATTTTTGGGTTCTCCACCTTTTCTCCGATGGTGAAAACTAAGAGACATTGCAGAGTACCACTCTCTCTTATCGATCTTCTAACCTCGCTGTGTTTTTGGGTAAGCTCGATCGAAATAAATTTTTTCCGTAGCTTCTCTCATTTGGCATAAAAAAATATATATATCATACTGTAAAAAAAGTTACCGTAGTTTAATTAAAATTGTAAAATTTAAAGGACCACAACTATACGTACCTGGCAAGAAATTTTCTTCTATTTTTTAAAATCTTTATCATAAAATATTCCTCCTAATTTTGACAATTAATGGATCGAAAAAGAAATAACTTGCAAAACAATAGCGATTCCCGAGATGAAATAATTATGTGACATGCTTTTTGGATAGCCCCCACAATAATCTTGAGCCCATCAGATCATCACATATACATATGTGTGCAAGCATATATATATATACTGTATACTACATAATGCATGACAAGGAACAAGTGAGAGCAGTGAAAGTGTACGGCATGTTGGTGTCCTTGCAATGCTGGGCTCGTTGGTGGGGGAATTTTGGTGGATCGAAAATTGGCAGATAGTGTTAAAAGTTGAGTGATGCACATGCAGGCACAAAGTGGCCTGCAGTTTCTTTAGAGGCCACGTACGTCGTCGTACGTCCTTCTCAACCACAGCATTTATATCTTTAGGCGCGTCTGTAGTTTGGTAAGTGGCTACTTGTTAAACGTCTTTAGGACGTCTACCAACACTTTGGTTACCTAGTCAGAGGCTTTTTTGAGGCTGATAATAAATGTAGCATGAATTTTCTTATGCACTTTCATCGTGGGGATTGTCTATTAGTAGATTGCCCGCTTTTTCCATCGAATCTAGACCCGTAAATATGAGCCATGTCATAGGGCCGGTCCATGACCCTGCTTATTTGGTTCGGTCTTTGGACCGGCCGGTCTGTATTTCCCTCTAAGCTTGCCTGGGTCGGGCTAATCAAATCGCAACATGATTTCAAGAGATTCATGTCTTAGCTAGGGTTTCCATGTATTTTTGAAATACATGATCATCTGAGGATGATAATCAAATTTTATTTTATATAATTAAAGTCAAACACTTCCTAAACACGTACTATAACTTTAGTTTTTCTTTTTGCTTTACCCGGCAACAAAATTCTTCGACTTCTACGAAATTATAGTTAGAAAAGTTCAAAGTTTGGTAGATGTAACTATCGGCAGGTAAAAATTAAGTTAAAACAGCCCCGAAAAAAATTCCTGCTAACATTTTTTGGACCTGTATTTTCCCCCCCCCCCTCTATTTTACCCTTGTGAGGAATTGGATAGTACTTGCGTTAGGTATATCGTTTTCATGTTACATGTGAGCGAAACCACCCCTACTGATGACCACTGAAGATGGGTTTTACTACCGCAATATTAGAACAGCCTTAGCCACATTATTGTTATCCTAATGGATGAACCTTTCTGGAACTTTAACATTTTGGCCAACCAATGTGCAAATTTGGTGGGTCTAAATAGTAGTTTAAAAGTGTTTACAATCGCTTGGAGCTTTTTGTGGTATTCTAAACGTTACATTATGTATGATCAAATCATATCAAAATAAAACATTATATAAACTATTGTTTTTTTCATATTCTACCGTAAAATTCTCCGAGTAAAAACTGCGTGCGGGGGGAGGGGGGGGGCGGGGGGTGTGGGAGTCCCTTTAAAAGCAGGAGACAGCGGGGTCCCCTTGGGCCATCTAGGACTTTGGAATTCAACCAGAGCCAGAACAAGCCCTGCGGAGAAGTGGACGAGAGGAAGGGAATAAACTATACATCAACCTTTGGTTTGAAAGAGAAATATTAAAAACTTATTTACTTTGTAATCTACACCCTAATGGAATATTTTTCTTAGGCGTTTGAAGTTCAAATTGCGGAGTATTTTTGCACCAACCAAAATCTATAAGTTTATTTTCTTATAGAACGAATTTTAACAGGAAAATGGGAAGGACCCGAGTCGTTTTCACGGAGATCATTTTTGGGCTACTTAAAAAGATTTTTAGAACAAGATTTCAGGGTTATCTTTATTTTTTTTTTCTTGGCAAATGAAAAGGAATAATAATAGGCAAGTGGTCCTTGGGCTAGTAGCAAGACTGTACCCACCAAACAGAAGCATAGTCATAATCAGAAATTAATGGGAAATTAAATGAGAGGGACTGCCGTGTCATAGCGTGGCCTATAATTAATGACTTGGAACAGAGACCTCCCCACCCCCATGTTCGAAGGCCCTTAAAAAAGTCTCTGTTTCTATACCAAAAGAATTATTTCAACTTTTACCGTAAGAATTCTTATTATTTATAATCTGTTGGAACTGTTTTTAAACGGTTAGAGTAAATTTTTAACCATATGATTTATGAATATTTATATTAAAATTTACATCATAAAAACACAAAATAATTCTTAATTATAAATTAGAATGTTGAAAAATTAATATAATAATTAAAGTTGATACAAAATTGAAGCTCTTACAAAAGAAACTCGTTATAAAAAAAAAAAAAAAAAAAACTCTCCCCAAAAGAACTCCCCCAATTTTAATTTAATACATAGTTTTTGGTAATAAACTCAAAGTAAATAATGCTTCATAGTTCATACGGCTACGTCCGGCCCGTCCCCTTATCTTCCCTTAACTTCAAATTTATCGTCCACGTCCCATTAACTGGTACACACGGTACATGGCCGTAGCTTCTACGATTAACTACACTATTCATTATACGGCACCGAACATCAAATTCATAATGCCAGTTTCCAAACATCTTATCATGTACAAGTTATAAGATTAGAGCACCGTCTTTTTTTGAAATGCAAGTACGATAAATCATGAATGATAAACAAATAAATAAATAATAATAAATAATAGTAGCACGTAGAGTTATTGATTATAGCAATGAAATTTATAGTGAAACGATATAAAATTGTTTGAGGTCGAATCTCCAGGGAGGATTCTATAGCTGCACTATGATACACACTTCATATACTTTGCCTAATTTAAATCCATAAATTAAGGTAACATTTCCCGTTTAAAATATTGTAATTCAACATAATTTTCATTCATTATCATATGTTAATTGACGAGCACGTACGGATGAAAAAAAAAAATCACGTGAAGGTTGATGATTCATCATGTGTAACGGTGACGAGCCTAGATCTGTGATGAAAATATCATTGTTCAAGAACCATTGACTCTTTTAAATGTTAGTGTAGATCTTCACATGAGCACATAATCATCTTGGCAAAAATTAGTTTATAATAAGTTTTCTCAACTCAGGCATAAATAACAACATCGATCCAAACTCATATACCCGAAACATCAACGGCTCAACAACAAGTTCGTTGGACGTAGCCATCATAGAGCCACCTGAATGAGCCGACTTGACCTGCCCAAGCGATCTTGAAGAGAAAACATAGGGGTGGGGGCAATGTGTGCTGGTAAAGCATGATAGGGAAAAAAAAAAAAATTACTATACGAGACATCACGATTTGTAAGCGCTTGAAATTTAGTCCAGCATGACCTAATTGACACCCAACTTTACTTGGGCAATCACCACGTCAAAAGGGCGAGTCATCACTAGCCATCAAGAGCCTATACGGAGAATTTACACATCCAACTTAAGATTACAATGTTTTCTGATTAAGAACGAGGGTAAATTACTAATTTAGTTCATAAATTTTTAATTTTGTATAATTTTGATCCCTAAATTTTTTCTCGTAATTCAAATGCTCATAAATCATTAAATTATTATTACTGTAATTTTTTATGTTAATTTTTGAACATAATTAATATAAGACATTGTATCAATATTTTTAATAGTTTATGATCATTTCAGCTTAAAAAAAAAAAAGAATAGTGAATGACCATAAAATATTAAAATGTAGTTATGATAATTATTTATATTAATTTTGAAATAAATTCGTTAGCAATTTGATCAAAAAGTGATATTAACTAATAAATCATGTCAAAAAATAAACGAAATGATATTTTTAGATATAAAAAAAAATCAGGACCAACCTAATTATTTATCATAAAATAAAAGAATAGTTTTATCTTTATAACTAATCACATGCAGTAAATCATTTTCTTTAACTAGTGCGAGATCTAATATCAATGCGAGTCGGTGTGAATGCATTTAAACTATAGTTTGGTATTACTGCCACCTCTACTCTATGTTCTAAATTTCACTTTATATAGTTAGAAAAAGATGTTTTATGTTATTTTAACTACTGAATTAATATTTTTAACCATATGATCTATGAATGATATTTTAAGATTTTACATGTTTTTAATCACAAATCAGCTATTAACATATTAATTAAATAACTAAAATAATAATAGTTACCAATAAAAATATAGTTTCTATGTAAACTACTATTTTTTTATGTCCTATCAAAACTTTTGAAAATGCTCCACACTACAGTAATAAGTCAAGATAATAATTACCATAGGTGGTATTAAATGCTTTCACCTAATTAAATACGCTATAAATAGAGAAAAGCTTGACTAGAAGTACCATTGACTAAGAGCAAAATTTTTTTCCACCGGAGAAGTCGTCAACTGAAGGGTAGTAAGTCAACACAATCATTACTCTGGATTCCATCAGTTAATTTTTCTAATCCACCCTAAGATCATAGGAAAAGTCTCTTATCTGACTATACATCCCATACAAAAGATTGGTATTATTTAAGAAAAAAAATTGGTACATCCTACTAAAGAGAGAAAAAGAGTTAAAAAAAAAATAAGAATAATTCTTTCATCTAGCGATCTAACAATACTGTACAAGTGAGCGTTCAAAAGATTATATTTTCATCTACAAAATTTGTTTAGAGACTTGCAATACTTTTTCGGTGTTGCATAATTAACATTCGTGATAATTCACTTCAAGATCAAAATTCCTAGAATAAAATTTTCATAATTACGTGATATCAATAAGATATTAAATATATTCTTACAAAAAATCTCCAAATAATTTTTTAGAATAAAGCAGAGGTTGACAATGAATGCAATATGTCTACGTTTCTTTCTTTCTTACATCATTTTAAGCTAGAGCTTCTTATTTTATACAACCGATGAATAAAATTTTTTAATTATTAAATTAGTTTTTTAACTATCTGATAATTATAAGTATCCACATTAAAAATCACAATATTAAATATATAACTGCTCTCACAGTCATAAATAAGAGCGTAAAAAATTAATCGAATATTTAAAATAATAATTCTTATTAATAATACAGATTGAAAGGTCTTAAGGCAAAAATTCAATTTGTTTTTTTCCCTTAAAAAATAGATAATTGAAACCGTTGAAGATGCTGAAGTGAGGACTTGAAAAATGAGCTGGAATTTGACTGGGGACATGAGTGACCCTTTTTAGTCTCCAAAAGACGCCATCCCCATGTTCTGTGAATGAAATCGTTTGGTGAAATGGTCGACAAACACAGAGAAAGAAAAAAATAAATATGGTTTGGACCCACCCCAACTTTCCACATTATTCTCACCGAAAGTCATTGACAATCATAAGCAATCAACCAAGGCAAATTTTCTACATTCCACGGTAGAATATACATGTACATCGTACATATCAATTATTGTGCATTACTATACACCATGTGACACTTATAAACTTTTTATTTAGAAATTTGTAACAACTAGTCAATTTTTATATAAGTTTTTTATTTAAAAATTTATCACATGATATTATTTAAATATTAATATAAAGATTATATAAAAAAAATTATATTTGAATAATCCGATTAATATAATTTAACATAAATCATGTTACAAGTAACACATGTGAGGGATGAAATATAGGAGTCCCATATATATATATATATACACACACACGACACCAACTAAAATAATGCTATTTAGAACCACAACGTTGCCTTTTGCCTCATCAATTCATTTCCCACAACAAGTTTTTGACACTGTTGTCGGGACTGTTTTGTTTTACTAATATTGATACCAAATAACTCTAGTTTTAATTTGAACTATTTATTTATTTATTTTCTTTTGTTTGTTTTTGTCTTATTGAGGTACTTCAAGATGTCTCTTTGTTTTTGTCTTATTGAGTTACTTCAAGATGTCTTATTGACAAGTCCCATGAGTTTTGCCCACTAAGATATGGAACTGATGTATAGTGCTTGGTGGAGATATAGAGACTTGCTTAATAAGTTTCTTGATTATGGTTTTTTTGAGGAATATATTCTTCAAAATTTCATCAATGGCTTATGTGACACAACAAGATATTAGGTTAAAAGTAGATATGGCAATTTCCCGTTATTCCAAAGACCCGTTAATGAAGCCTATTATATGTTGAAAGACATAACCGACCATGATTATTAGGAAAAGAATATTTTTAGAACGACCAAGATTTCCAGCATGAAGAATTGATGGCATCCACTCCTACCATTGATGTACCAATAGAGACTATTGAAGATTACCACTTCAAGAAGCCGACACAAAGAGAAGAGTACTTGGAGTTATTTCATGACAACGATTCTTTAAGTGAGATTGAGGTACAAGAATTAGCCATGGAAGAAGAATCACAAGAAGAAGTCTCTAATGTCCAACCGATTGTGACCACATTAATCATCCAAGATCATATCTATGAAGATCTGATGTGGCCTATGCCTCCTCCGCCTACATTAGCATCATTCGTCTATGTTCCCTGAGCACATACATCAAAACCTAGTCTTGTTTTAGCCATATACCGAATTCTATCATATCTTACCAAGTTTAAGGGCATCAATAATCAACACTCGTATGTGGTGTTATATGACACTTATTATGGGTGAAAGCCGTTCTTTGACAAGTCATTCTCTACAATCAAGCCAATGACTATAAATTAAGTGCTTATTGAGAGGCAACCTAAGTTTTTTACATGCTTTTTATTTGTTTTGTTCAAATTTCTAGTTTTAAGTTTTATGATCTTTTTGTTTATTTATTTATTTATCTTGCTTCTTTGTTTTTCTTCTCTAGGTACAAGCTTTGAAGACAATGAGCCAATTTGTGGAGCCAAGCACCAATAAGGGAAGTTTCCAATAACCCTTTTTATTTTCATGATTGCTTACACATTGAAAACAATGTGCATTTTAAGTTTGGGGGTAGAAGTATAAAAAATAAATTTTAAAAAAACTTTTTGAGTATTGATTATGTTTGATTGTCAAAGGCCAATTATAAAAAAAAAATAGGTTGAACTAATTATAGCTCTTGGAAAATGATGAATATTATATTGTTTGTGTGTTTGATTCTTGTTTGAGTTTTGTCTTGCTTGCGATTCTTTTAACACTTTGTACATATAGTCTTGATCATTTAACCATTTTGCTTATTTAGAGAAAGTTTATGTGAATTAAGTAACTCATTCGATCTCATGAAACTCTAGAACTAGTTTGATTATCACTTGAGGTGAAATCCTATATTACACTTTGCCAAGGACATGATTTAGGCCATCTTTAGATCGTTTGAGCCTTTCAAGCCAATCTTTATATATGCATATCCTTATTCACCCATTTGAGTCGAATTTTTACCTTTTCTTTGTTACCCACATCTTTTAGCCTAGTTTTTTTTATTAATTTCTAAACGTTCAGCTCTTTCCCTTAAGCATGTTGATCATTATATGAATTATTTTGAGCTATGCTAAAGTTTGGAAGGATGAATTATCTTGAGTTGTTTTAGTTAATAAAAAAAATAATAAAGTGCTATGCCTTGTTTCAAAAATAAAATTAAAAAAAAAAGTTTAAGGTGTAGTAACTCAAAAAAAAAAAAAAAAAGAACAAAAAGTGGATGACAAAGTAAGTTGAAGTCAAGTTTGGGATGTTATTGGGAGTGTTACAAAAGCTCTACGAAGATTCTAGAATGATTATGTGTTTAGGATAATTCGAGCCACACTATTATCCTTATCCTACTATTACCCTAACCTAACATTACAAGCATAAAAAATCCTAATGATCTTTGGTATTGTATTTATAAACATTAGAGGAGAGTAATAAGAAAAGTATGTATATGGAATTCAAAAATTTCTTCATCTAGAGATCAATCATAATTCACTTGTTTGTATAAATTGATCAGAATCGCGAGTGGTTGAGTGTAAAAGGCTATATTCACACACACACATGAAAAGAATCAAAGGCAAGGTGAGGAAAGCATTTCAATTGAAATTCTAAACTTTCATGATATTTAGAGTTTTCCTTGAGCTATGAAATAGGTGAAATCTTGGAGGCATACTTTGTAAATCAAACTGAATTAATACTAACTCTTTTCCATTATTTTTCTCTTTATTTTGCTAAAGGACTAGCAAAATGTTAAGTTTTGGAGTGTGATAACTCTATAAAATAGAGTTATTTTTATTATTCTTAAGCTTATATTTTTACTATAATCTTCGTATTTATCTTAATTTTTCCTCAAATTTATTATGTTATCTTAAGTGTCTAGGTTAAATTATGTTAAGAGGGTTAAAAATAGTAAATTGGAGCTAAAATGTGATAAAAGAAATTCAAAATTGCAAAAGGAAATTCAGAGTCATAATTCACCACTCTTAAAAAGACCCACGCATGCCTATTCGCGATTTAGGCCTTCAGATCAGCGAGGAGAAGGCCCAGATCACGAGTTATGCACCACTTGCCCCAACCCGCGCGTTCGAGGCCGAGTGTTGGCCAACTCAGGGGAGATGCCGAATCCGATGTGGAGCATCCCACCTTGCGTCCGTGCGCCTGCGAGCTCCAGCCAACACCAACCCACCACGTATCCCACTTTTCTCTAGCTAGTCGTCTGTCACCACCTATCTCAGTGGGGTCTACAGATGCTGCGCGTCAGCTACAGCAGCAGAAAATTAAGAGAAAAGAAAAGAAATAAAAAAGGAAAAAACCTAAGTCGTGGACCCCCACGGAGACAAGTGGCAACAGATGACTGGTTAGAGGAAAAAGTGGGATGTGTGACGGGCTGGCGTTGGCTTGAGCTCGCAAGAGCACGGACGTAAGGTCGAACGCGCTACATTGGATCCGGCATCCCTGAGTTGGCTTACACACAACCTTGGACATGCGGTCTGGAGTGAGTGGTGCAGAACTCGCAATCTGGGCCTTCTCCTAGCTGATCTGACGACCCAAATCGTTAGTGGGTGTAGGTGGATCTTTCAGAGAGTGGTAGATGATCACTCCGAATTTCCTTTTGCAATTTTGATTTCCTTTTATCATATTTTAGCTCCAAATTACTATTTTAACCCTCTTAACATAATTTAACCTACACACTTAGAATAACATAATAAATTTGGGGGAAAGTTAAGATAAAATACTAAGATTGTAGTAAAAATATAAACTTAAAAATTCTAAAACAACTCTATTTTATAGAGTTATCATTGCACTTTTAATAAAGCTCTCTTGGTAGGAACATCATTTTGGCAAATAAACTAGACAAAGGGTGTTGAAGCATTCGCTATGTGCGACCATCGTTTACCTGCAATTCATAACTAAAGCCCGCATTTCAGACGACAGTTTTTTCATGACTTTTTGTGACCCATGTGTAATGAAAAATAGGCACAAATGCTCGGAGGCGCAGGCTCGAGTGGAGAAGGATGTGTCGTGGTATACGGATTTGACAAAAAAAAAAAAACAAACATGTCTTGAACTCCCTTGGGAAATCATGAAACCGACTATACGAAACCGTCTTTGCTGAAAAAATTGCACGGTGGAGTCGAAAAAAAAAATGGTGAGGGTGGCCCTAAGAGATAGTTGTAGAATGAATGTAACGCTTCCGAGCCACATACTAATTTTTGTGTATCTTTGGGGAATTCAACATGAGGAAGTTGTGGAAAGGGAATGGCATGGCCCATTACAGCTCACACTTGGAAAATGAATTAAGCACCAAAGGGTTCTCACTTCTACAGATGCAAGCTCAACTGTAGGTAATGTTCACATGTATTGTACAACAAATAGGGAGAAATTGGGTCTTGAATTCAAGTTTAGTCTACAAACACAACTGACCCACATAAGGGAACGACCTTCTCTTGCCAGCTTGCCTGTTTTTGTCGTCTGACTAATTACATGTTCTTTTATTAGTCGGAGAAGCCCTAGACATCATCTGTATGACGATATCACTTTAATTTTCATGTTGCAGTGTATAACTACAATCATTTTATACGTTTCTATATACAAATATCATACCAGTTTTTTTTTTTTTTCTTTGGCAAGTCAAAATTAAAGAATACATATGATTATTTTGGTAGCTACTTGCCTATATATATATATATATGTAGTGCAAACAAGCAACGATTAACCGTATGTAAACTGAATATTAGAGGAGCGTCGGCTACTTGTATAATATCACACGGATAGATAAAATAGGGAAAATTCCAAGACTTAAAAGGGTTCTAAAATATTCAATGTATAGGATGTATCACGCTATAGTGTCATGTGATATATTTTTTTTAGTAAACATTTAATGTTTAGATGATTGGTTAATGTCAATTCTATCATAAATTCTTAATCACTATTCTTTTTTATTGAATAGAATATAACTGATATTGATAAATTATTTAAATGTTAATTATTTATTAAATATATGCATTATATAAATTTGATGATATTATAGATCCGATTTATTGAAAAATATTTTTTGTTTGGAAAGAGGAGTATGAGTGGTCAGAATTGTGCAACATAACGACCTCAACTGGCCTACTCTGCGAAAGCAATGCTTTGGGCATAGGCTCATGGCCAGCGGGTAGGCGAGGCCGGCGGTTTCTGGGTCAAATTCCCCACCCTGTCTACTACAAAACAAATAACAATGTACCTGACCATAGCTTCAAAATTGACGCCATGTTAAGTAATAATTAGGACCACTTTTTAGTAGTATATAATTCTTTTTCTATCATCGCCGCTGAAAAAGGTATGAAATAATGTAGTTTTACCAGTTTTTAATGGGCGACTTCCGTCTTTTTCCATGTTTTTAAGGTATTATTCACGTTAAAAATTTATAACCTATGACATAAAAATGTTCTAATTAAATATTTAACTTAATAATTAAAACAAAATAATTTTTATTATACAAATTCATTCCTAATTATTATTATTTTTGAAAATTTAATGTACGGGAGTTGAACTCTATAATCTATACACTATATAATGTAATTATATCTAAAATTATTGTTAAATTATGTATTGTCTTTTTAATTACTTTTTGTAGCCTAGTGAGGTAGTCTAATCTAATGCTAGTTGATAGGTTTCCGTGGGCTTCTAGGTTTAAGGAGTGCAATTATTCTTACATTTTTTGCTTGTCGTGTTTGAAAATCTGAAAAGAACAACTAATAATTTTCAAGAGAAACTGCTCCTCTCTTTGTTTATCCAATTAATCAGAAGTAACATGCAGTGAACCAGCTTAATTTCGCGTTATAATTTTCTACTCCGGGGCATCAAATGTAGTTTAAGCTTGTGTCACGATACAAGATAAATAATATATATATATATATATATATATATATATATATATATAGCTTTCGGATTTGGCGTGCTTGTCTTGTGCGTTTGAAATCTTTGGGCTTCTGCCTTGCTTTGCTATGAATCTTTTCCATTATAATTCAGATAGAGAATTATGATAATGTGACATAAATTTATATATCTGATCACATAGAATATATCCTTTTCATTAGTAGTTTTTTTTATACTTTACTAGGGATAAAAGATAGAATGAAAGGAGAAGTTCGTAAAATACCTAGGTGAGGAAAATTCTTCCATGTTGTTTCGTAGAAGAAAAAGAAAAGAGAAAATAAAATATAAAATCTAATCCCTTATATAAACAAGAAGATGGATAAGAATGTGGGTCAAAATAGTTATCTTATATATCATTTTTCTGTCAAATTTTTCGATTCACTTCTTTTTCTAAGTTTGAAGGATTAAAAAATAATAGGTCTCATAAATTACAACTTTCTTAATTTCTTCACAATTTCCTTATGGCTTTTTGCTCTTTTGGAGGAAATTGATATGTGTTTGTACATAAGTAGTTAGTTAATGACATGAATGGTCATTTTTATCCATTTTAAGCCAAATTTATTAAAAATAATATATTTAATAAAATATTATCAAAACATTAAATATGAATTAATTTTGTTTTAAACATAAATATGAGTTAACACTGATTAAAAAAAGATCTTTACGCTCTTAATTAATGACCTATATACAAGTCAAGTGTGAATTTATAAATTCAAGGTTTAAATTTGAATTGTTTGATAATTTAGAATGCACTGGTGCAAAAAAAAAATCCTTTCCTCTTTACCAAGCAACAAAAGATTCTCCAGAGCCAAAAAAAAAAAAAAAAAAGCACCAAAGATTCTCTTTTTCCTTCTAAAATTCTTTATCTAACTTCTATACTCTCCCTTTTTCACCCAACTAAACATAGGCTGAATAAATAGGGGGGAAAATAAAAGGAGGAAAGAAAGAAGTAGCTTTCTGATCAAACTCAAATGCATTTGCATCATGAGTCATTGTAAGAGAAAAGTACTCAAGTATTTTTTCATCAACGGATTAACATGACATAAATTTTTTAATTTTTAACCAACATGACATTAATTTTAGTTTTACTCTGTGTCATATTAATTTAATATCAAATTTTTGTATCGTATTAGTATAATAGTTTTTAAATTTTATCAGTAAGGTGCTTTTCTCGTCTGGGAATGAGTTTGGCAGCGTCCTTAGATGGGCTCGACTAGATTTGCACAGCCCAAGTCCACAAATATGGAGTACTAATGGGCCACAACCTAGGCCCGTCACATACTAAAATTGCTTTCAGCCCAAAACAAACGGGATAAAAGCGAATTAAACTTCACTTCCATTGCATAAACTAATTCCCGTCACAAAAATGCACCACCCAAAAAAAAAAAAAAAAAAAATCAATTCATTTATCTTTTTTACAAGCATTAGCAAAATACGACCTGATTTAATTAGACATCAAAATTCTAATAACAAAGTAGTACCTTTGCAATTCCTCAAGTCATAATCTAGCTTTCAAATGGTGCTTCAAATAACCACTTCCTAGACTCTTCAACCTGACTATAAAGGAAAAATCTTGAGGTTCCTCTAGTTTTAAATTAGCTAAGCAGATAAAACTGCTGGCTGTTGTGATGCCTCTTCTGCTTGCAAGCTCTCGTAATACTTGACGAGGACCTTCCATCCTCCGGGGCACATGAAACCATCGGGCAGGTTCTCGCCTGTCTTTGCATAATTCCGCATCTGAAACAAGAAGAACACCAGATAAGAGAGCCTCACAAATAGCAATCACAAGCAAAAATATAAACCATGAAAATTTTCATCATCTCGTAGACTGATCGGCTAAGTAATGTTGAAGTCATATTCAGAAACAAATAATGTTGTACAAATTTTCTTGTGGTTCATGAAGTTTATGTCACTGATGGCAGCAAATGAAATAGGGACTGTTTCTACCTTGGTTCCGGAGATGAAGAGGAAATCTTTGGCACGGGAAGGATCAAAAAATGCCATCTTCTTTTGTACAGTATCATATGCTGCAACCTGCAGTTTTCGATGGCGGAAGAAGATTAATAATTGACATGTTCCAAAAGGTCAATTACGAACTTCATAGTTCATATCAGTCATTCTAGATTTGGAAACTGGTTAGTACAGAGACAAAGCTACGAACTCTAATTAGCAAAAATGACAGGGTGTGTCGTAGGAAAGATTAGATGTGACAAGCCGTTTCTATGGAAGAACAGTAAAAATGAAAAGGGCTTAGTAAGCAAACTGGGGGATTGCTAGATCAATGTCAAGTCGACTTTCTTTAGAATTAGAGTTCCAAAGGCACTTACTCTGAATGGCAAAATATTCAGCTTCTCAAGACCAGGAGCCATGCTCAAGACCTTTTTCCCATGATCCGGGTCATATAAATCCCTCTTTTCTGTTGGGTGACCCATACCAGCAGGATCACGGCCCACAATATAAAAGTTTGCACCGGCATTTATCCGTGCCTTAGCATGCCATTGAACCTCAGTTGGCCCTGCGTAATGCATTGGCGACGGAAATATAGCCACAATGGTAGTTTCAGGGTCAAGAATTCCATCTTCCAGGACCTGAATGGAAACAAAATTTCAGCAAAAACCATGAACATAAATTCATTTTACAGGGTCCTTGAACAGATAAGCTAAAAGATGGCTAATTTCACCCCCTACCATAATACTGAAATTTGTGTTACTGTTAAATTCTATTACTTTTTGTGCATGTCAAAACAATTTGTTGAATGAAATTGATGGAAATAACCTTGCTATGTTGCTCCATCCGAACATCCAGAGGCACATCGTCGGCCTTTGTGAAACCTCCTAAAGGATGAAGCAATAGAATCGGGTTCTTGTACCCCATTTCTAAAAGCCGTCTACGTGTATCATTCATCAACAAAGCATGGCCATTATGGACGGGATTCCTCAACTGAAAAGCGAAAACTGCATCAGCCTGACGCTTATCAAATTCTTTCCGGAGTTGTTGAGGAGAAAGCCTGTAGTGGTCGAGGCCATCATTGTATTTTATAGGCTGCAACACTTCCAAATCTCCACCAATTAGCCAATTTCCAGCTGAAGTGATTACCTCTTCAACATACGGCAGCCCAGGAGCGGTTGTCCCCCAAGTTCTTGCTATTCTTTCTTCTTTGTTATGCTTGTACATTTCAATGCTGCCATAGAAGTTAAGAGGATTCAAAGAGAAAAAAAAACGCATATTAATTTGGAGAAAACAAAAGGCTTTCAACACCAGATTGGTGCTGACAACAAATTAGAACGTAGCAGTAACCGATAACGTCACAAACACAGCATTTTAAGTCGAAAATCGTGGCAAGGGATGACATGTTTAGTTCTTTTCTTCAAATCTCGTTTTTAATCACACACTGTTAAATTTAAATGGTCAAGTCACAGAGTTTAACGTAACCAGCAGATTATTCAGACATCTTCTGTATTAAAGATTGCGGCGTTTTTGCTAATCCAGTTGTTCTTCAACTAAAAATTTATTAAACTGAACTGGAATTTGCTTACATGAAATGCCTAATCTATTCCCCATAACTAAACTAGTCAAAACTAAACCAAAAGTTCTCATATCAGACGTCCACATAGATTATTAAACAATGCAAACCATCTGAATTTTTAAATCATAAACGACTTCACCCAACATATAATTCTATATGGCAACACCAAAATAGTCAAACTAAATTCCCCAAACATTCCTCCTTGGAACAATAAGTATAATTTAATATACATATATACGTATATATAACATAATAGAAGATGTGAATGTCATATCGCATGTGCATCCAATTAATAACAACCAATAGGAGACTATAAACAAAACTATTACTTAATATTACCAGTAAAGAAAATAATTAAAAAAAAAAAAAAAAACCCAAACCCATACAAAATCATCGATGACAAAGACTGACCTGCGAAGAATGGCAATCAAATCACCACTAGGACCCACCAAACCCACATTGGTCGACGACCCAATTCGCTCCTTGGCCTCGTCGTCGATGGCGAGCACAATGGGGAGCGACATATTTACGATCGTGCCATCGTTGGTCCTGAGAGAATTGAAGTGGAGGCTCTGCAAATACTCGGCCTCCCTCATGAACCCTCTGAGAGGGCTGGCCCACCCCTCGCTGATGACGTGGACCCACTCCACATCAATCTTCGTCAGCTTCACTCTCGGCAGAGCCTCCGCCTCCAACACCCTCCTGGCCCGTTCGCTCTCGGGAACCACGAGGTCGACGAGGGCCCCACCGTCGGGGTCGATCAGGGAGCTCTTGATCTGCGCCGGAGACGGACGTGGGGGCGAGTGCATTGTCGGCCTGGCGTAGACGATAGAAACCAACGGGTTAACGGGTTTTTGTGGTCTGAGTTTGGCGTTGTAGGAGGTGACCAGCTTGGTTTTGTTGAATGCTTGGAGATTGAGATTGTTGCTGAGATGATGGTGGTGGAGTTTAATGGTGAGAGACATGTTTGGTTTGTGTCTTTTTTTTCTGTTTTTTTTTTTTTTTTTTTTGGGTTTAGAGAATTACGGAGATCCGGTTTGGTTGGAAAAGTGAAAGTAGTTTAGTATGAGATTTAATGAATTTGGCGAACATGCCTTTGGGAATTAACGGGGAAGGGAAATTGAGAGAGAGGAGTGGAGGAGCCAAGTTGGACCAAAAGAGATCCACACACTTGGTATGTTATCAGTTTGTGGTCATCTACTCTTTGCTCGTCTGTGCTTTTGGGACCAGAGACTGCGCTGAGGCTTTTGTGGCTCTAGTCTTGGAAAGAAAAAACGCTCTTTTAGAAAGAGAAGGAAAACAAGCCCACGTTTTTTTTTTCCTTTCTTTCTTTCTTTCTCTTTTTTTTTTTTTTTTTTTTTTCTTCCTTTCTTTCTTTCTTTTAATTTAAGGTGGGGTATTCAAAATCTTTATTTTATTAGCAAAAATTTTCTTTTATTTAACCCACGTTTCTTAAAATATATATATATATATATATATACTTTGTATCCATTTGAATGATTGTTTCAAAACCTTTGTACTTTTACTTTAATGTTTTGTTATTGTATCTCATTAAAATTAAATTTACATAGATAGTATCCAAACGGATATATTTGCCTTTTTTTTTTTTTTAAGTTATGGCACTAAAGTGAAACGCATAAATTTATTTTGTATTTTTTAAAGGTGAATTTATTTTGTATTTTTAATCTCAAAGAAAAATTATTTTGCTTTCAAAAAAAATATATATATATTTTTTGTGTTTCTTTTAAAAAATGGTGGTATTATCTTTTTATTTTTTCTGAATTACGTAAAAGTTTTTTTTTTTTTTTTGATAAAACGTAAAAGTATTTTTAATGTGAGAATGATGTAAGTTGATTTTGTGAAGTATCTTATCTCTTAAATCTTCAACAAAACTTACGATTTTTTTAATATGAACTTTAAAGATAATGATTTTTGTTAGGTGGACTATTACGTAACCCATGGGTCAAAGAATTCGCGCATTAAACATCCGAAACACTTGTATCACCAAAAGTTGTAACAACAAGTGTCAAAGCATAAAAATTCGTTTATTAACCTTCATCACATTTAACCTTCAGAATAAATGTGTATTAAGATCAGTGGTTACAATATTAAACTGTAAATAGTTCCATTGCACTTAATGAGATAATAAATTTCCAAGTTAATAGGAGAATTAGACTCCCTTATTCTCATTGTATTTTAGTATACTATTCTGGAATTGAGAGAAAAAAATAACAAACACTGGTTTGAATATAAAATCTTTGTGATTCTAGTATTCTTATTTATTGTTTTATGAGTTTCTTTAGGTTCAATGAGTTTTCAGACAATAGTCTTAACTAAGTTGTTCGTTTAATCTGAATTACAAGTATGAGAATGTCAGTCAGTGTTGGATGAAAGTTTGTTCCAATAATTCTACTATTTAAGTGTGTGTTTGAAAATAGAAAATTTTGAAAATCATTAATTTTGGTTAGTTTCAAAGTTTTTTTTTTTTTTAACCGACACTATCACACAAACATAAAAGATTATCTTAATAAAAGGCATTAAGATTCCCACAATTGATTAAATATGGATTAATTTTTCGTTATTGTGTTATTGTAATGTATAAAGGTATTTATCTTCATCATTACAAGTTGATACTCTCTTGTAGCTAGCGATCTTTGTTCCATTGAACATATTGAAGATGAAATCTCAATGGTGGGAATGTTGGGGATTTTTCTTTAAAAATAAAAAAAAATAAATAAGTTAGTCAGATTTGACTAGCTTTTGCATAGGTCAGGTTCCAATACTACGGCTCCAATTGTGGGATTTATTGACTTGGTTTATACTCTTCCAGTCATAGTCTCCATTTAATTATTTTCCACTTCGACAGATTAATATCAGAAGTATACACACGCTACAATGAAATGGAATGTAGACGACATTTTCGAACACATACATTATTAATAAATATTAATTTTCGAGATGGGGTATATTCTTTACTTGTCGTCGCGTCAATCATGACAAAAGTGCCATTTTGCAAGTGCTCTTGATACATGTGGGTTGTTTTTGATTGTTTAGATGCTTAACTTAAGGAAAAGAAATCCACTTTTGTTTTCAGTCTCTGCTTTTTCTTTTTTTTCTTTTTTTTTTTCTTTTTTCTTTTTGCCTTTTGCCAGGTGAAGCAAAGGAATACAAGCAAGCAAGCCATACAACCCATGCCTTTTCAATTATTATTATTGTTGTTATTCTGAAGCACATGCCCTGATAAATCCATAGTATTAAATACATTAAGAAAAGCAATGGTAACAATGATGGTTATAATGCCTTATCTGATTATTCAATTTTTTTTTTATCACCTCAAATGTTCTTACGCTTACACCGCGTGTTAACAAGATTAGCGTGGTTTCATCGCACGTTAATGTATGCATCTATCCTAAATATGACCACAGTAATTTTCTACAATGACCTTGGATGAAAACATAATAATACTATGGATCTTCTTTTTGCTAATAACAAAAAATGCAAGAAGAAAATTTATTAATGATACGGAAAATGCTTTACATCTGAGCGGATGGGTTGTAATGGATGTTAGACAACTAACAAATTGCACTTTGATCGAGTAACATCCGAGCATTAGATGGGGTAGTAAGGTGTTTGTTCTCTTTATTAGAGGTTTTAGATTTGAGTTCTCACTGCTGCGGTGGTCGGAGTGCATAGATAATCTACTTTAAGAGGGATCCATATATCACATACGGAGCTCTTCTCATCTCGAGATAATTTGGGTACATAATTTTCTACTCTTATAACCCTCTTTTTACTATAAAAAAAATAATGAATTGTAATCGATAAGTTCCACCTAATAATTATTTCACATTCGGACTCAATTCGTATTGTAATATTTAGTAGTCTTTTTTTTTTAATATTTAATAGTCCTTTTACATATATCTAATAAGTATTTCACATTCGGACTTACTTCGTATTTAGAATATTTAATAGTCCTTTTTGGGGGGGGGGGTGTTTAATAGCTTTTTGCACACATTGAAATATATAATAGCAAACAATATACAATCCACGTTACATTGAGTGTCATTAGAAAGTGTTGTTCGTTAAGATGTCACATACTTGATAAATGTGTGGTGCGTTTTTGCGCAAGTTTATTTGCAAATTGCGGTTGGAATATCAGTGGCTTTGAGGTTATTGATACACTAGAATAGAAGTAACAATAATAGAGATCACAACTCTTGAACCAACTTTTGGTTAATGTAATATCCAGCAAAAAACTCATTTACCAAGAAGTGTTGTTTAAAGGCTTTTGTTTTTTTTTTTGGAAACCCACAATATCAGTTGGTAATTTGGCATTAACACATTAGTGCAATATTACTTGTAGAAGATTGGTATTCGCATATGCTATTTTTATGAGAATATTTGAAAAGGCAAACTTAAATGGAATGAAAGACGAAAATGTCGACAAAATGCAAAACCCTAATTTTATCATATAAAAAGACCAGTTTCAAATAATTCACAGTTTAGAAAACTCCTCACCCCCAAATTTGAAGGGAGGGAAAAAAAAAAAACAAACAAAAAAAATCATTCGAAAAAAAAAAAAAACTAGAAATCATAAGTGCTACTACTATTACAGATAGGAAGTCAGTTCGCTGCTAGTTGGTCTTACTTTTGATGGTTGGTTGCTTTTCTATCACCCTTATGGGTTATGATAAGCAGTTTGTCATCAGACCCCGAGCCCTTTTGTTTATTATTTTTTTTGGGCCTCTATACACGAATGGTAAGAAGAAGAATAAGTTTGTTTGACATTTAATCTCAAATCAAAATTTTCATATTATTTTTTTTAAAATTTTTTCATATTTTTTGAAAAGTTTGTCTTTTCTGAAAAGTCAATAAAAGTTACTATTAAAACTTAAAATTTCCAATTCAAACTTATTCACCAAACGGACCCTAAAACTATTATAGAAACAGTCACGCTCCCATCATCTCCATACATTTTTAGTACAAAGTTACCCTTAAGTTACCGGTCGGTAATAATCGTGAGGTAGATCGTAAACGTTGCAGTAGTTACCAATCAAAAACCATTGGGATACTAGCTGACATCCACTGTGATACTGTCCTATTGATGGTTACCTATTACCCGATTAGTCGGTGGTTAACAATCTCATGATACCATACGGTATCCACCGGGATACGAGCTAGTAACTAACCCCAATCCACCAAAAAGAGCCATGACATGCGGTGGCCGGTCATAATACTACCCAATTTCTCACTGGTATACTTAAAAAATCATTTGAAAATCCATTGTAGTAGTAAATAATCCACAATTTAAAAAAAAAGGAAAAAAAAATCATCAAAATTAAAATTAAAAAAAGTAAAATAAATTCACAATCGTTAATCATTGTGATACATACCGGTGACTGGATAATAGGTGGTAATATACATTTATGTTGTATACACAATTTTAATTGTACATTTGAATTCATTCATTTAATTTGAATGCAATATTCTAAAAATAAAAAAAAACAAAAAGAAATTTAACATATGATCTAAACGGATATTTAATATAAAATTGAGATTTTAGTTTATTACTATTAAAATTTAGGCTTGATTTTTAAATTTTGACTTGTTTTGAAAAGACATTAATATTTATTATTTGAAAAAAGATATTAACATATGTGACGGAATAAAATAGATAACGTATAAGAGTGATGAGACATTTTTAAAATTAATTCGTATTTATATAATATCAATTTTAAGGGTGTATTTGGTGAATGAGTTGAGTTTGAGTTGAGTTGAAAATTTTAAATTTAAATAGTAATTTTTGTTGACTTTTTAAAAAAAATAAAAAAAATTTTAGAAAAAGACAAAAAAAAAAAAACAGTTTAATTTAAATTAAACTGGTATACCAAACGGGACCTAAATTGATTCAAAACTGTAGTATATTTATTTTTTTCTGATATTAATTTGTGAAATTCGTATATCGATTAGAAACTGACACACATCCATTTTTTTCAATAATAATTTGTGAAATTCGTATCATTTTCTACTCGGAACTCGTATCATTAGCTCTAGAAAGAACAAACTATGATGGCTAGAGCCTAGAATCGTCATTCCAGACCTTTTCACGCACACACATACAAGGGACAAAATATTTCTTCCCAAAAAAAAAAAAAGAAAATATCTAAAGGGGTAACGACCGACTAGTACAATCCAGCCGGGCCTGCGGAAAATTTTTATCCCTTTTACGAAGACAAAACCACCCCCAACTCTCTCATGAAAAACATTTGCCGCTCAGCCCTTTTTTCCCAATTTGGGAGGGGCAAAACCGTCCATCGGTAAATCTCGTGCCCTAACTTGTCATCATACAAGCAAATTCCAATTTTCCAAAAACAGAATCCCCTGCGCGCGGTTTGATTTCTTGGCATATTCTTTCCTTCGACAGTCTCCTTCGTCTCCCTCCAAAAGAGTTCCAGATTTGGGTGCTAGGGCTTCGATTTTCTCGGCCTTTCCTGCGCTTTCTCGCCGAGATCCGACTGCCCTTTGAGCTCGGAGCTATTCGGCAATGGGAGTTCCGGCTTTCTATCGGTGGCTGGCGGAGAAGTATCCGCTGGTGGTGGTCGATGTCGTCGAAGAAGAGCCCGTCGTGATCGACGGCGTCGCGATTCCGGTCGACACCAGTAAACCAAACCCTAACGGCCTCGAATTCGATAATCTCTACCTCGACATGAATGGAATCATTCATCCATGTTTTCACCCCGAAGATAGGGTACATTTTCATGAATTTCAACTTCTTCCTCTTCGATTTTTGGTCTGCTTGTTCGTAAAGTTTTGATGAACAATGGTGAATTTATGGGAATTATAAGTAGAATTAAACATGTCTTGGTCATCTTTAAAGCTTAGTTAGTTCTAGACTTGTGAAGTTTAGATTCTTTTGCACAGAATTGGAGAGAATTGATTTCAAGCGAGTTTATGATGGAATGCCGAAGACTTGTCATGTTTACTTATTACGTAAAAAATGGTTTGAGCTGTTATAGTTTGGTTTTGAAATTTATTTGTTATTCGAAGTTCCTGTATCTGGCTTTGTGGAGGGACATTTAGCAGGAACTAGATTCAAAGATTTTCTTCTTCTTCTTCTTCTTCTTCTTCTTCTTCAACTATTAAAGTTTGGTTTGATTCATGTTTCTGTTTGGAAATTTGACAATTTCGTTTTGGCTCCGTTGATTTTCGATTTAGTTTAGGAGTGTTATTTCATCATTTTTATTCAGTATTTAGTTTGGCAACTAGAGAAAGCTTATCTGCATTTAATTTAGGTGGTTTAGGTCCTGATCCTATGTTTAAGATGTACTTTTTCCTGTTATAGTTTTGGTGGATTTGACTTCTGTCCTCGATGACTAAATTTTGGTGTTTACATTTAAAGGCGTTGAATCTTTTGGTTGCAATATCTTGTTTTTGTCTTATTTAAAAAAAGCAAGATCGAAATTAAATTACATTTTTTAAGCCTTATTTATTCGACTATTGTTTGCTTGTTATCGGAGTACTGCATTGTTTAAAGTTTATAAGCTCCCCGCTCCAGATTATATGCTCGATCTTTGGATCATTTATGTGGTTAGCTTGTGCACCCATGTCTAAATGAGCTCTTTAGTGTAATATTTTGATTTGCTAACCACATTGACCCTATTTATTTTGTCTGCAGCCTTCCCCGACAAGTTTTGATGAGGTTTTTCAATGCATGTTTGATTACATTGACAGACTTTTTGTCATGGTGCGGCCTCGAAAGCTGCTGTACATGGCCATTGGTAAGTGTTGAGACGAATATAAAGTGATTGAGTAATTATGTATGTAAAATACTAATAACGTGAGAGCAATTGATAGATGGTGTTGCCCCCAGGGCAAAAATGAATCAACAACGGTCTAGACGCTTTAGAGCAGCAAAAGATGCAGCAGATGCGGTATGTGCTCTTGTGGATTCTAGGTGGGTCCTCCATGTGTTTGCACGTGAAGGGCTGTAAACCTTTTGTTGGCTAAGATAACTATTCATCTTTGTTTGTCTAATCATGTTTAAAGTTATTTTCATAATCAAAGTACAAACAGTTTTTTTACTTTGTCAGATTATCAAATTCATTACACACCAGACTAATTTGTGGTTGATTTGTTTAGTTTCTATTCAGAATAGTAATTGATAACGAAGGCAATATGCGTAATGGCATTACTTCATTTTTGTAGGCGGCTGAGGAAGAACGACTGCGTGAGGAATTTGAAAGGGAGGGCAGAAAGCTTCCTCCTAAACAAGAGTCACAAGTTTTTGATTCCAATGTCATCACTCCTGGAACTGAATTTATGGCTGTATTGTCGGTTGCGTTGCAGTATTATGTTCATCTTAGATTAAACAATGACACTGGATGGAAGAACATTAAGGTATTTTCTTTGTCAACTCTGAGTTATTTTACTTTGTATGTCTCTGTTTTGCGATTTGGGGAACTTGCTCTCTTTTGGTCTTTTCAGCAATGCCCAGTATCTAGTCCTTACAAAAGTACTAACATAGACATGCGTATGTTTCTGAAGGTTATCCTTTCTGATGCAAATGTACCGGGTGAAGGGGAACATAAGATTATGTCCTACATTCGTCTTCAAAGAAATCTTCCTGGTTACGATCCAAATACACGTCATTGCCTGTATGGTTTGGTATATTTCTCCCTTAATTCTATAGCCAGTTCAAGTATACGTCATTGACTCTTTAATGTGCATGCCCATGTTTTTTTAATAAATCAACAAACTCTTCTGTTCTGTTAATGGGTATTAATCTATTGACAGGATGCTGATTTAATTATGTTGGGTTTGGCAACTCATGAAATTCATTTTTCAATCCTTCGAGAGGTTTGTATTTCCTCTTTTGCTGTTTTTTCTTATGTAGGAAGATCTACGAACTAAGAATTCTTATGCTGAGATTTTACGTTCCTTCTCATTCTCTTCAACTCCTTTAAAAATGAGTCTTTGGTATCTTCTTGACTTTCAACTACTGTCTACTGATAGGTGGGTGTATGATTGTTTTTCATTGTCATATTTCAGATTGTTTTCACCCCCGGTCAGCAAGACAAATGCTTCCTATGTGGTCAGATGGGTCATTTAGCAGCAGATTGTGAAGGAAAGGCAAAGAGGAAGTCTGGGGAGTTTGACGAGAAAGGTGAAAATGCCGTCGTCAAGAAACCATACCAGGTTAGTAGGTTATTGTTAGTATTAGCAACTTAACCATGAAGGCTGATAGAAGCAAAATGTATGCGTGTATTTAGCAGATTTAATTTTTAAATTGAGATTTCTATTGTTGAGGCTGATTCTGTTTTCATACTGGAAATTTTGTAGAGCCACTAGAGCTGAGGAAATATTAGACGTGCTCTTTTTGGATATTCCATTTTCCTTGAAGTCACTAGAAGCTCTTATTTTAGATTCAGTTCTCTCTCTTCTTTTTTCTAATTTTTTTTTTTTTTTTTTTTTTTTTTGTGCAGTTTCTCAATATTTGGACTCTTAGAGAGTATTTGGATTACGAGATGAGAGTTCCAAATTCTTCATTTGAGATTGATTTAGAGTGCATTGTGGATGATTTTATTTTTATGTGTTTCTTTGTGGGAAATGATTTCTTACCACATATGCCCACATTGGAGATTCGAGAGGTATGCTTCGGTATCTGTCTTTGTAGTTATTGTTCGAGAGAACTCTGGTGACATAGTGTGATTAGGTGGGACGTGGTGGCATTCTTTGGCTTTAAAGGACGTGGAGATATTGGTTTCTAGAGAGATTAAAAAGTATACTCTGCTGTCACTATAGAGTGCTAAAATATGATGGAATTTATGCCTTGTAATCCTCATTCTTGATTCTCAGGGTGCAATCAACTTGCTTTTGGCGGTATACAAGAAAGAAATTAGGTCAATGGGTGGTTATCTGACTGACTCATGGAAGGTATTAATTATTCTTATTTTGGTTGCCGTGCAAGAATTATTGATAAATTAATTCAGGCTTAATTTCTTTTCGTCTGGATGTTTACTGACTGTCCAACTTGATTGGTTTCTCAGCCAAATTTGGATCGTGTGGAGCATTTCATTCAGGCGGTTGGATCTTATGAAGATAAAATATTCCAGAAAAGAGCTCGATTGCATCAGGTGTGTTGTTTTACTGTTGGGTAGTGTTCTCAACTAGTTATATTCTCTTTGTTTTCCCGTATCTTAAGAGGTGTGAAGAATTGTAATATATCTCAGTTAGCTCGCTCAAGCTATCATAATTTTCTGTCTGCCGCAGTAGAACCTTATTTTGTTACTTGTATGGAGAAATTCAGAGGCATGTCCCAGTTGAACTTGTGGAAAACGTAGTTGTATGATTCAGTGGTACCATATGTCCTTCCCTGGAAAGCAAGATGGCTTTTAACTCTTTTTTTCCTTTTTGGGGTGCAATTCTTTTTCCCTTTTTCAGCGCCAGGCAGAGAGAATAAAGCGTGGAAAGGCACAAGCAAGGAGAGGAGATGATGCTGAGCCTCAAGTTCAACCAGATCTTGTTCCAGTTTCTCAATTTCGTGGTTCTCGTCTTGCTTCAGGTCCTGTTCCATCGCCATACCAACAATCTGGATCTGGAAACAAACATCATGACGGCAAAGGAAATTCACTTGCACAAAAAGTCGCTCGTTCCTCCTCTGCCACTACAGTTGGTGCTGCTATTGTTGAAGCTGAGAACGGTCTTGAAATAGAAGTACGTTTACTTCCTTCATCAGAATTTATCCAGAATGTTGGTTTATGTGTAGTGTTGTATAAATTATAGAAGTGCTTTTGAGTTAAAGTTGGTGGGTTAATTGGTATCTCTCATTCTAAGATCTGATTTTTGTTGGAGAACATGATTGGTGACGGCTTGGTGCATATAGGCATGCTATAATTTACTTGTTGTCTTCCTGATGAAATTTTTGTGATACGTGTTTATCATAATCACATGCTCACTGGGTTATCATTTGCACTTTTTGTTTCAGGCTCAAGAAAATAAGGAAGAGTTGAAAGCAAAGCTCAAGGAGATAATTCGTGGGAAGTCCGATGTGTTTAACTCTGAAAATGCTGAAGATGACAAGGTCTCTGTAGTTTTCTACTAATAACTTGGTTGATTTGTGATTGGCATGTGATAGGTTTCGAAATTGCTATGCTTATAGATATTGATGTGTTTCTTCTGTGTCAATGCTTTTGTATAACATCTACTTACATGGCATTGAGAACATGAGGGAAATGTTTTTGGAAATGCTGTAGAAAACATAAAGCATCTCATCTGATCAGGGAATAGAAAAAAACATAAAAGGACTCTTTTTTCTTGCACAATGTGGAATTAAACAGGCTTATTCATTTTTCACCACATCATGTGTGTGTGTACATTGGCTGCAAAATTGAATTAAAAACTGTCGAAATAGGCTGTTCTTTCAGAACATAAGCTTGGTTTTCCAACTTATGTAGTGCTGGGTTGTGTTATGTATTTTGAGTATTTCGTATCTCTTTTCTTCTCTCGCCAGGTTAAATTGGGAGAACCAGGGTGGAAAGACAGGTATTATGAAGAAAAATTTTCTGCAACAACTCCTGAGGAACGTGAAGAACTACGGAAAGATGTTGTAAGTTAATAAATACCAGAGCCACTGTTGTTCATTATCAAAAAAGTGCTCTTTTCATATTTGTTATTGTGTCTTACATTTTGGTACATGTGTTTGGTTAGGTTCTGAGATACACAGAAGGCCTATGTTGGGTTATGCACTACTATTACGAAGGAGTTTGTTCCTGGCAGTGGTTAGTGTTTGTTCATTTTCTCTGCTATTTTGTTTGGTATTCCCCAAGTGTATTTTCGTATGCTTGAAGGTTTCACTTTTCGTTAAGATGTGAATTAAAAAAAAAAAAAAAGCTTAATTTGATAAATTTAAATGCAAGTTGCTTCTGAGTTCCTGCTGGTCTGCTCATTCATTGAACTAAATAATTATGGGAAACTTGGGCAATTGATTGATTGAATATTTTCTGTATGATTGAATATCATACTGTCTTTTGGATGCTTCATATGAGTTTTGGGCTTCCCCTTGGTGCCCGAGAATTTGGCTTAAATTGACTTTAATGCCATGGAACTCTTTAATTGCAGGTTTTACCCCTATCACTATGCACCATTTGCTTCTGATCTTAAGGATCTTGGTCAGCTGGACATAAAGTTTGAGCCAGGCTCTCCCTTCAAACCGTTTAATCAGCTCTTGGGAGTTTTCCCATCTGCAAGGTTTGCTTCCCTCCCTTTTTTCCCTTGTAAAACTTTTGGCTAGCAAGGTTCTAACTATAATCAATTCCAGTGCCCATGCTCTTCCAGAGCATTATAGGAAATTGATGACAGATCCAAACTCACCTATCGTTGATTTTTATCCTACTGGTATCTTTTTTCCCCATAACTTGTTTCATTGACGACTTGCATAGCTAGAAGCTTCTCTGAATCTTTTGATGTCTTCCAGATTTTGAAGTAGATATGAACGGAAAAAGATACTCTTGGCAGGTGGGATATTCTGTTTGTTTATTGTGTTCTGAAGTTACTTTCTAGAGGTGTTAATGCAGCTTGATTTTGATTCGTAAATAGATTTTGTTGACATCCTTAATGCTTTCCATTTTCTAGGGTATTGCGAAGTTGCCTTTTATTGACGAAGCTCGCCTTCTTGCCGTGGTTGCAGAAATTGAACATACACTGACGGTATGATGCTACTTGCCTCCATGTGATGTTCCTTGTTTTTTTAAGTTGTTTTTTTATTTGGCTTGTGGTTTTCTTGGTTATTTTTTGCTTTTTCTCCTCTAAAGGTTTTAGCATTTTCATTTAGTTGAATTTTGAACCTTCTTCTTTGTCCCTGGCTGTAGGCAGAGGAGGTCCGGAGAAACAGCATTATGTGTGACATGCTGTTTGTGGCATCATCTCATCCTCTCTCTGTATCTATATATTCTCTCGACAATCGATGTAAGCAGTTATCAAACAGTGAAAGAGCTGAAGTTAAGGAACGTATTGATCCCCAAATCAGGTCAGTATTGTAATTTTCTGAGATGGTTCATGGCTTTGGAGTTTGGACTCTGGAGTATCTATTGTATCTATTTTTGCATGCACTCTTTCATTATAAGATATTTTTTTCCAAATTAGACACTCTTTCATGATTGATCCGGACTCTCAATCTTAATGTTGACTGTTTTATGGGGTACATTTTAGCCTTTCTTTCACCCTAATGTTTGTAATTTGAGATCACTATGGACTATTTTCTGATTTTTTTTAGGGCTGCATGCAGTGATGGGATGAACGGATATCTATCTCCATGTGGTGGAGAACCTTGTCCACCTGTATTTCGGTCCCCTGTTTCGGGATTGGAAGATATTATGGACAACCAAGTCATGTAAGCTTTCAAGATCTGAGCCTAATATGAAGTCGTCATCTGTTCAAGCTGTAATTCATTTGCTGATCTATTTCTTCCTCTTCCGCTCCTTCCTTTTTTAGATGTGCTATATACAGACTTCCGGACAAACATAAGCACATAACCCGACCACCTGCAGGTGTTAAATTTCCTAAGAAGGTATGCGACAACTAACAATGCTGTTGCCTTGGTGTTCATCGTATTTAGCTGTTTTGCTTGAATCTTTGCTGTAATTGGATGAGACATGCCTTCCTCCCCTACACCCAAACTTGTTATATATTTACATCATATCGACTTAATATATTTATATCATTGGGATCAGGAGAGTTGAGTAGAGTATCTAGTTGCTTCTGAGTAGTTTAATTGCTAATCCATAAAATAAGTGTGTGAGACTGTGAAAGCTCTTAGAAAAATGATAAATAAAGCCTTGATGCATCCAGACACCTTTTTATCATCCTTTTTGTTGTTCACGGATTTCAGGCTTGTCGATGCAAACTCAGAGTCTTGTAATCTGTTGTTTGGTAAACACTGTATAATTTCGATGACTGATTAAATAGGATGGTGCACCATGAGTTTAAATGTTACTGTCCAATCATGCAGAGTTGGAACCTCTTGTTGATTTATATTTGTTTCAAGTCCCAGTTTTTTAATGCAATTTGCAAACAGGCTAATATCAAGTGGTTTTGCAAGTATGCTTCTTCTAATGCTGTGTTTATTAACATTGACATTTTTCAGATTGTGACGTTTGGGGATCTCAAACCTGATCCTGTGTTATGGCATGAAGATTCTGGGAGGAGGCCTTTCGAAAATGGAAGGTATTTAAAATTAAGCTTGGTTGTCACGCCAAATGATACAGTACTATTCACACGTACTTCTTGCTCCAAGATATTCTGTCTCTTGGCTTCATGCATGTGTTATTGTCATTTTGTGCCTGATTTGCGTCTTTTTTCAATCAACAAAACTTGGATTTCACTGTTCCCCTACAGGCAAAACCATTCTGGGATTTCTGGCCGGCAGCCAGGGGAAGCCGCAAATCGGCTGATTGTTAATAGCTTACAAGTGAAGACAGACCTTAATGGGCACGGCAATCAGATGCATGTTTATCCACCACTTTATCCCAGAGTTCCCTATCCCGAGTCTCAGTCATCCTACACAAATCAAAGATTCCATGACCAGGGTCATCACAGAATGCCGTCGGCTGTTCATCCTCCCGAAGTTCAATTCCAATCGTCTGACCGAGGTACCCATTCTCGGAATCAGGGTGATCATGGATACAACAAACCGTACCATTATAATGAGAGACATGCTTATTCAGCTAGCCAGCGTCCTGACAATGGGTCTCAGTCCAATTATCATGATAGGAGTAATCGAATACCTTACCAGCACTCGTACTCGACAAATTCTAGGCACCAACAGTACCAATCGGAAGTCATCACAACGTTGGACACATGCACCAGCACCCGCACCCTCACCCTGAAGGACCCATGGCACAAACACCAATAGGGTATGGTGCCAATCCTTATCAGAGTGGTTACAACCACAATCAGAACTACCAACCATCAGGAGCAACTGGTCACCATTGGAGGGGTAGTGGCGGAGGTCGTGGTTGGGCTTCACAACCACAAGGTGGCCAGAATGTCGCGAGGGGGTATGGGCATCCCCACCAATCAGGAAACCAATACTCTGCATTAGACAGGAGATCCCATAGGCCACCCCCTCCGAGACCGGGGTATGGCCGCAACTAGAATCGTGTAGTTTTAGAGGTTATATTTACCTTGATAATTATGTTGTACTATATCCATTCTTGTTTGGTTAATTTGTTTCATTTTTAGATTCTTTTTCCCAGTGGTTTAAATAAGACATTGTCGTTTTGATTCCTTTGTCGTAGTATAATTTGTTACCAAAAATTACCTTAGTACTTGGGTAGCCTATTGTGCAACTTAGCTTCAGAGGAGTAAATTGGTTGAAATCTGCGTCTTCCACTACGGTATTATTGTAGAGTAAATTAGAAACATGACGCATCTATCCGTGCCATTCTGATTGTTTTTCCTCCTACGATGATGCTTTCTTATATTTTAATTATGATAAAAACAAAAACTTTTTTTTTTCTTTGGTGGAAGGTCCGACTAGCTAGATCTTTCATTTAAAATTAGTTCAACTTCTCTATAAATTTCTTACTCTTTTCGTATTTTACTATAAAGGGGAAAAAAAGCATTCTTTTGAAACCTTTAACATATCCTTAGGTTATGTCTGCATGTATACAGCATAACAACAAACTTTTTATTTATTTATTATTTATTTTTATTTTTTAAAGATTTTTAACCTACTTTTCTGGTTCGAGTAGCTAGACTTTTTATGAGTTCAACTTCTCTGTAACTTTCTCACACTTTCCGATATATCGTTTGGTTTTGTCTTCATATATATTATATTGAACCGGAGAAACTCGATGTCGTTTTCGTGGGAATAAACATGAAGAAGTCATACTATATGACATATTTAATGTGCCCTATTTAAATATATAACAGTTTTTTAAAACATGATAAATTATAATATTTTTTATTATTTTTTTAAAATTAATTTATCTATTTATAATTTTATCATTATTTCTCTTGTCTCACACTCTCTCTCTTTTCTTTTGTTCTGTCTCATTACTATCACCGGTGACAGATGACAGTGATGACGGAGAACGGTGGCAAAGGATAGCAATGGCAAGGTCATGGTTTATCGTTGCTTTTCCCAGCGATGGAGGTTCTAGATCTCTCAATGATTGAGGTCCACAAGCCCTGACGATTGAACGCATTCTCCCCAGCATTCTGCACTTCGTGATTCCCGGCGATCTCATTGCTTTTTTGGCGACGGAGGTTCAAGATCTCTCGGCGATTGAGGTCCACAAATCCCTGTGATCGAACATGTTCTCCCCAACAACCTGAGGTTCGTGAATCCTGAGGATCGAACGGCAGTTGAGGGCGATTGAGGTCCACCACCCGAGGTTCGAAAGATTGGCCACCTTCGTGATGCGCCATCTCATCCATGCGATTCTGTTTTCTGATTTTCTCCCTACGATTTCCTTGGGTGTTTTTACAATCTCTGGTGTCGTCTGCTTATTTTTCTTTGGTGGCGGCGACGACTGCGACAACAGTGGCAGTGGTCACAACGGTGACATCTGCAAGGACAATTTGGGATTAGGGTTAGGGTTTTCATTGAATTGGGAGTTTAATTTGAGATAACTTTAGGTACATTTTGTAATTTAAGAAATTTTATAAATAAATAAGGATTTAAAATACCCATTTAAAAAACAATTTGCTTAATTAATGTAAATTTACATATTTACATGTAATACTAATATTTACTTGGTAATATTTAGATTTACGAAAAGTATAAAATATAAGGCAAGTAAAAGATTTGCATGTCAATACCATAATTTCTTAATAAATATTTTGACATTAAAATTGTAATTACCAATATTTACTAGGTAATATTAGTTACGAAAAGTATAAATTACAAGACAAGTAAAAGATTTACATGTAAATATCATAATTTCTTAATAAATATTTGGACATTAAAATTACATATTTACATGTAATTACTAATATTTACTTAGTAATATTTAGATTTACTGATTACGAAAAATATGAAACACAAGGTAAATGAAATATTTACATGTTATATCATAATTTTTTAATAAATATATGGATTTATCTAGGGGTGGTAATTCGTGTCACGTGTCGGGTTTGTGTCGTGTTAGAGCCGTGTCGATTTTTTTTTCCCCTGACCCGAACACGACCGGCGACATGAACACAACTTCAACACGTGATACGAACACGACACGGGTTGACACGATACGAATCGAAATTGACCCGCATGACATGAACCAAAATCGACCCGCGACACGAAATTGACACGAAAAAAACGGGTCGTGTTCGGGTTGGACGACCCGTTTTTTCCGTGTCAATTTTGGGTGATCCGAAATCGACCCGCCCCTTATTTTTCCCAACCTGAACCCGTGAAATTTGTGTGGTTTTCGAGTTGTGTCGTGACTCGTATTGCCACCCCTAGATTTACCAGATAAATTAATATATAAAAATAAAGCATATCAAACTAAAAATAACATAAATATTGGATTTATATTGTAAATATCATATTTAATATAATTCAAAAACTAAAATAAAATGGTGGTAAATGTAAAATTTGTAGAAGATTTACGGATAGACAATTAGATGAATACTTAATTTACCAATAAATACCGGATGCACTAATATTGGATTTACCAAATCAATTAATTGATTTGATTAGTAAATATCATATTAACTGTTAAATGAAATATTTATTGCTCTTTATTATAAAAGTTTTTTTTAATTTTGCTTCATTTTTTAAATCAAGTAATTATCATTATATACATGTAAATATTATTATTTAGATGTAAGTATTGGATTTATAATAGAACTTGTTGGAGAACCAAAGTATTTTTAAAAAATAATTTAAGTATGTAAAGACAGTGTAAATACCCGGATTTATAATATTCAATTTACCACACTAAATACTCGAATTCATTCTTTTTGTTAAGAGTAAATATATGTATTTCTTTTTAAATGAAGTAAATTTTTTTATTTCCTTATTGAGAAATATTTACTCCATCATTTATAGTTCGTTCGATCGATAAATTTAAATTCATCATCATCAACTTAATTTTTATCTTTTTTTTAAATTTTATTTAAAAAAAAACAATTAAAATTACTATTTAAATTTATAAATTTTCACTCAAATTTAATCACCAAACAAGCTGGTGTAATTTTTTAAAAAACAAACCCCAAATATCATTGAAATCCTAAACCAACGCCTCCCCCAGATCTGATCTGAAACTCAGATCTTAAGGCCATCGCCGCCGACCACGATTTCGTCGGAAGCTGAAGACGCTGACGGATTGTGGACCACAGCCGTCGCAGTGCTCGTTCCGACGGCACGTGACGATCTCCTCCGCCGCCATCGCGAGATCGAACGGAAGGCGAGATAGCGACAATAGGACCCGCCGCCATGACGATTCCATGAGCCGACGCTGTTCGAACGGCGAGATCGCGGCGGGCTCTGCCATCGCGAGATGTCGACGGGACGGCGGCGACTGTTCAGGTCTGGGAGGGCCGACTAAGGCCAGATCGCGACGGCGGCATCCTCCGTCGAACATCCATCCACGCGACACAGAGAGGGAGAGCACAGAGAACGGGATCTCCGCCACCAGGGATTCGATTTCGCCGATCTTCGTCTTGAGGTCGCGCCGGAGGTGCCGACTGAGTTGGGTCGCCATCGCAGGAGACGACGACCGGAACGGCGAGAAAAGGAGGTAGAGGAAAGTGGAACTAGGCGGAGAGAGAGGGGATGCAGGGGTAATTTTGGTATTTTGATAGGTAATTAACTGAAATTATGGTATTTAGTTATGTTAATTTCAATCCTGCTATAATTTTAAAGCCTTTTACTCAAATATCCTGTATCAGTCTTTCTCGGTTTCTCCCATAAACATAAACACGTCGTTTTCCTGGTGCCCCGAACATGTGGTTTTATTAACCTCGAAAATTCATTTTTGGAACAGAGAATCGCTTGGTATTTTCTTCCTAAAACAAGATGTTGTCAAGCCTGCCGACGAGTCGTTATTTCAACATCCTTTCCATGATATGAAAAGTGACATGTCGTTTATTCGATAATAAACTTCAACTAAGATGGCGTGTTGTCTTTAAAAGGCACAGAATTCTTGATTGAAATTGACGATTAAAAGCTACATGTCGTTTTCTCATGATCTAAAAATGACTCTTTTTTTTTTCTTTTTTTTTTTTTAATATCAAAGAATAAACGACGAATACTTATAGAAAACTAATGAGTTTTTGTTTTCGTGGATTCTAGAAAACCGACGTGGTTTGTGTAATTTCTTCTCTTTACAACTCACTTCTGGGTTGAAAAGTAGGAAAAAGTTATAGTAAAAACTGTATGTTTATATTTTTCAAAAAAAAAAAAAAAAACTGTATGTTAACGCTATTTGTGGGTATTGTTGTTTTAATTGTTAACTTAATTTCAATATTCTAACTATGCACGTAGAAATTTTACAATGCACAATACCTAATTATTTCGTGTTATATAGATGATTAACACAATAATACGTAATGATACGGCAAAAAAAACAGTTTCTAAATATTTCCAAAAAATATTTCCTAGAAAAGTTTAAGTACGCAATTTTCTTTTTTGGAAAACAATTTAGAAACAAAAATACAATTTCCAAAAAATATTATAGTTTTTGGAAAACAACGATAATTGAAATAACGCAACAAGTGGTGACAATGAGGATAATGCTTAACAAAATAATAAATTAATAAAGAAATACATATATGCACATGACTGTTAAAAACTTCATACAATTACATACGCCGAATGGACGGAGCTAAGCTGCCAATGAAGGACTAGGGAAGCCCCCCTCCCCAACTTTTCTCTTTTAAAAGATAACCTATAATTTTGTGTAAAATTTCGTAACAACCCGTCTCAAATGAAAATTGGTCTCAATAATCCTGTAATCATCTTTTTTAATTAGAAAAAAGATATGATGGTGGTCCCATCATTTTCAGGTTTTTTAACTTAATATGCATGAATACTTCTTTAGATATGACAGAGTCATGTTATGTCAGTTTCTGTCAATCGTTCATTTATGACTTATCTTGTACTCATCAAGTTAAATATCAACAATCAAAATTGGAACAAAGATCTAAACAGGAGATAATGAGACTAAATCTATATAGACGAAGATGATATACCTAAAAAAAAAGGTATTATGACCTTTTGCCACTCATCCACCCTTTATGGTTGTTGCTCTAGTTATGTATTACATAATTATTAATCTTTCATAATAAAAATTTTAACATCGTTACGGCATTACACACATTATCGACAAGCTTTTTATTCCCAACGAATTCCTCTCTCCTCTACTTTATATTCTCGAAAGATTTTTTATTAGTCGACGAGCAAACTATGTAGATTCGTTAATTGGTTTCACAAATTGACTTGAGATTTTTTTTTTTTTTTTTTTCATTACAACTTTCACGCACTCTGAGCGCTCAAGAAGGGACGAGTGAAGGTAGTATTCAAAAGAATCATATTCTCGCGCAAAAATCAAAATAAAAGAAAAGGCATTTGAGTTGAGAGAGAGAGAGAGAGAGAGAGAGAGACGTTGGAATGGAAAGAAATGAATGAAAGAGAGGACCCAATGTCCCAATCCAATCAAAGCACACGAGTGCAGCGCAGTCACAGCTTGTAATTGTCGGCAGTTGGTGGGAAATTTGAGGACCCATCTTTTCAATATCTTTGACGAGTGATATGAAATAACACTTCTCTCTCTCTCTCCTCTCCTCGCCTCTTTCTCTCTCCTCTCTCTCTGATCCATTATTTGAGTTATGGAGTACGAACTGCGAAGCGAAATTGCTCGTCTTTGATTTGATCAAGGCACTGATTGCTGACTTTGGTTTAAGTACTCCATTTTCGGTGGGAATGTTCATTTATTGGTTTGTGTTCGTAACTTCATATATATGTAGTTCAAACAGTTCCGAATGTTTGTCTATTTGTTCTTTTCGTCGTCCACATTTTCTTCTTAGCTAACCTATGACCAAACCTACTACATTTTTTTTTTTAAGTTCATGTCCTTCTTCAATAAAAAATATTACAAACTAATTATAATGTGATAGTACCCTATTCAAACTACACATTTTGGAATCATTAAATAATGTTATAGTTATATATGAGAAACAAAGTTATAGTTATATATGAGAAACAAAAGAAATAAATAAATTTAACAGAATTAGATGAACATGACGATTTAAAACTATATGCATATTGAACCCATAGAGTTTATATCCCTAGATCAACCTTGATAAGGCCGCTGATTAGGGTTAAAAGAGAGAGGAAAAAAAAAACACACAAAATCCAATAGATGTGTGATCTTCTCTTTAAATCTTTATTTGTTTGTTTGTTTTTTTTTTTTTTAAATCATAGTGAAAGTCTACTACAATTAAAAGTGGACATTAAAGATGAAGAATTATAAAATCTTGTGTGTTTATTTTAATTGCTTTATGCGATTTTATTGCTTTTGAAAAATAAGGAAAAGAATAAATTTTAATGCCCTGTTATAAAACTTTCCAAATCTCCAAGGTCAAAACATTTTGAGATGCCTTATCAAGAGGCTTAGCAAAAAGTTGCATTGGGTACTGTTTTATATACACTTTTCATTTGTCGATTGAATGGCTGAGCAACTTGGATTATGGTTGGTTAATAAAAAATCCTATTGGACAATGCGAAGACAATGCCTTGCCTATAATGATTGAACTATATATTTTTATCTCCTATATTCCTGAATTAGTGGAGGATTTTATATAGTCATCACCAGCATCACTCACCTAATACTTCTGAGATGCTAGATTAATATTACTCTCTCTCTTTTTTTTTTTTTTTTTTTTTTAAATGGCTGATAACACGTTTTCTTATTTAGGATTCCAATGAAAATGGCTAGAACTTCGAAGTGTACTCAAACCAAAAGAATTTTGACTTGGTATCGAATCTTATCGGGGAGTGCTAGAGAGGGAATTTGAGCTATAAAACTGGAGAAATAATAATAAATAAATCAATTTTTGAATATTTAGTCTTATGAGTTGGAGTTGATAGAGACCAGAAAGGTTTCTACAATCATAGATAATAATTTATCTTATTTAAAACGATAAATCTCTCATTTATATTTTATATCAGATCCACAGAATTTGGGGAGTTTATATTTGTTAATACTGTTTGAAACTTTACTAAATTAACACTTGTAGATTGAATATAGAATCTATATTATCTAAATTTGATGTGTTACACGATTCTTTAAACAACGGCTAAAATATATATAAAATTACTAATTTAAATTTGACCTCCCAAAATCTTGTAATCTTCTTGAAAAATTAACAACGAGGGAAAAGGAAACAACTTAAATGCCATGCCACGTTGTTATGCTTTACTCAGTCACAGAATTCGGTTGTCCGCATTATGGCATAACTTTGGAGGAAGAGAGATGACTTGCCAACTAAAAGAGGCTACAAAACGGAATTATACTTTAAAAAAAAAAAAAAAAAAAAAAAAAGTTCTATAAAGATGCTTCGTCATTGCCTCCCATAAACCTCACCAAAAGAAAATACAATGAATAAAGGTCATTTCTTTAATGAAGGGATTAGGTTATTTCTTCTTCAACCTTCCAAAATATCAAAGCCCCTCTTTAAATATATGTGTTCTCTTCCACACCACATTATAATCAATTAATTATAAACACATCAATTTACACCACTAATATAGTATTATATTGTCGTCTAATAAAGTATTAGTAGGTCAAAAGACTCCCAAACCATTCTCTCTCTCTCTCTATATATATATATATATATATAAAAGTATATGAATAAAGAAATCAAACCTAAAAACTCCTTTGGTCAAACAACCACTTTTCATTCAAAATGATGTGTGAAAGACAAGTGTAGATGTGGCCATTATGTTTTTGTTTGTTTGTTTGTTTTTTTTTTTTTTGTTTGTTTGTTTGGTTTTTTTTTTTTTTTTTTCATATTACTTTAAGCCTAAGAAGGTAACTATGACTCGGGAAGAAAATGATGATAACGAATATTATAAAGGGTTTGATTGGAGAACGAATGATCCCCTCTGGGGATAATTAGTATTAAATTAAAAAAAAAATTAAAAAAACCAAAAAGAAAGATCTGCAAGCTGGAAACACGAGGACGATGACCAACCATCTAATATTAGATAAGTATATCGTGGAAATGGTCATTGATTGGATAAGAACTTTTTGAATGGTATGTGTGACATAATATGATGCTATTCATTCTATTATTAACATTAAAATAGAAAGAATTTTGTGATAGGATATACATAGGTAATTTGTTATTTCAGATAGTCAAACTTATAAATAAGTTTTATTATGTATAATATATAAATTCTTATAATACGAGTATTGTTGATAGGGTATCGAATTGATCTTTTCAACCCCTTACCTATTTAGTAAGATTTTATCGTCACCGTAACTCACAAAATACTATCTAGAATGTGTCCAACTGAGTCTAAAGATAATTAAAGGTCAATAATAATGCAATTTTTATTAATTAAACTCTAGAAATCACAAAATTTACACCAGAAAATCTACATGACTCCATTCAAACCGGGACAGAAGATAAGGACCAATATACATGTATAATTCAATAAATTTTTTTTTTTAAAGATATGAAAGTATCTAAAAGACAATCAATGACGGAAAATAATACTAATAACTAGATGTCTATTTCTATCCAAAGAACAAGTTGAGTTAAATTATAATCCGGTAAAATACAGTAAATGCATCGACTACAAAACAACTTGAAGTAAGGAATAAGACAAATAATTTATATGAATCATGGAAAAGAAATTCACTGTGATACTCGAAAAATAAAAACTAAGTAGTATAAGTTCTTCCCACTTTCAAAGAGAACGTATGTTCTTCATATTGAAGACCTTTATAAATTTGTGTTCTTTACGTTTCTTGCTTTCTATTCGTTCTTTCGTGTGAATGTTCTTACCAGGTGAGGATTCAGCCCTAGTATAATCGTCGATAATTATGATATATAATCTGACGATCTAAAATTGAATACTAGAGAAAAGTGAAAGAAAAAGGAGAGAAATTTGTAGTTCTTTGAACGTGGAATGTGGAGGGAGTAGAGGAAGCATAAACGTCAGGTAAGCTAGGCAGCAGCCTGGCACTAGATAACTAGATTGTAGATACCTCCACGCGGACCCTTTTCTTTGGAAATTCAAATTTGGAAAAAGAATTGACACCACTAAGCACTAGCCACGTGTATCATTAGCCCTAAAAAAAGTAATTAATAAAATGCCTTTTCCTTTTTAAAAAGATTATGAAATCAAATCATGATGCTTACGGTTGGTTGCTTCTTGACAAGGATTTGACGTCATTTTTATTAAAAAAAAAATTGCAAAAGTGCTATCTAGTCTCCTAAATCTATGATTCTATTTCTCTCTGCATTATTATTTTCTTGTATTTGAGTATGTTCCTTGTGTATCTTAGTTACCTCATCACGAGTTAACAAGAATCAACCGTCATAAATAGATGCATAAAGTTTAGTAATAATTTTATATTTAATTCTATCATAACATATAGAGTTCAAATCCTTTATCTTTAAATTTTTTTTTTTTAAAGTTCAAACAGTCATAGAAATATGTTTAATACATTTGAAAATTTTACAACTATACTTTTACATGTATATTTAAATGGATTTTTACCATATTTTGATAATAAAAGTTCTCTAAAATTAATGCCTTAGTAAGTGAGGTTTCAGGATGACAAATGAGACTGAATGAGTTTATCTATTTCTAATTTATGTTACATATAATTTTCTATTTGAAAAAGTTTTCATCGAATCATATAAATAATTAAATTCCTTTTTTTTTTTTTGGTGGAGATGGGAATTAATTCATTCTTTACAAAAATAAATAAAGAAAATTTAAAACTTCATCTCTTGGATTACTATAATCTTGTTACCCAAAACACCAATAATAGCACAAGTTATATATCTATCTTCTCTGTATACTTCATATAAGCACTTAAGTCGAAAAGTAAAATAAAAAAAATAATATAATCTTAAGGGATTAATTTATAGTGGCCATAGCGTCATGCCATGCCTTAGAACGCGTTTGGTACACGACTGTTGTAAATTAATTATCTGAGAAAAAAATGCTTATTTAGTCTTTGTTTTTCTAGGAGTTTTTTTCCCCCCTTCCCAGGAGAAACAATGCTATATGATATTTTTATTACTAGGTGTTCCTTTGGAAAAACAAAACAAAATAAAACCGAGGCCATAAGGATCACTGACTTTTAGTTCCATTATTCATTCTTATTATATATTATATTATGAATAGTGTATATGGATCTCACATTATCTCAAGATGTGATCTTTTTGTTTTATTAATATAAAGATTTCATACAAATGCTGAAATCATAACAAAACCACTGTTGTTATTGCGGCTCTCTTAATTAACTATATACATAATATTTGGATTGAGAAAATCCCAATCAGTTAGTAATTTTTTAGTCTCTGTCTCTCAATTAATCCAGTTCAAAAATATTGGATTTCTTGGAATTGGACATACTATCTATAGTGTAAAGTAATTTAATAAAAATATAATTCATTACAACATAATGCAATTCAAGTCTTCGAAAACATGTTAAATTATAATATCACAATCAATTAATTACAACATACCTCAATTTTTAACTCAAATGAAGTATTCGTCACTGATCAATATTACTTTAGAGTAATTCACTGATCAGCGATAGTTCGGATTAGGTACATACATATGACATAAAAAATATAAATTATATTAATATATATAATTTGGATTCATAGATTACATAAATTAAAAAATTCTCAATTCGCAATTAAATATGTAACTTTTGAGTAGGAAAAATTCTATTTTGTTATTAATTTGAAATCCTTCCAATTTAGACCAACTGATAAATTTTTAATTTTACTCAACAATCTTAGACCAATAAAATAAAATAAAAGAGAAGAAGAATGACGAAGAATAATATTGTGAACTTGTTTGGTAGACCTGCCACGATTAATGTTCCTTGAGATAGATATGATTAGATAAATATTTTGTTTGGCATTATTAGTTTAATTCTAACTAAATTATATTTTTTTATTAGATTTTTATCTTTTTCTGAAAAGTCAACAAAAATTATAATTAATTTTTAAAAAATCAAGCAATTCTAACTTAAAAATTTCAACTCAAATTAACGATCCAAATAAATACAAATTAATTCCTTGCTGCGTATTATTTTTTTTTACTATTACTTACTCGAGATCACATTTATATATATTATATTTGTGTATATATATATATTTATCTTCCAAAGTGGATTACCTTGAGACAAATATACGTTGTGTCAGGTATATATATATATATAATCATAACTTTTTTTTTCCCAGAATATTTTTCAGGTTGATCAAAACATTGGAGTTTCTTTGAAGATTGGACACCGTTCCATCTAAAGTCTTTTTAAAGCAATTTCATTCAATCACATTGTGACTGAATTAACAAATTTATTGTCTGCACTACCTAAATCGACATGACGAGTAGAAGAGACAAGTTAAACGCCTTTCAGGAAAAAATAGAAATAAAAACTGAAATGGAAAGTACCAGACTCTATATATGTATTTATTGTGTGAGGGCGGGAAATTCTAATTTATATTTATTTTTCATATTTGGTTATAAATAAAGAGTGCTAATTATTGTTGTTTCTTTTAAAATAAAGAGTACTAATTATTCTGGTCACACCTGTTTCTAACCTAATAATTTTGCGGATGTTTTCATTGTTAATATCATCAGTTTTCTAGTATCTGGAATTAAATGAAGAGCTAACTTAAAATAAATAAATAAAAATAAAATAAATGAAGAGCTCAGATCTATATCGAAATTAGAAACTAAATTGTTTCAACTTTTAATTTCTCTTTCTGAAGGCCAAAAAGAGAGAATGGAAAGAGAGGAATATAATAAGCATATTCATATTGGAATGAAGATCTTCAATTTAATATTAATATTTTATTATTATTATTATTATTTGCTAATCAGGATATTTTAGAGCTATCAAGTTGTCATCTAATTAGGGCCTTTCAGGGGGGAAAATAAAAAAGAAAAAAGAAAAAAGAAAAAAGAAAAAAGAAAAAAGAAAAAAGAAAAAAGAAAAAAGAAAAAAGAAAAAAGAAGGTAGCCATCCTATGTTGATCACATGGACCCATGTACTTAAAATTAATTGTGCGTTAAAACGAAGATTCAATTTGGTCACGTAGATCACAGCATTTTTTAGCAAGTACAAGTTGGTAGAATATTATTTCACACTAATATTAACCATTAAACTTTGAATATATTAGTACTTACGAAAAAATAATTATAATTGTACGTGACAGCAATTTGTCATATCATATTATGTATCTAAGAGTAAGACACTCCCATTATTCTCACTAGAGAACCTTCGAGGCATTGTCCTCGTGACTAGTATTATATATATATATGTGTGTGTGTGTGTGTGTGTTTGGTTGTGTATATATTGTATATTTATATGTATTTCTATCTAGTTTGTTGGATGGCCAATCGATGATGTGTCCACAACATCGCCCTCTAGCTCTGCATTTACCTTGTTATATATATATATATATATAATAATAATAAGTATTATTATTATTATAGCAATTATACTTATCAATAATATAGTTAATTAGTTACTAATTCCTATGCATTAAATCATAAGAACTAAACTAAATAGTTTGTTGATTTTAATTTAATCGTTTAATGGATGGTGGATCATAATATACAAGTGGGAGCGTGGGACAGCCAAGATTTCATAATTTCACGTGCAAGCCACTAGTTGTTATGCAACATTTGCATAGATAGCTTCGAGAGCTTTATTGGTTTCTTATGTGGAAAATGAGACCCTGTTATGTTATTAACTTGTACCTTATATATAAATATACATACGTATATATATATATATGTATATGTATACACACACGGTGGGCCCATGGCAATTGGCATGTAATGACCAGACGTTGAAATTTCCTCATGCCCCTCAGAGATAAATTATATAAAAGCAAAATTGTATAATCTTTTAGCACTTGGCAGTTTAAGCTAGCAGATGAATTAATTAATTAAAGAATTCAAATGAGCATTATTTAAGCTTAGTAGTATGTTTTTGATATGTAATATTTGGTTCGAATAGAGACAGTATTTACTTAAAAATAGGAAAAACTTTTTTTGATCAAAACTGTGTATATTGGCATATAAAGAGGGAAATTACAAGTATGAAATTTTCTGTTGGATTTTTTTTTTTTTTGGACTTTAATAGAATTTATGTAGTGGGAATTACTAACCATCCATGTGAGTGCCCATATGGAGACGTTTAGAATTCGACTTTGTGGGGTAGTGACTTATAGGAACTGTCCAAATGGCCTTCGGAATTGTCCAATTTCTTGACCCTTTTCAGCCCTTTTGAATCCTTTCCACACCCACCCACGCCGCGCCGCCACGCGACCCCCCCCCCCCCCCCCCCCAACAAAAAAAAAAAGGTTTAAACACTAAATCAAATTTTACATATTCATGACATCGACCTTAAATATTGTAATGTCTGAAATTTCAGGCTTTTGTCCAAAGATGTGTTATTATATTTTCATATCAAGGGAAACAAAATTTCAGGTAATCTATTAATAATTTCATATCTAATTTGTGTAGAGTTAAAAAAAAATCAAAATTATTCTAGTAACTTCACTATTTATCAGCAGATATAATAATAATAATAATAATAATAATAATAATAATAATGAAAACCAGTTCTATAAAATGTTAGTGCCATAAAAAATATTAACTTGTTTGCATACGTGTTGTTAAAAAAATATCAATGATTTGATATTTATGACTTTCTTTTGAAAAATAAATTATTCAATAAATTAGATATATTATCTTATCATAATTATATATTATATATGAATAAAATAATTGATATTTAGGTGATTAATAAATATCAGTTTTATCGAGCTCAACTATCTTTTAGTGTGGTAATTAGTATTAAAAGGATTCGAAAAGTATTATGAATTTTTAATGTGCTTTAGAATAAAGTTAAAGTGATAAAGCTGCCATTTGTGTAACAAAATTATAATTTTAGCTAAAAAGGGAATGCTTTGACACGGCATTAAAATGGATAAAGATAAAGTTTGAAGGAAATTGTCAAATTGATTGACGGGAAATGAAGATGGTTGTGATCCCTGGATAAGGACCAAATGAAGTTTCCCTTACTTTCCTTTTTTTTTTTTTTTTTAAATCTTTAACTTAACTATAGAACTTAAAAGTTGCACTGTTAATAGAATTTTATCTTTCGACTTATCTATTTTAGAAACTATCTATTCTACATATTTTTAATTTATTTTAATTTTGATTCGGCCTAAAATATAAAATGTACATTATTTATTGGAGATCGTGCCGTTAAAAACTATCGACTTAAATTAATACCACAATTTGGTTCCAAAAATCAAGGACCATCTATACATTAAAAAAAAAAAAAGAAAAAGAAAAAAAGAAAAGTGTCCCCATCAACGTCTATTTCATTTCGCGAAAAAACCCACGAGATGAGAAATTGACAGACGGTACATGTCGGAGGGACTTTTTTATTATTTATTTTATTTTTAAAATTTTTTAATTTATTTAAGTTGTCGTTATAAAGAAAGACCCCAATAACACCAAGCCTCATTCCTCCCTCTTTTGGCATTGGCTTTTCCATGGCGATTTGCTGATCAGTGTTTTTAACACAACAAACACATTCTCACGTTAACACAAAACACCTCTTCCTCTTCAACATCAACACGAACACCAACACCACCAGTAACAACAACAGAATTTGCTCTTCTTCATCTCTAGAACATATTTATATATATATATATATATATATACTGTATAAAAATCTGTAAAATTCTCATTTCGAAATTTAAGTCTTAATTTCTTCCTCTGTATATATATATATATGGAAAGTGAACAAGTAGTGTTTCAACAACACCAACATTGCCAACTTCCCATGAAATCAAGATTCAGACGAGTCTGTGTTTTCTGCGGTAGCAGCCCTGGCAAGAGCCCCAGTTATCAGCTTGCTGCCATTCAACTTGGCAAAGAACTGGTATTTCTTTTCTTCTCTCTCTCTCTCTCTCTCTCTGCTTTTGTTAGACTTTACATATTTTATTGTTCTGCTTTTACTACTTTTTCCTCAAAGTTCCAAGATTTTCACCAACTCCCACAAGAATTTTCACAAATTTTTATATTTTTGGTTGTTTTATTATTATTATTATTTTTTTGGTTAGATCAATTGGTGATGGTAATGGTAACAGGGGATTGATGAATTAAGTGAGGAAATAAGGGTAATTAAATAATTGTGTTAAGTATTTTTTTTTTTTTTTAGTGGCGTAAATGAAATTGGATTTAATTTAATTTGTTTAAGCTTTGCATGTAATATTGTCGTTAAGTTTGTCTAATATTTAAAGGGAGTTTTTTTTTTTTTTTTTTGGTTTTGCAGGTGGAGAGGAACATTGACTTGGTTTATGGAGGTGGGAGCATTGGGCTGATGGGTCTGGTCTCCCAAGCTGTCTATGAAGGAGGTCGCCACGTGTTGGGGTAACTTATTTTCCTTCAATTTTTTTCTCTCATTATTTACTATAAAAAAATAAAGAGAAATAAAGAACTTCTGCTATTAGTCATATCGTTGGTATTGAATTTTTGTGCTTTGTTTTTTGTTTTATTATTGTCTTTTGCAGAGTAATTCCCAAGACTCTCATGCCAAGAGAGGTAATTTTATTTTGTTTTTTTGTTTTTTTTTACCCAATAAAATATTGGTTTTCATTTTTGCTACTAATATTGAGGACAAATTAAACAAAAGTGCTAACTGTAAGAATTGCAAAATTTCAGATCACAGGGGAAACCGTGGGAGAAGTAAGAGCTGTATCAGGCATGCATCAACGCAAAGCTGAAATGGCTCGACAAGCCGATGCGTTTATTGCACTGCCTGGTATGTGTATTCACACACACACATATATATATATATATGAACACACACGTATATATTCCTCTATATATAGTAAATATAACATGTATGGACTGCATCTTTTTGGTTGTTAATTTCCAGTAGCAGAGTTTTGATTGTTTAATACCTCAAACATGTGAAATATGTTGTTTAATGTGGCAAAGGTTGAATTTATTGGGTCAATTCACTTAACATGTTAAAATTTTAAGATAGAAGTTTAATTTTTTAATAGTCTCAAATTTTATCATCTTCTTTTCTCTAATCTTCATATAGTATCAGAGTCCAACAAGTTTAAACGAGTGGTTCGATCCATCCAATACAAGATTGGTGATTCCAAAATGAATACCATCTTGCGGAGATGTGTGAAGAATAAAACAAAACTTAAACCCATATCAAAAATATATAACAATAATAAAAGACATATATGGATATTGAATCACTATACTTAACATATTAACTTTTTAAGATAAAATTTTAATTTTTTAACGGTTTCAAATTCTTGTATCTTCTTTTATCTAATCTTCATAGATATATTATTTACGCACTGCACTACATAAAGCCAAACCAAAAAAAAAATCTTCAAAATTAAGTATTTATTGAATATTGTACTTAAGTAGAGTTCAAGAAGTCATGAACATTCCTCACATTTTTTTTAAAATTATATTTTTGTGTAATAAATGATGGTTAATCTTTTGCTTCTAGGTGGATATGGTACTTTGGAAGAACTGTTGGAAATGATAACTTGGGCTCAGTTGGGGATCCATGAAAAACCGGTAAGAAATTACAAATTTCTACCTCAAATTAAGGTTACGTTTGGTGTTCTAATTTTAACTCTAACTAAACTATTTTTTTGGAAGATTTTTATTTTTTTTTAAATCAATAAAAATTATAATTAATTTTTAAAAAATTAACAAATTTTAACTTATAAAATTTAACTCTTACCAGCAATTCAAGTGGAAGCTAAAACCTTGCTCTTGCTTGCGTTTTGGAACAAGATTTGAAATAGAATTTTTAGATTGGAGTTGGTCGATTTTTCAAAACAGATTATAATTTTTGTTAATTTTTCAAAAAAAAAAATAAAATAAAATGAAAAATTTATGTTCAAACCTAAGTTTCAAACAAACAAACAGACGTTAGACCCTTTTTTTTCATTAAAAAAAATGTAACTCTGAGAATTTAAGAAGAGGAAAATTGAGAAGTTATGTTTGAATGCAGGTGGGATTGTTAAACGTAGATGGATACTACAATTCACTCCTATCTTTCATAGACAAAGCAGTAGATGAAGGTTTCATAGCACCAGCTGCCCGTCACATTATTGTCTCTGCCCAAACTGCCCAAGAACTCATGTGCAAGCTTGAGGTACTTTCTCTCTCTCTCTCTCTCTGGCTCTCTCATTTTCTGAAGCATAAATTGCTATTTATTATTATTAGGATGCATTACATAAGAAACCATAAGAGAAAATTTATATGACAGAAAATTTAACAATCGAGTCCCACACTATTATTTGAATATGTGCTATCTACAATGATATAATACTAAATATTCTCGTAATTTATCTATCTCGTGAAATTATATGTGTTCTTATTTACGTGAATATTAAAAAAAACCGTGTAGTATTGTGGGGGCCACCCCATCGGTCACGAGGCAACATGTGGGCTTAACTACGCACGGCCAAACTGAATCATTCTGTCTGATATATTTTTTTTTTTTTTTGTTTTTCTGATTTCATATCCTCTCATCAACTCCAGCCCGTTATGTTCGTACATGTGGCTCACGTGCAACGCTGTTTGTGGGGCCTAGTTGAATCTATGATCTGAGCCGTTGATGCTGATTATCTTTTTTATATGATTGATTTTGAGCAGGCGTATGTTCCCGAGCATTCTGGTGTGGCCCCTAAACTAAGTTGGGAGATGGAGCAACAACTAGGTTACCCTGTTAAGGCTGACATTGCCCGTTGACCTGATCAAGTATTGGAGTAACTTATGATCGTAGATAAATAGTCTATTCCTCTAAAAAAAAAAAAAAAGAAACAAATGTGTTAATGTGAGGTCCACTAGATTATAGGCAGTGTCACCACAGTTTTTATTTTACTTTGCTGTGGATCATGCTTTTGAATATCCAATCTCTCCCATCTTTTTTTTTTTTTTGGGCTTAATTTTTGAATTAATTTGGACCGTCAGAACCTGAACTGGATCAACAAAGGCCAGTGCTGTGATTACTAGTTTCCCTTGTCGGTGAATCGCTAATTATGTATATTTTATTTATTTATTTATTAATATATTCTTATGAATTGATGGGTTGTTGCACGTTGCTTTCACAAGAAAAAGATGGAAGATTTCTTTTTCTTTTTTAGTTTTTTTATTATTTTTTAAAGGAAAGGAAATTGACGGAGACTGAGAGATAGACATTAGAGCCACTATGAAAAAGAAGGGTGCGTTCTATATAAACATGTTCTTTTTTAGATTGGACATAATTATTTATATAAATGTAAACATAAATTCTCTCAAGGACAAATATTATTTTTGCATAAATGGCTTCTTTTCAAAAATAAAAGGGGTCTTCATTATCTTTCAGTAATAAATGGTTTCTGAGATTGGAGATTTATTTAAATGTAAACAGAAATTCTCTCAAGGGCTTTAAAAGTCAAGAACGGAACAATACAAGTTTCACTACAAGACAATGACCGCTTTCCCACCACTCGACTAAAACTTTTTTCTTTTTTACTCCTCTAGTAATTCTTAGCTCAACTCAAACAAGAACCAAAAAATATACAAGTTATTCACCGTCCGTGTGGACCAAGACCTCATGTGATCATATATATATACACATATATACACATATATATTATACAAAAAATTCTTATTTTTCTCGTCAACTGCTATCTTAGATTGGGTGTTCTACGTAGTTTAATGGCTGTGGGGGCACAAAGCTATGAATGAATTTGGTTGCATTCTAATGAGGAGTAAATGAAGAAGGGTACAATTTCACATGTCCTTGACCGTACCAATTGGTTCATTGACAAATTGACACCAAGCATGCAAAAGGGGGTAGAACTAGAAGAAATCGGGTGGCAGTGGTCTACGCTTTGTTCTTCTTCTTTTTCAGAAAAAAAAAAAAAAAAAAGGCTTGTTGTAGATAAGATTCAAGTGACTAGGTACATTGTAGGAGTTGGAGCTAAAGTGTTCTCACGTGGGAATGGTTTTGTCTATTTCCTGAATTGCTGTTGTCGGTCTAAGTTGTCAACCTTTCTTGTCTAATGTTTTCATTCTATATCTGGTTAAAGGCATATGAACTCGTTGTTGGTGTCTTGTGCGTTGCTGCCAGTCATATCTTCACTCGTTTCATTTGTTCTCGCATCATCTTTTCTCGTATTCCTATATTCTACTCTATACCAGTCTATCTCCACCACTTCTTTAGGCCTCTGATCTCTGAGAGATGATAGTACGACATACTAGTGTCTCATCATATCTTTTTTTTTTTTTGTTTTTTTGTTTTTTAACATTAGCGAAATAATCATCACAGCTCGTTTCTCAAGATAGCTTAGAGTTAAAGATAATATCACTTTTGGGACATGGTTCGTGCCACCCTTTTCTTTGATTTAAGTTTTTCATTTAACTCTTTGTGAAAAAACAAAAAACTCTATCAAGATTCAAGAGGCCTAAGTTTAAACTATAAAATTTTTTATCTGTTAATCTGTCACATTTTTTTTTCTTTTATCCGATGGTTCTCAAAAAATCTCATGGTCTAAACATTTGTATATATATATATATATATATTTTTTTTTTTTTTTTTTTGATACCCCGACGAGAGAATTGTCCTCATTCTTTTGATGCGAACACTTTAACTAGGAAAAAAAAAAAAATCCAGCGACAACAACAACATGGTATGCTAGAATTTCTCATATGAATTCTATAGCATGTGCTAACCGTCCAACGTGTTCAGATTATTTCTCTTTTTTCCTTCTGGGAAATGAAGAATTTGACAGTTCAACACCAATAATGGAGGAAAATGGTCCCGGCATAAGTTTTTTGTTCTTTCTCAAAATTAATCTAGCTTCGGTGAATGACAATGACTCGCAGTCTAAAAGCTTAGAACTCAATAACCAAATGAGTCAAAAGCAATTTCATACGTCTTTGATCACATCTTATTCAGATATTGCTTCACCATATTTGTTAAACCAGCCAACCAAAACTATCGTTTTATTGCTGAAAAAAACTAACAGATCTTCAGATGACGTAGTTAGACAAGCTTTGATATTTTTGTTAAATAATATAATTTTATATTTATTTTATTACTTATTGCTTGTTTCCTGTTATTGTTATGTTTTCTTCTTTTTAATAGTAAAGGCTAAATTAGTCTTTTTTATATTTTTCTATTTAGCCTATATAAATATCTTTTGATGTATTATTTTGATCCATTGATTGGAATAAGAAATCCTAACTTTCTCTTGCTCCCAAATTAGTTTTTTGGTTTTCTACATGGTATCAGAGCCGACATCCGTACAACTGTCGACATCTGTACTATCCATACACTTTTTCGGATTGTCCGTGCAATCACTCACTTCGGCATGTTTTGATATTTCTTGGTTTGATTTTGCATCGTAGTATTGTTCTCTTTTGTTTGGTGATTCTTGGTTTGTTTTATTTACTTTCTCATTATGAGTGGACGTAAAGATGATTCTCTTCAGTCGATCAGTGTGTTATTCGAGCAGTTTCAGAAGTTCCTTGTTACATAGCCACAAGTTATGTCTGTCTCCTCTTATATAGGTTTGTCATCCTCTAGTCCTTTAGGTATATCTTCTTTCTTGTGGGTCCTATATTCTTGAACTTCTCATCATATGTCACCTGATCTATCATCTTTTATTTCTTTATCTCACAATTCCTCTATGTCAGTTATGACTGCTGATGGTACTCTTATGCTATTAGTAGGTATTGGTTCAATTGTCACACCTTCTCTGTCTCTTTCGGATATTTATCACATTCTTAGTCTTACTTTAAATCTTGTTTCTGTTAGTCAATTTTGTCAGTTAGGATACTTAGTCTCTTTTTCTTCTTCCATTTGTTATGTGCAGGACCCGCAATCACAGTAATTGATTGGGACAGGTCATAGGCAATGGCGACTTTATATTTTGGATAAGCTCAAAGTACCAGAATTTGCAACTTCTAGTATGGATCTATCGTCTTTTCGTTCGAGTCATTCGTTTTCTGATTTTTATTTATAGCATTCTTGTCTTGATCATGTTTCGGTATCTCGTTTACAATATTTAGCTTCTATAGGAGTATTAGGAAATTTAAAACCACATGATATTTCTGATTGTAGCGGTTGTGAAATGGCAAAATTTTCTGCTTTACCATTTTATAAAAGTATTTCATTTTCTCTTGCTCCATTTGATCTCATTCATTCTGATATATGGGGACCTTCTTCGGTTATCACAAATGGGGGGTCATGATACTATATTTCTTTTATTGATGATTGCACTCAATATTGTTGGGTTTATCTTATGAAACGTTGTTCTAATTTTCTTAATAGTTTTAATACTTTATGAGCTCTTGTAAAAACTTAACATTCGGCTATCATAAAATGTTTTCGTTGTGATTTGGGAGAGAATATATTTCTAATGATTTTTCTAATTTGCTTGCCTTTGATGGAACCATTCACCAAACTTCTTATACAGATACTCCTGAACAAAATGGTGTTACCGAAAGGAAACATAGGCATCTGGTTGAAACTGCTCATTCTCTTTTATTGTCTTCTAGTGTTCCCAATGAATTTTGGGGCGAAACAATTCTTATTACTGCTCATTTGATTAATAGGACTCCTACCTCACATAATTCAGATCTGTCACCGTTTGAAAAGTTGTACGGATATGCTCCTGATTATTCTTCCTTATATGTTTTTGGTTCCACCATTCTTATCCTTTATCCTCATAGTAAATTGTCATCGTGGTCTATTACGTGTGTCTTTCTGGGTTAAGGATATCGTTGTTTTGATCCAGTTAGTCAAAAATTATATGTCTCTCGTCATGTTGTGTTTCTTGAACATATCTCATTCTTTTCTATTCCTGCTAGTTCTCATAACCTAACCAAGTCTGATCTCATATTGATCCTTTCACTCTTGAAACTAACACAGTCTCACTATCTGTTTCACAAGCACCTGCTCCAGTTTCAGATAATGTTTATAGCAGGGTTCCCACTTATAGCTTAACAGATTCTGGTACTCTGGTTCCTTATGCTACCATTGCTCCCTCTCCTCCTATAATTGACCATCACCTTTTGAGACTGTGGCTCCTCCTCCTCCTCCCTTTCGTCACTCTATGCATTCTCGTAAGTCTACTAAGCTACCAGATTTTACTTACTATTGTTATTCTAGCTCTTTCACTTCCTTTTTAGCTTCTATTCATCGTCTCTCTGAGCCATTATCCTGTAGAGGGGTTATTTGTGATCCATTTTGATAGGACACTATGGCTGAGGAACTTAATGTTTTGCATCAGATATATACGTGGGACTTGATAGCTTTGCCATCAGGTAAAAGACCAATTGGATCAAGTTGGGTCTTTAAAATCAAAACGAAGTCTGATAGCTTTATTGAAAGATACAAAGCCTGCTTTGTGTTAAAGGTTACTCTCAGGAGTATGGTATGGACTATGTGGAGACTTTCCCTCCAGTTACAAAAATGACTACTGTTCGCACTCTCATTGCAATTGTCTCTATTCGTCAATAGCACATATCTCAGATGGATGTAAAAATGTCTTCTGAATAGGATCCATGACAAAATTTACATGGTACCTCCTCCTGGTGTTTCTCAACAACCTGGTGAAGTCTGCTGGCTTAAAAAAGCTCTTTATGGTCTCAAACAAGCACCCTGAGTCTAGTTTGAGAAGTTTTCTATGGTGATTACTTCACTTGGCTTTCACTCTAATTATCATGATTCAGCTTTGTTTATCAGATGTACTGGTGCGAGTCATATTCTACTATCTTTATATATTGATGATATGATTATTACTGGTGATGATGTTGATGATGTTAAAGCATTGAAGATTGAGTTAGCTCGTTGTTTTGCCATGAAAGATCTGGGCTCACTACGTTATTTTTTGGGCATTGAGGTCGCCTCTTCTCTGAAAGGTTATCTTCTCTCCTAATCAAAGTATATAGCTGATTTATTTGAGCGTGCATGTCTTATTGATAATAAGATTGTTGATATATCTCTTGAGACTAATGCTCGATATAATCCTTTTGATGGTCCTCTTTTGTCGGGTCCTAGTTTATACCGCACTATTGTTGGCAGCTTCATTTATCTCACTATCACTCGGCCAGATATTGTACATGTAGTTCATATAGTTATCAGTTTGTCACTACACCTAATACATTTCATTGAGCTGATGTTCTACGTATTTTGAGGTATCTTCAGGGCACTCAGTTTCAGAGTCTCTTACTTCTATCTATTTCGTCCTTAGAGTTACATGCTTACTCTGATGCTGATTGGGCTAGTAATCCTATGGATCGCAAGTCCACCACTGGCTTCTATATCTTTCTGGGTGACTCTCTTATTTCTTGGAAGAGTAAAAAATAAGATGTTATTTCCCGATCCTCCACCGAAGCAAAATATCATGCTATGCCTTCTACTACTTGTGAGATAGTCTGGTTACATTGGTTGCTTGCAGATATGAGTGTTTTTCTTCATCGACCTACTTTCTTATATTGTAATAGTAAGAGTGCTATTCAGATTGCCCGCAATTCAATGTTTCATGAGCGAACCAAACATATTGAGATTGATTGTCATGTCATTCGACATCACTATCAACTTGCATCATCACATTACCTTTCGTTTTTTCTTCTATACATATTGCTGACATGTTTACTAAGGCACTTTTCGCTTTGCGTTTTCGTTTCTTATTTGGCAAACTCTCAATGCTACTTGCAATAGCATCATGAGTTTGAGGGAGATGTTAGATAATATAGTTTTATATTTATTTTATTACTTATTGCTTGTTTCATGTTATTATTAGGTTTCTTTCATTTTAACAGTTAAGGATAATTAGTCTATTTTATATTTTTCTATTTACCCTATATAAACCTCTTTGATGTATTATTTTAACTCATTGATTGGAATAACAAACCCCAACTTTCTCTCGCTCCCAAATTGGATTTTGGTTTTCTACAATTTTCAACCTTTTTTTTTTCCCCGGTAAAGTCAGCTATGAAGCTTCCATAGCTGTGCCCTGCATATTTCAGACAATAGTAAAGCGAAAACAAAATGTCACATAACATAGTATACAGATTGTTGACGGTGAAAATTCACCAACATCAAAGAATTTGCTCAGCCCATCGACACAGATCACTTATATACTAAAATAAGGAAACAGATCTCAAAAAAAAAAAAGAATTATTACCGCCCACGACCAAGACAAGTAACTAGAGGAGCTCAGAGAAGAAGTGGCAAGAAGCCATGTCAGAGTGCATAATCTAAAGCAAAATACGAAGGCACTAAAAGCTCTGACAAATTAGGTCACGCATACAGCTATATATATATAAAACACACACATAGCAACTGTTTAGGTGAAAGATTGAACAGCTGAAGAGGTGGTGACCAAGCTCGATAGAAGACCGACCAGAACAGCACTGTTGTACGTGCTTGGCTCCACCTGCATGGAGTTGTTCCGGGAATCAATAAATGTTTCGTTTAGAAATGGTCCGCCAACAAGTGCTCCAACAGCTACATTGGGATTTGGCTTAGGCGATGTAAGCCACTCGAAACCATCATCACAACCCGTCTTCGCGTTAACGGGAATAGAAGCACCTCTGTGGTGTACATATTGCGGATATTTGTCCCCGTATCCAACGAGGAAGCTCATTTTCATAGGATTGTCGCCCAATACATAATCAGCCTGTACAAAGGAAACAAATATGTATAGTAAGGCAAGGCATTTCATGAAAGGGATTATAGCTGTTTAACAAAAAGGAAAACACACCTGAGATCTAGCAAACTTGCGAATATCAGATGGGGTGAAGGATTTCCCGCTGCAGGTTATCTTTGGTGTTTGAGTTGTAAGCATGAAATCACTATAAAGAGTAGCCAAGAATGCAGCAGCAACAGGATGCTGTAGAGAGTTCCATTCACTCACCCATACGAGACCACCTGCATTGCAAAAACTTACAGTGAAAAGATGAAACAGAAGATAGTACAAAATTTTAAAAAGATTCAACTCGAAGTACGAAAAGGTTTACTTAAGAAAATATGAGGGACTTCCAGCTTCAAATGTAGACTGGATTGATACATTATTTCAACATTGGCCACATATTTGGCATCTCTAAAACATGTTAGGCATCTTAATAGGATACACTATTTCGTAATTCAAGATTGGGACGCTGCCTAGAAGTGCAAATTTAAGTGATCAAATATGCTTGATGCATCCTTTCTTCTTTTTCACTTCTTCTTTCCCTTTCTTTCTTGCTTTTTTTGGGAGCAGAATCGGAGGGAATGGTTGGTGTAGCTTGTCTCCCTCATTTATGAAAGTTTTTGATGTGCAAGAAAGAATCTAAAAGCTATTTACAAGTCTGGAGAACGTATCTTCATGTTACCTCCCTCTTTTGCCCCTTGTCAACTTCATAATTGAAACGCAGATCACTTGCAAGATGGGTTTTGTTTACATCATTATCCAAGTTTTTATATTAGTAGTTAAGGAAATTACTCTTTGTTCTACTTTTCGTGGCAGTTGGAGAATCTGGTAAGAGCCCGCACATAACAGCCACAGCAGTCTTCCTGTACTTCCCGAGACCATCATTATTTGATGTGCCCTTCGCACCAAAGAAGCTTACTCTGGATAGTAAAACCTGCACGAAATAAGAAATCCTTTTAGAAAGTTATTAAGCAGTTGGGGAAAATATCTGCCAGAAATCGTGTACATTAGTCACGTGGAGTTCATCTGAAGAAGGGCTGTTTTTAGTAGGGAAACAATTTAGTGGATTTTTCAAACTCTGCCTTGAGCTAGATATGAGAGAAGAAATTTGAATCACAAAGTAGAAATTCGATGGAACATGAATCATTGTCAAGTTTGCTATTCACTTGAAATTATAGCCACAAAAATAGTATGAGAATCCTATGAAAACGTCACTCAGTTTTAACTTACAAGAAACTAATATATGGTGCTTAAAACATTGGCATGAAATGTAGCTTAAAACACAAACAAGCTGAGTGGGGAAAATTTTGCTTACCTGCGTTCCTGCAAGCTTGTTATCCCAGCTAAACCAGGTCGGACTTCCCCAATTAGCAAATTCTTGTCCATTTTTCCCAGTCGCGTAATCAAAGTACGAATGGTCTCCTGTTGCATGAAAGAGCCAGCTTGCTGCCCATAAAAGTTCATCCTCATATCCTGTCGAATTGTAATAGTTCTGGACCTCAGGAATGCTCTCACTGTAGGAGCCTCTGGACTTATCAGCAAAAATAAACAGTTGTTTAGCATGCCTAAGAAGTGTGCTCGAATATGTTGGATTGCTCGTCCTAAAAACCAGAGAGGCTGAAGCCATAGCTGCGGCAGTTTCAGCAGCAACATCCGATCCTGGAAAGGAAGTATTGACCTGTGTGAGAGGCCTCGTCTCAGTCATGTCTTCAGGCCTATCCCAACACTTATGGTCCTTCTTAGGGTCACCCACCTACACCGAAAATTTAAATCAGAAGACCCAGTAATGAAAGATTCAACCTTTTGCCACTCTCCGCCATTTGGACATAACCTGATGTAAGTAGTTTGTTAAAAGGGCAGAGAAATGTCTTGCAAAGACGCCACTACATTATTGAAGTCATTTTTGAGAAACTAAATATTTTGGAAGAACTGAACATTCCTTTTTGTTTTGGTTTTACTAAGTAGCCCAATTTCAGCAGTTAGACGATGGAAAGAAACGATGGGAGCCATTGAATTTTTTCAACTAAAAGCTGAAAACTTTTTTTCTCGACTATTGAGATTGTTTCTTTCCATCATCTAATGGCAAAAAGTTGAGTTCCACTGTACGTGCTTTTAGGATGTAGCATAGTTTTCAACATATATTTTAACTTTTGCGCCTGTAACACTACTCCTTCAATAGCTATAACTTTTGACAACTACTTCCTTTCTTCTAAAACCACAGCAAATTTCGAACTATACCTATATCTCATCATAACCTTAGCTCAACATCTTATAAACAACTATCATATCTCCTTCTAGTGGCGAAAACGAGATTGGAGTATCAAGTATCACATCAAAATATTCCGAAACAGTAATATGTCCCAAATCATTTCCTAACTGAAAATTTTCTTACACTATAAAAGCAATCGAGAGAAACTAAACCTGGACAATGAGGACATTGTCGGAAATATGGGCGTTGATAAGGAAGTCAGTGATCCACTTGAGCGAGTCCTGAGCAGGAGTCAACTGGTTCACGGCATCCATCTGATCTCCATACTCAAGAATCGTCCACGACAACACCGTCGCCGTGAACGCCATCGGGAAACCGAACTTCATGTGGTCGCCGGCGTCGTACATTCCTTTTGACAAATCCACGTTCGCCTCGCTTCCATCTTTCAGACCAGAATCCCCTCTCCACGACAGCTTGTTGTCCACCAACTTACCAGCTGCCACAACCAAACAGATTGATTACTTACTCTTATTGCTCAAAGAAAAAGATAGAGATTTAGAGAGAGAGAAAGGTACATTTCTGTACGTCGAAGAATTGCAAAGCGATTTTGAGAGCGTCGGCGTAGTTCTGGGAAATCGCGCCGGGAGGACCGGGGACCGGAGCGGCATCGTCGTCGGAGTTGTTGTCGGATTGCTTCTTCTTGATTGCGATTACAATGGCTCCGACAATCAGAGCCACAATCACCAGTACCAGTAACCAACCGCACCATCCCTTGGACCTCGATTTTTCTCCCATTTTCTACTAACACTAAGCAAAATCCGAATCTTTCACTTCAGATCTGGCTCAAAGGATCAGCATACGTCGCAATGTGCGTTTGGGAAGACGGAAAAAAAAAATCCTTTATCCCGAGAAAAAAGAGGATTGGATCGGTTAACAGCCAATGCTATACGCTAATAAAAGGAAAATGCGGTTGAAGAGAGAATCTAGGGAAGCTTGAGGCGGAAGCAACGTGAAAATGTCTGGTGGTCGTGACCGGACTGGATTATTTTTGTTGGGTTGGTTGTTGTCGGAGAGGGATTAAACACCGACAACACCACACCGACATTTGGTAATAGCAGCATTTAGACTTTAGAGCGGGACAAAATCGGTTTTTCATTTTTTATTTTTTATTTTTTGGTGGGGAGATATTTTTTGGAGACAAAAATGACGAGTTTGTCCCTGGTAACAGGCTGTAAAACGAGATCTGGTACTGGTAGTCACTGCGGGATGTGTAAAAATGTTGACCGCTCAAAGTTGAGGGAGTATTTCAGCCGTTGTTCTAATGTCAGCTAATTGAGCTGGATCGTTGAACTGGCCACCGACAATTCGGTGAAATGAGAGTGACTGGATCTTAATGGTTTTTTTTTTTTTTTTTAATTTAAAATTTTAAATTGTTTTAAATAATAAATTTTTTGCTAAGTAACCTCCCCAGTTTGGAAGTACTAAGTAGAGAGGAGGCCGCTTTCAAGTAAATGAACGTTGAGTTGCAGTTGGACCATCCACCTCACTTGGGCTCATACATGTGGACAAAGCGGGCCAATGTTGACAAACTAACGACTCTCCATGCCCTTGGTTTGTCTTTGCTTATAAACTCTATTTTTTTTTTTTTTTTTTTTGGAATTCAGAATCACGATATTAAACTTCTTCTTTTTTTTTTTTTTCCTGAATTTAAAATGAAAAATACTTGAGGATATCGTTAAACACCATTACTAATAAAATATAAATATTATTCGTGAATCTCATGTTACGACACCTGTCTTTTATTAATAAGTTACTAATAAATGGTGCTGGTTATGTAGGAGTAAATCAAATAATTCTTTGGAAGGCTTACTATTATTATTGTATGAACGAGTCTTCTAGTAGTTTTACATTTTTCTACCTTATAAATTGAACACAGCCTTGTAGACTCTAGAAGTTATTTACTTATTTATTTTTGCTGGAGAAGACTACATACGTTGTTGCTTGTACCAAATCTAAGAAAAGAAAATGATGCACTCAGTCGAAATATTTACTTTACTTTCATTTGGAACGTCATGGTTATTTGAAATGGATATCTTTTCCAGCGTAAATAATTTCCAGCTAACCGTACCCTCTAATATATATTTATATAAAATAGTCGGGGCGTTTTTCTTTGTTTCATTGTCAAGAAAAGGTTCAATCTTGTCATTAAAGTAAATAAAAAACTTTTTAAGAACCTCTTTTCATCATTCTTTGCACCGTGCACATAAGATAGAACTCAAACTTAATATGTTTTCTTTCACAATCATAACCAACAAGGCACAAAAATTTGTTGTCGAAAATAAAATAGAAAATTCATATGGTCCTATCATCGGCTTGTTCTCTTCTAATCCTGTAGAAATCAAGCATTTCCTCTTCCACTGGATGGGTATTGCCTGTTATGACAAGGCAATGAAGAGGTGCTCCAAAATCTACCGACTGGAGTTCCCTCATCGAACCCGCAACTACGACTTGATCTTCACTTCCAAGCCGAGCAAACCCAACACACTCGGTATCTTCACCATATACTGCAGCAGAAGAAAATGAAAGATGAATTCAAAGGTAAATGCTAAAACAAGGAATACTAAGCTTGGTGTTTTTTTTCCTCTCCTTTACAATTGATGTTCGGCTTGATAAAAATCTATTCTATGCAGTTTACTAGCCAAAGAAGTAACAATAGTTTACATCTCTTGAATGTTTAAGACCCGAAAAAAAGAAGAAGCAGAATTCTCATACCAGATTCTCCTTTTGTTTGCTCAACCTCCAGGAGCTGCTCAATCGCAGTCATGATTGTCATATATCTAGGTGGTTCATATTGCTTCTTTCCTCTGAAAATTACAGAGGCAAATCACAGTAGCAAAATTTAGTCTTCCGATATGTAACAGAATTGATAATACTGAGGCAAAATGAAAGGCGTTCAATCAATTGTAACAAACCTGCATAACGATTCTAGAGAGGGTTCCTTGACACGAATATCTGTGACAAAAGAGCGACAAACTTTACTTCAATACCACAAGAAAACAAGAAGTGTTTGAGAGCTTGCACTACAAGCCATACATTGGCATGGATTAGAACCCAACCTAATAAGCAGAGAGTGTGAAGTCCAAGATTACGATTCCTCTGAATCTTCTCATAGAAACTGTCAGGTCTCCATGTTTCAGTAAAGAATGGAATCGACACTGTCTCTCCGTAGCGGTAGAGTTGCAATCCGCAAATTCCGATTGCATTCATCACCGACGCGTTATGCACCACCTTGACATCAATTCCCAATTTCTTTGCCCGAACAACAAGATCGGTGTGAGTCGTCGCTCTTTGAAAATAATAAACAAGTAAAATGAGGAAAAGAACATAAAAATAAGTGAATCCAAAATGGCCTTAAAAGTAACTCAGCAATCTCCATTTAAAACGAATCAATCAATCTATCACCATGTAAAAAGATCATTTCTTCTTCTTATTATTATTCTCTTTTTTTTTTTTTTTTTTTTTTGGCAATAAGTACCAAATAGCGAATCCATCACCAACAACACTTCAAGCACTATTTTCTCCAAACAAATTAAACCCCACTGGTTACAAATGGAAAATTCAAAATCAAAAAGCCAAAAAACAGAAGTACTGGACAGAGATTACCCAAAAGGGTCGCCAACTACAAGGAAAGCAACATCAGAAGCACGAGCAGCTGATAGGATTTCATCAGCCTTTTCCTCCACCATCTCTCTATCCGCAAGAATCACCGGCTTCCCATACAGTTTTTCCTGCCCATAAAACCAAATTTTTTTTAAAATTTTTTTTTTTTTTAATTTCTTAATTAATGGAACAGAAAAGAAGGTGGAGAGAAGTACCAGAGTGGAAAGACCGTTAGAGGAGAGACCGAAAGAGAGGAGAGAAGTGTAGGCTTCAATGTAAACCTTGTCGCATTTTTTCACTGCTTCTAAGCCTCTCAGAGTTATGTCTCTCTCGTCTCCCAATCCAAGTCCCACTATGTACAGCATTCCTTTCTCTCTATTTCTCCGTCTGCTCTAAAACCCTAAATCGCAAAGTACCAAAATAATAATCATAAATAAACAAAATTCAAAAGACATTTTATTTATATCTCACCCACTATTGTTTAAATAACGATTTCAATGTTTATTTTTCTAAAATTGCTACCAACTAAATGCTATACCTTCAGGCTTGCCCTTTCCCACAGTCTAAATATGCTCTGTGGCATTTTACTGATTTTCAGTCAATTGAATCATCAAAGATAACATACCAATAGTAATTCTTCTTATAGTGAATATTCGGTTGATGCTTGAAAAATATTTTCAACTTTAGAAATTACTCTCTGATTTCTTAACTCCCGCTTCCTAGTACTTATTTATTTGTTCACCACAAAAAAAAATAAAATAAAATCGGTGAAAAAAAAAAAGAAACAAGAATAATATTTTCTGTAGAGATCAAACAAACCTCAAGAAGAGCAGATGCTTAGGCTGAGCAAGAAAACGGCGCTGAAAATGGGAGAGAGTGAGGAAGGACACCCCCGACAGAACGGCGAGAAAGAAAGGAAAAACAAAAAACAAAATAAAAAAAAAAAAAAAAAAAAAAAAAAAAAAAGCCCTTACCAGCGTGAGCGCACGTCCAACTCACGTGCTTTCTTTTATATTTTTTTGTGATCAAAATTTTTGGGAAATTCTTTTGTGGGAAAGCTACTTTTCTCTATTATTTAAAAAATAAAAATAAAAATAAAACCTTACTTTTCATTATGGATGGGAAAAAATCCTAGATTATAGATGATATGATTACACAAAATTTATTGTGCACGCAATTACATTTTATTAGAAATGATTATTAGGTTCTTAAAAACAAAAGAAAATAATTCAAAAATCTCTACATCATCAACAAGTCCGACCTATTCTAGACCCACCTGGCCGGGTGGAGGAAACAAGGAGTCATCGGACGTGGGAGAGGTGGACGACATTTGGACATGGGAGAGCGTTCTGTTTACGGTTTTGTTAACGGACCAATCATATTAAGATTAATTATTATATCATTTGACTTTATTATCAAGTCAAAACTCTTACCTTACCTTTCGTTCCTTCTTCCATGCATATTGTCAATTGTTTATCAAGTCGCATTTCACTTTGTGTTTTCGTTTTTTGTTTGACAAATTGTCAACGCTTTCTGTTGCTGCATTGTGAATTTGAGGAGTATATTAAATTAGATTTATTATTTTATCATTTATTTTCCTATATTTATCATTTAGGATAGTATACCTTTTACCATTATGGGGTTACGGGTAAAACAATCTTTTATTTATTTCTTATTAGCCTATATAAACGTGTTTTTATTAAGAATCCCTAGAACTCACAGACGAAAGTACATTCAATAATTTTCACCCCGTTTTGGTTTAGATAGAAATGAATTGACTTCTCCAAACTCAAACCAGAGTGTATCTTATCTAAAAATGCAACTGTCAACGATCCTTTTTTTTTTTTTTTTGTTAATTATTATTAATTTTTAATTGTCGCTTGGACAACCATTTTAAACTACTGGCTTGATATTTGACACTTGAGTTACATGACCTGAAGAACAACTAAGGTAATGTATAACAAGTAGAGAGAATTCAATAGTAAAAAAGGCACTCTTTATTTTGAACAAAAGCAAAACAGCGGCGAAGAGAAGGTAGTTAGATCGCCAAAGGAAATGCATATAAACAAATTTAAACACTGTAGAATCGATGTGTAACAAAGAGGCAAAAAAACTGCTGACTTCTTCTTCTGACGTTTGTCTGCTTCTAGACTTGCCCTTCAGTCATCGTCTTTAAACTCTCTGTTCAAAACAAAGTGCACGTTCACATCAACCTTACACTGAGATTTACAATAAAGGGATTTCAAGTTTTTCTGTTACCTCTCTCTTTAACCATTATTAAAAGAAACTACGTTGCAATGACAAATGCCTATAACTCCAGTGTATCACGTACCTCCGATCAAGGTATCGAGGTTGAATTCCAGAACCTTGGCATGTTGTGCATGTCAAGGAACCAACACCATCGCAGTTGATGCATCGAGAGACCTCCTTCTCGTCACCACCGAGTTCTACTGTAATACTGCCAGTTCCCATACAAAATCTGCATCTCTCTGAAAAATTTAGTAATCCATTCTCATTAGCAATTGTTACACACAGCCAATGGTTGGCAAAGGTCAATATCATACACCAACATAGGAAAGAAAAGTAATTATTGTTAGCCGAGAGTTTTGTGTTCCAACGACTCCCATTTGAAAATGTAAATTAAATAACCATACTCCCCTTCATAGACTAGCTAGATTCCTTCTTCTATTTTTTTTTTTTCCTTTTTCTTTAGCCTAAGCAGGATAATTTGAGACAGAGAGACATCATTTGAAAGCTACTATCTGTAAACATTACCAAATTTGACATTTGGAATGCTGACGAAGCAGAAAATGGAATTAAAACTTGCATTGAAAGCTTAAAACTAGTTTTTAAGTTTCTTTACAAATGCAACTCTGTTGAGTGTGTGAAGCCTAATTGCCCTGGTGAGTGGCGAGTGAAATTCAGAAACGGCTCTCACATTGAGAGGGAACCATTATAGATCTTGTATGCAATTTCTTGTCTATCTTTTTGTATTATTGCTCTATTAATGAAGATTGGGACATTAGTCGTAACAAAGCGACCGAGAATTAGGCGTTGTGAATTAATTAATTAAACAAGTGTAGCATAATATAATAATTTCACAAACTGTACCTCACACCTGTTAAAGTTCCACACTGATTGACATTTTCATAATACCGTATAGATGATTTGCTCTAACACTAAAATTCGCACCAAGAAAACAGGAGGAAATTACAGGACGGACTATAAGCAAATGAGAAAATTTAGACACTAAATTAGAACAACCAGATTTTGAGATTATAACAAGAATCAATAAAAATGAAAAGAAAGAAACATTTACGTGAGCCAGATCCACTGCATGGGAAGCATGGCTGAGTGTTCTCCCGCTTCGCCTGCAGCATTATTAAGCCGCATTCTTAAACTCATGAACATAAAAAAAATAAGAAAATAAATTAAGACCGTCATTTTTCCACCCCTCCAGAATACATATAAAAGTTAAATATACTCACAGCATTATCAATTTGGGTTTCAAAAAAGACAGGGATGCCTATACCGACTGCAACACTAACGACCCCAACAGATATTGCCACTATCTGTAAATTACAAATTTTCTAAATTAATTACTCTTCCTAAAAAATAATTAGATTCTAGAGAAGAAGAAGAAGAAGAAGAAGAAGAAGAAGAACCGAGTTCTGATCAAGATCTGCTCTAACGCATGGATAAGACGACGGTGACCGTTGATTTCTTCCAAACTTCTTGGAATGGAAAAAAGAAGAAGAATTGGGGGTGGAAAGCTTTAGAGGGCAAGAGAGAAATGGAGAGTGTAAGCGTGGAAGTAAGGAAGACATTAACATTTTTTTTAGTTATAGAAGGTTACAATTATGGTCGGTTAGTGTTGAGGTTTCTTCTAGACGAAGAGGAACGGACAAGGACTTAGAAGATTGTGAAATAGAGGGTGGTCATGAGAGCTTGGTAACCATTGGAGTGAGGCAATACCCACCAAAAATAGAATGATTGGGAAATTTGAAGAAGCAGAGGAGAGGGGACAAGTTGTGGATTTGGGGATATGTGCAGCCTCCTGGCTTTTAGCCACCACCAGACGGTCGGACGAGTATTGCCTACCACAAAACGGTTGTTCCTCCACGTGGCTTTGCCTTCGGTGGACTCTTTGGGCTGATGGCTCCGGCCCTGTGCTTCAAGTGTCCAGCCAATCTACCTCCAATGGGCTGGCCCAACTTTAAAAAAATCCCTATTTGGACGACTTGTTGGATTTTTTTGAGTTAGATTTGAATTGAATTGAATTTTACCTTTGTTTGATGAGGTATTTAAATTATTAGAGTTAAAAAATATAAAAACTTAAAATGTTTTCAAAATATAAATATTAATATGGAGTTTATTTCGTTTGTTTAGAAATCTTATGCAATTTATATATATAAAAAAAATGATTCTTTTAACCTCTAATTACACAATTATGAAAGGTTAAAAATCTAAAGTAATAAAGAATGACAAAAAAAAACATAAACATATATATATTTGAAATATTTTTTTCACAATTTTTTCATCATTTTTTTTGTTGGGAAATATTAAAACTACTGCATCAGTAAACAAACCAAATATATATATATATATATGCTATGCTGGCTGTGGGTATATATAATTAGCAGTGATTTAACATCCAACTTAATTATAAGATATGTAATTCGGATTCTCATCCTTCAAAAAAAAAAAACAAAAAAACAAAAGAAAGAAAGAAAAAAAGTGAAAAAAGACTTTTTTGCTCGGGTACTATTCTCAAATGGCAAAAGGAGGAACAGAGAATCATCATTTACTTATGACTAACTAAGGGATTTACCTCAATATTTTTAGAAATATAAGATGGATACTCAGTATTTCTATTAAACACAAAGGAACTTTTGTTATCATTTGAAAAGGTTTACATACAAAAATATTAGAGAACTTTCGAATTGCAATCATTTCTACATTATCACAATGGCAATCATGTTTATTAAACATTTACAGAAAAAAGATTAAAGAATAAGTCATGTTGACCTTTTACCATTATGGAGAAAATGAAACAGAACATCAATCTTAGCCCAGATTTCCAAAGCTAGAGTTTTGCACTCAAACAGTCTAGAACTGTGCAAATGGATCACCCAAAGTCATTGCAGCCCAATTTGACGACAAATGATAGTTGGGTGAATGCACCTCAATATTATGCTTGCCATTTGCAATTATTTTGACTTGTAAACTCGGTAACATTTTGCCACTCACATGTTTGCTCACACATCTTTCATATTCTTCATCATTTTGGTAATTTGGAAGAGTAGTACTAGGATTATCAATTATAATCGTAAATTTTTTAGTACCAATTCACGTAACATTAAGTTGTCGTCATTTATGTGATACATTAAGTTATCATCATTTATGTGATAGATACTTTTAATTAATATAACAATCATATCATATGATTAAAAAAATGACAATTCACATATCACGTAAAATGATATTAAAAAGTTGAAATTAAAGTTGGTGTCGTTAATATTTGTTAATTCGGAAACCTGAATTATGTTTAGAGCCCTTTTCAATATCTCTTATGGCAAAATTCTTCTAAGTCGTTGTTATTGTTTTTCTACGCTCTTTGTTTCCTTCTTTAACATAATGTTCCATTACGAGTTTGTTGTGAAAGGTACTGGATAACAGAGCTAAAAACCTTCATTCTGTGCTAATAAAAAGTTGTTAATTTCTTTAATTAGATTGCTTAGACTTACTCTGGAATCCAGTGAGACTATTGATTGAAGTTGAACCCAAATGTACCCAAATGTTCTGTTTACGCATTGAATGGTTTTTAAATAAAATGAAAGATCAACAGATTTGGATAGTAATCGGATAATCAATATTTTTCCCAATCATCATATTGTCGTTCTTCGTCAAAAATGATAAATTTGATTATTTACTCTGCCACCAACATATCTTTGTTTTTTAGTGAAAATGTTTAACCAACCAAAATATTTCCCAATCGTAATGCATATTTATATGTAGAAATTTTGATTTATAAGAAAAAGGTTGCAAAAAGGGGAATGATAATAGACACATTATCTAAAACTGGGTGGTGGAGAATTTTTGTTTGGACAAAATAACTAATCCAAAGATTTGCAAACGTGTAATGGGCGTATCTGGTAAAGTAATATGTATGACGGTGACTTGGTCTATATTTTGAATCAATACCAAAGATGTAGAAACATGAAACGTGACATTATTGAAAGCATAACGGTAAAAGAATCCCAAAGAAAATGCCCCTTAAATTCCTTTTGTATTGTAACATTTACATAGGACAATAAAAATGGTACTAGTGATTAGATTAACTTTAGTAATAATATAAATAATATGGTTCAACTCTGTGTTCTTTTAGTTTTATCTCATTTTATATCCATTTATAATACCACAATGCATCAAATAAATTGTCAAATCAATTAAAAAATCATATCAAATCAATTTAAAATATCTTATTAGTTATCAATTACTATAATATTGTGGGGTAACACGAATGATTAGATAGAAAAAAGGAGATATACGAGTCAAATCAAATATAATAGTAACTAAAAAATTTGGAGTGGCTCATTATTTGGTGCTCTATTTTTTTTTTTTTTTTTTTTAAGGTTGGTGCTCTATTATTATTGGCATGGTCATTTGTTTTTTTCTGAGAGAATTTTTAATGAAGCATTCATAATAGATTATTAGTTTTACCTTTTTTCCCCCTTTCCTTTTGAAGTAATACTCTTAAGGAATTTCAAATTTGTACGTTAATTGCTTTTACGAAGATAGGAATCTATCTGAAGTTACAATTAAGACTGTGTTAGGAAATTTCCCAAACAGTCTGCTTAGTCAACTGTGTGAATGCCAATTAGCAGCCGGAGCACCACATTATTAGTGAGTAATAATTATGACCAAGTCATTAATTAGGTCCCAAATCCTTAACCTAACGGCTAGTTTTTTTTTTTTTTTTTTTTTTTATAATTACATTGGTCATTAATTAGTCAGGAAAAAGCAAAGATAAAATAAAAGTTGGACAGTAACAAACACGTCACACAAAGGTTAAGTTAAAGCTAAACAAGGAAGTTGTTGAAGAATCAAAGGTCGAGAAAGGTGAGTGGCCTGCTTTGGGTGAGTGGATGGGGTAAAGACGTTGAGAGGGACGTCCGAACAAACCGATATAATTAACAAGCACATGATCGAATGACATATGTGGGTGTGGGACCATGGGACACTTTTGTAACTGCATAGTGTCCCATATTTCTCACAAAATAGTCGGCCTCCGTTGGGTGTTATAATTGAAGTTAAAATTTTTAAGTTTAAGTTTATTGATTTTTTAAAAATTAATTATAATTTTTATTGATTTTTTTAAAAAAAGATAAAAATTGATATGAAAATTTTAAGTTTGAGTACCAAATGGAGCATGAGTGTTTGATGGTGAAAAAAAAAGATTAAAAACTAATATATATATATATATATGTGTGTGTGTGTGTGTTTATGAAGCAATATTAAACATCCCGCTTCAATTCAGTCGGATATATAAAACATTTTCCATATATGTCTTGTTTAGAAGCGAAGCCTGAAGATTTACGTTATTATTTGGATAATCTACCGTTTAAGGTTTACTGTTTGGAATTTTCGACTAAAATGCATTTTGGTCGTTATTTAAAAGAGTTGTTAAAAACACAAACAAAAATTTCATTTTCTCAAGGTAACTTGGCCATTTGAAACTCAAAAATAAACCTCCCATGTTTTGTGAAATCTCTCTAAGTCATCTTGAGAGAGAGCTTCCAAGCAGGTGTAAAGGTTGCTTCTTGTGTAAAAAGTCAAAAATAAAAAATAAAATAAAATAAAATGTGAGGAAAAATGCCCATCACAGCCCATATTATATAAATATATATATATATATATAAACATAAATTGTTCACCTTTAAGAAACGTAGAATCCAAGGCTTTGGAAACCTCCCCCACCTCCACATGGCTTCTTCTTCTATCTTTTTCTTGCGCTTCTTCCCCTTTTCTGTTTCCTCGCTTAATTGGGGTCCCTTGTGGCTTTCTGGATAGAGCGTTGCTGTTTCGTAGCCTTTATTCTTTTCATATAATTTTTTTATGATTTCATTTCCTCTTTGGTTTCTTTTCTCTTTATTCTAGTTGACACTAAAACACGAATTCTTATCTCGTCGATTGGGTATGATACTAAGAAGCAAGGAAAACAACTATATATAACACCGAGGAGAATTCTAAAATAACCTTAAAAATAATAATAATAAATTTAATAAAAATCCTTTATAGTCATACAGTTTTTGATGATAAGATCACAGTAAATTAAAAAAAATAATATGATACTTAACAAAACTTTATAAAGATCTCATAATTAAAAAATTGTATTTAATTATTTTTTCTAGTCCTCTTTCAAAGGAACTCTATTAATGCTAATTGTCGTAAGGTTTAAGGGCCCGTTTGACATACATACTCAATTTAAACTAAACTGTATTTTTTTATCAAGTTTTTTATCTTTTCTGAAAAATTTTTTATTTTTCTGAAAAAGTCAACAAAAATTACTATTCAAACTTAAAAATCTCAATTCAAACTCAACTCATTCACCAAATACCCTTGAGTCTGTTAGAAAGGAAATTCGTGGTACTTCTCGGACATGACAACTAAGATGAAAATATGTACTTTGCCACGGAGGAACCTACTGTGGCAGAAAGCCTTCCCAAGGCTGACTGCCTATGCCAAATGCTCCTTTCTTTGGAACTAGTAGTTAGTCTTGCCTATGAAAATAGAATAGTAAAACAAGATTCCTGTAGACCGTGAAAAAACTTTCATCTGATGCGCATATCTCTGTATAGAAACCAGGACTTTAGCTTAATGAACCAAACAAAAATCACTTCTCATTTTAGAACAATAATGATTTTCATCTCGAAACAAAACCTACAACCAAACATGCTAAAAAATAAACTAATTATGAGGATCACGGACAGGTGACAAAACATAGTGATTTTGCATGTTGGAATTTCCAATACATTAACATATCATGTCAACACGCTGATCAGTAGAGGGCACTGATCAAAATACTACAATATTATATAGTTACCTTCTAATTTGCATTAAAGAAAGCGGTAGGTAGAGTACGTACGTAGCTCTCTTTTGTATAATTATGCACTATGGCTCACCCAAAATCATCGTAAATATTTTTTAGTGGACCACGTAAATAGTCCGCTCATTGACGTTTCAACTTTTTTAATTGTGGGTTCATTGAAGAAAAAGGAAATAAAATAAAGAAGCCAAAAGAAAGCTACACTTGGTGGATATATTGCTAATGTCATTGGCAACTAAAAATATATAAAAAATATATAATATAATAAATGATAAAAAAAAATAATGCCATTGGCTGTGGCGTGATAAACGGCATCTAATTGTTCCCAGCTCCAAAAAAAAAAAAAAAAACAAAAACAAAAACAAAAACTCTTAACTGTTTGCTAATGCTTTACTTCTAGAATGGTTGTAAAGGAATCTTATTTCATCTTATTCTTTCACCTTTCTTTATCTTTTGGTCGGAATATAACACTCTGGAGAAGCAAAAACTATCCAATTTCTCTCCTACATTTTGTAAGGCCTACCAAAGAGAAAGGGTACAATATTATAGGTGGTCCCATAATAAAAAAGAAAGAAAAAAGCAAAAAAAAAAAAAAAACCTCAAATTATACCCTTTCATTGGCTCCGAATCTCATTAGTTTGTGATTTTATTAATTTGGCAAACTGAAACCTACGTGGTTCAACAAAGCCAGCCTCCAATCCAACCAAAAAAAAAAAAAAAAACATAAAGATTCTTTCGTAAGTCCTTAATTTAAGTTTTCATGTGAGAATGAGATTGTGATTGTGATTGTGATTGTGAGTTGAGCGATCACAAAAGAAAATGAGACTGATAAAAAAGTATCAAGATAAGTATAGGATTCAATTATTAAGCTCTCTACACAAACATAGTACTCTCAACTTCTAGTATCATGATGTCATATTGCAATAATGATTACACTAGTAGTGAACAATTACTGTTTGGAAATATTTCCATGTCATTTTTTTGTTTGTTTAATCACATACCAAAAGCAATGCAAATAGTTAAATAAAAAATTAGTGATAATGATAGACAAATACAAAAATACTGTATAATTTGTGTATATATATATATATATATTTTTTTTTTTTGAATTTAGAAGATTCAAACTCTATCACATATATTTTATGATAGATTATGAAATTGACGTTAGATTATATCTATAATATAAGTGTATTGGCAAAAAAATAGTTAAATAAAATAAATATTTATGGGAAAGAGTATTTTTAAAAAATATTTGAGATAAATAACAAATACAGGGGAAGTAATTTATTCATGAAGTATATTTACAGTAAAATTACATTAAAAATATTTTCGTAAATAAATTATTCATTGTAAATTTACTATATACTTTTTTTTTTCTGAGAAATAAATTTACTTTATATTAAATATAGAAATATGGTAACAAAAAAATTTTGAAATAGGCCATATTGTAAATATTTATTTTAGAAATTTTTTAAAGGTGACTTATTTGTTGCAAATTTTGAAGTGTTATTCTATGTGCGCATATATATATATGTGATAGATCGAGTAGACATCCAACTTTATTGTCGAAAAAGTGTAGAGGAGAGTTTACCGTTATTTTATGTAGACCCTCCTACTCCACAACAAATTAAAAATTTTATTTGGAGTTGTATTTTATAATTTGCTCGTTATCCATTATCCAATTGTCCGTTCGATACTTTGTAGCACGTTATCTAGAGCATATTCTTCTTTGGTTACTTTTACGAAATTACCCTTCCAAAAGTATGAAGAATTTTGTTTCGACATGTTCTACTTGGTGGACCAAACGGTAAAAGCAGCCACCAACCCCAAATTCGCAGAGTTATCATATGTGCACGCCTTGCTTGAGAGTTGAGATTAAAAAACTTCAAAAGAAAACTTAAAAAAAAATCGAAAATGATTTACTCCTAATAAAATAATGGAAAAGTAAAAAAACTAACTTGAGAAAGAAAACTACGAGCCGTCGAATTTAAGATAGACGGTGATTAGGTCGTATGCGCACGGTGTTCCTCTCCACTTTTAGAGAGAGAGAGAGAGAGAGAGAGCCGCGGGGGTTGGGGTGCGGGGGGCAAGAGAAGACACATAATAGCGTGTTTAAAGCTCGCGATAACAATTATTAAAAAAAAAAAAAAACGATAACAAATCAAATCAGACGCCGAAATTTTATTTTTTAATTTGATTTGACAAGAAAGGAAAAAAAAAATCAAAAAGGGCATTTAAACGGCACAATCGGCCAAAGAAAGAGGCCTCGCTTCGCTCGCTTCTCTTCCATTTTCGGTCTCGATAGCCGCCGACATCGGAGCGGATCGTGGTCGTGTTTCGGCGGCGCTGACAACTGTTCCTTCTCCGGAGATCTTCAAAAACTCAATCGGAGACAAATGATTCCTCAGCTTTGCTTTGGTTCTTGAGATTCTCTCTAATTATTTCGATTATTTTGGTTTTCTCGAATTTGAAATCGCCGTCGACAGGTACCGGTCGATTTCCTCTCTTTTTTTCCTTTTTTCTCTCTCGATGATTTTTCTCAAATTTCTCAGTTTCGAAAGTGATTTCATGTAAGAACCGGTGTTTTTACGAATATATACATATACATATATAAATATAAGGATATCTTTATATTAGCGGAATATCTCCTGCCTTTGATATTATGCGAGGTGCTTGTAAATAAGATATTTTCGATTTGATTTTGAAGGTTTTCAAGCGTGTCTTCCTCTTTCGTGCTCTGATTCAACATTGCAAGAGGCTTTATTCGATTTTTGATTTATCATTTTTCTTGCTAGTTTTCAAATGTTTGATAGCGACCGTCTAATTTGGGGATTTTTAAGCTTCGTCTATTGTAATCTCTTGCTATTACAACGTTTCTTTAAAAAATTCCTAGTCCGATAAGATTTTTCCTTGTTTAATAATGTCCTATGAGGAGGTCTGCTTGGATTCTGAGAATTTCACAGGAAGAAAATAAGGAAAAATGCGGCATATATAATATCTGGCTCCGTTGAGCTATTTCCTTTACATGTTGGCAAAAAAGAAGATTGGCATCGTGTTTCCTGTTGTTGTTCTTCGATTTTGGTTGTTTCAATGTAGAAATCTAATTCTATTTCACGTTTTTTGTGTAATGTGATTATAGTCTGTGCTGATTCGATTTCTGTCCTCATACCATGTTTTTCTTGGTTTGAATCAACTATGAAAATACATAGTTAGGTTATCTTTTCGTACTTGTATCAGCAGTTTCGGTTACAAGAAATTTGCTTCGTATGCTGTTGAATTTGACGAAGGATTAATTTCTTTGTGCAGCTATCTATACAAGATGATAGGATCCTTTATAACCAGAGGACTTGTGTATGTGACCAAAAGAGTTGACTTTTTCTTGTTGATTTTCATGGTATATTTCTGTAATGAAAACTTAATTGTTTTCAAATGTTGGCAGAATGGTTCTTGGTTATGCTTATCCAGCTTACGAGTGCTATAAAACTGTTGAAAAGAACAAGCCGGAAATTGAGCAACTTCTCTTTTGGTGTCAGTACTGGTATGTTTTATTGATTGCCTTTTCTGTCACATTTCCATCAATCTTATGGACGATTTTTTATTAGCGTTTCTTTTTTCTTTTTTGGGGGACAGGATTCTGGTGGCATTTTTGACAGTGTGTGAAAGAGCAGGCGATGCTTTCATTTCATGGTAAGAATTTCTATTTTGAATTTGAAGAGATTTGCCTAGAAGTATCTTGTTGTGCTCACTTCCATTGTTAATTTGCTTTTTCATTTTGTTATTTTAACGAAGGGTTCCAATGTATTGTGAAGTTAAGTTGTTGTTCTTCATATACCTGTGGCACCCCAGAATGAAGGTATGAGATCTGGCTTATTGAGCTATGTGATGATGTTTAATACTTGTTTTGCGTGTTTGTTTTCCTTCAAATCTGTTTCGTTTTAGTGATAAATGTTTATCATGTGTCAGGGGACAACTTATGTGTATGATTCCTTCTTTAAACCATATCTTGCAAAGCATGAGAATGATATCGACCGGAACTTGTTGGAACTAAGGACCAGGGCTGGAGACATCGCAGTTTTGTACTGGCAAAGAGCTGCAAGCTATGGCCAGACAAGAGTTTTTGATATATTGCAATATGTCGCTGCACAATCAACACCAAGGCCTCGCCCTCCGGTATTTAATAATGATCATGCCGTTAAACTCATACTATTATCTTTTCGTATTTACACATACCACTTTTAATTGAGCGTTGCCGTGTGTGGAAGAGCAAAAATAAGTCCTTAAAAATTCTTTTTCATCATCCGGTTTCTGATTCTTTAGTTTTCCAATGATTCTTTTCCTATTGAATACTTTTGACTTTTGTTTTGAATTAAATGAATGACCACTAGGTAACCTTGGTTACATATCTTCCCGCCGAGGGTAGTTATAGCAGTACGACAAAAACCATTATGCCTAATATTCCTTAATGGCCCTCAGTAGTTTGTATGCCCATCTGCCTTCTAGTCAATTATGATGTATCCTTTTTGTATAGAACGTTTGATCATTTCATCAACAATTTTAAAAGTGGCTTTGGACAATAGGAACTTAACTTCTAAAGCGGTAATAGCTGTTAACCATATTAACTGCAGGCCTTTTCATTTCATGAAAAGTTGATATTATTGTATCCATCATGTAAGCAATGCCAAAAATGTTGTTGCCATTTCGAATGAATTACTAATATTGTTCTATCTTATGCCGCTACTCACTTCTCATCCACTGAAAAATCTTGATGTTGCGTTGTCGCAGCCACAACAGCAAGGTGGTAGGCCTCGGCAACCTCCATCTCGTCAAAACGCTGCTCCAAATCACCAACCTCCTACAGCACCACCATTGCAACCCGAAGAACCACCATCTCCTACGTCTAGCACATCTTCAAGTCAGTACCAAAAGGAGATAGCAGAAGAGATGGCTTCTCCGGAAGCGTCTAAATCTGCCACCCAAGCTGCAAGTTCAAGCACTCAAAGCCAAGCAGCAAGTTCAAGCACTCAAAGCCAAGCAGCAACTCCCAGTGTTAAAAGCCAAGCGGCAACTTTGAATGCTAAAAACCAAGTTGCAGCTCCCAATGCTAAAAACCAAGCAGCAGGTCCAAACGGTAAAGCTCAAGTGGCAGATCCGGTCACTAAAAATAAAGCAGCAGCTTCAAATGTTCAAAAGCCAACAGCTGCACCCAACAAGTCTATCCAATCAGCGCAATCAGCACCAGCTGAATTGGAACCAATGCAGACTGAGGCAGGGGCTTCTTCATCGGAAACAGAAAATGGAAACCCTCCTCCAAATGAGACTGTCATGGAAGACGCTATTCGGGACACACGTGGTAGGTTTCGGAAAACTCGATCTACAGCAGCTCGTTGAAAGCAGTTGTGTTCCCCATATGTTACTTTGCAAAAAGCTTCCATTTGACGGTAGGTGGTTGATAATGGGTATGGGATTGTTGGTGTAGACCGTTGCTGTAAATCTGTTATCTAGTTTCGATTCTATTTGTTGCTTTATTTTTTTTTTTTTTTAGCATTGTTAGCAGATTTGATCAGGATAAAACTGGAATTTTGGAAAGGTTGATTTCTAGGGTTAGTAGCTAAGATTGCATCAGGCGCTCACCTGTCAACTTCCACAATCGATTATCAAAGGGTAGGTTGAAACAAATCTTTTAACGTTATCCGATTCATGGGCTGTGGCTGAAAATTGGGTCTGGTTTGAATGAATTAAAAATTGAATTTCGACGAAATGTTTTAACGGAAAACCTGTAGTATAGTAATGGACAAATCTTGACTTTATGCTACTGCAGTTTCAAGTCGTTTGAAATGTTCCAAATCAACATCTGAAAAGGATTTGACAAATTTATTCCGTAATTCGTAGTTTCGTTTCATCCCAGTTAGGGGTGGCAATTCGTGTCACATATCGTGTTAGAGTCGTGTCGAATTTTTTTTCCCCTGACCCGAACACGACCCGCAACATAAACACGACACGAACCGAAATTGACATGTGACACAAAATTTGATCCGAAATTGACCCGTAACACAAAATTGACACGAAAAAAAGGAGTCTTGTTCGGGTTCTACGGGTCCAACCCGAACACGACTTTTTTTTTTTTTTTTTTTTCGTGTCAATTTCGGGTGATTTGAAATCAGCCCGCCCCCTATTTTTCCCAACCTGAACCCGTGAAATTCGTGTCGTTTTTTAATCGTGTCATCGTGTCACGACCCGTATTGTCACCCCTAATCCCAATGCAGCTTTTCATATCAATGGACGGATTAATGTTTGAAGCAAACGTTTGTGGGTTAAGATATATATATTTAACTTCTGGAGCTAACATCAGATAGCATCTTTGAAGTAGGATTTTTTTTAATTATTATTATTATTTTATAAAATGATCTTTGTAGTTGGAGTTGGTAGTGAAGTAATATCAAGGAAAATGCTATGTCCAACATTTTTTATATACCCTATTAATAGAGTTCATTTTTTAGATTATTAGATGTGTTTCAACGGCTGAAATTTTACTTGTATATAATAATAACAATGCACATTAGCTCATCATATTATAGATTAAGAAATTAAAAGAAAAAAAAAATTTAAAGATACCCCAACCTTTCCACCGGAACCCCCCCTCGCCGCCAACTTTCCACCGTCACCTCGGCCCCTCGCCTACGGCGATCTCCAAGCATCCACCAGCCCCAGATTTGCGAGATCCCCCCCCCCCCCCCTCGAAAATTGTCTTCTCCAAGGTGACCAAACCCCCAACCCCCCAAACCACCACCAAATGGCTCCCCACAGCCCCCTACCCACCTGGCGAGATTGTCAGACAACAACCACCCACGCCCCGGACCTGCGATCCCCCCCCCCCCCCCCAAAAAAAACTGAAATCAACTTTCCCTAGGCAACCTACACCACCCCCTCCCCCTCCACCGAACCTCGCAACCGCGAAATCGCCATAGATGACAAAATTGCCCCTCAACACCCGCGTGACCTCTGGGTCCCTACCAGCCCCCCATTCCAGGCGACCTTCCGATGTCCCCGGTGACCTTCCACCCCCGCGGCCATGTTCAGGCCTCCACCGATGGCCCTCTTTCGATTTTTACTTTTTTTTAATTTATAATTAAAAATTAATTAAAAAAAAGGTTCAAATTTTTTATTTTTTTCTATGATCCTATATATCAGTGCTTATATTAGTTATCATATACTGTTAATATCTTATCTATTATATTAAATTTCAACGATCTTAAATAAAATTCTATCAATAAGATATATAAAAAGAACTTTATCACATATTTTCCTAATATTAATAATATCAGGAGGCTGAAAAACATGAAAAAAGGGAACCTTGATTATTATAATTATTATTTTAATAAATTTGCTGTTCCAGAAAAAAGAGGACGTCGAAGTTAAATAGAAGACCGAAACGAACAACATAAACGTCAAGTGACTTTGCACGTCAAACATACGTAGGAGGATCACACTATTTCACCAAAACAGATCCTTTTGAAATTAACATATATATATATATATATATATATATATTAAAAAATCCTGATAGAAGTGAAGCTTGGTGGAACTACGATGACTTTGCCAAGCAAATTTGCAATTAAATAAGCGAGTCGAAATCACGTAGTCGCAAATGCCAGCGCTTAAACATTAATTAGTCTACTAATCATGTGTTAACGTCTCTGGCCTATATAATAATATAAAGAAAAATTTTCAAAAATTCCACCTAAACCTTGTCACTAATGTCAAGTAACCCATTGAATTTTAAAAAGTGTATGTTGTGCTTCCTAAACTTTGATAAGTGTGTTATTTTGCCTCCAATGTTAGTTGTTAGTTTTTCCGTTATCTTTTGTGTCAAAATACCCCTGAACTTTGTTTTTATATCAAAATGCAATTTGATTTTTAATATTGTGTTAAACTACCATATGATCTTTAATATTTATATTAAACTACTATATTTATCTTATTTAATTATCTAATATTGTATAATTACCTAATAATCATTAACTTTTTAAAATAGAGAAAAGAGTAACTTGCCTAAATAGTTCCTAAACTCTTACGAAAGTGATGGTTTGATCCTTATTTTTTTAATTTTGGTCAAAATGATCCTAAACTCTCTAAATATTGGTAATCTTAGTCTTTTCCATCCAATTCTATTAAGTTTCTAACGGAAAAGATCATGTGTAGTCAGACAGACACATGATACAGACTTTAGCACCTCAAAATACGCCTTAAAATATGCCTTTACACGCTATCAGCCCGACAGTGGTATTACAGACTTTAGCATTAAAATACGCCTTTACGCTATTTCACTAATCTCAATTGAAAATAATGAAAAACAAAAACAAAAACAAAAAAGTAGTGGAAAAAGGTGAAAGATTATTCCTTGAAGGGGCACCTATGTAAATGTCTAAACTTTGTAGAGTCACTATAGATTAAATTAAGAAAAGAATCATCTGACTGTACAATTGGCATGATGATCAATATGTGAAGCAAAAAATTGGAAGCCCTCTTCATGTTACCTGTATGCAACCTTCTAACTATCTTCATTTTATTCAAAATATGTACGGAGTTTACTTTGTCACTGATCCAGTCTCGAACTATTTTATACAGAATCGTCATTGAAAGGGGCCGTCTGATTGCGTCATTCACTCCTCATTTGCTAAAAAGTCAGCAAGAACAGAAATGGCACGTTATATGCGGGTTTCCTGATTGTAATAAGACCTTCAAACTCTTCCACCTCCAGATTGCAAATCAACGTATAGAAATGCTAGGAAAAAACACTAATGAAACTAAGATTACAGAAATATATTATTACTTACCCCACAGATCCGTAATGCTGACTTCAGGATCTGATCCAAACCAATAATCATCATTTTCCTGAACACCGACATTAGTTAACTGATTAGGTTTCCAAAGAGAGAAGCACTCCGTAAAAAGTAAAAGTACTTGCACATCAAGCCCTTTAAAGATTAAAAAAAAAAGAAAAAAGAAAGTACTTACATCAAAGTTTACAGGAACAATCTTCTGAATTCCAGATGTGTTTGACCCCAATGAGTCGAGGCATTCAGAGGAGATCTTTTGATTACTCTGATGATCTAAAGAGAGCTCTTTGCTGTCCCTTGCAGACGAACTCTTCGAGCTAGTTTGCTCGGTGGTTACTTCCTCATGTTGGCCTTGTAATTTGCTACAGGCATCAATAATATATACCATTACACAAGTACATGCACGTATGAAAAAAGAAAACGCCAGGGTAGAAGTCCTAAAAATCTGTCAGAACTTCCGTTTACATCATTTTGGGGAACATGTATACGAGTTCATGTAAGAAAGAAGATACCTCAACAGGTACAAATCGATCGGCCCCCTGGAGCTTCTAACAATTATTTTATATTGCCTTTGGGGAAAACTGATATCCTGCTCATTATAAGAAAACAACCAATAAGGTCTTGTAATGCATTACAAAAATGTACACACATTTGGCCATGCAACCTACTGCATCGGGATCAGGAACTTCGATATAACTTGCTTGTGGAGCCTTTATTGCAATGACTGTCTGATTCTGTACGCAATAACAATGACAACCAAAGAGTGAGATAATAGATCATTTGACAATCAATTCAACAATAAGGATACGCAAAGTTGGATACAAGAAAATTGCAAGGAAAACATCTGAGTTTCAGAGAACAATAACCTGAAAGCATGGAAGAGTCAAAATATCGTCCTCCGTTAGAAATAGGTACCTAAAGTCGAATAGGCAATATGAAGAAAACACAGAAAACGATTCGCGGTAGCAACATAAAAACATGAGGAATTTAGAATGTACTTTTTACAGTTTTCATCCTCCCCAAGGCCCCTTAGACGATCTTGCTTATCCCTGACATTGAAAACGCAATGACGAGAGCTCAAAACACATTGAGATATCAAATATCAGGAATTGTCTCTTGCAAATCCTATGGAACCAACCTTATAGCCTCATCAAGCCTGTATTCGTCCGCATATAAACTTTCAACTTCGGCCTGAAACAAAACTAGACCATGTAAGTGTATTGACAAAGAATTCAAATTATTGTATCAAGTTTCTTCCAACCAGTTCTATTCAGTCTCATACAATTCAAAGCTTCAAGCAGAAATTGGTGCAACCTTCTGTCAAGTCTTATGCACTGCAACAGTAAATGTATATTCCCACAACCAGCCTGCTAATGTAAATCTTCTGTCTAATTTTATTCGAATTGGATTTCTTTCTTAGTCAGCCCTATTATAGAGAAATAGGAAAAAATATATATATATATCTACAACCAAAATTTTTAGCCAATAAAAGTAGAAACAGCAATGTATGGCTTGTTCTATGTTCACATTGCATGACTTAAAAACATGAAGACCTTTAAGGCAAAATCCAGGGAAAGGTAATGACATAAATGATACGTGTCATTGATTAAAACGTTCAACAAGTTACATGTACCTTTATACTTGCAATCTGGTCATTCAGTTCACTTGGCCCCCATCTATCGCATCCCCTGTTTATTTGTAACATTTAATTGCTATATAAATTAAAAAATTGCAAATAAAGCATGTAGAAAAAATCATTTGATTTACTTCCAACGAATATGGTTCTTGGAAGTTTTCTCTATCAATCCTATCCCTTCGAGAACATTTGTAATATCATATATCCTTCTCTTTTGCACCTACGATCACAACAAAATATAGACCACAAAAACAAGTGAAAATATGAAATAAGCAAGCAATCAAACAATCTGGAAGGGCAATTTGGATTCTCACATAGGAAACTATAATAGTATCCTATTTACCTCTAAGACGTCTGCCGTACGGTTCAGGTCAAGAGTTCGATCCTCAGCTTCTAGAATCAAATTGACAAATTTCTTTGTTAACAAGCCTGTGAATGACACGTTACATGTCTGATTAATCTTGATAACGAAACCATACAAAAAGAACATGTATACAAGAAAATACTTCACCATTAATATAAGAGGCATTTGGAATCGGCTAAAACCTTTATAATCTAATCTTACCTAAAGAACTATCGTAACGGCAATTATTTGGCGGAATCAGTCCATTAAGACACTCAACTTTTACTCTCTGAGATCCAATTTTGGTATGTTTTGTAACCTTTGACTTAATATTATACTTTTGATCATTAACTTTGTTGCTTTGTTCTGCTACAGCTAGGCCACTGATCTGAACCTCGTATACTTCTTTCAGTTGTGCCAACTACAAGGAATATCATTCGCATTAAACGTAAGATGTAATGCCCCCAAAAAGAAATGATAAAAAAAAGGCAATTATTTGTGAAATAATTTACTTAAAAAAAATTACACGATGTCAAAACAGTCATTTCAATTTTGAATAGAAGAGTGCCAAACAGCAGTAGCATAAACACTAAACATGAAAAATTATAAACTAAATGTGTAGTTCTAGGAAGGAAAAATGGTTGTCATTTGTCAAGCAAACTTACAGATCCGATTATCCGAAAAGAAAAGTAGTGCATAAATAAATCCAAAAGATTAAATCATAGATCACTGGATTCCATCTTTTTGGTGTATAATGGATTGCTCATTAACTGTTTGCTATTCAGCCAAACAGGGCCAAATCGGACTACTTAGAATCGGATTCGATTCCTGATTTACCAATTTGACAAGTTAATAAATCAGGAAAACACAAAACATGCTTCGAAAAGGAAAATCAACTACTATGCAACGAAATTTTGACCAAACAATTATCGAATACTGAATAGTCAAGTTACAGAGAAAGCATAACCACCATTAACCATTAACCAAATCAGACATCAAGAAGCAACAGAGCTACTGAACCCTTCGAAAAATCAAACTGAACGACTGAGAAATTATATTTGAAAATTCGAAAGCCTATGGCAGACGATAATGAAGGAGGAGGAGAAAAAAAAAAAAAGCAAAAGCAAAAGCATAACCAAAAACGACAAAAAAAAAATCATGAAAAAGAAGAAATCGATGATCGGCGGCAAGTAACAGTCACCGGAAGAGTAGAAGAAGAAGAAGAAGAGCGCACCTGAGAGGCGTCGGGGAAATCAGAGAGGCGGTGTTGGCTGTGGTCGGAAGGAGGAGGAGGAGGAGAAGCGACGTAGTGAGGTCTGAGAGGAAAAGAGGAAGAAGAAGAAGAAGGGAAGAGGTGAGGATTGGAAGGAGAAGAGGAATGGTGGTGAGAATGAGAATGAGAATGCAGAAGCTGGAATTGGAAGCCATGAGCGGGGCTCGGATCCATCATAAGGGCGGAGAGAGAGTGAGCGAGAGGAGAGAGAGGGGGGGTTTGTTTTGAGTGTTGGAGGGAAAGGTGTGATCGCGAGTATGTGAGAGAGAGTGGGGCTTGTTTTTTGAGTATTTATGTATGTGCGAAGCGGCGAGGAGAGGCTCCACAGTCTTCAAAACGCAAAACACATCGCCCGCCATGATGGGCCGGCTCAGTGTGTTATAAATTTCCGGGTCGGTTCGGTTTGGGGAATTTGTTGATTAATGATTAATATCGGGCCAGGTCCGGTTTCCACGACTTTGGATAATTGGATGCCTCCTCACCTTGGTACGACATGTCGTCTATACTTAAACGACATTTAACGTTTGACTTTTTTTGTAGCCGAAAGTTTTTTATTTTTTAAGTGAATATGTTTCATATATGAAAAGAAAATATCAACACAAGTGAATAATCGTTCTACCAGTTTATGATTTTGTAGTAGTTGATAGTTATTTAAGTACGATTTTCATATTTTTCAGGAGACACTTTGTAAGTAACAATAGTAGTATAGAAACTTAACGTATTTTTTGTTACTAATTAAAAAAAAAATTAAAATGTGATTGCACCCTGATCTAGTGACAGCATTAATCCCACACTCATCTCAATATTAAAGTCTTGACAAAATTTAAAGGATAGGTGAGGGCTTAAGCCTCGACCTATCCTTCAAAGTGTGTTTATAATAATTATTTTATTTTTATTTTTATTACTATTATTATTGATAATAACAATAAACAAAATTTAAAGGATAGATGAGGAAGCCATCACCTCTGTTAATAGGTTTGTTCAAGGTGGTTGAACTATAATTGGGGAAGGGCGCGAATTTAAATAAAAAATTTTGGATCAAAAAATTTTTTTTTTTTACGTTTTATTTTCTTTTATATTGTTGTATCTTTTATCTTTTTTTTTTAAAATATATTTCTCTTTTTTTTTTCCCTTTATATATAAATTCGCGAGTAGTGTAGTGCTTTCTTTGAGATATCAAGTTTGAAAAATTAACTTTCAAAAAAGAATTATTAATGCACTTAAAAGTCAAAATTCAATTTGGTTACAGGCATAGCCTAATAATAATATCAAATCTAACTTCACCAAAAGGGGTAGAGTTTGAATCTACTCTACCCAAGTTAAAAAAAAAAAAAAAAGTCAAAATTTAAGGTATAGTTAAAATATTTAAAATCAAACATGAAAAATAAGTATACGTTCAAAGGTTTAAATGCGAGGACACTAGGAAAAAAAAACTATGTAAAAACTGAAATTAAAAAAAATCAGGGGGATAATTTTTACCTCTCTTTTGTTTACAAGTAATAAATTAACTAAAGGAATCACTGCATTTTGGATGTTTTCAAAGCTATATCTCTGAATTTTGAATTCATATTAAATTTATATATTTTCTAACCCAACAACTGATTTTGAGACTTCTCTTGCAATTCACTGGCAATGTTGTAGGTAAGTTTTGTTTTTTTTTGTTTTGTTTAGTTTCTTTTATGAATATTAAAAAATAGTACAGCCGTTTTTTAAATAGGATTTTATTTGAATATTACGTTTTGAAATATTCTTTGGGTGTAATTAACTTAAACTTCCCTAAAAAATTAAAGTTAAAATTTGTAAAACATATTAGTAGAGACACAACAAAAAAAAAAAATTAAATGAATAAGCACAAAAATTTTAAAAAGGAATAATTATACATACTTATTTCACCCCACGAATCTTATAGAGGAAGAGAGAATAATTTTGAAGGAGAATTGAACGAAGAAAGAAGAAGAGATATATAGGGTTTAACGTTTTTTTCCTTTTATTAAAAAAAAAAAAATCCTCCAATGCTGGCAAGTTGCACCTTTCTTTTCTTCCAAAAAAAAAAAAAATTTTATGGGGATCCCTGAGGATAAATTAGGATGCGAGATATTCTTTTGAAGGAAAATCAGAATGTGCGATTTGTCATTTGAATTTTGAATAGCCAAATTACGGAAATCTGTCAAAAAAAAATTTAATTATGATAATTATCTGAAAGTGAAAATTTTCCAATTTAATTAACGTGGAAACGAAAGAATGTTACAATTCCTACGTTAAACCAAACTTCTCTTATTTTTAATGAACTCACCGAAAATTGCGTACAAATTTACCCAAAAATTGCCATTACTTTAGGGATCTGAAATATTACTTGGCCAAGTTTTATAAGGATTTGATTCGGTTCTCAAAATGATTTTTAACAAAATTGTCATTCTAAGATTTTTAGAGAGCAAAAAATCATATCTTTAAAAATAGTAAATTCAATATTAGGGAAAAAAAAGTATTCCAAAATAACAGAATTCCATTAAAAGCAAGGAAGTTTTCCTAGTTTTGATTAGCCAGAAAAAAAAAAAAAAAAAACTAAAAAAGCCGTGCACATAACACAAATTACACAGCCAAAAACTAGCTAGAGAAATAAAATTGCCTTTTTGTTTTTCAATTCAATTAGCCTCATTGTCCAAAAGGATGCAGCCACGATCAGGAGGATTAAAAAGGAGTAAAAGCAATGATGATGAACATTCCATTAGTCATCCTTGTTTTCCTGATGATCTGATGATGCGAGCAATCCTTCCAAGATTGCCAATGGAATCTCTGAGGAGGTTCAAGTGCGTATCGAAACGATGGCACCGTCTCATCACCATAGTCTCCCTCCTTCGCCGCCACCACGGCACCTACAAAGCAATCTCCGTGGTGCTTTCGAAATACACGAGGGGCAACAAGATCAATAGAATGTTTTTGCTTCTTGATGAATTAAATTCTGAGAAGTGGAACATAAGTTATGTCATGAAGAGAGCCTTTTCAGGGTGGGTGCAACATCAAAATCGTGGGAATTTCCGATGGTTTGGTCTGCCTCACTCAGATCAATGAGTATAACCGAGCGGATTTTGTCTTTTGGAATCCGGCGACATGAGAATTGATCAGGAACCTCCCACAACCGGCCTCTCTCAGTTTTTAGTCCTCTAGTACCTGTTGCTTGGGCTTTCGGATTCAATAATGAGGACACTATTAGTACTAGTGCTAGGGAGTTTAAGGTGGTTGTTATTATGACTACTACACTTGGTTCTAGGTCGACAAAGGTGCATTATGCCCTCCTATATGCGAAAAGGAGCAATTCTTGGAAACAATTGAGATGCCTTAATGTAGACTACGGTTTTTTTGAGAGCAAGGCAGTGGCAATGGCAGTGGCGGAGAATCGGGCTTTTTACTGGAAGACCAACAATTGCATTTTGTCGTTCAGTCTGCGTGATGAGAAGTTTACGGACATTAATTTACCAGATCATAAGCTGGATTACGGTATGCATTCGATCTATGATTATCGCCTCACAAAGTGGCAGGGAACACTAGCTTTGCTTGCAACCTCAAGGCACGGAGACAATGAGTTTTGGCAGTTGAGTTATGGTTTAGCTGATCAGCGAAGAAAAAATTGAAAGTAAGTTATTTGAGAAAGATTAAGTTACTAGTTTATGGTTTCTAGTTTGCTTTGGACTAGTTTTAGTCTTTGTTTCTTTAGTTTTCTTATTTCAGTTTAGTGTTTATGATTTCCAGTAGCTCATTCAAGTATGTTCTCAGATTCACTATAAATTTCCTTTTGTAATGTCAAAGTGTTTACGTTCAAGAATGACTTCAAGGAATTTGTCTGTGGGTTTGAATAGAAAGTTTGTTTTGTTCAAATGCAAATTTTCTTCAAGAAAAATGCTGTAGAAAAAAAAAAAAAAAAGAAAAAGAATTGTAGTTTAAACTCATGAAACAAACGGCATTTTAGTGACACAATCATCCTTTTGAAGTGATGCAAAATTATCATCCCCAACATAGACAAAGGGGCATCAACATAGTAATGTGCTGAAGACGTTATGACAATGGCAGCACTACTTGGAGGGCAGATCGCGGTGATTTTAGTGTAAATCTAGTAAAACACCAGTTGACAACACGGAGAGTGGATAAGGGGACTAGGTTGTTACAGGTCGAACCTTGTTTTGAGTTCTTTCGCTTCCGTGGAGTGTGTGGGGATGAATTTCTGGTCAGAGAGGACGACGTTGGTTTATTCAGTTGGATGATGACATTGTACAACGTTGGTTTAAGAAAGATGAAGTTCACAGTTTTCACTCTTAGCTACTAGTTTTTGAGTTCCCATTTGATGTTTATTTTATGCTTCTTGTTTTCACGGCTTCTCAAGTTTAGTTACCTGTTTAATTACATTGCAGCTGTTTTGATTTTGCATGTTTTCCATGTAAAGATTATGTTACGATGATGCCTTTTTTTTTTTTTAATGACATTTTCAGTTTGATTAATTAAATAAATTGAATTTTTTTTTTACATATATTGCATACTTGGATCTCTGACAATAATTACGTTGTGAGAGAACATTTTGAAGGAATGTTGAATTTTGAATGGCCAAATCATAGAAATCATTCACATTACAAATGTGAGAACAAAAGTTGATAGGTCATCACGGAAGCCGCCGCGCTCTCCGTGGTGCTTTCAAAATACACAAGGGGAAACAAGAATGGGATGTTTTTGCTTCTTGATGAATCAAAGGTAGTGGAGTGGGGACTTAAATTCAGTCATGCACAGAACCTGCTTGGGGTGGCCCATCAAAATTGTGGGACTTTCCAATGGTTTGGTTTGCCTCACTCGGCACTTTCCGCTCTTTCAGATGAACCGCCTAAATTTTGACCTACGGAACCCAGCAACAAGAGATCTCGATCTTCAAGCCGACCTCTCTTTTTAACTCACTGCAACTACCGACTCCCCCGACTCCGCTAGGATGTCCAGATTACCTTGACTCTTTTCAAGTACCTGTTGCATCGGCTTTTTGATCCGAGGAGGTGGACATCAAGTACTAGTACTACTGTACTAGGAACTTGAAGTTGGTTGTTTATTCTGAAAAGTAGGAGTATGTTTTCCTAGATGTCGGTATATCATGCGCAACTATATTCCGTACAAAGCTAAAGTGCGTTAGCACATGCGCAACTATATTCCGTACAAAGCCTAAAGTGGCGTTTAACACCGTGATTTGGCTCTTAAAATTGCATTTCAATTTTTATCTTATTTGTGAAATGTCAATTTCAATTTCATTATACACAATTACTTTTATAGTTTTATAACTCAAACTTTAACGACTCATAACTTTACTTATAAATTTAAATGAAATGATTTTTTTTTTTTTCAAATTGCTTAGAATTTTAAAAAATATGAAACAAACTTCATATATGATTTTTTTTTTCCGATCATATTTTAAGTTTTTAAACTTTTTAATTTCAGCAATTGAAATACCATACCAAAAGCACAATTCAATTCAAACTAAAATTCTACGATCCAAACCCTTACAACAAATGCATGCCAAGAGAAATTCACCATCGAAGGTGACTCTGCACAAACACGAAGATATCAACCAAATTCAAAGATAAAAACTTACGAAGTTAAAACTCAATCTTCGGTTTTGCATGAATGACATACACAAGTATATATCCTACCGACGGGTCGGATTATTTTGCAAATTATTAAAAGTTTACAACCGAAAATATTTAACACTGGAATCAATCAAAAACAAAATTCGTCAACGGCCACGGTATTTATCTGAAAATAACCACAAATTCATAGATATTGACGCAAATGTAACATAACTTGCATTAGGCCAGCAAACTATATAAGATTAATTTATCATTAAAATACATACGTTACACAAAAATTAGACTGCAACCCCACAACAGAAAAAATGTTGTAGCAGTTGCACGTTTGCTAAATAATAAATAACGAAAACTTAAAAACACCAAAATAACCGGCACGAACTAATTTCTTTAGAGACGGAAACTACACGTTGCAAATTTTAGTGCCGCTGAGAATGTATCCACCAAATGCACTCATTTGCATGCAAGGGTGAGTTCTTGAAGGAAGGACCTGCATAAATCAGAATATTTTAAGGACATTAATTTCATCTTCAATTTCTCAAGAACGAACCTCCAGAAAACAACAAAGAAAATGCCCAAAAAAATAAAATATTCAAACTAGACCAATCAAACCAGTCATTTGTCAGAACCCGCTCATGAATAAAACAAGATACATTGACAAAACATTTTTTACCAGGCACATCTGAGCTCACATTTGAAACCAAATTGCAAATAATATAAATCACCAAATAAAGGAGCAAAGATAAAACCTGATATTCGCGTAACCAAGGTTCTGAAATTTGCATGCCAATTGCCATTTTCCCATGCTGTAGATTGTGCATGCAGTTCGCAAGAGGCTGGATTCAAAAAACATAATAGTTATGTCACGGATCTACTATCAAATCCAATCACAAACAGATAACAGAGTGCTGGTTGGCACTTGACTCAGTTGAAGGCTAATTTACTTCAACTGCCACCAACTCCAAATCTCATATTTCATGACTAATCAGATTAATAAAATTTTCTTCACCGGATAAATCAAAATCATATTATGGAGCTGTGAGAAGAATTTTTGGTACATAAATCAATTTTTCAAAAGGGTCTCCTAGGGAGGATAAGGGATAGTATAAGAATGCGGTATTGGAAACACTAAAGACGTTGGCCAAACTTACAAAATATTTCACTTCAAAACTTAAAATGGTATTATAGAAGGAGATGCAACATGAATTTTTTGTTAAACTATTTTTTATAGAGGAGATAATATTAGTCTTATTAAAGAAACATAGTGTTTGAATGAGATTAAACTTAAACTATAACTTATGTAAGTTCAACGGAGGATAATAAAAATGCAGTCTGCAAACAATAAATTTGCTAGCGTCAGTAATTTGAAGGCAAATGACCTGAAGGAACTGGTGATAAATTGCAAAAGGCGCTGAACTCGACAGAAGTGGCAAGAGATCTTTAACTAAAGTCCAAGCATCCAGATCTGGTGCAGCGACTACTAGACTGCACAAAGAGATCCGATTAAATAAGTAATCAACGACGCTTAATTAATAGATCATCTCAGCCAATAGTTTACCTAGAAAACCCATTTTCTTTCCAAAATTTAATGAATTCTTCCGGTGCTTGCTCTCCAGCTTTTACAGATTTGCAGTTTCTGAGGACTTGAGAATTGCAAACCTCAAGAAGAATATTAGATTTCCCAATTTCAGATCCATCACAAATTTCCTCAGTGCACACTGAAGAGGTTTGGTCCTGCACAAATCATATCCCGCAAAACTTGGCTATTTCAAGACCAAAATATGCCGCAAAAAGAGATTGCATTACAAAATTTGCACACACATAAGCAATTGTGACTTACATTTAAGCCACCTTTTACGATGAGAGAATCATCATGCTGACCAATTTGCTCGGATGTTCCATTATTGGAGGAAGACAGGCCATCAAGAGAAGACCGTAAAATGCTGCACCCGAAATAAATTGAAAAATAATTAGTTCAACTTTTCAAACCATAACTTCAATCTTCAAAATGTGTTCAACAAGATTTAAAAGAAAAATAACCACAGGTTGCTACATTTTATTTTCATATGCAATCAAACTCCAACTTCTAGCCTCAAGTTTATGGAAGCACAAAGGGAAGACAAGTATACATAAAATATAGTCTAGCATTACCAAGTGATTCAACAATTTCATTTTAAAACAAGAATGAGAAAATGAGTTGGTAAATGAAAATAAAGGCAAAGGTACCTTTTACAAATGTCACTGCCAAAATTAAATATCTTCACTATCTCCATAGGATAAGGTGTACTTCCAACATACGTACTACATACGTGACCCACGCCTGTAAAAACAAAATATATTACTAAACCTACATTTGAGTTATGAATTGAAGATGGGAAACCCAAAAAATAAGTTGCGAGGCGTACTACTGACACTAAGCACCAACATTGAGAGAAAAAAAAAGATATCCTGTCTGACTCTGTATTTATTAAAATTTATTGGAAAGAATACAAAGAATTTTATGGTCAATGATAAAAATAGCTCTCCCCACAGTTTCACTTATTTTAGTGGAGCGAGACATATCAGAGGTAATGCAAAACAAGCATAATTTCTTTAACAAGCATAGCCATTAGAGCAGATTTCTACACAAAATTCATTTATAAATCGGCATGTATAAAACACAAAATAATTGGCACTTGCGCACACCTCCCATTCGTTCCGCCACAGCACCGGTAAGCAAGCCTCCAACCATATCCACCACGAGGACGTCAGAGTTTGCAGATACATTAGCCATAGATAATAGAAGAGATAAGGTATCCACTCTCAAGAATCTGAATAGCAAATGAAAAGTCAGCTAACTTATTAAAAACTAAATTAAAAAACCGAGATAGGTATATAGTAAATTCCAAAGTTAAAATTAGAAATATTTCAAGAATAGACGTCAGAATTATGTTGGCAAGGGTACATACCCAATTCTTACAGGATATTTCTTGAAGTAAGCCTCGCATATACTGAAAAAAAAATTAAAACATGGGTCAACTTATGGAAGTCAGAACTGTCACGATACCTCCACTCCAGTGTACTGAGCTATATATTGTTAAAAGGATAGTCTGCATTCCCAGATTAACTAATCTTCCACGGTTGCAAAGAAGGGAAGGGAGCTATGTGACAGATAGAATGCTAAATATAAAAAATGCTAGAAGTATAGGCGGGGAAGAAAAAAAACAGAAACCTTATTCCTCTCTAGTATGCTCACTTTATGATATAAAATATATGTTTAATTTCCCTTTTTTTTTTCAATTACAAAAATGCCTTTTATTATCAGTTTGTAAGACACTCTTGAATTCGGTGACCAGAAATCGTCACACGTCACCAGTCAAAATGTTTGGATTGGGTCTAAACCAATGTCCCTCAAGTACTCGGTGTAAAAAAAACTAAATAGAAGTACTCTAACAAAACTTATAGAGCAAACAATAAGATAAATATTCAGAATAAAACAGAACCTTCGAGCAAATGGCCGCCTCAAAAGCACTTTGGGTGCATATTTCTTCTGCTTCTTAATCCTATATTTCTCCTGCAGACAGGAACCAAATCAGCTTATGTTGACATAGACGGACATTATTATTTTCAAGTTCTAAAATTACCTGAGAGAACAACGTTTTCTTTTCAAAAGTAGCACTATTGGCAATGAGAGCTTCAACTATTTCATCACCTGTCGCACCTTCCCTGTGTATGTAACGGTAATATGTTGGTTAGACTCTCAGAGAGAACACAGATCAAGTAGCATCAACAAAGTAGCATGCTGACGACATTATAAGGGCAGCACCAGGAGGGCAGATCACAGTAATTTTAGCAATGATTTAGTAGAGAAAAAAAAAAACAGTCAATCCTTATTTTCATCAACTATGGAATAATGCTCAACCACTACATCTAATACTCCATGATTTAATTCTACGAACAACTCGGTAAATTTTTATGCAAAAGATTCTGTCACCTTCGCATTGCATCTATGTCTTCACCAGTTAGGCTCTGAGCTTTATTGTCATCGACCAATTCTCGATTGTCTCTGGACTCTTCTTTTGATTGGAATCCATTATTTTCTTGAACATTATTAACATTCCCTACACAACGAAATTTCAACCCAAAAAAATTAAAAAAAAAAAAAACTTTACTCCAAATTTACAACGACAAACAATAACCCAGACACTTGTCAACTTCAAATCCAGTGGCCAAACCTTCTGAGGAGGGATTGAAGCGAGACAAATACGGGCCTTCACTTCCAGTTTCGACACGGAAAACAGAGCCGAATGAGCAACCAATCAGTGGCTGCAAAGAGCAATTCTTATTTCCAATTTTCAATTTCCTGCGAAATCCATTACCAAAAATTCATGATCTTACCAAAACCCCAAAATCTTATGCCAAAAAAAAAAAAAAAAATCTTTTTTTATGATTGAAATTAGGATTTTGCAATTACGCAGCGGGCGATAGACGAGCGAAAACCAAGCGATCGCCATCATTGATGTCGAGCAATACGCTGCAACCTTCCCAGGTCAATCTGGAATTCTGGACTGAATCGCTTTGATTATTTGTATCGGCCATCTCCGATTCTTTATTCGACATTATTCGAGAATAGAAAAATAAATAATTAAGATAAAAATTGAGATAAAAACAGCATCGGTTATGAAATTGGGGTCCAGAAAAAAAAAAAAAAAAAAAAAAAAAAAAAACCCCTTTATTGAAATCAAAGCAGAGTCGGAATCGAAACTAGAGTTCCGACAGGAGAGTTAAACCCTAATTGCGGGGTTTTAACAGTCCGAGAACGATGACGATTTGATAAATTTGGGCCTGAATCGAGGACGAGTTCGGCCCGATTGTTTGCCCACTACTCCTCAACTCGGACTAAGCAAAGACTGGGCCCCTCTATTTATATCCAATGCCGCAATTGCCTTTTTTTTTTTTATATAGATTTTTTCTTTTTTGAAAGGTCTTTTTTAATTAAAAAAAGGGGGCTCTTTTTTTTTTTAAGTTAAAAATTCTAAGATTAAGATAACACAAAATTTTTTATATAAATTTCAATATAAAGAATTAAGAATAATGGCCAATAAGTTTATTTTTTTTAATTTCAATTAGTTTTCTGTAAAAAATATTTATCAAAAAATTCTAAAAAAATTCAAAGGAAAATAAAAATATATCGTTCTGTCAAAAAATAAAAGAAAATATAACTGTGTTCTCAAAAAGGAAAAAAAAAACCTAAAACAAAAGAAAAATATTTCAAAAGAAAAAGAATAAAGTTGGGATGTATTGTTTTTTTTTTTTTAAGTAAAAAAAAAAAAAGATTTCCCTAAAAACTAAACACCAAACGGTGTTTAAATTAATTGTATATATTCTTTTAAGGATGGTTAATTATATTTTTGTATGAAAAAATATGTCTTTTATTTATCATTCTTAAAAATGGTCTTTATTTTTGCCTTAAACGGTGTTTATTTAACCCTAAAAGATGTTTCCAATTTACGAAATATTATATTTTAACAAATGTTTTTTCTTAAAAAGACATTTGATCGTTTGTTTTCTCTTATTGGTTTTAAACTTTCTTCTCTTACTACCAATGGGCAAATGATTCTTATGGCCCGTTTGACAAAGCTTTTACTTTTATTTATAGCCAGTAAAAGAAGAGAAGTAAAACTGTGATTTCTCAGTAAGTGTTTAGAACTAAAGAGCTTTTGATATCAAAATAATATTTAAAGTATTATAATAAGTACAAAAAATATTAAATGAAGTTTATAATATCCAATTTAAATTTTGTTATAAATTTTAAAATATATTCATAAAAGTTTTTATCAGAAGTCATATTTTTTGGCTTTAACAGAAAGCACTTCTGGAACTAGAAGCTCTTCTTGTTTTTGGACCTGAGAAGCACTTCTAGAAGCTACTTTTGGACATGGGAAGCCAAAAGCAGCTTCTAAAAAAGCTCTGCCAAACATGCCTTTATCATTTTTTGAATTCTTGTTTTCTATCGACATCCCCAGATTATTAGCAACATTAATATATATATATATATATATTAATTGGCCTAAAAAGTCCCATAACTCTTTATGAGGTGACATTTTATTCCATGTGCTTTTTTATTTCGTGCTGATCCTAAATTTTTTTAAAAAGTATCGGTTTAGTCATTTCCGTCCATATCCGTTAAATTTCTAACAAAATTTTACTAAAATAATTAATTTTAATATTAAAATGACTAAAATTCCCTTCCCCCTCCCCTTCTTTCTATTTTTGCTCACCTCTTCTTCACTCACTCTCTCTCTCTCTATGCCCCCCCTAACCCCGACTAAGTTGCCACCTACCCCCTCCGGCCGCTGTCCCCCCCCCTACCCCGTGACTGGGTCCTCCTCTCCCACCATCGTTCGTCCCCTCCCGCCACTGTTCGCCCCCACCGCATGATTGGATCCCCCCATATTGCCTCCATTTGCCCCCCCCCCCCGTGCCACCACAGCCCCTGAACTCACGTCCCCTATCTCCGTCGCAGATCCCTCCCCCCCTCTGAACTGAGTTTTGAGAAAAGAAGAGAGAGAGATGAGAGGATATAGTTTTTATTATTATTTTTATGATTTTTTTAAATTTTTATTAAATTAATTAAAGTTAGATTATTAAAATACCCCTACAAGTTAATAGATTTGAACGGAAATGACTATAACGGCCAAAAAATAAGATTTTAGGGTCAACTTCACAAAAAAAAAAAAAAAATCAACCTGTCATATTTAAAAGAATTTAGGAACTATTTAGGTCAATTAATATATATATATATGATTTAGGTCATTACTATATATATATATATATATATATATAACAGGGTATTGCACAGCTTTCAACTTAAAAACGGTGTCTTCATAGAATTATGTAAAAATAATTCTTCAAAGAGTTTTCCAATAAATGAGAAATTAATCACCTTCCAATAAAAGCATGAAGGAAAAAAAAAAAAAAAAGGCATAAAGTAGGAGGACACAAATTAGCTCAGGAACCAGCCTACAAAAACAAAGGCACATGGGTTGAAAATAGACCGTGGTTCGCGAGCTTCCCTTTGCCCAGAAAATTGCTAACGAGAAGGATACAAAAAAATGGAGTCGCACATGCTAAGGGTATATGTGGATAAAATGACAAATAACCCTTGTTCTTTTCCTTGCGTTTCTAAAGAATATTTTGCCACTTCTGAAATGCATTCGGGCTGAATCTTACCTTGCGAATCTGAGGCAATTATTCAACGAGATTTAATAAAATAAAATAAAATAAAGAAAACACGTAAAATCACTTCCACCCCATAATTTTTTTTTTTTTCCTGATGGGTATTTTGTGAAATGTAAGGTATACCAATAAGAAAATGGATTTGTTTATGTTGTTGAACATGAAGACAACATTATTGGTTAATGTTTAGGTTCTCGAACAAATAATGTAACGACACCAATTGTACTCGTAGGGAATAACTATAATTTCTTTTTTTTTTTTAGTTGAAACCTATAATTTCTTAATGCAAGGGCACAAAATATAATAACATATATATATATATATACAAGAACGTAACTAGTCTATTATTTTAATAGGATTTTAGAAGACTTATATTATGATAATCAATTATTTATGGGAGTAAAATAAGATAAATGTAAAGTTTTTATAGGTAAAAATTGGAAAAATAAAAAATTTGCTCCATATGGAATTTGATACGACTCCGTCCGTCCCTCTACATATGCTTGTATATATTGATGTGTAGTTTGCATGATGGATAAGATAAGGAGTGATCCAATCTCCTCCTTTATGGAAAGACAAGAGAGGGCACCGCTGCCCTTCTAAGCCAATGGTTGGCCAAAAATATGTCTGACTTTCAACTGCTCTCCGAAATATATATATATATATATATATATATATATATATTTTCAAGCTGTGTCTGGTTTTCTAATAATTGGACATCTGTAAACACAAGCGTGGAGACACAGACAAGAAAACTCAACTGTACCCAGCACCACCCACTAGCCATGCATGGTTATTTATCTCTATGTTCTTGTACGGTTTTAGAACCTCCTTTTTTTTTTTTTTTTTTTTTTTTTTTTTACTTTCGTTCCCTTTTCTGCTACCCTTAGCCGTTTCCTCATTTGTACTTTCTTTGCGGAGGGGTTACCACGTAATGTTACATGAACGTGTGGAAACATGAACGTGAACTAAAGAAGCGAATTTGACGCTTGTACTTATCATTAAACTTTGGTTGGATGAATAAGTTGTCACGTCAATTTTTAATTATAACAAATTATTTCTCGACTTACTAAACTATTAGAGAAGAAATTTTAATTTTGAATATTGTATAATGTGATTCAAAATATCGGTATCTTCTTAAACAAGGTCAAATAATGCATATGAAGATAAACATAATGCATATGAAGAGATTGTTTATCGAAATTTAAGAGTTGTCATCGATTATGAAACATTCTTCACTATTTTGTTAAATTCATAAGGTAATTTATTAAAATTGAAAGTTGAAAACATAATATGCAAATCACAAAAATTTCATGAGCAAATGTATCAAATCAATACTATTTGTAAAGAATAATTAGCCCCCGAGTGACGAGACCAATGTATTTAGAATTATACTTATGTCATATTTTGATCAAGCACATAATGTAGGGTCACTTTTTTCATGCTGATCAAGAGTGGGAAAAGCGTCTTCTGTAGTTAATTATAATTTGAAAGGACTGTCTAACTCATTGAGAAAGAAAGGGACAAAAAAGTAAAAGAGGATTAATGGTGGATTAGATATTAAAACTAACAAGAAAGATTATGAATTATTGGTCTCGGTCCAAATGCCATGTCAGCTGATACCATTACTCGAGACAATAATGTCAAGAGCCACTTACTCCATTCCGAAAACGACTCTTCAAATAGTGCGTCTTAAAATCTTCCTCCTTTCATTGCTCTTCCGTTTTTGTGTAATGAGGAATCTCAAATTTTTGCAAACGACGGTATGCATGAAACACATCCCAATTTTGGATCATCCTTCTAGTGCACAACTCAATAAGTGATGGACCACCGATGAGATAATACAAACGTTTAAGATGTATTTTCTTCCGCTTTTTTTAAAATAGGTTTAAAAATCGATACTTCATAATTCCACTTCAAAAATCTTATTATCCGATTAATAAACTGTGTAGTAATTAAATAGTAATAGAATTAGAACGAAATTAAATTTATCTTTTAAGTAAAATTAGACCATGTCTCATATTTTGTATAGTGACACTGGTTATCAACTCATGATCTCCTTTTTACTTTAAAAAAAAAAAAACTCAATTAGCGGTGGTTCCTGTGGCTCAATGAAAGATGGGAGTGACCAGCCCACTATGCATGGAATTAGAAAATGCCATTAAAAGGTTTCAGATATTAGGGTATTATGGGAAGTAAGTGGAAGATGGGCAGACCTGTAATTTCAGTCACCGAAATGAGATAGTGGAGGACATCGGAATAGGAATATCAGAACAGTAGTTTCATATTCTTTCTCCGTGTTTTATGTGATGTCTCTTTGGCTCATTCACTTTATCTTTTGCTGCCTCTGGGAATCTGGACCCCGTTGCATATGATTTTCTAGACAAAATAACTAAAATGCCCACGGGCCACCGGCTTTCCCATAGAAAAAAAAGAAAAAAATAATAAAAAAGAAAAAGAAACGTTCATAATGTTTTGAGTAATGGATTGATTGTTTGCTTTAGTGCACGACCGCAGACGTGTTGGACTACACTACGTTTTTAATTGCAATCATTTCCGTTTATATCCATAAAGGAAAATTTTCTTTTTTAAATAAAAAGATTTTTAATTTTGAGAATAAGATAATTTTTAGATAAGTAAAATATTTTTTTTTAAATAAAAAATTATTTAAAATGAAAAAAATGATGTTAATAATTATGTATTATGAGAAAATTTTAAAAATATTTATTTTTAAAAAAAAGATACGGTCTAATATAAGTTTTAAAATAAAATAATTTTAATTTTTAAAATGAGAGAATAGTGAAAAAATTAAGAAAAATACTTTTTTGTAAATATTTTTCATTTTTCAAAATTAGATATGTGATCCAAACAAAATGTTAAAAGTTTAAGAAATCATGTTTATTGTTTCACTGCCTTTTATATTAAATGAAAAGCTTTCTTTTATTTATTTTTTTATTTTTAAGTTAGGGTGTTGATTCAAGTTCTATTTTCGGTAGAGTCATATGTGATATTTTCGTTAAGTTATGTTTATAATTATCACATAGCTGATTTCATCTTTCTAAGGTCATATTATAATTAAAGCTGGTTTTACCATCTTTCAACATGATTTACAAGCTAGCTAGCTGTTGTGTTCATTTAAAGTTTTTAGAACTTTATAAATTAGCTGGTATATACAGACATCAAAACGACATTTAAGAGTAAAAATTTTGGGTTTGACTCATCAAGTGGGTCGTCGGTTAAAAACGGTAAAAAAGAAATACAATTCTTACCAAAGTCGATATAGTTTTTTAAGCATTTAAAGGGGTAAAATTTTGGGAAGTAAATTAAAAAAAAAAAAATCCATAGTGATTCTTGAAAAGAAACAAGGGAGTGGTTCCAATGAGACGGCAGGCAAAGAGGCAACGCATGTGCGGCCTCAAATTCTGCCGTCGAAAGACATGACAAGTTATTTCATCTTCCCATCTCATCTTTGTGGGCCAGGGGGCCACATCAATCAAACAGTCCTCCACCATTGGATTAACCCCAATCCCAGATTGACTCAGTCAACAAGCAAAAAACAAAGTCAAAATCAACAATCTTTCGGCTCAAAAGACGTATACCCTTTCTCTGTGTATATGAGAAACACACAAGTAAAAACCACAAATGAAGAAATCAATATAACATAATACAATATAATATCATATAATATCATATTATATAACAAACTCAGTGAAGCCCCACTACACCACCTTCTCTCACTTTGCCTCCTTATTACCCGTCTTGGATCCCGCACTCTAAACAAAAGTTTCAAAAGAGAAGGACTTGCCCTGCAATTTATCTTCTCTATTTTCTCTTTTTTCTCTGCTCCGGTTTTTTTTTTTTTTTTTTTTTTACTTTCTCCATGGCTCTTCTCACTTTTGTCTCCTCAGAGGCCACCACAACAGCGGATCCGAAGAAGCCGCCGCCAACAAAACGCAGGCGGAGGCAAGAGAAACGACAACATCATGATCAGCAACAAAAGAAACCGCCGTCGTCGTGGGACCAATTCAAGAACCTTCTCACCTGTAAGCAGATCGAAGGGTCCCGAGTCCACGACCCGTCCAAAAACGGCGTCGTTGGGTACTCCAAGCTGGGTTCATCTTGTAGCTCCATATGCAGCTTCAGAGACGTCGTTCATGGAAACACTAGGGTCGTTCACAGAGCCGACAACTCGCCTGAGAGCAGCTCACTGGGTCAGGAAGCCGGATTACTGACTCGGAAGGCTGTCAACGGGTCGGCTTCGTCAACTCGGCCAGTGAGATCCAACGGCGGCGCTGCTTTCACGTCGTCATCTTCTAGAGGAATGCAGTTTAGGAAGCTCTCCGGGTGTTACGAATGTCACATGATCGTTGACCCTAGCAGGTATTTTCGGGAATATTTTTTTCTTATAGAAATATTCCCTTTTTTTTTTCGATTTATGCTTAGAAATTTTTAGCAAAAATGTAGAGAAAAAAAATATATTAAAATTATAGAGTTGAGAATTATTAGGTACCCAATTACGCCAAGGAGTACCATCTGTGCTTGCCCTCAGTGCGGAGATGTCTTCCCAAAGATTGAAAGTTTGGAGCTTCACCAAGCAGTTCGCCATGCTGGTACTTTTTTTTTCTTTACATGCAATTTATTTCACTTAATTTTCCTTTTTAGGAATAATTTATAAGACCAAGAATTTTGTTCCAGCTAGTAATTATGACCGCTTTAATTTGAAGTTTGAACTTTGACATGGAACTGAAAGTAGCTGAAACTTGTGATCATTAATGTCTTGTACCTCTCCCCGCTAATTCAACTTCTGAGTGAAAAACACACAAGAGTTTTGAAATTTGAAACACATGGAACAGAAAAATAAAAAGAAAGAAATAAACATATTGTTAATTAAAATTAAAATTTTTAAATTAAAATCGATTGATTTTTTAAAAATTAATTATAAATTTTTATTAAGTTTTTTAAAAAATATATAAAAATATAATAAAAAATATTATTTAATTAGAATTGAACTAATATACTAAATAAAACATAAATAAATAAAGAAACAAAAAGACGAGATAGGAGTTTATGCTCAAACACAAAATCAAATGACCTTTTTTTTTGTCAATCTTCTTACATGAGGGGAACAAAAATCTATTGAGCGTTACTTTTTTTGGCCGTAATTCCAGTCTATGTCTCAGAACAGGTGAAATCTTTTACCAGTCTTAATTGTAGTAGTTACAGCTGTGTCTGGAACACCCAAATAAATGATCCTAACTACCCAGAAAGGTATGGTTTATAATCTGATTGGAAATGGAAAAAATAAAAACAAAAATCAACCCCACTCGTACGTTAAAACCTCACCAACACCGTGTACCTACCGACAAAATACCAATAAAACAAATAAAAAAAATAACATAAATTCACAGTTCTAATTTTTTCCATTTTCATTTTTTTTTTGTTTTGCATTAATTGGTACAACAGTCTCGGAGCTGGGCCCGGAAGATTCGGGCAGGAACATCGTGGAGATAATATTCAAATCAAGCTGGCTGAAGAAGGACAACCCGATCTTCAAGATCGAACGGATCTTAAAGGTCCACAACACGCAGCGTACGATCCAACGGTTCGAGGACTGCCGCGACGCGGTGAAGGCGCGTGCACTCGGCAGCACCCGAAAGAACCCCCGGTGCGCCGCCGACGGCAACGAGCTCCTCCGCTTCCACTGCACCACACTGTCTTGCTCCCTCGGCGCCCGCGGCAGCTCCAGCCTCTGCGGCTCCGTCCCCGGCTGCGGCGTCTGCACCATCATCAGGAACGGATTCCAAGGCAAAAACGGCGGCGGCGGTGGAGGAGGAGGAGAGGGAAAGCAGGGGGTGTGGACGACGGCCAGCAGCGGTAGGGCCCACGACTCGCTGAGGTGTACGGACGATCGGAGGGCGATGCTGGTGTGCCGTGTGATCGCGGGAAGAGTGAAGCGCGTGGTGGCGGATGACGCGGCGCCTCCGGAGGAGGACAGCGTGTCTCTTGCCTCTTCCTACGATTCCGTCGCCGGTTACGCTGGGCTATACTCGAATCTCGAGGAGCTCACTGTTTTTAATCCGAGGGCTATCCTTCCCTGTTTCGTTGTCATCTACAAAGCTGTCGAATCCCAATAAACGTAGTCCTTTTTAACCCACCACTCTTTTTTTTTTTTTTACTGTCTTTTGTTTTAATCCACTGGTTAGCTAAAAACTCGCTGACCTTTTTTCTTTTTAATTTTCTTTTTTGTTGTGTAAATAAAACTGCTTCCATATAAGTGTATCTATCTAGCGACTGTGGCGACTGTGCAATTCTGACCGTCGCTGTGGGAGGGTGATGAACAGGTAACGAAGCTGCAGTCGCGACAATCGCTAGCATCTGTCACTTATTATTGTTATTATTTAGTGTGTCAGCAGATATTAGCAAATCTTTGTTGTATACATTTGTTTAATGGTTCTAGTTCAACTGCTCAACTGCATGCGTGTTTGTGTTTGTTGATGTTGTTGTTTATAAGAGGATTAGGGATTAAATTTAAAAAATATATATTTATACATGTATATATGAGTGTATGAAATGTATAGCTTTGATTATCTTTAACTGAATAGGCTGAAATAATTGATTGTTCATGTGATGAAAAACAGTATCCGAGAGACAAAAACAACTGCCAGTGAAAGTGTTTCTGAGTGGGAGTTCCAAAACATACGTAGTCACTGAGATTGTCCTGCCATTTCACATGAATATTTATTCCTTTTTAATGTCTATATCACGCACCTAATATCCTTGAATTTGTGATGTTATTGGTGGGTTCCGTTCTTTAAATAATGAGTTCAGTACTCGGGAACGGCCGACCACAATCTTAATTTTATTAAAATAGAGGTCAAAATCAATTAACAAAATTCTCCATGAAGGGTCATTCTCAAACCGATGTATATTATTTCCTCTTTTTAATTGATTTTTTATTTTTAATAAGAGAGAAAAAAAAATCAACAGTGTTTTCATGTCCTTATTTCAGTAATGATATTAGATTAATACATTGAGATAATCGTTAGATAGTCGAAGATTTGACCCAATATTTAAAGAGATACAAGCCCATGGTCTTTTTGCTAGATGCGTACACTTGTATGCGACAATGTTGAAAGGGAAAGACTCCAAATATGACCTCCCCAACTATCATGCCATACCATCGGTGGTTCTTCCTTTTTAATCGTTGTTGTTTAGCTAAAACCTCTATTTCTTAAAAAGCATTTTGAAACCACGCTAAGCCTTAGTCCTAAATTATGAGTATGCACGTGAGACAATCTTGGGACCCCAGCAATAAGAGAGAGAGTGAAGGGAAAAAATAAAATAAAATAAAATAAAATAAAATAAAAAGCAAAGGGAGGGAGGTGAAGTGGAGTGGGGCTCATTTGACTGTCTGACCAAACAACAGTGCGAGTGCAAAACCCAAACAAAGGTTTGCATTTCGACAAATGATAATTGCCTACACATGCGTAAGCATATGCGTACTCATGGAGGATTCTCATCGTTTTTAGTGTTTTAGAGTGGTCTGTGGGAAATAAGTGATTGTTTACTATCTACTTGACAGTGACTATAATAGGCCAAAGTAAGATGTCACGGTTAGATTATTGACATTAACAATAGGAGGTTAAAGCCTTCCTATAGTCATTAGTTTAATTAATGGAATCCCCCTAGAGATTACTGAAAATCTTGCTCCCTAAACTACATTAATTAATCATGGGGGTCCATACTACAATCAAGCCTATGAAAGAAACTTCCAGCTGACATCCCAACTAATTCATCGCTATATCCAAAAAAAAATAAAATATATATATATATATATATATACAGTGAACAATTGTGTGTATTAAATGCAGTTACGTACACTAACTTCTTTTAAGGCTGTAAACCCATCAGGTGTTATTCTATGGTACTATTGTGCATGCATAACTGGCTGGCCTGACAAAATACAGAGGGGTTACCTATTGTTGAATTATTTGATTCCGATGTAAAGAAAAGAGGGCATTGCCGATTTTAAGTACCCGTTTGGAAAAAATAGTTGAATAGAAATATTTTGAATATAAATATTTGAATAAAAATATTTTGGATGGAAACATTTGACACCGTAGAAAAACATCTTGACCCTCCCCCTCCATTTGAATTTTTGCCTAAAACATCCAAATGACAACATTTTGCAATATTTCAAACCATTTGAAATATTTGTAGCGAAATGCTCACCAAATTGAAACATTTGAAATGTTTCCAAATGTTCTTCCGAAACGCATCCTAAAAACCTACTGACTATCATACAAATCAAGAAAGAGAGACAAAGAACACTCATCACAATTACAATCCATTACATTCCTTGGAACAGATATATGTATATATGTATACACTAGTTACACAAAAAAGCAGGAAGTTATATCCATTTCTAGTATCCCAATGTTTTGTAGCAAGGGCCAGAAAGAAGCAGAAAAGGCCTAAAGAAGCAATGAACAAAATGCAGAGTGTGATGGATAAACATGATGAGGCAGATCAGGAACCCAAAAAGAGAGTAATACCTCTTAGAAGCCTATCTCAAGCAAAATAGTTTTTTGAACTTTCTACATTATTTGAACTGAAGAATTCTTTCTTTATCATTAATCGAAAAGGCTCAAAAAGCTCATTTGTAAGCACGTACCTCAGCCAAGCAAAATACAAGTAGCTTCAAATTGTTTAATTGCAACACTATTTCATCATGTTTCTCCACTTGTCCTTCAGGTCGACCTGTGGAAAATAACCCCCAACTTGTTATTGGGACATTACAGGATGACAAAGCATAAGATTACCTTCACCTACAATAAAAAAGTTGGCATTGCTGATTGCCAGATTGAATGAAATTTTGCTTACCTCTGTCCTCTCTTCAAATTCGTCACGGTGCATATTCAATATGAACTTCCAGTTTCTACCAAACCTTCATGAAAAAACTAGAATCATGAGGATTAAGAGCTTCACACACTGCTAGTGAAAAGGAAACTGAATATTGGAACCTTTTTGTGTATATTGAACTAATTGTTGAATACAAATGAGAAAGCACACATATATAAAGAACATCAGCTAGCCTATTCTAGGAAACTATATATATACAATCAATTACAATAAATCAAGATAATTGGCATATATACAATCAAATCAGTAGCAAATCTCATTCCCATAATCATGGGATTCTTTATTCTTTCCCGTAATACTCCCCCTCAAGTTGGAGCGTGTATGTCGAGAACGCCAAACTTGCTGAGTAGGGAATGAAAACTTGATGAACCGAGTGGCTTAGTGAACAAGTCGGCGAGCTGGCATGTTGATGGTACGTGAGCGGTTACTATAGCACCTGACTGAATCCTTTCTCGAACGACATGACAATCGATCTCTATGTGCTTGGTTCGTTCATGATAAACTGGATTAGCTGCAATGTGGCGTGCTGCTTCACTATCACAAAACAGTTTCGCCGGTTGTTGGTGTTCTACCCGTAAGTCATCTAACAAATACTTGAGCCACGTAAGCTCGCATGTAATAGAAGCCATGGCTCTATACTCCGATTCTGCTGAGGATCTTGAAACTGTTGTTTGTTTCTTAGTTCTCCACGAAATAAGAGCTCCTCCAAGAAAAACGCAATAACCAGTCACAGATCGTCTTGTGATCGAACATCGAGCCCAATCCGCATCACAAAATCCCTTTAAGAGTAAATCTCCTTTGGCTGGGAAAAATAATCCTTGCCCAGGTGCGCCTTTAAGATATCGCAAAAGGTGATGAACAGCATCTAAGTGAGGTTTTCTTGGTTCTTGCATAAATTAACTTAGAATGTGAACCGAATAGCTTATCTCTGGCCTTGTAATGGTGAGATAAATGAGCCGTCCAACTAACCTTCTATAAGTGGATGGAGTTTTTAACAGTTCTCCTTCTGTGGGCAAGAGTTTGACATTCTCTTCCATGGGTGCAGACAATGGTTTGGCCCCAAGCAAACCTGCTTCATCTAGGATGTCAAGAGTGTACTTTCGTTGGGATATCGAAATACCATCAATAGATCGAGCAACTTCAACACCAAGGAAATATCGTAATTGGCCGAGGTCCTTGATGCGGAATTTGGTGTGGAGAAATCTTTTAAGAGCAGCAATTGCATTGTCATCATTGCCTGTTATAATCATGTCGTCTACATAGATGAGCACGGCTGTGAAAGAATTACCAGAGGTTTTCGTGAAAAGCGAATAGTCGGCCCTCGATTGATGAAAACCATCTTGCTGAATACTTTCAGAAAATTTATGAAACCAGCTCCGAGAGGCTTGTTTGAGTCCATATAGTGACTTGTTGAGTCGGCATACCATAGGTGTCTCCCCCTGCCGATGAAAACCAGGAGGTAGCTGCATATAGACCTCTTCAAGTAAATCACCATGTAGGAAAGCATTCTGAACATCCATTTGGTGAAGTGACCAATTACGAACAGCAGCCACAGCAAGTAAACAACGAACTGTGGTTAACTTAGCCACAGGTGCAAATGTTTCCTTATAGTCAATCCCTTCTCGTTGAGTGAAGCCTTTCGCCACCAATCGGGCTTTGTACCGTTCAACTGTGCCATCCGAGTTATGCTTAATCTTGTACACCCATTTACAGCCAATTGGACGATGACCAGAAGGAAGCGGCATTAGTGTCCAAGTATTGTTTTGTTCAAGAGCTGTTAATTCTGCATCCATAGCTTCCTGCCATTTTAGATCTAATACTGCCTGTTCATAAGTCACAGGTTCCACAAGCGTAGTAATAGCACAAGCAAAATTCTGATATTTTGGTGAAAGTTGTGCATAAGAAACATACCGGGATAAGGGATGACGCGTGCCTGACGGGGAAGATGATTGGCTAGGATCAACCATGGCAGTGTGGTAGAGGTGATAATTTCGGAGCTTGACACTTGGTTGTTTGATACGATCAGATCGACGAGCAGCAGGGGTTGATGGCAGTATGGGAGTATCAAGATTAGGTACTAGTGGGGATAAAGGACGGGCATCGGCTTGTGGGGTGGTAGTCTCTAGGATGATTGGTTCTTCAGAGATGTGAGGCAGGGGAAGTACAACCTCATCATTTTGTACTTCTTGTGGATTGGCATGAAAGGGAAAAATATGCTCATGGAAAACAACATCTCGAGAAGAAAAAAATTTGTTTGTTTCTAAATCATAAACTCGGTAACCCTTTTTACCAAAAGGATAACCGACAAATATGTAACGACGGGCTCTTTGATCAAATTTATGTGTGGGTTGAAGATTAGTGACATAGCAAAGACATCCAAAAGTCCGAAGATGGTTGTATATGGGTGGTTTGTTGTGAAGTATTTGATATGGGGATCTATGAGAAAGAAGAGGTGTGGGTAAACGATTTATTAAATAGCAAGCTGTTTGAACACTCTCTCCCCAAAATTTTAATGGCAGGTTTGCTTGAAAACGAAGAGCCCTCCCAACATTTAAAAGATGCCGATGTTTTCTCTCAACTACTCCATTTTGCTGTGGAGTAGAAGTACATGAGGTGTGATAATTTATTCCTTTGGCATCTAAGTGATCTTTCATAGAAAAAATCTCAGTACCATTGTCGGTTCGAAGTGTTTTAATTCTATAATTAAATTGTGTTTCCACCCAAGAAATAAAAGACCGTAATATTCCCTGTGTTTCAGACTTAAAACTCATGAGATGCACCCAAGTATATCGAGTATAATCATCAACAATTGTCAAGAAATAATGAGCCCCAGAATGAGATTTTATTCGATGTGGTCCCCAAATATCACAATGTATCAATTCAAAAGGTGATTGAGAAGAAATGAAACTAGATGGAAAAGGTAAACGTGTTTGTTTGGCAAGAGGACAAATTTCACAAACATGCTTAGAATCAAAATAAATTGCAGGATTGACTTTAGTAAGAACTTGGAGAGGACCGGATGATGGATGCCCAAGACGTTGGTGCCAGAAGTTGGAATGTTTGCGGATGATGTTGGCAAAGGCTGGATTTTGGTCTTGTGTTAGGTAGTAGAGGCCATCATGTTGCTTGCCCTGGCCAATCATCTTCCTCGTAGCAACATCCTGCACAACACAAAAATCGGAAAAGAAGGTTATTGTGCAATTTAACGCTCGTGTTAATTTACTAACTGATAATAAATTAACTCTAAATTGTGGAACTTTGAGGACTTCATCGAGTTTAATTTGAGGTGTAATATGTAATGAACCAATTGACTCAATATATGTCTGACCACCATTTGGCAAACTGATGGTTGTTGTGCTTGGCAATCCTTTTGAATTCAACAATTCAAATGAGGAGGTCACATGATCCGTGGCTCCGCTATCAATAATCCAACAAAAATTCGAATGTGATGCAACCGGGGAAATTTGAGATGATGGTGTGATAATACCTGTGGTATTCGCAAAATGCTGAATGTTACCATCATTGTTTTTCCGAATAATTGCCATCAATTGGTTGTATTCGTCGGTTGTGAGCCTCGGTCCGTCATTTGTTGAAAGCGATTTTCCTCCTGTCTCCATTGGCTTGTTTGGTTCCATCTTCACATTGTTAGCACTAGTTTGGCGCTGATTAGGAGGCTTCACGTTCTTGCCATGAAGTTTATGACCTACTGGAAAGCCATGTAGGTAGTAGCACTTCTCAATGCTATGATGATCACGATCACAATAGGAACAGTGTAGTGGCGCCTTTTGCTTTTCAACTTGATTTGCTTGAGTCTTCTTGTTGTTTTGATCTGCAAGCATGGCATGGTGATTTATGTTTCCACGATTGAGAGAGACTTCAACTTGCTTTTCTTGTTGAAGAACAAGAGAATAAACTCGACGTGTATCTGGTAGAAGCTGCATCAATAAGATTTGAGAGCGAACAGCGGCATAACTGTCATTCAATCCCATGAGAAATTGCATAACTCTCTCTTTCTCATCCCTTTTCTTGAGTTGTTCCAATCCACCACACGAGCAGCATAAGGGCTCATGATAGGACGAAAGTTCATCCCAAAAAGCTTTAAGTTTTGTGTAGTAAACCGAAATTGATTGCTGTCCCTGCCGATGTTCCACGATGTCTCGTTTAATTTGAAAAATTCTTGAATCGTTTCCTTGCGAGAAACGCTCTTGTAGATCCGCCCAGATTTCCGCTGCAGTTTCGGCATAAATCACGCTGCTCGCTATGTCCGGGTGGATGGAATTCAACAACCAAGAGATCACCATGTCGTTGCATCGTTGCCAAGAGGAGAAAGCATTATCTGTTGAAGATGGTGGCTTGATTGAACCTGTGACAAATCCAATCTTATTCTTAGCACTCAGACTAATTTTCATAGCCCGACTCCACGTGCTGTAGTTGTCCCCTTCAAGCACTTTGGAGACGAGAATCATGCCCGGGTGGTCCGAGTGGTGTAGAGAGAAAGCATCTGAGGCATCTACAGTAGCCTTAGATGGTGCTGGTCTTGTTTCGTTGTTGCCTTTGTCTGTCATCATAGCGGTTGTAACAAAAGATTAGGTTGCGGAAGCGTTTGAAGAGTTCAAGAGTCACCAGGTTCGGCGCTCTGATACCATGAAAAGGAAACTGAATATTGGAACCTTTTTGTGTATATTGAACTAATTGTTGAATACAAATGAGAAAGCACACATATATATAAAGAACATCAGCTAGCCTATTCTAGGAAACTATATATATACAATCAATTACAATAAATCAAGATAATTGGCATATATACAATCAAATCAGTAGCAAATCTCATTCCCATAATCATGGGATTCTTTATTCTTTCCCGTAATAGCTAGAACAAGACACTTGTACAAAAGAAGAAACAAATCACACCATCTACCAATTATTTCTTTCATACACCTGAATGCAAACTAGTAAACAATAATTCACGAAAGAAACATAAGATGAAGCGACGGAAAGGTGTTTCTGTTATACTTTTTCAAACAATAAAAGAAGCACTTACGCTTTCACAGATGTCCTTAAAATATCTTCTTCACGTAGAGACCATCGTTTATTCTTTCTCCTCTTTTTAGTTTCATTTTTCTTCGGTAAAGAAACAGCCTTTCCCTTTTGGCTGGGTGGCTGAATTCTTCTTTCCCGTGTGGCTGTTAGTTCGGGTGAGCCATCAAGTGAATCTTCCTCCTATAATAAATGCAAGATTCAATATGCAGCATTTTTTTATACTCAAATTTTGAGGATCAAAAGAGATTAAAACAACATATTACAGTGGATCAGGTTTTTTAAATGCCATTTATATCCAACTTTCAATCAATTGGCCATGTTACTTATTTATATCATTTCTCATATCATATACCATCAACCTACGACACCCATAAAAACAAATCAACAAGAGAGACATGACATACCAAACAAATTTAAGATACCGACTCATAGAAATTTCGAGCCGTTTTACCTCATAAGTTCGGACAGTACGCTTGCGTTCCCTTAAGTTGGGTCGAGGAACTTTCTCCAAATTCCTGCAGGATTGATTTCCAATATCGACATCAAAGGACTGGGAAAGCTCGGTTCTCTCTTGCGGAGATGAATTTGCTTCATCTACTTCATCATCTCCACTCCCGTTTTCCCATGAATTGCAAAGTTGTACGGCCGTTAATGGCTGTACCTCCAGACATTGAACGTCACTTATCTTGCTATTGTGAACATTATATTCCTCCCAAATTTCTCGACTCAGCACCGATCCTTCGCCGTGATTAAGCAATGTCAGGGATGCCAAATTTTGCACATCTAGGCCATCAAACTCGCCTCCATCACATTCGGTATCCACCACTCTTTTCTTCTTGTTCATCAATCCATCGGCGACCTCTAAGAATGAAGTCCCCATTAGGCCCCAGGCCTCCTCCAAATAACAATGAATACTAAACAGAGCATCATTCCTAGTATTCATTCCACAAAGCTTCCGACACGTGTTGCTATCATCCAAAACCGAGTTAACCTCGCCCCACCACTTCTTCAGCTCACCGGATACAAGTTCACTCTTCCCATAACTCTCCAACCGGTCAATTCGCCCTCTCCAAATGTGATTCAACGCCTTCAAGTACTTCCCTCCAGGCTTTCCCCCGCCGCTCACCAAAAATTTCACAGTGCACTCGACCGCAGCCATACAATAAGCCGCTTTCATGGAGTCTAGAATAGCATTGCCTTGACTCCTATCCAATTCCTCCAGTATCTCCAAAATCTCGAGAACGCTCTCATTGACATAACCGTCGGCAACCTCACATTCGATTGCTCGAAGAAGCACGGTCTTCTTCAAGCGCAGGTCGTCATCGGAGATCGGCAATACCGCCAATAGCTTTCGGTGCAACCCGTCCATTTCGGGCTGCCGAAGCACAAATTCCAATACCCATCTTGCAACGTCCACATCTGCTCCCATTACTTGAGAAATCGATATCTCAATTCAATAAAGTTCACAGAATTAGGTCTTTTTGAGCTTTCCTTGCTTGAAGCTAAAATTAACCTCACATGAGATCATAATTAGAAAAATGGCAACGAAGGAACAAGCTCCTCTACGGTTTACAGAACTTTTTTTTTTTTTTTTTCAATGAAAATTATAGAAGAAAATATATTTGAGAATGAATGAAAAATAAGGCAAACGAGCGAAAAAGAATTCCGATTCAAACCCAAAAAAAAAATGAAAATGAAAGAAATTCAAACCTGTTGAGATTGAAGAAGTTAGTACAACAGTTGAGACTTTTCGGAGAGCGTGGAAACCAGAGACAAGAATAAGCGAAAGAAAATGAGAGAGACTCTGATTCAAGGACCAGTTGCAGTGAAATTAAAATCACTTTTCTACATTCAAACAAGAAAAAGAAAACAAAAAACAAAAACAAAAACAAATTGGCGCGCGGATATTCCATGTTAATGGGATATTAGAAGCGCGCGAATTTTGCTGATAACCGGGTTTCCTATAGGCCTTTTTTTTTTTTTTTTTTTCGCTTTTGCTATGAGCTCTAGCCCACAAATTTCAAAGCCCATGAATGGCGGGCCCCCCTTTTTTTTTTTTTTTTTTTTTTTTTAAGAAAATGGTAGAAATAGCCCCTCAAATTAACATGTTTGTACATTTTACCATCTTATTTGAGTTTTTCACTCTTCATCCCTATCTAACTAGGGGTTACAAAAAACTATAATTATTATAATTAGAATAATAGTTCAGATATATCCTTTTTGAGGAACAATAGTATAAATCATCTTTTTTTTTTCCCCTTTTTCTAGAAATGAATATCGTCATGTTTAATTCGTGTCAACAGGGTTGTATACCAGTTTTGAAGTTTACTAATCCATTTGTATCACTTTGATATAAAAATTAGGCTTAAAATTTTTTTTTCCCTAAAATGATAGTTTTAAACTGATTTTTTAATAGTAGTATTTCTCGAATTAACTCTTTACTCACATCCTATTCAATAAAAATCAAGATCCCGATCGAGTTTATTTTTAGCTAGTGTGGGATTTGAATGGGGATAGAAAATTGATTGAGAATAAAGCTCAAGCTGATGCTTTAAGATATGGCTTAGATGAAAAAATAAACAAAAAAGAAAAGGAGCAAAGTTGATGAACCATCAAAATTGAGTCATTACTAGCAGAATCATGGTTTTTTTTTTTTTTTTTAATGGTGAACTAATCTTGTAATACACGTTATAATGTCGTCTAGTAAGTTAAAGTCGGGGTCTCGGGGAGACAAGGGGTGACCTCATCATTGAAAGATAAATGTAGTTTAAGGAAGTACATAAGACACCATTATACCATCGTACACAAATTAATCATTATATCAGACCATCTATCTTTTTATTTGGTGTTTGTCAAATATAATATCTCCAACAGCTACCGCTAAATCTCAGCACGTTATCTTTGCCCTAAAGAATTGATTCTTGGTATCCTCCTTAATGGCCAAGAATGTCTCAATCTATTCGCTTTTGAATTATATATGTGTGGGTCTACTTTGTTGGTAATCGATTTGAGAGGAATTACTAATCATAAGCTTAGTAACTAAGGCTGCCACATTTTGTGAATCGTAAAATCTTGGCATATGTTTATTTGAACTAGTGATCTAAAATCTTAAACATAAGAAGAGTTCTTCTTTCCTCCAAGATGCAGAGTCAAATCAACGGTGATGTGAGTAAAACTGAATATATTTTTTCAAATAAAAATTGAGTCAGATCATTTTTGTTTTATAACGACCACGCAATTTATTTTATAAATGATGAGGACAGAAGATGGGATAACATCAATGATCTTCTTATTTATTTATTTATTGGATAAAATCTCCTGTTTATTTGGGAAAAAAAAAATACTTTTGAAATTTACGTGCTCCCAAAAGGAACTAGCAATTGTAAGGAAGAGATTAAGGACAAATTACTACTACGTACTCTTTGAATTTAATTTCGTAACTTTAAAACCCTTTTTTTCTCTTAAAATTGCTTGCGGTCCAACATCAAAACTAATATTTCCTAATTAAGACATAACAATAGAAATTACTTTAAAAAAATTTTTTAAAGAAAAAGAAGAAAAAAAAATATAGCATATGTCAGGACAAGTGAAGGCCATGCAAATGATTTGGACACATGAACATGACCAACACCTTTTCTTTCTCCTTTCTGAATATTCTCTTTTTTCAAAGAAAGAATTTCCCAAATACAATAAACTTCTAATAGCCTTGGAGAACCTCATATATTAAATTTATATCCTCAAAAAAACAAAACGACACCTCCATGATAGCATTGCATTTCCCGGAGGGGTTGAATATCAGAGAATACAATGAACACCCTCCACAGAGAAAGCCTTGTTATACGAGTAGAAGAAACCGCTCCCCAAACCCTCCAACAACATTCTAATTACAACGTCGTCTCTCCAAACCTTAGCAACTTCTCAACTATGAAGCTCTTCAATCGCTTCCGACAGCTTCTCATGAGGCTCATATTTTCTCTCCCCTCAAGGGGGTCTTCTTCGGCGGCCCAGGGAATGACTCCCAGGCACCGAAACTGCGATAGATTCGAGCCGCCCAAGACCTCCTGTAGCTCTTTCTATTCGTCTCACTCGCACTACAATGAGGCCATAGCTGACTGTATCGAGTTCTTCAACAAGTCGTCTCAAGAGGGGATTTTGGAAGGCCGAAAGTCCGATGTTCTGGTTTGATTATTGTCATTATTATTGTTACATGTATCATTTTTCTTACTTTGTTTGCGTCCTTTTTTTTTTTTTTTTTTTTGCCATGTTTTTTGCTTTTCTATCTTTGTCCTACAGCTTCGTCTGTCGTAATATTTGTTGGCTACATATGTTTGTTTCTTTTTCCATCATGGGAAAGAGAGGTTAATCCGATGTTTCCACTGCTTGTACATTTTTTTTCTTTTTGTGAAAAATATTTTTCTGTTAATGTGTTGCACTTTTAGGAAACAAAAATTGGTTCAAACGAGAGCTAGTTAGGATGGTGGGTGTGATTTGATATTCTATTTGTTTGAAAATTGGTTCAAACGAGCTAGTTAGAATAGTGGGTGTGATTTGATATTCTATTTTGTCTGGGTGGGTAATTTTCCCTAGCTACATGAATTTTTTTTTTTTTTTTGCTTGATAACTCCATGAAGATTAAAAATTTTACAACACGTCAACACCATTGGTAGTTACTAATTGACTATTTTAGTACCAAAAAGGTAAAGGAAAGTCAGAAATCAAGTAGCAGAAAATAGGAGGATTGAAAAAAATTAGTCGTTCCACAATGTAAGTTCAGAAAATATAAAACGACATATAGTTTCATTTTCAACGTGAAATGGACAATTAAACCACATTTCGTTTATTGTTTATGAGAAACGACATGCAAGCTTTTTTCTTAAAAGTCGGAGATATATCGTTTCAAAACGTTACTTGTCGTTTCTTTGATGTTTACATTTAACCCAAATAGCATCCAAAAAATTTACCACAAGTTCCACAAATAAATGAAAGGACAGGTAGGTCAAGTCCCCCACCCCCGAAGAAAGTTTATTAAGTTGAAAAGTGATATATAGCCTATGAGTATGGCAATGGGTCCGAGTCAGGTCAAACAATGTTTCCTCATCTCCATTTCCGTCTCTCACAACTATGCCCGTCTCGGTTCCCATCTTCACTTAAAAAAAGTGGGTCAGGAACAAGAATTTTCCATTGAGAAAACCTTCCCATACCCATTCCATTATCTATTTAAAAATTATGCATATAGAAATTAAATTGTAAAAACTAATCGTAATTCATAAATTTAGTCCCAAAAGGTTACTCAACACAAAATCCAATTCTGAGCCTATGGAAATCAAATCTAAGTAATAAAGTCCTTATAAATATCGTAAATTCCAAGTAAACGACACTTGGTTTTATTTGCCATGGAGAGTAAACGACATGCAGTTTGTATGTACTGAGATGAAAAAAATGAAAAAGGACCCATCCGTAGTCAATGATAAAAAAAGACATGTCGTTTCTAAATGACTAGGACTTTTTGTTTGGTTTTGTTTTTTGTTTTTTGTTTTTTGTACTTTTTGTTTTGTTTTGTTTTTTTTTTGCTTCACACTTTCTAAGTAGGTAAATGGACGACAAATAGCTACTCTCCGCCACGAAGCATGCCGTTTTCTAAGGCGAAACGAATTGTGGTTTAGCTTATTAATAAACGACATGCCGCTTCATCAGTATGGATAAAAGAAGAAAACGACACAGAGTTTGTACTTTAAAGAGAAAAGCAACACGAAAGACAAATGAAGTGAATTTGTGTTTCCTACTCAACGGCACCAAAAAATAAAATAAAACATAACATAACACAAAACACAAAAACAAAAACAAAAACAAAACAAAAGAATTATAAAAATAATAATATTAAAAGAAAAGAAAACACAAAACAATTGCTCAAAGAAAGTAAGGTTCATTGTTTGCAAGGAATTTTGATTTTATTTTATTTTAACAACCTTTTATTAGACATAAGAGGTATCCCTGTTACATTTTTCCGATCGTCTCATCCTAAGCCAATACTATTGGCTAAAATTGCACCACGAAATTCGCATAGAGATACAAAACAAAACGTAAAATAAATAAAATGAAAAGGATTTTGGAATTATTCTTGGTCCAAAACATTAGTAACATAAAAAGTGCACAGTTCTTGTGCAAGTGAGAAGGTGAAAGTTCATGCTACTTCCGAGCTTGCTTTCTTCTTCGAAAAGATCCCTCCTATGAAAGGAATCAACGGCTTCTTGATCTTCTTCTTCTTGAGAGAGGGGTGTCTCTCCAATTTCTCAACACCTTGTGGGATCATAACTTGAGTAAAGCAAGGAGGATTTGCAAATGTCACATATCTTTTCTTTTGGAATTCAACCCCTTCACCGGATGTTGGTGTTTTGATCTCGAATCTCATCGAATCTTCGACAAACTTGACGTCCTCGATCTCAGATTCCATTTGGTGTTTCTCGGATTCCCGTTCCTTCAATTGTTGAAGCTCATGCCTTGTGCGTGCGAGCTCTTGCTTAAGAGAGGAAAGACAATTTGCCATTAACTCGCTTTCTTGTCTAGCTCTTTGGAGGTTTTGTTTTGTCTCCTCTAGCTCAGCTGTGACAGTCCCAATCCTCGAAGGGTCATGCCCATTTTCATTTTCTCCACTTTGCATCTAACATATGCAATACTTTATTGGTTAGTAAATAATTTTTTTTTTTTAAATTCCTCTAATTCACACTAATCATAAATCTATAATTTCTTGTGTGTAGAGGAATGGTATATAGGGAACCAGTTTTCTAGGCTGGAAATGGGATGGCACTATACTTAGTGCTTGCTTGGGATCCTTCCCAAAGGCCTTTTCGAAAAAAAAAAAAAAAAATGGGAATGTTTTTATGTGAGTGATTAGGAATTTCTTCGTTTGAAAGCCAAGAAGATTTGATTCCCAATTATATAGCTTAAGTATGTAAGCTATATTTATGAATAAGATATTTAAATGTTACTCTAGCACTGCAGGGAAGTGTGTAATTTATTTAATTATGTACTTTATTCCCTTTGCACATGATAAGGAAACCTAGTGCAGTGGAAAACATTCTCAGAGCACAATCAATGGAAAACTGCTTCCACAAGCAAGCTTATGCATGTCTATCACCGAGTCTCGAGATCAATTATGCACGTATTATAACCGTTAAAATTACTAATTTCGTCATTATGAGTGAAAAAAAAAAAAAGGCTATCGTCTGCTTCTTTTTTAATGAAAAATTTTATACGTCAGGTTGTTATCTGTTACTGCGAACTATTCCATCCATGTCAAGAACAAGATGATTACAAACTGAAACAGACATTCCAATGGAATTTTCGCCAAATTTTATTTTTCTATCTAGTCCTAGAAGAGTGGTGGCACCATTTTAATCTCACTAATTGGCATAAGTGGAGGAAAGGGAAAAATAAAACCAACTAACATCGTATGTTTCAGGGAACACACGTAATCCAACAAGTAACATCAACATATTTCAGCCAAAAAAAAAAAGTAATATCAACATATTAATACAAAAAATATATATATATATTTATATAGGTAACACCAACATATTTAAATGTCCAAAGTTCAAACTATAAATGCAAGCCCCCTAGAATGAAAAGCAGAGAAGGTAGTAACTTTCTAGCTGCAAATTCCATACTAATTGTCAGCCTGAGATGAAGAAGACAACAATATCTATGTGTAGCAAGTTAACATGTCACTAAGAATTGTAAAACAAAACCATTTCGAGTCAACTTAAAATATATATATATATATATATATATGTAATAAATAAGTAATAACGTTACCTCTTTGAGCTTGGTGGAATAGAACTCTCCAGCTAAAACTTTATCTCCGAACAACGAGACGGCCTCTCTGACAGAGCGGAAAGGCGCCCTCGTATCGATCTCCGCTCTCTTCATCAAAACATGAACTCTTTCGCTCTCCATTAAAATTGATAAAGAGTTGCTTCACTTTGAGAGAGACAGAAGGTATAGAATGTGATGGCAAACAATGAAGTTGTTCTTATTTTGGACCAGAGAGAAATAACTAATAATAAGATAGGGGATATGTTGGGAGCTTCGTTTCTTCGCGTCCACTTCACTAGAATTCTGTTATTTAGTGAGAAAGAAGCCGGTGGGTAGAAAATGTGATGCTGAGTTTGAGTGTGGCCCAATTATGCACCCATTTCTTTTGTTTTTGCGACAAGAGAGCGACTGTTTGCCTACAATCCCAACTCCCATTTCAGCATTTCCCTCCCCCAACACTGCACCTTATCCTTTTTTTGGGCTTTCCAACTTGGACCACAAGATTACCCTGACTAAAAAGCCCATCATTCACAATTGATTTTTTTTTTCCCCCCCTCTTATTTTTCGCTAAAACGAATGCTTGTGCAATTCACAGACAAACATAACCGTTCTCTAATTGTTATAAATCTTTATTCTTAACGAAAACATGACAATTAGAACTGTTAATGATAATCGAACAAACACCAAATGTAGCACCACATATAACTTAGGCTTAGCTTAATAGTAATTTCACACCTCATTTCAACTCCGACCACCAATTTCATTAAAAAAAAAAAAAAAACGAAAACAAATACCGAAACCAGTCTAGTACTATGGCATGATCCTAACCCCCCATGTGATGAGAGAAATATGTTATAAAGTTAATATTTGGGAGGAAAATAAGTGAGAGCAATCCCAACCTAGGTGATTAATTAAGGTAATCATCCATTGACGGCCTTAAACAAGCCAAATGCCATATCCGTTTAATCTAGTCTAAAGTAGTTTTTCTTGTGTTTCTTCTCAAAACAACATATTACTCATGAAAGTTGACACAAGTAAATTTATAACTTTCACTTTGTGTTACTCTTGTATTGTGTTGTTTTATTACCAGAAAATGTTTCAATAGATCAGATCTCCTGACAGTAATAGAAATTTTTGGCAAGCAGAGTCATGTATGTTCTCGTTACTAGATGCTAACATGGAAGACAGTTTATCATGTTCTCATTTGATCTTTTCATGCTCCTTTTTTTTTCCCCCTTCAAAATAAGGTCTTTGCGCTGAACAGGGCAGAAAAATGCAGTTAAAGCTTTCTAACATGGGGTCCCAACATAATCAATTCATGAAGGATTCCGACAATGAGGCCAGATAAGCTCGCCAGTGCTGCTCTTATTCTTCATGAGACTAATTTACATTTTAGATAATACGTCGTTGTCAAAATCCATCTACTTTATACTCTTCCATTTATTTTCCTCCAAATTTACTCTTTTTTTTTTTGCCATCCAAAAAAAAAAAAAAAAGCTTCCTAATACTCCCATAAATTAAAAAAAAATAAAAATATTTGTTGGAATTGATCAGATCGGGAACTTGAACGGTCTAAGCCGTACGATTAAGTCAAAGTAAAAAACATTATATATAACGCACACTATAGAATATCCACTAGAAGAGTCCAAATAAACGTCCATTTCAAAACGACCAAATAACACCAAGCCAGAGATCCATCCATTTTCACTCTTTCCAGTTGGTATTTCATTCACATCGAATTGTTCGCCCCATTGGCCCAACCTCTAAAAGCCTTGTTTTCCCCCATAAATAATAATAATAATTCTTAAATAAAAATAAAATAAAGTAAAGTAAAAAACCTACCAAGAACTGGAAGTAACGACCTGTTAGTTAGGTCGTTATGGAAAACACACTTCAACATATTCTATTCTCTTTTTAATTTCATAATAGTTTATCTTCTCTCTCTCTCTCTTTTTTTTTGGCCTTTCTGTTTTTGGAACCCAAAAGCTAAAAAACTGTTGAAACCTCGCGATCAAGAAATAAAAAGAAGAGAGAGAGAGAAGCTGTCTCCACCTCATTTTCTTTTTTTCTCTCTGTCTTCTTCTTCATGTTCCTTTTTCTGGTTCTGCTTCTTCGTTGCTTTTCTCAGATCAAACAGTGCGCCAAAAAATGTCGGTTCCCACGATCTCAACGACCGTCGGATCGTTCCACCTGTCGCGATCTCGCGGCAGTCCCACCAGCAGGGGCGCGCCTCGCCTCAGGATGGCGGTCCGATCCGGTGCAGTTTCGGTGGCGCCGATCTTGACCAACTTACAAAAAGACTGCGCCACCCCTCTGCCAGTTCTCCGCCACGTGGCTGACGCAATGACCGCCGACATGCGAACAGGACTCGCCGTCGACGGCGGCAGCGACCTCAAGATGATCCTCAGCTATGTCGACAGTCTTCCAACCGGGTACTTTAAAACCTTTATTTCTTGTTAACAACGACGTCGTTTTTTGCTTCTTGTTGACTTTTCCCGATCGTTTCTTGGTCTAGTCTTTTGAACTTTGATTCTGAAGTGTAGTTTTTAATTTAATGATTTAATATGTATTCTTTATTACTTGAAAAGTTCTTTTTTTTTTTTTTGGTAAAGTTGTGCAAGAAATCATTAATCTCTTTACCAGTCGAAATAATTTCCTTTATTTTAATGCTTTTTAATTTTTATTTTTTCAAAAAAAGGAACGAAAAGGGTTTGTTTTATGCATTGGATCTTGGAGGGACGAATTTTCGGGTGCTAAGAGTGCAATTAGGTGGTAAAGAAGAGCGTGTTGTAGCCACTGAATTTGAGCAAGTCTCAATTCCTCAGGAGCTAATGTTTGGAACCTCTCAGGCGAGTTTTGTTGTTTTTGTAATTCAGTTTTTGAGGATGTTTGATAAATTTAGTTTCTCTTCTTTGCTGATTTTGTTTTGATTCTTCACAATGCAGCAACTTTTCGACTTTATTGCTTCTGGGTTGGCTAAATTTGCACAAAAGGAAGCTGGGAAATTTCACCTGCAACCCGGTAGAACGAGAGAGATTGGCTTCACATTTTCATTCCCTGTGAAGCAGTTATCTATTGACTCAGGCATACTGATAAAGTGGACTAAGGGATTCGCCGTCTCTGGAACGGTTCGTCCTTATTTTAATTTGAAAACACTTCTCTAACAGTTATGGAGAAGCTTGTTAACATGATTCAAAACTTCGTGAACTCTTTTTCACAGGCTGGGAAAGACGTTGTCGCTTGTTTGAATGAGGCTATGGAAAGGCTAGGATTAGAGATGCGTGTGTCTGCCCTGGTATGGTTCTCATCACATCTTTCGAAATGGAATTTGTTTTGGAACAAAAGACCATCGGTTTATGACTTTCTCGATCCATTTGTTTAGGTTAATGATACTGTGGGAACACTAGCTGGGGCAAGGTACTGGGATGATGATGTGATGATAGCGGTTATTTTGGGTACCGGAACCAATGCATGCTATGTCGAACGCACGGATGCTATTCCTAAACAGCAAGGTCATGCCTCTTCTTCTGGAAGAACGGTGTGTAAGAGGGGTTCCCGGTACTCTCTCTTGTTATAACTTTTTTGATGATCCAAATTAAGATAATTTAATACTTCTTTACTGAAAATTGCTAATTTTAGATTATTAATACCGAGTGGGGAGCATTCTCAAACGGCCTTCCTTTGACCGTTTATGACAGAGAGATGGATGCTGCTAGTATCAATCCTGGTGAGCAGGTAAACTGAGGTCTTTGTATTATCACTCTGGTTTTTGTTTGTTTGTCTTATTATAACACAGAATCTAAGGACTAGAATATGCTATTGACAATTTTTTGAAACTTTGATGGGCAGATTTTTGAGAAAACCATATCAGGCATGTATCTTGGTGAAATTGTACGGAGAGTGCTGCTGAAGATGGCTCAAGTGGGTGATTTGTTTGGTAAATCCATTCCAGTGAAACTATCAAATCCTTTCACCCTTAGGTAAGTAGAACCGCTTGTATGGTTTAACAATACCAGTTTTCAAAATTACTCGGAACTTAGCTTTATTTTGGGGTCTTGTCTTATACTTATCATCTTCATGTTCATCATAGCCCTTGATCATCTAATCATTGCAAACAACCTCGTTAAAAAAATAAAAAAAATTAACGTTGGAGACTTAAACATCATATTCTTCTATAGATTCTTACTGCAGTTCTCATGTATGATCTGTTTGAATTTTGCAGGACTCCAGATCTTTGTGCTATGCAGCAGGATAGCTCCGATGACCTTCAAGCGGTTGGATCAATCTTATACAATGTTGCCGGTGTAAGTTTCCATGTTCCACTTTTGCTTAATATAAACTCTACAGATATAATGTTTGTTTGGAACTAGGACCCTTGTGGAACTAGAGGAACCGTACATGATTTAAAACTAAAAAAAATGCCCATTTCAGCTGGATATGTATATGGTAAATAGAATAGCTTTTTGTTCCACCTTTCCTTCTTTCCTCCCTCCGATACAGAGATAGTTCTAATAAATGAACATGTAAAACTTTATTATTGCAATGTTTCTTTGAAAGAAAGATGAACAATTTTTTATGTTTTTAGGCATGTTTCACTCAATGAACTACTTGTTTGTCCACCATTGGAATCAGGTTGAGTCCAATCCAAGCACAAGGAGGATTGTGGTAGAGGTATGCGACACAATTGTGAAGCGAGGGGGCCGACTAGCCGGTGCAGGGATAGTAGGTATCCTGCAAAAGATGGAGGAGGATTCAAGAGGCCTCATCTTTGGGAAGAGAACAGTTGTGGCCATGGATGGAGGGTTGTATGAAAACTACCCACAGTACAGAAGATATTTACAGGACGCAGTTACTGAGCTTCTAGGAACAGAGATTTCGAAGAATGTTGTCATCGAACATTCGAAAGATGGATCTGGTATAGGGGCTGCGCTCTTGGCTGCTGCAAACTCCAAGTATGAGCATGATTTTTAAAAGTTGGTTTAAGTTTTGACAACCCTGTAATGTAATTAGTGTGAGATAAAAAATTTGTTGATTTTGTAATTTAGTCGGATTCGGCGTTGGTTAAAGAATAAGACGTAATGTGAGGTTAGGGATTTAGTTCCAAGTTTTTATTTTCAGGGGGTGACTTGTAGAACAACATTTGAGGCTGTTTTGGCGCCATTGCTTTATGGTGCCATTTTTTGTGCTTCATTTCATGCCACAAATGATTAGGCAGTAATTTTGTAAGCATGTGAGTATTATTCTTTGTTTCTTAATAGTAAGTATTAAGAATAAACAAGAGCGTTGTTTCTTAATAGTAAGTGAAATTAAGAGAGTGTTTTATAGTTCTAACTGCGTTCTTAAATTTATGTATTTACCCGTATTAGGAATAGACAATTCATATTTTTCTAAAAAATTTACTAAATTGAGTAAAAACAAAAAAGTTTTCGTATATTTTTTTTTCTCAATTTTTTAATATAAATGATTTCCAGGAAAGAAAAAAAAAATGTCTGGCTTTCATGTAAAACTTCACAAAACGACATGTAGATTCATGTGACCACAACTTTATTATTAATTTTTTTTTATAAAGGACGTCGTTCATGTGATCTACTTTTAATTTAATTTATTTATCTTTAACCATCCACTTGGATGGAAAAATGACATCCGATATAATATTTCATTTATTTTAAACCACTGTAGTAAATATGTTTGAGAAATAATTACACAAAAAGCTTATTTTTAGAACTTTATTATTATATATGTCTATTTTTTAATAATATTGCGTAAATGTTCATTTTGAAAGAAACAACTGGTTATATTATCTATTTTGTCATTTTACCATATTTAATATCAATTTCTCTCATTAGATTCATTATTATTTTTTCCTTATTTGTTCATCATTTTTTTTTGTCTTTATCTTAATTACTGGTTTTTTTATTACAATGACTGCTAATCAGTATGATTTATGTTTTTTGTTTTTTTATAATCATATTTTTTAAGTATGATTTAGGTTCTTAGAAACAAATTTTTTAGTATGATTTAACTTGTTTATGATGATTAATACTTTATTTTGATAATTTATTATTTATATTATTATTATTGATATTATTTTAATAGATAGTTTATAAAGTTGAAATGTGATATGAAATTGTTTATTTTTTTCTAGTAATTACTACATTATTATGTTTTTTTATAAATATGTTATGCTTTTTTCTTTATGATATTAGTATATTATTATGATTTTCTTTCTTTATGATAATTAATATATCATAATTATATCTTTTTAGGTTTTAATAAAGTGTTTAATAATTTTTAATAATATCTTTTTAATATGTTAGCTGTGAATTTATCTTAATGATCAATTATTTATCATAATGAATATTTTTTATATGTCATACAACTAATATTTCTTTTTTCTTTATAATTAATCAAGTAAAATGATCCCTTTTTTTCCTTTAATAAAAGATTTGCTTAATCTAAAATGTTTTAGAAATTTTTTCTTTCAATTTTTATCAATTATTTATTTATTATTTTGTGTAATTTAAAACTCTCCGATTGCTAGTATTTGGTCGTTTTGAAATGGACGTTTTTTTGGACTCATCTTGTGGATATTCTATTATGTGCGATATATATATATATAATTACATAAAATGTTATTTTTTTAATTTAAATATATTCATTTTTTAATAATATTACATATATATCTATTTTTTAAGAAATTAATATTTGTAGTATTTATTTTGTTCTTTTATTATAATTGACATCATTTTATTTTTATACAGATTCTTTTAGTTTCCTTTTTTTTGTTTTTTGATTTTGATTATAAGTATTTTTTTTGTTGATAAATGTAAATTACCTTTAATAAACCAAAAATAGTTATAAACATCAACGTAAGTATAATAAATATAAAATATTTACTATAAAGATGATGATTTATACTAAATAATAAATATAACACAAAATATTAACGATAAAAATTAATGAATACTCATACTTTTCATATAAAAAAACCAATGAATTCTTTATGAAATAGCCTATTTATTTATTTAATTCATTATAAATTAAAATATTGTCATCTATGTCTTAACCAAATAAACGAAAGAATAACACAATACATGGAATCAAATTCTTCATGAAAAAATGCTATTATTTATATAAATTAGTAGAAATGAAATCGAACATATATTTATGATAAAGATAAATTCATTATATGAAATATTTTTTTTTGAAAATTTTATTTTTCTTTATTTAACTTTTTCTCATTAATGAGAAATCTGATTTTGAGAAAACATTCTATTTTTTAGTTCATTATGAATATTTATACCTTCTTTATAATAAAAAAAAAATCATAATTTTCTTTTCTATCAATTCTTTTTACAATTTCATTAAATCAACTTTTAGCCTTTATTTGGTAAACATCTTGGATTCCTTTTTTTTTTTTTTTTCATTTTTTGTAATTTCTTTATTTGTTAATTCTTCATTCTTTATGAAGGATAAGGTTGTCTTTATAATTACCCTTCTAGATATTTATGTAAATAAAAATAAAAATAGACATATTTCAAATCAATATTTCCAATTTAGATATTTATATAAATAACTCGAAAATGAATCCTGTCTGTAGAGATGAAATTGAGGCAATGAGGGACTACCACCATAGCTTTTTTATTTATTAAAAAAATTCTCAAGGATCACAAGTATCACTCTTTTATCTTTTTTTTTTTTTTTTTGAGTGAATATCACTCTTTAATTCTAATGTAACTAAAGTCTTTAATTCTACATAATACTTGATTAAAGAGCTTATTTAATAGGCACTGCAAAAAAGTGATTACCGTAGGTTATGGCATGCAGAAGAATTTTAATTTTTACACTAAAAAAAAAAAAAAAAATCTATATGCTAAACTAGCTTCTAATATCATCTTTTCACTTGGAGTAATGTAATCGTGCTTGTAATTGGTGTTAATCTACATAATCAAGTTTGTGATGTGGGAAAATGAGTAATGAAGTAGGTATCAAGGCGTTTAAACTCCGATGAGAAACCTTGTCTATGGCATTTTGTTATTAATTTGGAGTGACACTGATCATAATTTATGCTGATAGAACAAAATTTAGCTAATGAAGACCGAGACATTCATACCTGATGCTCTTTTTTTGTTATTTTTAGTCACATCATCGACCGTCAGACTGTGATTACTTGTCCTATTATGCACCTTGATTTGGGATCATCCACTCATTCCGTTTCTTTTCATGTTCTTCCATTAATATTACGTGAAAAGTTCCAGTTTGACAATCACTAGCTTGTTCTGTTAGTTCTTATTTTCCTATTTCCAGCTTGATAATCTCCAACGATCTTTGATCCCACACATGTCGTTTTTACCTGACAATCACAACAATATTTTAAACAACTATCGAAGTGTCGTTTAAAGGCCTCGAACGACATAAAACTTGATTAGCAAAAATAAAAGCGACGTTAACTTTAAGGACAAAATATTGTGAAATTCTCAAATCATGTCGTTTATTCATCATTATTATAATGCTTGACCACCACAGCTGAAAACCTTTTTTTATATATATATATAATTTTAGTGAAAAAAAAACACTCTGGCTTGACTTTATTTGGGGTTTCAGTTTAACTTTAATTGTATTTTTTCATTTCAATTTTTATCGTTTTCTAAAAAATCAATAAAATTATAACTAATTATAAAAAATTAACAAATTTTAATTTAAAATTTTATTTTCAATTAGCGAACTAAATGCAAACTCTAACTAAAAAAGTTTGGAACCAAAACATTGAAACAAACAGGCCATGCCCTTCCCTTCAAATAAAAAATAAAAATAAAAAAAGACGTCGTTTTCCAAAATAAACGACAATATAATCCTTAGCCGACATATTCATCGCAACGATCAACGGTCGTATTTGACAGCACACTGGTCATTCATCAGGCGTACCGAGACGCTAGTCTTCTCTCTCCATTTTTGTCCTGCAAAAAGCTTCCGACTTCAGCATCGCACTCTGCAAATCACATCATAAATTCAACGGAAATTTATTTTCCCTTGCTAATCGACTCTTATCCTTGATTAGAATGGTACTCCAAAATTTCGTATTTTCCCCCAAAAAGTTTTGATTTGTTTGAAATCATTTGGATTTCGGAGCTTTGACGATTTCGTTGAATGTTTTGATATGGCAGATCCGGTTCATACTCCTACAGAATCGGCAGGGCAAGACCCGTTTGGCAAAGTACTACGTTCCCCTCGAGGATTCCGAGAAACACAAAGTTGAATACGAGGTATGGTCTTTTTCATTCATTCATTTATTTATTTATTTATTTTAATTTTGCCGTTGAAGAAAGAATTCGTGATTTCTTATTGGGAAACAGTACATAAAGACTTTTGAGTTCGATTGTGTAGGTTCATCGCTTGGTCGTCAACAGAGATCCCAAATTCACGAATTTCGTCGAGGTAAAAATTTCCTCGTTTACGATTTGATTTCTGCCCTAATCTTGTTGTCCTTGTATTTTTGGAGGATTTTTCTGGTCCGAAATTAGAAATCAGACCATTTAATTTCTCATTTGCGATTCTCGAGGAAGGATTAGCTTGAAAAGTGCTTTTGTTTTGTTTTGTTTTTTGTTTTTGCCTGAAAACTTGAAATGTGCTACTTGATCATTAGATTTCAGACGTATAAGTTCTGTTAGGGTTTTGTGCTAAAAAAATATATATATGTAGGTACATTTAGGAGGATTTTTGAAATAGATCTATGCCACGGCTTTTCTTATGTACCTGCATTGTTTCACTGTGGGTAAGAACCTGAGCAAGATGATAATTTGATTAATTATATAAATCTGAAAATAAGTTCTTATATTTTTTAATTATTATTGTTATTATTATTATGAATTCAATCTAATTTTAGTCACATAATAATGAATTTTAGGCCTTTAAAACTCTTTTTGTGGACAAACAATGCAGAAATGATATTGGTTTATGGTTCCTACATGTTTTTCCAAGAGTGAGTATATCTGACAAACTTAGTTTACGACTCTTCGTGCAGTTCCGTACACACAAGATAATCTACCGGCGTTATGCCGGACTGTTCTTCTCCCTGTGTGTTGATATAACCGATAATGAATTGGCATATTTGGAGTGCATCCATTTATTTGTGGAGATATTGGATCATTTCTTCAGCAATGTGTGTGAGCTAGATTTAGTCTTTAACTTTCACAAGGTTTGTTGCTTACACTAAATTTTTTGTCCCATACGCTTTTTTTTATTGATAGTTATATGAAATTCCTCGTATAGACAAACTAGCTTCATGATTGATGGCTATGTGTCACCATCACATATTCGCAATGAAAATTTTGGAAAACGTGATTTATGTTTCGTTCTTGTGATTAGCAAACTATTATTGGGACTTAAGTGAAATTTTCCCGTTTGAACTTGTATATTTTACCATCTTGATTGTTCTGTAACTTCTGTTTATATAAACCGATCCTTTGTTTTCTTGTGAAGGTCTACCTCATACTCGATGAGTTCATTCTTGCTGGAGAGCTTCAGGAAACAAGCAAGAAGGTGTGTGCACATCCTATGATTTTTCTTCCTTTGTTATTTCTGGACTGTGGGATGAAAACTTTTCTGCCTTTTCCCTAACTTTTTCTTCTTCCGATGCCTTTTCTTCCATCTCTCATTTTCATGCTTGTGTGTTCTGTTTGTATTCTTTTACCGACGATGATCCAAATTAAGATTTCGCTGGTTGTTTGGTCGACCTTGGACCGTTGACCATTCTTTATGTCCTGCACCTGAGTGATCTCTACTTTTTCTTGTTTTATTATGTGGAAGGCAAACCTTTGTACCTCTTTACTTAATCCAGATGTGCTTATGATGGATTTTAGTTTTGTGGTTACCGGTTATGTATACATTACCTTAAACAAGCAACTAGCCAGCTTTGATGCTTTAGCATGTTCTGATTTTTTGCGCTCTTAGAATCTTTTTTAAGATTTTTAGTTGCAGATGTATTATTATTGGAGCGTAAACTGCTTAGCCTTGAGTTTTTTATTGTAACTATTGTAACTTGCAGGCAATTATAGAAAGAATGGGGGAACTGGAAAAACTAGAGTGACAAATTTCTCTGGCGAAGATCGTCTGTTTTTGATGGCTTGGGTTTTGTTCACCCGCAACTAATCGCATGATCCTCCCATGTAACACTAGAAACAGAACTAGAAGCTTTTCTGCTTTTTGAATCTCTGTTGTTCTTTCCATATTCCATTTGTCATTATTCATGTGTAATATACCATAGCCATATAATTCCATTTGCGTGTTCAGTTTGTTGTGCTTATTCTGCGAGATTTTCAAAATTTGTGGTTCTCTATTTGTAATTTTCCAACTTGTGCCTTGTTACATTTGCTGCTAAATTTTCCAGTGTATGATTCTCTGTTGTAATTTTCCAAATGCCCGCGTCTCTCTTCGCAATAGTTAAAAGCTACCTAGGATTTATGTTAGGCCTTAAAGACACGATTCCGACAAAAACGAAAAGGAAAATGCTAATAGAAAGATAACAAAAAATAAGTTGATACTTAACAAAATTATAAAGAAAACAAATCTATTTGATTTTGTTTGGATCAATGTTCAGAATCGTCCCGTCTGTCGGATAACTAGCTTGGATTGTTTCACCCTCTTTTAAATCCATACCTTTTACTACAGTTTTGAGAACCCAAGAAGGGAATTAAAAAAAAAAAAAAAAAAATCTAAGCGTGACCGGAAATTGAAAACATCAACAGTAAAACGAGACAGCAAATACGACTATTAAAGAAAATTACAATTTCGTATTAACATTTTCTATCGTCTTTACAGGGTACTTTTCCTAGCCATATCCGCTGGTAGTGCTAGTCGTCGGGTCTTGGAGCGTTTCCTTCTAGTCCTACCTCACAAACATCTGAGTGGTCTCTCACACAGGACAATCAAAGACCAACCAAACGTAAAACTACATATGGTTCATTTTCTTATTTACTCATTTCCAAAATATAGTAGCTGAATCCCAAGTATGGACATAACAAAAAAAGAATAAAATAATTGGTCTCACCCACCGCGGCCCCCCCCCCCCCCCCTTTTTGCCTCAAAGGCGCTCACTGCAGAGCAACTGCAACGGTAGAGCACTTGTACGGAACCCTCCTCCAGGTTCCTCATAGACGGAAGGCAAATGGTGGTCATGTCTGATAAGTTTACCGGGGTTTAACGGAGATGGAGCTAGACTTGTCAAATGCTGTTGCTGCTGCTGCCGTTGAGACGTTGGTCCATTTTGCAAGCTTAGGAACTGAATTGTTGTCTTGGGAGCATCTTCTGGCCTATAGTGAGCACCCCAAAGTCGTTGCTGTGGCTGTTGTCGTTGCTGTTGTTGATGTTTTGTTAAGGCTGTTGGGCCGCTTGAACACCACAGAACGGGCTACCATACGATGATAGCTGCATGTGGACCTGCAAATCAAGTATTTCCTCAGTTGAGATGAAAGCTTCAGGTTTATTTATGTCAATTAGTTAAGCATTTTGCCAATGCCTATCTCGACCTAATGTTGGAACTATTCTATGCAACTTTTTTTTTTTAATTTTTTTTAATTAACCATTCTATTCTACGTTGTTTTTCGTCAATTGACTGATGGCTTATGAAAGGAGTCACAAACCTGGCGTGCTGATGATGAAAGATGATCGGAGCAGGCAGATGAGTTGTAGTATGACTGTGGCAAAGAGAAAGGCATGCTGAACTGATGTTGCACAAGTGAAGGAAGATAAGGATTTTGGAGCGGTGACAATGGCTCCATTCCATTTCCAGCTCTACTAAAACTATCGCTAGCCTCTACCCCACCACCTCGAACCAACGACAAATAGCAATCAAAATTCTGCAAGAAATGACAGATTAATGAGACCCGGTTTAGAGAATGATTACAAACTTTATGATTATAATAGAAGCTCACCTGTTTCTGCCACGTGGACAATGCTGCTGATGAGACAGCAGAGAAAGGGTGATGTTGATGGAGCTTCGGCTGAATAACGCCAGTCTTTGCTCCATTTGAATTTTGTTTAGCTACAGCACTGTCAATGCTGCTATCAGAAACAAGTCCGTTTACACCATTCGCCACTTCAATGAAGTTGTTAATCGTTGGAAGAAATCCTTGCTTTAATCTCTCATGAGGTCTCACTTGACCTTGCGGCACGGGTAATTCTTTGTTCTTGGACATTCGCAAAGCTTGAATTAGATGGCTTATGTAGACATGAGTTGCACACCTCTTAGATAATCTTCTATCCGTGGTTACTTTAGAGGCCTGTGTGGTTACAACCTAAAAATTCAGACATGTTTGGAAGAAATTAGTAATCTGAGATTAAGAAGACGTTAAAAATCCTGCTGACCTTTCCAAAGGAGTCATTTTGGAGTGAGCTACTCCTAGCGGCAGAAAATCCAACATCAAGCCAAGACGGCAATTTAGCAGCAGAAGACCTGGCATGACTTGAGGCATTAGCAAATAAGTAAAAACAAATACAAACTAATTCAGTGAGCTCTAAACTCAAAAGAACAGAACAACTCACGGCAAAGATAGATCGTCAACTAGGGCACCCTTTGAAACCGTTGATGGCAATCCAGGCCACAACACCAGACCTTTAAATCAAAAAAATCAAAGATCATTTTCATGATAAAATACTGAGAATCAAATTACAAGTACAGGAGTATCTGAGCAAGCAAGAGCCTAACCAGTGTTCTTGGATTCCTCAACTGTTTGCGGTGGTTCCATTTGACTGACTACAGGTGTGGCCTTTAGGATAACATAAATCAGATTTAGATATCATTCAACACTATGAGAAATTTTTCTTGGACCCGGTTGAATTGTGCTTACCATCCCCAATGCAGTTCCTGGTTTCCTCTCAAGAATTGAAGCCTCCTTTTGCTGGGCTTCCTTTAATCTGATAGAGGACCAGAAACACAATAAGGGCAAAGAAAACAGGTACCAATGTCCATTCCAGGATAAAGGAAACCACAGAAGCTGAAACAGATTCAGAATGCATTTAAAACACTCACCCAGCATCAGATGGAATGCAGAACTTAACAGAACTACGTGTAGGCTTTACATCACATGTTTCTTCAGTCTTAGCCAACAAGGATGACAAAGAATTGAGATTCACTTGAGGTGCAGAATCAAATGGTGGTGAATTAAGCTTCTTAGAATGTGGCAAGTTAGGTTCTTCTACAATTTTATTTGGTTCAGCCCAAGATTCAACTTTGATGGTTTCAGCTAATCTCTCTACACTGGAGGAGGCTAAATTTTCCTCTGCAACTGCAAAATTCAAACCTTGTTGAAGTTAATGGTTTGCAAAAGCCAGCAAAGACAAACATATAAATCCAACAATCGTGAAGAAGAAAATGACGAAGAAAACCTTCAATTGTTGGTTTAAGACTGCCCTTTGACTTTGGTAAATCTGAGGGATTAGCTTCTGAAGATTCCTGGTTCTCTTTGGACTTATCATTTGCCTTGTTGTGAAAGAACATTCCGGCCAACGCATATAACGCGTCGGCTACTTCCTCCTCCTCCTTTGTGATTGGCATAGAAACGGTTGGTTTCAGGCACTTGCCTGATCCTCCTTGTTTCTTCAAAACAAATACCAAGCATAGTAAATTAAATTGCCCACTTGAAAACGTAAAAGAAAGAAAATGTTGAAATTTGAACAACCATAAGTTTATAACTACCTTGCTTGCCTTTAATTTCCTGGTAACATCAAATCTTGAGGAATTGGGTTTCTTTGAATCCAGCAAATGAGGAGATATAGAATCCCGACCGCGCTTCTTCATCGCTGCAAAAGAATTAAGAACGAAGAACAAATTATTATAGCAATAAAGAAATAAAGAATTCTTCTTGTACCCAATGAAAGCTTTTTAGGTATCTGCTTTGGAAAAGTGAGCGACAAAACAGAAAGAAGTGAAACCTCAAACATGCGCGCACACACAGAGAGAGAATCAATTCACTACAAAAGTCATAGAATCAGCATATTAAACTAAACCAAAGGGAAAAAAAGAGGCGCAAAGAATCATTCTGTCCAGAAAAAAACTATATTAATAAAATTAAAAAAACCAAAGTTTGGTTTTGCTTCATTCCTAATCAAGAATTACTAAACAAAAAAATAATAAAAATCGGATACTTTACAGAAAGCCCATGATACAAATTCAAAACAGTACTTCAAAGCCTCAACTACCAAAGACAAAAAGGCATATTAGAATAGGGAAAAAAGAGACGAAAACCCCACAGAGCTTCAAGTTTAGAATATTTATTTCTATGTTAAAAAAAAAAAAAAAAAAGATAAAAAGGCAAAATCTTCCAATTGTGGTTGAACGAACACACCTGACCGTAGCCTTCGAGGAACAGAGGCATGACCAACGCCATTGCAGTCATCAAGAAACTGCATAATTTAGAACAATTCCAATAAATAAATAAATAAAAAGAGAAAAACAAAAGAAGAAGGATGAACAGTTTGATACAACTTGTCACTGCTGTGATCAAAACTGAAGAATTTCCGAAACAAACAAACAAACAAACCTTCTGGGAAAGCTTAAATCTCTTGGTAGTATTACCAAGACTACTGGGCAGCTCATCTTCTTCTCTGTCTGAACCCATTTCGCCGTCTTCGAAGCTCGAGCTCGATCTGCCAACAACGGCGCTCAATTTCCTCAGCTTCTCTCTCCTCGATTTTTCAGAGAACTCAAAGTTCTCACCAACACCATTCAGGCCTTCTTCAAATCACAAGCACATACACAAAAAATATATATATGTTATATTTTTGTACAAGTAAGAGCAGCAACAAAACCCAAGAAAAAAGGGTGATGAGAATAAGAGACACGCATTATCTGCAACGCTCTCTTATTATCAGTAACCGAACGAACGAGGGAATATACAGAAAAGGACAAGTACTATAATGGGTTTTTGGATTTTTCTCGGAGGAGAGAAGAAAATTCAAAAAAAAAGAGAGAGAGAGAGAGAGAAGATTGAACAAGAAAAGAGGGGGGATTGCAAAGTAAATTCACCAGAGGAGAGCTTGTGTCTTGAATGCTTAAACCGAGTAGCTCCACGCCTTACGTCTCGAGCTTTGTCCATTTTTGTTGGATAAATAACAACAAAAACTGTGGTACGAACGTATGGCTTAGACGTTTCAGAAATTGACCCGTAAAAGCGACTCCCAAAGTTGATTCCAGATCTTTTTTCTTTGCTTCGTTTTCTCCAATTTGAGCTTCTTCTCCTCCTCCTTCAGTTACGGAACAGGTCAAGGAAAATAAAAATGATTAAAAAGAAACGGCATCGAAATTTTTTTTTTTTTTTTTATTGTTACTTCTTCTTTCCGTTTTGTAATGAGCCCAGAAATCGAGAAGAAAAGTGGAGGCGAAAACAACGGACAATAGAGTGAGAGAAGTGAGATTGATGTGTGGTTTTTTTACCGAAAAGCTCGCCGGAAAAGAAAACCGAAAAAGTGGGGCGTTTGGCTTTTACCAAAAAAAAAAAAAGAAGAAAGAAAAATCAATTTGGATTTTCTAAATATCTCTCCATTTTCTCTCTCTGTCTCTCTCTGAGAGCCTTAAAAGTAAAACCCAGAGAGATCTCGCCGGTGAGATTCATAATACCCAAGGAGAGAGAGAGAGAGAGAGGAGAGAGAAGAAAACGAAAACAAAAGGCTAGAGAAGAAGAGACTGTAAAAGAAAAAAGGAAAATAAACCGAAGAAAGCAGGACAAGTAAACAATTGATATATTGTAGTGTATAGTACAAAGAATCAGGTTCTTCGTGAATAAAGCAAACAGAGCGAGAAAGCTCAAAAAGAAGAAATGGTACACAGAGAAAACTCACTCTTAACTCACAACAACATCATCATAAAGCTGAAACCAACGGAAAAAAAAAAAGAGAAAAAGAAAAAGAAAAAGGTTTCCGAAATGAAATGCCCGTGAAAATGTGGAGTAGATCGTTTCCCTTAAAATCAACACAGCATTAAAGAGAGCAGTTAATGGTCGAATCTCGTTGAACAAGAAAAATACCATTCTCATGAAAAAAAAGAAAAAAGAAAAAAGAAAAGAAACCCATTTGAAACTTACCCAATATATCATGAACTGAGAGTCCGTGATCATTGAATTATAGACTAGTGATCTCTGAAGTTAAAGCTGATGATTTTTACTAAAACTTTCTTCTATTCCTGAAAACCGAATATCTTCATCCACTGTAAAGCTCTGAAGCTGGTATTTTCCCAGTAATCAAACAGAAAGACCAAAGCTTTCGCACCGTGAAATCATGATTTTTTATGCATCTTAAAACGGCCATTCTCTCTGTCCCACTATCTCTTTCTTTCTCTTCATGTCACATTTCTACAGAGCCTCTGAAGAAAATCTAATCCTCACGTCATTCCACGATCGACGGTTTATAATCAGTGGCCCACACCAGCCGTTAGATCACTTTCTGATCACGAGACAATTAATTCCCACGTGTCGTCCACGTCAGAGTAGGTTGCCTCTTTGCCTGCCATCGTGTCACCTTTCTAAACGCTCCGGATTCGTCGTTGTCATCCTCATGCGGCGTGGACCGTCTGACGGTTTTAACCTTTGATAACTGCGTAACTGATTTACATAGTCGAAGCTCGTGGATGCTCGCCAGGTGGCATGGATCTGTTCTTCAGTACGAAAAAGATCGTCCCACTCAGCCTCTCAGTCTTCCGGAGATACAAAAATCTTCTTCTTCTTCTTCTTCTTCTTCTTCCTCTTCTTCTTTTTCATAGTGTGAGGGGTGAAACTCGGCGAGGAATTGGTTGGGATATGATATTTGGCGATTAATTGATTTTTTGACGATTTGATTCTCTGAACCACCATGGCGTAGTTACTACAGAGAAAGAGAGTCACGAGTGTCGCGTGACTCGTTCTATACTTGTATCAGTTCTGAAATTACCAAAATAGGCTCTGGTTTTGGTTCAATAGACGGTTATATCCCTAGAAAGTTCATGCCGCGGCGGCTGCGACACCAAGGACACAGTGGGCCACGTGCTTCTTCTTCTTGCTCTTTTTCCTTTTTTTTTTCCTTTTTTTTTTAATAATTTATAGTTTTAAATACATAGCTTGATATTCATACAAGCTTAATTTTTTAGGCTTAAAATGTGTTAAATAATTCTATGTGAATTTAATACATGCTTGTCCTTGAGAATATGGATGTGTAAATTTAAATTCCACCAAATTCATACTCAATAGTCTTTGGAGATAACGGAGTGCCTATAATAATAATTTCAGCATCTTTTTTGAAGGAAATAATTTAATCCTTTTTTGTCCTACTAATACTGCCTGGAAAAAAAAAAAAAAGTGGCTTGATTATATGATAAATTATACGATAAAGTCTATTTTATATACTCTATCATAGAGTTTATTTTTTAATTTGTTAATATATAATCGAATAACTGAAATGTTGTTTATATATAATAATTATCATATACCTTATCTCATATTAGTATAGATTAATAAATAAAAAATTCTAAAAAAGAACCAACCCCTTCCCTTCCCCGATGTTGGCGACTTCCCTGCCGACACCAGCAACGGACCCCCACTCCCTCCAAACCAAATCTCCCCCCCACAATGCCGACCAGTCTAATCCCTCCCTCCTTCCCGACCCTAACGACAGAAACCTCCCCCCCTTCCCCTAACCTTCCACCGGTGAAGGTGAAGTTTTAAAAGTTTTTTATTTTTTATTTTTTATTTTTTAATTTATTAGTTAAATGCTATTATAAGGTAAAATATATGATAATTACTATATAAAAGTAATATTTCAGTTGTTTGATTACAGATAGGGTATATAAAAATAACTTTACCGTTGGTTATATTAGGTGCTTATTTAGTTTTGTTTTTCAAAAGAAAAATTTTCTTCTTTTTAGGTGTTTTTTTATAATTATTTTTAACATAATTATATTACGGATTTACTTATTATTATATTACGGATTTACTTATCATTAGGTAATGTTACAATCCTGCAATATTTGTTGAAGGTTGAAATGCTATCAGGTCTCGGCCGTGGGTTGAACACTTGAACTTGTTCATATTGACAATCATTTTTGTTTCAAATTTATTGAAAATAAGCTTTTATGCTTTCTTTTTTTTTTTTTTTTTTTTCTGTTTTCCTTTTATTTTTAATATGAAGCTGCTTAAAATTTTTGTTTTAATTTAAAGAGCTGATAGCGATTTCAAATTATATCTTACATCTTTTTCTCATATACATCTGTTCCTTTTTAGAGGAATTTGCTTTAAAAATTTGTCTCACATGATGATGATTCATAGACGACATTACGCATATATCAAGTCTATCATATTAAAAATCTTGTGGAAGATCAAGGGCAGATTAAAAATCACATTCTCAATTTCTATCAGAATTTATTTTCTGTTCATAGAATTACTCCCGATAATTTTTCGATTATAAAAAATACCATTAGCGATCAGGTGGCGAATGATGATAACAATATGCTCACAACAATTCCTACTAACGAAGAAGTTCATGTTGCAGTCTTCTCCTTAAATTTGTCTAGTGCTTCTAAGTCCAGATGGATATAGCGGTGTTTTTTACCTGTTGGACTTGTTGGGAAAGAGGTTATTGCTACGGTCCGAAGCTTCTTCATTACAGGTCATGTACCTCATAATCTCAACTCTAATTTCACTGTTCTCATTCCAAAAATCAAAGATGCTTTATTGATTGACGCCTTCCGCCCTATTGTTCTTGGTAATTTTTTATTTGAAATTATTGCCAAGATAATTGCCGATAGGTTAGGGAAAATTGCTCAACGAATTGTTTAAAAAGCGAGACAAATTCAAGATTTTATTGCTCTTGCTTCTGAAGGAGTTAATGCATCAGACAAAAAAACCTTCAGTGGGAATATGTGTAAGACCTACATAGGGTTGTTACCATATGACTCTGAAAATAGATATCAAAAAAGCCTTTGACACTAGGCAATGGGACTTCATTATTCATGTTCTCCAAGCTTTTGGTTTCTCTGCCTATTTTTACTACTGGATCAAGAAATTTTTTTCTTCTGCTTGATTGTCAATTTTAAGTAATGGCACTCCTGAGGGATATTTCCAATGTAGTAGAGTCGTTCGTCAAGGAGATCCTCTGTCTCCTTTACTCTTTTGCATTGCGGAGGATTTCCTTATTCATTTGATTCAACACAATCTCGACGAAGGAAGAATTATGCCTATCACGGCTCATAGAGTTGGTATTATCCCAACTCACCTTCTTTTGAGTATTCTTAAGGTGAGAGAGAGATTTATGACACAGCCTACGACAGGTAAAGCATATATCTTAACAATGCTACCAATTCTTTCATACTATCTCTCTATTAGCCGTACTAAGCGTCCCCCAAGTGCTCTGATACCACTTGGGGGACACCTGGTACGGCTAGTAGAGAGATAGTATGAAAGAATTGATACCATTATTAGGACATTTGCTTTATTGATGTTTTGTAGGGCCACGAAAAATAATGTATAATGTCTGGGGAAATTTTCAAATGTTATGAGATACTTTTGGGATATCTTCTTTTGTAAAGCAATTTATAATTATCAGGCTAGCTACATTATCAGAAGATTTTTTATGAGGCGTGGTAAATTGCCATTTAAATATCTTCGTGTCTCACTTTTCAAAGGAACTCTCAAAAAGGCGCTTCTCCAATCTGTAATTGATAAGATAATTTTCAAATTTACTAACTGAAAAAGAGTGGCTAGTCATCTCACTTTAATAAACACTGTGATTGCTAGTTCACTTAATCATAGTTTTATGATTTATAAATGGCTGTCGAATTTTCTTAAGAAAATTAGCAAAGCAATGGGAAATTTTCTTTGGTTTGTAAGCGTTGAAAAAACTAAGCTAGTCACTGTGGCATGGGAGCGGATTTGCCTTCCGAAAAAAGAAGGGGGCCTTGGCATTAAATTCTTAGAAGCTACTAATGCAGAGCTTTTGAAGAAATTTGCATGGAGAATCAAGACTGATAACTCTCTTGCTTGTGATTTCATGAGAAAGAGATATGTGCCAAACGCAAGACAACCAAAAGTTGGTCCTGTGATGACTTCCATATGGGCTGCCATCAGAAATCATCATGTTCTGCTACAGGAAGAATGCATTTGGATTGCGGGAGAACAATCAAAGAACAACTTCCGGAAAGATAATTGGATTTCTTATCCAATTGTTTCTCAAATCCAAATCCCAAATAACATTCCTCTTGAATCAAAGGTTGGTGATTTTATTGTTGATAATAAATGTGTATTATCTAACATATTTTGGCAGTCTTTTCCACACATAGCATCAGATATTGAAGAAGTGACCATTGCAGAGGGCTCTACCGATGTTGTTCGTTAGAGGCATTGTTCGGAAGGCATTCCTAAAACTAGCGATTTTTATAATCATATATGGCCGAGGAGAGTTACTGTAAATTGGGGAGAAAAAAATTGGAGAAACTTAATTCAGCCAAGGAGATCGATGACTGCTTGGAAGGCTATTCACAGTTGCTTGGCGACTGAAAAGTTCTTGCATAAGAAAGGTTTTTACCTACCATCATGCTGTCGTTTCTGTTTCACTGCCAAGGAAGATAAAAAATCATCTTTTCGTGGGTTGTGATTTCGCTATAATTATCTGGGCTAAGTTGGAATCCACATTTCATGCTCCTCTTCTATCGGCATTGAACTACAAAATGAGCAAATAAGTTTATAATTTCTAGATTACGGGGGTAATATATACTTTTTGGATGATTTGGAAGACTAGAAACGAGATGATTTATTGAATAAAGTTTCTAATGTTCAAAAAGCGATTCTTTTGATTTGAAATTGTATTCAAGAAGCCGATTCAATGGATACAGGCATCATGAAAAACACTATATCTAATCTACTGATTATTAAAACATTTAAATTGTAGATAAAAATCCCCAGGCACTTTGTATTATAAAATTCCAATGGAATAATCCTCCTCCAAGTTAGATCAAAGTATATACAGATGGTGCAGCTAATGATTCTCTTGGGCTTGCAGGATGTGGCGGTATTTTCAGAAATTATAGAGGTTTTTGCAAGGGAAGCTTCGCTAAGCCTCTAGGTATTCTCTTTGCTTTTGAAGCAGAGCTAATGGGAATTATCACATCCATTGATCATGCTAGAAGATTTGATTGGGACTATGTTTAGTTTGAATGTGACTCTACTTATGTTGTGGAGTTACTTTAAGTTAAAAACAATAAAGTTCCATGGAGGTTTTTATCTAGATGGAACAAGGCTATTAACTACTTGATCAGATCACATACCATGCATCTCATATTTTTTGAAAAGAGAATCAAGTTACAGATAACCTAGCTTCATATGCAGTTTACATTGCCGAAGATATGTGGTGGTTCAATGTGCTAAGTACTTGTTCTTCTCTGCTCCATAGAAATTTGACAAGACTTTTCTGTTATAGATTCTGTAACTAGTTGACTTTTAAAGTAAATATATATACTCTATTTCTGTTTTAGTATTTTTCCCAATGGATTTTGACTAAAGGGGTTTTAACAGGCATATTTGAAGGCTATTTTCAAGGAATGAGTTTCAGCATGATCTTATGAAACTGCCTTCGGGCTACTCCTAGATTCCTTGATAGGTGTTTGTCTCTTCCCTTTTTTGATCTTATTTCACCCCTTTAAAGAATTTTTATGTAATCTTAATTTTTTCTTTATTTAATAATATTTAGTGGAATGAAAAAGTAATGAGGGTGCTATATAGGTGCCGATCTAGTCAATATGTTTTGGTGTATCTATTGATTTCTATCACCATAATTTATTTTAAAAAAAAAAATCTATATTAACTTTTCAAATAGACCCTAATATCTTGCCTATCTATTTCTTTTTTCCTTTTAATTAATGTAATGATATAATGGTATTTACCTATCTAAGAAGAGAACACACACATTACAGCTCCGAACCTTGGGTTACCATATCCTACTAATATCTTTCTCCCTTTACAAATCCTTTTTTTTTTTTTTTTTTGGGAAGTGGCAATTGGGACTAAATAATTTTAAGGACCTTAAGAAAACAGCACAAATGTACGCAGTAAGGCCTCTTGGAGCCTCGACTCTGCACCCAATTGGCTCAAAATGAGCACAACCCTTATGGATTCAACCATTTGAGAGTCCATTACATATGGATTCAAATCACGTAGCCCAACCCATTAAAAATACTAAAAATGCATTTAGACTTTCAGCAACTCGAGATGAAGGTGGCAGTGGCGTGTGGAATGTTTAATTGAAAATGAATTTTGAAAATATTTTACTTGAAAATGAATTAATATTTAAAAATATGTGTTTGGTTAAAAATAAACTATAATGGTTAAAAAGTGTAAAAACTTAAAATATATTCAGAAAAAAATAATAATATTGATATTGTTTCTTTTTTTTTTTATCATTTTTTACAATTTAAAAAGAAGAATCTAATTTCGACTTGAATAAGAAAATTGTGAATTTTTAAAGTTTAAATATTTTAAAAATAAAAAAGAATGATTTAGAGATGTAAATAATAAAATTAATTTACTTCTGAATAAAAAAAATATTTAGAAAACTAAACTGGTATGGAAATTTCAAATGGACCCTAAATAGTAAAAAGTTAATAATTCACTATCATATGAGTTGATATTAAAAAGCTATGATCAAAGTTGAGGCTCCTAATTGAGATCGAGATTCTATGTTAAATGTATCTCATATTGTATCTAATTAAGTAAATGGACTTAAATATTCAAACACAAAAAACCAGTTGAAAAGTAATTTAAAATTTTTTAATAAAGTGATACAATATGAACGGTTAAATATCACTTGGACACCAATAATTGAACATGAAATCTGTTTAATCCCCCCGCGCTACTTTTTGTTTTGTTTTTTTTTTTTTTAACTGCTCTCTTTTATTTTATGGTAACGTAAAAAAAGGGAAATTTCATGTGTCTTTATTACTTTTCTGTTTCACCCAGAAACGTTTTATAATGCTACGAGCGTTGCAAGTTTCATAATATTAAATAAGAAGGGGCAAAAGAATAAAATAAAGAAAAATGACAAACGCTAAAAATGACAAATGAAAATGGAGGTTCGTGCAGTAGAAAGCACCTACAAGACACAGATATTGCTTATTTTTAACGCAATCAAACAAAAAGTCCAATAATCTACAAATTCAGTGAAATCTATATTTATATAATACCATATAATTTTCCAGTAATAGTTATCCTCAGATTTCAACGTTTGTCGTCTTTTTTACTTGGTCTCATTGTACATCTCGAAGCTAATAGGTACATAATTACTTCTCATTTATACGGACGGTATACAGATTTTATAATGGCATTAAATCTTACACAAGGTTGATACATTTATTTCCAAGACAAGATAAGAGACGCAGCAAATATATACGTATATATAATATGTACATGTATAGTATCATATGTGTATGTTTAAGGGCATTTGCGGCGGCCACCGTGGGTGGTCATGTTGGCATAGCATGGACAAGCATCGTAGTTCCCAGACGTCCCCGGCGGCACGCAGTCGCACCTCTTGCAGCACGTCCCGCATGCCCTCTTGCACAGCCTTGGCCTTGAAGACAGCGCACACCTCGCATCACAAGCTCCATCACAATCTGTAAAAATGTAAAGCCAAGAATGTGAATGTTATATTTTTGAAAAAAATGACAAACGTAAATAAACAAAAAAAAATTTTGTTAGTTGTTTGTGCTTTGTACCTATTTTTTGGGGCAAAGGGGTTTCAGCAGTGGCTTCGGAGGATGCGCTCAAGACCATGGTTGTAATCCCCTGGCCAAATATAGTACACATGATAATGCTGTTATATTTTTCATGTATTTGCTCAGACTAGATCTATCGATTGGCTAAAATCCGTTACTTGAACGAAACTAGATCAAATAAATGCATAAAGTTTGAGATAAAATTTACCATTTGATCATCAGAGCTAGCAGAAAGGTGGATGACCAAAGCAGATATGAGAAGCAAGGAAGGGAATAGAGCAATTGAGATGTGCTTGGCCATTTTTCCCTTGGCTTTGAAGAACTACTAGTTTTTCTTGCTTTTTATTCCAAGCGGTAGAGATGTAATTGTAGGAGTTAAGGGTGTTTGTATTTATAGGGGAGATACTTCACTCATAAGTTTCCTCCTCTTTTTTCTTTTTGTTTTTATTTAAAAAAGAAAGAAAAAATAAAAAGAGGAGAGACAGAGAGGGTAGGTACAAGTGCAAATTAAATTAATGGAAATTTTTTACCTAGAATTGTTACACTTACTTAATGGTTTCTATCAAAAAAACAGAAAAATCTTGAAGTGGAGGGATTTCTTTGGTGGGTTTTAGTGCGTTTCCTTGATGTTGTTTGGCATGTCTTGAAAAGAGGAGGTAAAGGCTCCAGCTTGGTGATTGTGTCATGAATTGGACAGCTGAGGTTGATGGGTTCATTTAAACCGGATTTTACAGTAATTAAAACCATGAAAATTCCTTAATATTGTCCACAATTTCCTGAGACAGTAATTCTACAACTGTAAATTACTACCAGACATTTTTTTTTTTTTTTGAATAAAACTACCAGACAATTTAGATGATGGCTTAATATAGCATATTTGTTTTGGACTTCTTGGTTTCTTTCGTTCACGGCTGCTTAAAGCATGTGAATTGAGTGCCTCTCTTAGCGTGACGTCACCGATAGAAATTAGAAAAAAAAAAAATCTTATTATTATTATTTTTTTTTGTAATATGTTTTTTGGTGGGATTTTTATGGTAAATATCAAACACTCTTCATTAGATAAAGAAATTGTTTTGTAGCCTTTAGTTAACTTAAAGTTAAAAGTACTTATCAAAGTACTAACTTATATAAATGGTAATTATAAGAGTTAACTCTAAAAAACTAAAAAAAAAATGTATAATAAAAAGCCCAGGGTCATAAGAAATTCAAAAAACAGGGGAAATAAATATTAAATTAAGTTCTTATGTATTCAACCACAGTGATTTTTTTTTCCTTGGAGCTGTAAATTTAGTACCCAAGCAATTTATTCATTTGTTTATTTTTAGAAAAAAAAATATCTGACCAGAGTTAAAGTAACTAGAAAGTTGCCCTGATCACTTAAACAACACATACAAAAAGAAAGACATTCATAATTTAAAGCGAAAACCATGAGTAGTAAAAAACAGTAGCTTTAAAATATTCGTTATTGAATATTTGAAGCAGTAACAACCATATCTTTATTAGCCTTTACACATAGAATAACATGTTATTTAATACACTTTTATTTCTTATAAACGCCATTTAGCAATATTCTCTTCACACACACACACATATATATATATATACGCGAGTGTGTATATATATATATATATATATATATATCACTCATACATGCAGAGACTGTGATCGAGGTCCGTGCGATGGGGCATTCATATATAACCGAATTTCGCGAGCTTTAAGGGCACTTGCGTCTGCCACCGTGGGTGGTCATTTTGGCATAGCAAGGGCAGACCTCTTGGTTACCGGCAGTACCCGGTGGCACACAGTTGCACCTCTTGCAGCAAGTACCGCAAGCCCTCTTGCAGAGCCGTTGCCTCGAGGATAACCGACACCTGGCAGCGCATGATCCCCCACAATCTAATCGGAAAAAAAAAAAAAAAAAAAAAAAAAAGCGACAACAATGGTTAATCACTAAGTTTTAACACGACACAAGATTTATCATTAATTCTCAATTGTTAAAGAAAAATAAAAATATTATAAAAATTTAAATCAGTGAATTATTATTCAAAATCCTCTATTTTTATCCGCTGAGTTCGTCCCGTTAGATAAAAAAAAAAATAGGTTTAATTAATTAAATAATTAAGCACGTACCGATTTTCCCATACGGAGAACCCTGCGCAACGTTTCCACTCACCTGCATATTTTAAACCAACGTCAATATTTTAAGTTACTTATAACAGATAAGATTTTCACACGAATACATAGAAACAAATTGTATTAAGGTTGATATATGTATAGATATATATTTATGTATATATAGTTGATGAAATAAGCTAGCTAAGAAGATTATGATGTGTTTTTGTAAGGAAATTGATGATCAGAAGTGTACTTACAGTTTCATCAGCAGCTTCCACGAGATTGAGAAGAAGAAGGGAAACGAGAAGGGAAACAATGACAACCTTGGAGATGGCCATGGATGAGGACTATTGAGGTATAGGCTAGAGCTGTATCTGTCGTTTCAAACGTAATTGAAAACTCTTGACTTTGATTGTTTGGTGTGAAAAATAGGACGTATGGAATTCTATTTATAGTCTTAGAGTTTGAGAGTTATGACTCATATGATAAGGGAAGGGGAAGGTGCATGCAAGGACGGGATTGTCTAATGTCTCGTTGTAATTATTACTTATTAGTACGCGGAATTGAAGATTACATTACCCCCCCAAAAAAAAAAAAAAAAAAAAAAACTTAGGATTAATATTATAGCATTAAAACAATGGGAAAATGTTTTTTTATTTATTTATTATTTTTTATGAGAGGAAAAAGAAAAGGTGTTTGTGGAATGGTGACATGTCAAGGAAAATGATCTTGTATGTATTTATAGTGATGAGAGCTTTTGGAATCATCTGGAAGGAAGTAGATTGAATCACTTTTTAATTTATCATTTTGCAGGGTGCGTTGCGTTCCAGATGGCTATAGCGCACGGTTTTAAATCAATTTCTATTATTCAACCAAAGGGAAAATAAAAAATAAAAAAATAAAAAAATAAAAACTTCTTATGTCCTTTATTAGTAACAAATTGGCTCGAACCAAAGCTGTTGCCATAGTAACTGCAGGGATAGAGACGAGTGACGCCAAGGGAATAAATTCTTTACTTGAAAATAAATGAAACTTATAGAGGAGGAATTAATTCTTCAATTAAATTTATTCTTGAAAAAAAAAAAAAAAAACAGAGAACATTAGGTATAATACAACTTCAATATTAAACCAACAAAAAAAAAATTAATAGTAACTCTATCCCTTTCATGTTTGAAAGTTTATAATCACTTTTTTTTTTCGGGATCGTCAATTATACTTGTTGTGTATTTTCGAGTTATCTATTCATCTCAATATCTTAAAATTATAATTTATTTCTTTGTTATCTATTCATCTCAATATCTTAAAATTATAATTTATTTCTTTTTGAATAAGTGTATAATTATCGAGTTTCTCTTCTAGTTATGTTTGAAAAAGTAAATTAGTTTACTTAATTAGCTGTTAAACTGAATAAAAACGCTTACTAATTAATTAGTATATTATAAGGATCTTCTTTTCTTAACAAACCTAGGAGTGCAATAATTTGTCGGCGAATGTTTTTCAATCTTGGATAAGCATTAGAGGAGGTCCAGAAGGATAATCTTTGATGATGACCAGTGAAAAACGTTTAAAAAAAAAAAAGAAAAAAAAAAGAAATCTGAATGTAGATAATTACAAAGAGCCAGCTATAATGCATTTTCATGAAACTGATATATTAATGAAGATTATGTAGAAAGATGTGTATTACTTCTTTCTTTTTCAGGGCAGCAGGGTGACAATTAACAATATTGTCCATGCCCAACGCCCAAGTTCCAAGAACTCAAAATTTGTAAATTAATTGTCAAGTCATGCATCATGATCTCTTTCTCAACTCACCACCTAATTATATTCATATATACATCTCGATCTTATCTTAAATATAAATATTCGGCTTGATTCCCTGCTGGCCCAACTCTTTCGAGCTTAGACTGCCCAACAAGGGCCAATCATGGAGTTGTTAGGCGCGCGCGCGCGCGTGTATATATATACACACACACACATACATGTATAAAGATGTACAAGCATTATTGGTGCCAATATCGGGAAGAAATGTTCTCTTTTTTTCTTTTACTTAAAGAAACTATGTATCTATGTCTTTAATCATTTGCCAGCCAAGTTAGTAGGCCTCTATATATTTTTTTTAGTTGAAAAAAAAAAGATCGCGACGGCTACATCATTTTTAAATTTTCAATTCTTACAGATATAGACATTTATTAAAATACGACAACAATCAAATTTTTATGTCAGTTTCTTTCAGTTGACTATATAAGTTCTATCATGTATTCATTAATCCATGTATCTATAGTTAAAATAGAAACAAGAATCTTATTAGATACAGTCGGATTTGAATTTAAATGGACGAATGAGAGTTTTCTAATAAAAACATCTTTACGACCCTATCTACCCTTGTGGGGTGTAGTAGGCGTCTATATATCTCCTAATAATCATTCAAGTTATAATTTAATTAAATTCAATAATCAAATTCATATTATAGTAAAAAAAAAAAAAAGTTGCATTAATAAATAAAAATAATATAAAAGCGAAAATTGGGTGGGCCATATTGTAACTCTTGTTTTTTCGTTGCATCAAATACAACTAAAAGAAGGTTTCTTTCCAAAATCGTGAAGAAAAAATGAGAGGAATATTTTCTCATGCTTGGCGAGACACTTTTGGCTGGTAAGCCTTCCAATCAGCTGGCAAAGAAGAGAAGAAGGAAAGGAAAAAGGGGAGTGGCCTTGGCTGGTGGAGTAATCGGATTTGGTGTCGGAGTGAGGGTCAGTACTCTTGTGGAAGCTTCCGTTTCAAAGCTAAAGTAGTTGACAGCTGTAGTGCTGCCTAAACTTGCTTCCCAGCTGTACCTTTTGTTTTTTATGATCCACTTGTTTTTTCTTTTTTTTTTTTTTTTTAAGAGGAATTGTGATTAACGTTGTCTTTTTTTTTCTTTTTTTGTTTTTGCAAAAAAAAAAAAAAAAGAATATTATTGTAGAAACTGAAAAAAAATAATAACTTTTTGGCTCGGAACTGAAAAAAATAACTTATCAACATATCCGCTTTAATTTTTTTTTAATATAGCATACATTAAAAATAAATTTCGAATAACTAAAAACTAATATCCAAACTCCTTATCTCCATATATTGAATTAACCCTGACAGAAACGTTTTAAAAGATAATTGTATAGCTTTTACTCTTGCATAATCTGATTCTAGTGAGATCGCTTCAAGCAAGTTGATATATCACTCACATTAAAATGAAACTCTATAAATCTAGTGTTTATTTTACTTTTCTTCTCATTTTTTAGTATTAACCAATAGTAGGAATTACGTCTAATCAGTGATAGAGAAACTTGCTTAATTTGATACTAAAAACGACCGTCTCTTAAAACAAGAAAAAATTATACAATAAGATATGAAAAATAGACCTTATCAATAGGACTTTCTTTTAAATCATTAGGTTTTTCCCTTTTTTATTAATTTTATATGATGTAAGTTTAATTCAATCTAATATAATATTTCTTTAAAAAAGAAGTATACCCTAGAATATTATTTGAAAAAAAAAAAAAAAAAACCCTGCTTGTCTCTAAAACTCAAATTGGAGAAAGGAACCCAAAAAAAAAAAAAAAAAAAAAAAAACTCATTCAGTTGTAAAACCCACTTTCATTTTTCAAAAAAGAAATATGTATACAAAATCAATAAAGAAATATATCCTAGTAATGTTATTTGAAAAAAAAAAAAAAAAAAAAAAAGGAAGAAGAAGAAGAAGAACCTGATCGTCTCTGCAACTAAAATTGGAGAAAGGAACCAAAAAAAAAAAAAAAAAGTCATTCAAATCATGAAATCCACTTTCAAAATTGGTAATAGATGGGATATTTGGCCGACGTAAAATAAAATAAAATAAAAGGTTTATTTTAATACATCCACTTCAACGAATGTGGACTAGATATAACTAGACATTAGAAAGGTCATATCTTTTCAACTAATAATACTAGGGCCACAGAAAAAACCAAAACTTAAGATATCTGTCAATTCACGCCCATCTGGCACAACTAATCATTACTATATATATATGAAGGGGTGACATCTTTCCCTTTAGCTCCAAAAAAGTTGGTATATCTATGTTTTTCAAACATATTAAAAAAAACAAGTATAGTCGTATTTATCACTGTCATGAATAGACTGATAGGGTGACACTAAAAAAGTTAATAGCTCGAGTTTTTGGATCACCTCAATAAAGAACTAAACTCGTCCGATTAAAAATGGAAGTCTAAAGCTTGAAAAACGATATGAGTTGTGTAAACGACAACATTGATTAGAAACGACACATGGCATAATCAACCGAGATTACATGTAAAAGTGACATCAACTTCAACCAACGTTAACCAATTTAAGAAATACCGATTTCAGAAAAAAAAAATTATTGATGATGATGATGATGATGATAATAATAATAAAGAAAATAAAAATAAAAATTGAAAAAATACCGAGTCACAGGGGGATACGAAGAAACGACATCAATTTAAAAAATAGATAACTCACATTTCAAGGCAAATCTTAGAAAATGACAACGCCAAGATAAACAAGATGAATGTGTATTAAAAAAAAAAAAAAAAAAAGAAACGGCATGTAGATCGAGACAAACACGAAAAGAAATAGCCGTAGACGACACATATAGACAATAGGAGAATGAATCTTCTTCATTCTTTTTAAATAAAATGTGTTACATTGTGGATCTCAAAAAAGAAAATGTTACTCAAAAAGAAAAAGAAAAGAAAAGAAAAGAAAAGAAAATGTTACATTGTGCTAAAATTTTATTGAAACGTGAGAAACGACATAAACTTAGACAGCAGCCCAAAACAAATCAACTTCAAAACGCAACAACTCACTGAAAATTGAAAAACGTCATGAATTTAAAAATGAAATATTAAGTAAATAATAAATTGACTCGAAAAACGACAATGACGTCCTAACAATACTAAAAGAGTGGGTTTGGGTTATAGCGTTAATCTTTGGGACATCCAAAACGGCATCAGAAAGTTGTCGTTTTTTACTAATTTGCATGTGCCGCTTGGCAAATTTGTTGGCCATCTCTCCGTGCTCTTTCAAATAGATGTTGTCGTTTTTTACTCTTGCAACTTCCGTTTGACAAATTTGTCAGTTAAAACCTCTTCATGCTCTTTCAAAAAGTATGTTTTCAAACACACACCAGCTAGATTTTCTTCTTCTTCTTCTTCTATTTATTTTTATTCCCCTTTTATATCTCAAAATCTAGTCTTCTTCTAAAATTTCTTTTTATAATCTTGAAATCTAGATCTTTAGATTGGAAGTTATTAAATCTCTTCCCCAATTTTCTTTTCTGTGGGTTTTATTTATTTATTTATTCATTTGAAGTTGCTTGTTTTCGTTAATCGCTTACTGGTTTATTCATTTCATTAGGTTGGTCCCACCATCCGGGCACCGTCTACGTCGTCTCTCATAAGGTCGATGCCTACGACTAAGGTGTTTCATGGGATAGCCAGATTTGGTATTTTTCTTTTGTTTTGTTATTTTTTTTCACCTGTTTTATTTTTAATTTATTTGACTCCTCTTTTCCTCCTTTTTTTTTTTTTTTCCTTTATTCGTTATTTTTTTTAATCCCTCCTTTCAAACATTGTATTGAATCAAGTTCTCTCATCTTTAATTTTCCTTTTTTTTCTTTCCTCGATTGCAATCCTTTAAACGACATATTAACTAAAAAAACACCAAACAACATGAAAGGGGTAACATACGAAAACCCAAAAAAAAAAAAAAAAAACAAACAAACAAACAAACTTGAAATGGGTAAAAATTTATTCAGTACGTACTCTACCTTTTTAAAAAAAAGAAAATTAGGAAAAAATAGTTTAAATGGCAGCAACTATTCAATTAAAAGCTCTATCGTACTATATCATATATTATTATTGCAATTTCTCATAAAAATGATGTCTATTTTATGAAAGATTTTAGTCATTCACAGTCTATTTATCTTTCAGTTACAACTGTTCAACACAACTCTTGAATATTTAAACAACACTTATAATTGTATTTGTGTATTGTTCAGATTTTAATTCAAAATAATTACAGAAAAATCATAATTTTTGCTCATGAAATTGTCATGTTTGTAACTAATTAGACTTTATCGTACAATCTCTCTCTCAAGTAATTGGTACGCATTGATTTCTTACTCTATATATAAATATTGGTTTCTCCCCACAAGGAACAATACACCGGCACAAACTTTTTTATTGTGATATAATTCTCACACACATGCAATCACATAGAAGACCTTAAACATGCGTGCGTGGAGAGTTAGGGGAAGAAATTGATATTTTTTTTACTAAAAATATAGCAGTTGTTGTTTCGCTCTTCCCGGACTAGAGTGATAGATGCTTAAAACTGCTATTTTTAGAAAACTCTTATTAAAATTACTCCAAAAATATTTAATAAAAACTAATCTTTTGAACTTTTAGATCCGTATATACTCAACTACAGACATTTGAGTTTTTGGTGGAAAAAAAACTAAAGACATTTGAGTGTCTTTATCAACCTATATTAATTATAAAATATACACTATTAATTATTAATAATATTTATAAAACATTGTGCACACGTATGCAAACTAGTAATGATCAAAAGTATGTGAAATTTGTAAAAGAATCAACTCCAAAATCAACAAAGAGATAAAGAAACAAGATGGCCCGAAAAACGACAGGATCTTAAAAGCGGCAATGATTGTGTAACGACAACATGAAATTAAACGACAATGGCTTGGACAAATGACATGAAATAGGTAATGGACAACCAAATGAATTAACGACACAAAGGTTCATTAACAACATAATTGAGAGATTGAAAAACAAAATAAAAACGAATGGAAATGGATCCACTCAAACGACAACTCACAACTCTCTGAAAGGAAGGATGATAAGAAAACAACTCAAAAGGACATCACAAAAACGACAAATCTCTTTAGAAAATGAAACTACTTCAAAAGCCAACTTGGCCCTTTACAACGAACTTTATTTTAATTTAAAGGAATTTTCATACAGAAATCCATATTTTAGATTTATTATTCAAAAGCATACCATTTATTTTGAATCTCTTATCATACCAATTACTTAGAATCTATCAAATATCCCCCGAGACATTCACCATTCAACTTGTACTAATCTAAAAACATAAAACTTAAAAGCAGATGGAAACGTAGAGTGAGACACAAGGCAGAGTATATTTAGAAGTGAGTTAAAATTTATCCGGTAATAAAATTAAAAACATAAAACTTAAAAGCAGATGGAAACGTAGAGTGAGACACAAGGCAGAATATACTTAGAAGTGAGTTAAAATTTATCCGGTAATTAGTTGAGCTCTATTTTCAAGTTGAAGTTGAATACCAAAGAAGAAATCAATAGAAACATAAGCTTGTCTCCTGAAAGTAAACAAACAAAATTTGATTGTTGTTCAAATGTGATATTTAAAAATTTGGAACACACGCCTAACCCATCAGATTATCTGTTTCTCAGAAGCTTAAAAAGAAAATGAAATCAAACCCCAAACATTTGACCAAAATCTAAGCAGCAACAGAGGGCTTAGAAGCAGCGGAGAGCCTGGACCTTTTCTTGGCCAAACTCTCACTCCGACGTTCCCTTTGCTCCTTCAACCGGGTAGCAAGGAGCTTCTGGTACTCAGTGGCGTCGGACTTAGCCTTCGCGACCCTCTTCTTCTTCTCAGCAATCCTTGCCCTCTTCCTTTGCAAGGTCAATGGAGTGACCAACCTCTGAATCTTGGGAGCTTTACTAACCTTCTTCCCTGCAAAGAGGACAAGTACCTCCATGCTTAATTACTAGTAAAAACCATTACATGTGACCATCTTACCGTTTCACATACAAGCACTCGACTTAAACCAAATTCTTCCAATACCCTGAATTGAAAAAAACCGCAAAACCAAATTCTCATTGTTTTTTTCTTTTTCCTGCCTAAAAAATCTGAAAAGAAATTATGCTGATACGCACTGTTGCAATACTTTTTTCAAAAAGGAAAATCATGAATTAAACGTCTGCCAAAATAATCAGAGTACGACGAGTACATAGAGCATTTTCCATCTTCTAACAGCCATTTCTCATCTCAAAGAACTGTTAAATTGACTTAAATTTACTGAATCATAAGGAGGCTCACCAGATTTCGTTGTAAACGATCTGCGGTATGTGTTCACGTACTTGCGAACATCATCCTCCTTTGATAGATTGAAGAGCTTGCGGATCTTGGATGCCCTCTTTGGACCTCTCATTCTAGGTTTCTCTGTGTCAGTCAGTCCAGGAAGATCATTTTCTCCCTTCTTTACAATAACCAAGTTCAGAACTGAAAGGTCTTGGCTGACAATACAACCGCGTACAGACTTCCTCCTCCGCTCTCCATTGCGCCTACCATAACCACGGAAACAAGGGGTTCCTGGACATGAAATGGCAAAAATCAGTACCATTCCCGCCGAGTCGTAAGGACAGTATAAGGAACGTCTGATTGCCTGCACAATACAGTAAAGAAATATCTTCACAACCTCTGTGGAGCAAAAGGTGAACACGGCCAGGGGTCAGGACTCCCTGCTTCATTGGGAAACCTTGCTTGTCACATCCTCCCATGATTTTGAAAACATAGCCCTTGAATTCCTGTTACCAACCAATAGTCTCTCTGTAAAAATGCGGTCTCATTTAAGAATTAAGCACATTGAAACAACTTTATATATATATATATACCTCTCCAAGGGAGTCTCCACTAACTTCCTGGGAGATCCTCTTGTCAAAAAATGCTCGCCTGTTACCAAACAAAAATAAACGGTTCAAAGATATAAGAACCTACAATTCTGCGAAAGCAGTAGCTAAAGAAACACGCAATTTCGGCTATATTTAATTCAAACAAACTAACAAAGTATTACATATATTTAAAAAAAAAAAAAAAAACCCCACAACATCATTATATAAGAGACTAAGAGACACTGAATAGATTTGAAACAAAACTCACAACCAACATACAAACTCAGAGGTTTAATGAAAGGATTTCAAAACATATGATTGTTTGGTAGGTGAGAAAATAGAAGGAAAAGCATTGGGGGAGGGATTCAAAATCCTCCAAAGAACCCCAATTTATACCTCAATAAAGGAGGGAATTCATACCAAACAGAATAAGAGGAAGGTCCTCCCTCCCCTTCCTCACCTAATCCACCTTTCTTTCCTTCCTATTTTCCTTCCCTCTTCCTAAACACAGCAGAAACGAAAACGCTAATGGAAAACAACACCAATATAAGCTACAACAAATTTTAGGGCCTAACAACAAATTTCGACAGAAACGACTCATAAAGCATTTGATATCAACATAAAACGACTTAAGACGAAGAATGCCAATTTAAAAAGCATCGATAGACACACACACACACAAAAAAAAAAAAAAAAAAAAAAAAAACCCTTAAAAAAACCTTAAAAAAATCGAAGAACTTACAATTTCTGGTCATCGTCGATTTCCAGTTTCTTCTGACAACCCGTGGTCGGGTTGGCTATATTGAACTGCAAAAAATGCAAATTATGAAACATAAATAAATAAAGCACGGTGCCAAAGCCAAAATCGAGTAAGGGAAAGAGAATTTGAGAGAAAATGCAGGATTAGGGAGCTGACCTTCATGGTTAGAACGAGGAGCTTCTGCTTGCGACCTCGGCGGCAACGAACAACTGAGATGCTTTGAGCTTATTTAGTCTTAGGGTTTTGGTTTGGTTTTCCTTAAAAACCGACATTCTGGGATTCGTCGGACTTCGGACTTCAGACTTATGGCCCAAAATTCTCCCTATTGATAGTTGAAGAGGCCCGTTAAGGATTTGTTTGTTTCAACACTCGTCCATTTAATTTAAACTTTTTTTTGTCTTTTTTTTAAATATTTTTTCTTTTTTTCAAAAATTTTTTTGTCTTTTCTAAAAATTCAAAAAAATTTACTATTTAAACTTAAAAATCTCAACTCAAACCACTACATCAAACACCCCATAAGATTTCTTCTTTTTTTTTCTTTTTTTATTAATCGTCGAAACCTCTCAAACAAACATATTCATGTTTTTGTCCTTTTTTTAATGCTTGTTTGAATTTTTGATCTAGCATATTTATCTAATTAGAACTCAAAATAATCATAACTATCAAAATTGGGTCATCATCTAGAGGTATGTTTTTTTTATAAGCAATCTTACAACCCACCCTTCTTTTGAATATATTATGCTTTTTTTTTTCTTTTTTTAGAAATTGACATTGCATGAGATGTTTATAAGAGTTTTTTTTTTTTTTGGTAAATTTATGTGGAACGCATATGAGTGAATAAATTTAAAGATTATTATATTAAAATAACATAAAAATTTAATGCTTGATCAATATGACATAAAAATATAATTAAAATTTATGACATGTTAATCAAAAAAGAGAAATTTATATCATATTAGCCAAATGAATGAAAAAAAGACAACTATTATTGTAATTTTCTCTAAATTTATTAGAGTAAGATTGAAGTATACAATGTGGAACATCTCATTTAAAATTTTGCTCTTTTCTTTTGAAGAAATAATGTTTTACACTTAAGATAATTAATGTATATTTTACTCTTAAAAAATGTTGTAAAATTGTAGTTATTACATGATGACATGAGACTATCTGGGTAATTTTCGCAAATCTTTTATCATTTTGTCAAGGACTAAAATCTGCATAGAGAAAAGAGAAAAAGTAGAATATCTAGCCCACTTAAAAAAAAGAAAAAACTATATAAAAAAATTAAGGAGTAATATGCCAAAACAAAAGTTAAGAATCAAAATAACACAATACTCATCAAATCTAGGAGCAACAATGCTAATAAACTCTCAAAATTAGGGAAAACTTTGTCGAATGAAAACTCTTAGCTTTTATTTGACTCTCAGATCCAAATTTTAATTTTTTATATTAATTTTTATCTTTTTTAAAAAAATTAATAAAAATTATAATTAATTTTTTAATATTTAATTAATTTTAACTTAAAATTTTTATTTCAAATCGAAATAGCAAACGTAACTTTTGAGAGAGAGAGAGAGAGAGAGAGAGAGGAGGGGGAGGGGGGGGGGGGGGGGGGGGGGGGCTCTCTAAATTAGGTATAAATTTTAATTTGATTTTCAGAGAACAATTTTACAGTCTTGTCCTTACTTCCGCCTTTTAAAGGACGCGGATAGTCGACCGTTGAAACGTTTAAACACACCGTCGTCCTACAACGGTCATTTTTTCATTTGCTCTCTGGAAGAAACTCTTCTTTCTTCTTCTTCTTCTTCTTCTTCTCGATATACTGCGATTTCTGTAAAAATACACTGCGATTTTCACAATGGGCACGACGAAACGGTCAAAACTTTCATCCGAACGTCAAAGTTGGGACAAAATTTTCAAGGGTTTGGTAAAGATGTTGAAGACACAACAACGGCAGCTCGAGACTCTCGCCAACGAACGGAAAGTCCTTCGAGATCGCATCACAATGCAACAAAAGCGCTGGGTCTCTGATGTTCGCCTCTTCAAAGAGCAAATCGCTCAGGTAATTTCTTCAATTTCCCCAATTTCGAATCAAAATTAGGGTTTCTGGGATCTTCTGATTTAGGGTTTTCTGAAAATCGACAATTTTTGTTTTTCTTCGTAATTTATCATGCAGGTGCAGGAGGATTTGTTAATTCAAGATATTGTGACCACACTCGTGGCGTCTAATTCGGAATTGGCTGTGCGTATGAAGCAAAAAGAGGCGGCTATTAAGAAATTGACATTAGGTTAGTCTTTCTCGATGCGTTTTCTGTTTTCAATCTGAAAGAGTTTTTCTTTACTAGTATATTGTGTTTACTTTCTCTGAACTTCACGTCGTATTGTTCGGTTGCCACGATTTCTGTCTTAGAAGGGGAAAAAGAGAACGAATTTTGTCTGAAATGTTATTGAAACTGAAATAAGATTTACTTTTCAAGAAAGCACGTCTTTTTTCATCATGTTGTTTGGTTGCCAAGAATTTCGTCTTTTCTTTAAACTAAAGAGTGAATTACTAACACGGAGCCGAACACCTATTTGTTACTCGCTTCGTCTCCTCATGGCGACTTGCTTCAGCACCACTTTCACTCACAATTTGTTATTTTTTGTGGATGATATTGCTTATTATTGACGATCTTGTGATTCGTTTAGAGGGAATTCTGTCAGTTGTAAGATCATTTTTTGCCAAAAATTTTTTTTCTTAACCAATGTGATTTTGAAATGAACTCCTATTAGCAAGTCCACTATCAGGGTGAACATATTTCACTAAGTCAATAGGATGGGATTAAAAAAGTGGATTTGCCCAATCCCATAAGTTTTCCACCTTGTATGAAGTATTAGTTTGCAATGTTTTTCTTTTCATAGTGCTAGTAGGGCTCTCTGTGTATTTAATAGGCGGGCAATGTTAAGAGGGGGAATACTTCGTCTTCACTTCTGTATACACCTTTTATTGATCTTCATGTGCTCCACTTATTTGCAGATTATGCAGATAATCAATTGGAAGATTTTAAAGCGTTGTGTGATTTATTGTCTAATAAATCTGCCGATCCAACGGTAAGTTTCCAGCGTCCGACTGAAAATTTTGTACAATTTTGATCTTCGAAAACATTGTTGTGAGCTTTTTTTGTGTTTACAGAGTGGAGGCGGAGACAACAATAAAAGGTCTTCATCAAATACCCAGATTGAAGAGCAGCCTTCTGGAAGTCTGGAAAGTGAATTAAGGAGGTTAAAGCAGGAATACGACAAGTTGGTTTTGGAAAAGGATAACGAGGTATCTGCACTCGTGGCGGAGAAAAAATTTGTCTGGAACCAATACAAAATTCTGGAAACTGACTGTGCAAATAAATTAAAGAAAAAGAGAGCTGAAGTTGAAGAAGCAGAGGAGAAAGTGCATCGACTTCTTGCCAGTATGGAGCAATTACAGTCATCTAATGATGAAAAAGATGACCGAATTGCCCGATTAACAAGCCAATTGACTAAGACGAGGGAAGAGTCGAACAAATTTAAGGAAGAAACTCGTAGACTCTCACGTGAATTGGATTTGCTGAGAAAGTCTGGAAGTGGTTTAGCCACACCTGTTTTAACCCAGTGCACATCTAGGAAAAGAACCTCTAACTGGGGGAGCATTATACCGAAGAAAGGATCGTCTGCTTTGCAAGCTCAGATTTCTGCACGGGAAGCTGAAAAGGTACCAAAATATAGATGAAAAATTCGAATTTGTCTTGTTCACTTACTTGACTTAAAGACTTTTATATACTTGATGGTAAATTGATGCATAAACAAATCAAACTAGATGTTTTAACAAGATATTTTGTTGATGGACCAGGGTGGCAGAAGACCAAAGAGAAAGGTGGATGATGTGGCATCCACGTTAGCGACAGAGAGTCCAAAGTTGTTATCAGCCACGTTTAAGGTTCCCAAATTGAAGTTGAAGACCCCATCTCCCCTTGCGAGATAAATAGTGTTGTATTTCTTTTCTTTTATTTTTTAAGTGAAATTTCATGTAAATTATTTGTTTAGGCCAAATTATTTGTTTATTTTTTTATTTTTAATCTTTTTTTAAATTCTGTTATCTTGTGCTATAATTCTTCTTGATTCTGGATCCCTCATCTGGATATCTTCAGGACAATATCGTAATTCTGTTGTTCATACTACGGCTCGTTGCCCTTGTTGATCCTAGAAATTTATTTATGAAGTTTGTGTAATATCAAACATACGGCAACTTGCGTGAAACGTGGGATATTGGGGGTAAAGTGGTAACTAATGATATAGTTTTTCCAAAAATAAATATAATAATATCATAATCAGATTTTCTTTTTTTAAATTTAGGATTGAGGATTTGAACTCTGCCTTTATAATATAATCATATGGATTATTGTTATGCTATGCTTTAGAATTTTAAACTTAAAACAAAATGTAGTTCAAATATACTATTTAATGGCTCCTCATCACTATATGTTGATTTTAAAAAAACGGAAAGAACTATAATACATAACTACTAATTTGAGGGGTTTTTTTTTAACTTGTGCTTTCTGAACTATAATTATATAGTATTTCCGATAATTATATCTTTAGATTTGATATTTCAGATCCTGTCACACTCTATAGTTTACAAAGGGTACGAAAAAACTATATACACCCTGAAAAATAGTGTATGTGTATATATGTATATATATAGAAAATCTTATTATGACATTATTATATATAAACTACTTAAGGACCGGAGGAAGGTATTGGTGATAGAATTTTAGAGATATTTAAATTGGATTGGAGATAAAGTTAAAAAAAAAGTTAAAAAATTTTTTTTTGAAGGATGTGCTTGGAAACCCAAACGCCCCTAAATAAAAAATGGCATGTTTGAAGACTAACATCGCATTGAGTGTTTCTAAGTCTGAACTGGTAAAAAATTGAAAACTAAAAATATCTCTGAGTGTCGACGAGTCAGAAATGGTGTAAACATAATTAACATATCTGATTAACAAAGACAGAAGTACTTGATCCGTACAAACAGAAACTGAAAAAATAGTAGTTTTATCAGTCATGACAATCTCTCATCACCATTAGCCGGAACTAAAACATATATATTTATAGTTATATATATATATAATTTTTTTTTTCGGACACTTTTTTGTACACACAACGGCTAATAGGAGCGCTACTCTGTAATTAGGGCGCGACGATAATGCCTGGTTCCTTTCTTTCTTTTTAGTTTAAAAAAAACAACTAATAGGAGCCCCAAATAGGAGGCCACCACTTGGACTGAAAATAAGACCGGTAAGAGATCAACACCAGAACCACAACCAACAGAACCGCCACGCCCCACGGCGAACCGCTGCCGCCTTCCGATACGGCCACTTCACTCTTCGTCCTCGGCCTGACCAACAAAACGGTGCCGTACTTGGTCACGGAGTGGGCCACAAAGATCAGAACCACGGGCAACAAGAAGAGGAAAACCCTGAAGCCGATCACGGTCCTCTGCATCTGCGACCTATAGTTTGCGTACGACGAAACCGACAGCAAAACGACGACTATCCCGACGATTGCAACCAGAGGAAGAGGGGGTGCCGTTAAAGAGGCTAGGGTTCGTTCTGTCCAACCTAGCTTCCATGACGACCCGCTTCTGTCTTCTCTTATCAACCAACCCATTTCTGCTCCTCTCTCTCTCTCTCTCTCTCTCTATAAATTTCACTTGTTAATGGTTGTTTTTGTTGTTGAAAATGGAGGTGATATATATAGACGAGGTTATGTGGTTTTTATTTTTATTCTTATTTTAATAGAAAATGATATGTTCGGTTAGTGTGCTCGCTTTGGCATAAATTCTGGGGGCCTAGAGATTCGACAATCTCTATTCACAGCCGACCTTTGTTTTAGACACCGATTGATTTGGGATTGATGCTGAAATAGTGAAATGTGTATTTTTAATTTCTTTTTTGGACTAGTATTTCATGAGGAAAATTTTCCATTTACCACTTATAAAAGGCGCACAAAGAGGAGGGAATATATTCCTGCTTAGATTTCTTGCAACACTTCGTAGGATTTTTTTTTTTTTTTTTTAAGTGATTCGTAGGAAGTTTTTGATATTATGTATCCACTATTTCATGACATTTTGAGTGTCCCCCCCCCCCCCCCCCCCTCTTAGAATTCTATAAATAAGATCAATTATTTTAAAGGTTGAACTTCCATCTCTGTCATTTTCTTTGCCGTCGTCTTTTGTCGATGTCGTTGGGGTTTGACCTGTCGAGCCTATTCAAGAGCAAGTGGAAGGCGGCGTCGATGTTCACGTTGCGGTGCTTGGCGAGTGCGATCATGGCGAAGTTGGAGAGCATGGCGAAGGGGCTGAGTTTCAAGGTGGTGAAGGTGAAGGACTTGTTAGAACAATATAGAGAGGAAGCATAAACGACAAAACAAGTAAATTGAAATTGATTATAACATAAAATAATTACAATGAAATTCAACCTTAACCCGAAAGGAGAAAGGCAAACGAAAGTAAAATGTCGAGGTACGTGAACCACGCTTTCCTTAAAATAGATTTGTCCCCTCCGGTAAGTGCTTGAGGCTTGAACTGACGTCTATCTCCCAGGATACAACGACGAACAAGCGGCAGTCTAGCACGATCGACGAAAACCGCTTCCGACGAACTTGAAACGAAGCCTTTTCTCTATCACCAAAACTCAAAACCGAACTCGACCACTGCAAAGAAGAAAACAAGAAAAGAACAGAAAGACAAAGTGCTCTAGTGCTCTCGGATTTTGTCTCAAGGTGTCTTTCTCATGCATGAGGGGGCCCCTCCTTTTATAGGCACAAGCCTTGGGGGGTTTCAAAAAACCGAAATTAATAGGTTTTAATTCAGATTTATTGCTGCCTATTAATCTTGGAATGTGAACGTTTTAATTCAGATTGATTGACTCTCGGAATCAAGTGTTGGAGAGAAAAAAAAAATTCAAAACAAAGCCCGCACAAGGTCAAGCTTGACGGATCGGCATTCGCGTCGCCCACGTCGTGCGAGCGCACACATTGGGCTACCACCGGGCTGTGATTTGTACCCCCCTGTGCGTGAGAGAGCATTTTGGGTTTACAATCTTACCCAAGTCTAAAAGTGCAAATCCTTACAAAGTCCATCTTCTTTTCATGCTTAAGCAATGTGGGACTTCCACATTTATAAGCCAATCTCCAACAAACTTCTTATTCTATTGGGCACACTTTGAGTATCAATTTCTCATTCACCCAAATACCATTTTGAGCGTATGAGTATATGATTTCGATCTCCTTGCGACGGAGAACGCAAATCCACCAAAACTCGTTAATTCTATTAAGTGGGTCCCACTCAAATTTGGACCTCAAAATAGTTAAAAAACCATTTTTCCAACAGGACTTTTAGGCGAGGCTGTAGGGATGCTTGGAGGGGAGGAGCGGGAGGCTCTCTGCCATCGTCCGCAGGTTGTACCGCTCCTCCTTTCAAATTGTGTCGCACTTGTTCATGGTTTGTCCCACTGGATCGTACGACTGCCGGACTTGCGAGCTTTCCTATAATTATTCTAATCATAGATTTGGTTGTTAAACATTTAATCTAACGATAAAAATGACAATTCATGTCGATAAATAAAAAATCACACTGAAGAAATTATTGTTTAATTATTGTATGAGAAGAAAAGTCAGATCCATGAGCTTTCCTATAATTATTCTAATCATAGATATGATTGTTAAAAATTTAATCTAATGACAAAAATAACAATTCATGTCGATAAATAAAAATTTGCATCGAAAAAATTCTTGTTTAATTATTGTTTGAGAAGAAAATTATGCCAAATTGTTTTTTTTTTTTTTTTTTGCCCCCTTTAGAAAATGCCATATATGATATGTGAAAATCATAAAGCGATAATTGTCTTTAAAAAAAACAAAAGTTCGGATTGGCCTTCAGAAAAATAAAATGAAGGCATTTGTGGATAATGTGCGTGATTTGTACTTGCATAGTTGCATTAGAAAATTTTGGATAATTTTCCATTTTTTTCTCAGAACATTTTTGTGGATAGTGCGCATGATTTGTACTTGCATAGTTTCATTAGAAAATTTTGGATAATTTTCCATTTTTTTCTCAGAATATTTTTGCCCCTCTCACTTAAATAAATTAAAATATATTATTCTGAATTTTCTATCTAATATATCATCCCTTCGGGCGACAGAATTTGTATGCTCTAGGAAAGTTACGGCGTGCCTTAAAGTGCAGGACACGTGGCACTCATGCATAAGAGTGTAAATCTTACAAGCCCGGCCCAATTGAACTTGGACCGTAGCCTTCCATTTTTGGGCCTGAAATCGGGCCCGAGAAATCAGAAGACATTAGAATAGGTGTCCAACCCGTTAGATATCTGGACCAATAAGCAGACATTCTCCCTCTCGTCTTCTCAAGCCTGGACACGCACCAACAATGGCTTACTCGTCTTAGGGTTCCTGGAAAAACAACAGTTTCGTTCACAGCCAACGGCTCAAGCAAATTTTTTTTTTTTTTTTGCAACCTGAAAAAAAAAAACACAATATTTTTATAAATAAAAAATAAATAAAAAAACGGAACGAAAGGAAACCCTCGTCCTCTCTCTTTTTTGATTCGGGGATATTTTCCTTTTTCTATCACTGTAATCCGCCCCCCCCCCCTCCCCGGCGGTTCTGATAAAGCTCAAAAATGCCGTCGGAGGATGCGAAGCCGGTGAAGGACGATGGCGGGGACGACCAGAAGATCCTGAGCTCCCTTTTGGAGAACCGCAAGAAGAAACCGGTAAATAGCAATGCGAATTCAACTGCCAAATCGAGCGCTAAAGTAGCCAAAGTGAAAAAAGAAGAGCCTCAAGAGTACGACTCTGATAAGCCGATCAGGGCTCGCCCAAAGGAAGCCAAGGTCAAGAAAGACAACAATGGCGATGACGACGACGAAGATGAGAAGCCCCTTGCCAGGAGGAACTCCGCCGTTAAGCCTGATAAGGTTCTTTGGCTTTATTTTGCCTTTTGAATTGTATACATTGTTAAATTCCGTCCTTTTTTTTTTTTTTTTTTTTTTTGAGGAATGTAGTATAAACTTTGAATGAATTGGTGTGGTTTTTGTGTGTTGATTTGGGGATAAAGGACTTGAAGAAGAAGAAGAAAAAGGAGGAAGAGAAGACGAATTCGGCTATGGAGCCGAAGAAGAGAGAGAAGAAGGTTTATGATTTGCCTGGTCAGAAGCGTGATACTCCTGACGAGGTATTATTGTTTTACTTCTTTCTTTTATGTGAAGAGAGGGTTTTGTTCTAGTCAGATGATTTCTTTTATTATTATTATTATTTTATTTTTTATTTTTTTTAGTTTGTGTGTAATTGTGTCGTAAATTTGTGGAATTTCAGAGAGATCCATTGAGGATTTTTTACGAGACGTTGTATAAACAAGTTCCACACAGTGAAATGGCGCAGGTCTGGTGAGTATTTTCTGAAACTCTTTGAATTTGGTTCGTTGAGGAACTATTGGTAAAAAAAAGTATTAGCTTTTTATTTCCTTTAGCTAATGGTTTATGTCAAGAAGATTAAGAATTAAGGTCTGGATCATATGTTAAGACAATCATTGTGACCATTCTGGTCAAATTCTTAGGTTGTAGAGAATACATTTAAGGTGAAGGCTTTAAAGAGACCGGCAAAGCCTCCTGCTGGCAGCAATTATCCCTTATTCGTTTATGAATGACATACACGCTTTTAAGTTACAGGGCGATTCCGTTAGTTATAAGTGTTTTAAGTTTTTGAATCAGTCACCTTGAAAGTGTATGATTCAGATGTTTTTGGATCATGTTAAGCCATAAAAAGCTTTACTTCTTCATCCATACTACTGCCCTGGCAGTGTGGATCGGCAGATTATTTCCGGGGTTTAGCATGCTTCCATTTAGTTTTAGCCTGCAATTTACGCTTGGCAATGTCCATTCCGGGCAATACCTGTTATAATTCTAGTTAGATGTTTTGTGCTAAAGGTAGCTGTGTAGTCACTTTTTTTATCAGTCTTCTTGATGTTGTAACAAACCTTCCGGTGAGCTTATTGCTATTCATCATCGGAAACGGTAATAATCATAAAGTTCAATTAGACTTTTGCTTTCTGTTTCTATTGGTAGTGCCGATGAGAAAACATGTGTTTGATCCAATTGCAGGATGATGGAGTCTGGCTTGCTTCCAGAAGTGGAGGCTAAGGAAGTTTTTGAGAAGAAGCAGAAAAGAAGTAAGCAGCAAAATTTCAGTTCCCCGACAAAAGCTGTGAAGAACACCGCATCTGCTACAGCTAAGAAGAAGACTCCATCTTCCCCGTTATCTTTGAAGAAAAAGAAGCCAACAGAGTCGAAAGATCCACCAAAGCAGGATAAGAAGCGGAAGGTTGGAGATGCAAACTCAGATGATGATTCTGATGACGACTTCATCCTCCAAAAAGCGGTCAAGAAAAAGCGAGTAGCTTAATTGTTTTGCACTTGAATCTATTATAGTATTCATATTGTTTTACCATCACATGGTAGCATTTGGAATCATCAATTAGCTGATGGAATTGTTGCCGGCTGAGATCTTTAATTGATCCAACTCTGATAAATTTTTTTTTTTTTTTTTTTTTCAGACTAGGTTATGCCACCTGTAATTGAGTTTTAGAGACGATTAGCAAATTGTTTTACCATCACATGGTAGCATTTGGAATCATGATTTAACGGATCGAATTGTTGCCAGCTCAGTATCTTTAGTTGAATGATATTTTATACTAGGTTTTGTAACGTAGTGACTATTAGCAAAATCAAAACTTCCATTTTAATGAAGCCAAACCATTCAAGTTCTATATCTAAACTGTTGCCAAGGAAGGATGTCATGACAAGTCTTGGTATAGTTAAAGAAAGCTCAAAGTGAACAATTTGACATAATAATAAGTATTTTTATTTTTATTTTTTGGCTCTTGGCTATTTACATTGGAATCTATATTGAGATAGAACTAGGAAACATACTGCTCCTTTTAATCGAAATTTCCTCTAAGGTATTTTTTTTTTTTAAAGGACTACTCTATTTTGCTTCCATGAAGCACAACTCTAGTTCCGAGAAAATGAGGATGTACAACGCTTCCATGAAACTGTTTCACTTTAATTTTTGAAGGGCTTTATAATCTTGGAGACTTTAAAGTTTAAACTCGCATTTCAAATTCTTGTCTAACTGCTTGATCAGTAATGATTAATAGATAACTACTCTGTGTGTCTTTTTTTTTTTTTTAATAACTGAAAGAAAGAAAGAAAGTCCTCTTGTGCCATGTATATCTGGAATTGCATTTTGAATTGAAATTTTATCCACTGGAAGGAAAATGTACCGAGTTTTTCTAAGTTCTATTTGTTTTTGTTTTTTGTTTTTTTGTTTTGTTTTTGTTTTGTTTTGTTTTGTTTTGGTTTTTTTTTGTTTTTGTTTTTTTTGTTTTTAGAATTCCTATAGCAGTTAAAATTATTTTTTAATTGGTGATGTAACTTTTTAACATATAATTTATTTGTAAAACAACATCAATCAAATTTAACAAATTATTTAATATCGAAAACTTCCAATCAATAATAAAATTAAGAAATCCAAAAATTTCTTTATTTTTTCTCCTTGTTCTTTTGACTTTCTTGACCCATTTAATATTGTCAAAGGTGAATGGTCGCATGTAAAGCTTAATTTTCTTGATTTTATTTAAAGATATAAAAGTTAAATCTTATATCTTAAATTAAAAAAAAAAAAAAAGTAAAATCAACCTTGTTTGATTTTTTTTTTCAATTTAAAAATAAATAATTCAAAACTTCAAATTTAATATCTTAATATATAAAATTATCACTTAATTGTATTTAAAATTAACTTTGTTCAATCCTCCACCTCCACCCTATCGGACGGGGCGTGGAGGATATCACACAGAAAAAATATTAAAAAAATAAACGAAAATGAAAATAAAACCGGCAAAATTTTTACAGGATAAATCTCACGCTCCTATATGAGCGCGTGGAGATTAGAAAAATCTGCCCCGCACAACAATTGAAATCGGTACGACCAAAAAGGGCCACGAACAATAATAAACCCTAGACTAACCTCAATCTATTTCAGCTTGACACGTGTCAGTTTTCACAACGTCGCCATCTTTTTTTGTTCTATAAACCCCAAAAACCGATTAAAAAAAAAAAAAACTCGTCTCCAAGCAAACTATTTTTCCTTCCTCTCACCCAAGCCTCTGCTTCTCTCTCTCTCTCTCTCTCTCTCTCTCTCTCTACCGCCCTTTCTCTCTCTCCGCGCTTTGTAAGGCTCCCAGTCTTGCTCCACTTCTCAGTATATGGTTTCTAGGGCAACAAAGAGACGCTCAAAACGAAGGAAGAAGAACACAGAATGGCGGAGAGCAGAAACAGCCACGAGCTGACGACGAAGTACACGGACGACGAGATTGAAGTCGCCGGAATCTTGACCGAGCTTGCTCACCTAATTATGCAACGCAACGTTGATTCTGGTGCTCGGTTCGCTTGGGGATCCAAGAAGAAAAGATCTGCAGCCAACCAGAAGAACCAGCCTTCTTCGGCCTCCGCCGTCGTCCCTCCGCCGCCGGAGCCGTCGTCTTCGCACGAGTCCGAGCGCCGTCCGTCCAAGGCCGACGCCGCCTCGAGCCCCGCCACGCCGCTTTCGTTCTCGCCCAGTGAATCGGACGAGAAGCGTAAGCAACCCCCGGCGAAACGGAAACTTCATAAGGTTTGTAGTGTTGTGGTGGTGTTTGTTTCTTTTCTTGACACGCTTCTCTCTTCCGTGCCTTATCCTTCTGGTGAAATTCGCCTTCAAGGTTGTAAATTTTCTCGCAGTTTTTATAATTGGGTATAATTTACCCCATTCTTTTTTGGGCCCATGAATGAGCTCTGTTTCTCACTTTGATACTCTGGTCGTTATTGATCCTGTAGAAGAAAGAGGATTGGTATGAGGCTCTAAAAGAGTTAACCGACCGGAGAGAACAGTTGAAAAAGGTGAAGTTTTCTTGAATTTCCTTTTCTTGAATTTTACTCTCTGCTTTTTATCTACTGCACATTATTTTCTCCTTTTTTGGGTGAGTTTTTAATGTCAAAAATTTTCATCAATGGCGAAAACGTCTTTATCTCTTTAATTTTGTCTTTTGTTTTGTTTTTTTTTTTTCCCCTTTAAACAGGAGGTGGAGACTGTAAGCCGTTATTATGACAAGCTTAAAGCTTTTAATTTAGAGTTAAAAGCAAGGAAAGAGGAGGTACTCTCTTATAATTATCCCTTAATTTTCCCGAGAATTAGCCCTTATTAGTTCCTTTTTTTTTTTTTTTTTTTTAATTTTACTCTTCTGATTCGTTTACCCATTTTCGTCACAGCTAATAAATACGGGGCTTAAAAAGGAAACGCCCATTTCGAGAATTGGTCAAAGCTTAAATCAAGTCACGGAATTGGCATCGTCGTCTTCCCAAGAGGTTCATCATCCACCGTTTATCACGGATCGGACGGTTTGCGCAATGGGAATCAGCAAGGATCTCCAGATTCCATCATCGCTATCAAGCAGTGGATTCAGTAGGAGCAATAATAGTAAAAATAATGGTAGCCCACAGGGTCTTCCTGATCTTAACGTCTCCCCAGAGGAGTCTTCTTTAGGGGTGGAGTGTTTTCAGCCGCTGGATTTGGCCATGGCCAACAAGAATCTGAGTAGGGTAATGGCAAGTGAGGCAAGAAGGAGAAGGATTCAGATCTACAGGGGAAAAACTTCTTCTATTGCCGCCAATAAGCAACGTTATCCCTGTTGAAGATGGTGACCCGTTTTTTTATTTTTTATTTTTGCTAGAATAAGACTTTTTTTTTTTTAGTTGCCATTTTTTGTTTTACAACCAAAAAATGCGTAATCCGGGCATTATTTAATTGTGCCAATTTGGGTTTCTAAAAAATGTAAATTTTAATAGAAACCCTATATTTTATCCTATTTGTTTTAAATGAAAATCTAGTTTTAGTTGATTTTTATCATATTATGAACAATTTTTTTTTTTTCCCAGAAAAAAGAAAGTCGTATTTTAATAGCATGTTTACAATAGCGAAGCAGGCAATATGGAAACTAGAGTTTAAGAAAAAAGGAAAGAAAAGGAGAGGAAAGGAAAGAAAAGAAAGGAAAGGAAAAGAACACGGAATGACAAATTGCAATTGATTATAGAGCACAACACTGTTCCACTAAATCAAAAAAATTAAAATGACTAACAAAACTAAAAATAAAATAAAATAAGTTATCAGAAAAACAAAAATAAAATAAAAAACTGAGTTTTTATAATTACTTTTTACTCGGAAAGAATAAACAAAAAAATCGAGCGGTGCTAACTGGTGGAAGCAGAAACTGGGCTTGTACGTGGGTCGTGATGCTATCTAAATCGGCCTGAACTGCTTTTAGCCGGTTGAGTCCAAGTTAGTCCATGTTTAGAGGTTTAACCCAGACTTCAAAAGAAGCTTTAGACATGGAGACAATCAATTCAATGCGCTGTATTTACTTTTTAACCAAAATAATAAGACTTAGTTGTACGGATGCCCCTGAATTTTTACATTTGGCAATTTAGTCCCTGAACTAAAATTATTGGCAATTCACCCCTTCAATTTGAAAATTGTTGCATTGGTGGTCCTTCTCATAACTTATATTACTTATTTAACAGTTTTTGACCTGCGCACCGCACATATATTTTGTATTGAGGGCATTATAGGTCTTTTTCCTTCAAATAAGGAACCGAAAGAGAGGATTAAACTCAAAAAACCATAAGCTTCCGGCACTTTCGATCTCCTTTTCTCACTCTGATCTCTTGCCATTTTTCTTTCATGTACAAGCTACAGCAGCCTCCAACCCAACAAAGTTTCAGTAGCACCGCAACTGCCTCCCACCCCTGTGAGATCCGGCATTGCAAGAATCCTCTCTTGCCAGATCCGGCGTCTGTAAAAGCCACCTAGTTCGCCTTTCACTTCGATCGATCACTTTGTCGTCAACGCCCACCATGGTTGGGATCGTTTGGTTGGTTGATCCCTGTTCCTGGGTCTGTAGGGGAACCATGCGTGTCTTGTCTATGGGATCCTAAGAGAGACGGATGGGTGTGCCAATGAGAAGGGGTCCGATATAACCCGTGTTTTATGAAGTAAACCAGAGTTTGAATTTTAAATTGTTTATTTGTGTAGGCACTAGTCAAAAATATATTTAAATTATGCGTAAACCATAAATTAGGCACTGGTTTATAAGTATTGTAGCTTGAAATTACTTATTAAAATAACTTTATTATGACGGATCTATATAGATTATTATTAATGGATTAGAGAAATGATCAAATAAAAGAAATAAAAATGATTAGCTATTACATGATAGTTAATCGTGTAGAAGAAATATTATATTATTATGAATGCATAGTGAGTCGAAAAAAATGTTTGCGTTAGGATTATCTATAAGCGAATTAAATTCTGCAGAATGAAAATGATAGATAATAATAAGCATAATAATAAAGGTAATGAAGAATGCGTGAGTCATGATAATTCTTGAAACGAAAAAGAAAATATAAATGAATAAATGATGAATAAGAAAATAACTAAATAAGCAAATAAATAAGCATATAGAGGATATATATATAGAGGATATAAATAGGTTAGAAGCCATCATAAATATTAAAAAGTAATAAATCAGTTAATTAGATATTAATTTGTAAAAGAATAAGTTATGGTCCAGTAAATAATCTATGGATTAAAATGTCATTTGGTCATTGTTGTATCCGTGTTCCATTTCGTTTAAGTACAATCTAGTTTGGTCATAATCATGAGTTAATGGTTCAGATCCATTCTTTGTCATAAATTTAAGAAAATGTCACGTTCATTTGTTTAGTAGAGTCCAAATAATGTCCAACATAAGTATTCACTTAATGTCCAATATGAATTATCCAACTTAGAATGAGTCCTCTTAATCAATTTCTCAATTAATTTAATAATAATTTTCTTTCACAATTGATTATGTGCCATTAATAAATCTATTCGTTATTAGAATGTTACCAACGTTTTTACTTGACTATTTTTAATCTCTTCTAAAAGATTATAGTCATTTTAGGTAAGCGAATCATTATTTTAATGTGTTGATTCATGTATGTAAATATATATATATATATATATATATTTGCAAACGTTACATGGGCAAGCATGGTAACAAACATACATGGGATTTTACTTATTTCTTTCAATATTTGGCATAAAATAATATTCAAACATGTAAGTGAGTTCTCAACAATAAAATAATGAGATTAATGGTATAATTCTTATTTATTATTAGTCCAATACTTAAATAGGTATGTAAATCCCCAACAATAATGAACAGAATATTAGTTTAATGTCTTTGAGCTGTATGAATGAAGCTAACAAGCATATATACACACACAGACAAGTATATATACATATATTTTTTTAGTAGAAATCTGTTGTTTCATAAGTATACCAATACAATTAAACTAATAATAAAGAAAAAGATGATTTGACACTATTATATTTAATTGACAGAAGATTGAAAGATCAATAATCAACGCAATATCTGAGTCGGCTGCTAAGATTAATTGAGAGAATAAAAATGATGTCACAGGGATTGCTAGAAAGCGTGTGATTATCACTTTCTAGGAGTTTAGACTAATTAATCGAAGATAAATTGTCCATTATATGATAACTAATAAATTTAAAATTTGAAAGGGTTATTCTTTTATATTATTGGGAATATTGACATGGTTTTTATTAATTTGTTAGCCCCCTAATGGGTAAGGGCTTTTGGCTTCTAATTATCTGCGGTTGCATTAGGTTGCTCTTCTCTCTTTTATTGTTGTTAGTGTTTCACAATGATGCAAACTAGTTTGACAACTTTCCTACGTTTTTTTTTTTTTTTTTTTTTTTTTTAGATTTTTTTGATTGCCTAAAGTTACTTCAGTAGCTTTGGGTGGCTCTAATTCCTCTCTCTTTCTTCTTCTCATTCTATCGTTGTTATTGTGTTTTTTCAATGAATGAAGTTGAGCTCTATTTATAGAGGTGTTGGAAGGCAATTTTCAAGATTTAAATAATGCAAGTAGTTTTACATTCAATTATTATTAAATTCTATAAATTAGCAAGTATATTTTGAACATACTTTACTTTTACCGTGTACACAAACAACTTCATTTATTTGTTAGTTGATTAATATTATGAAAGAGTAAAAGCATTCTAATAACGCCACGTATTTGAAGTTGTATTTAATTAAATATATTACTTTCATCACCTATTTTAACGCTTATGGAAAGGACTTGTTTTCAATGTATGTACATTACTATGTACAAAAATCTTGATGAAGCATTTGGTAACAAGGCTTAAAGCTTAAATGATGTCATTATTATTATATTATTATTTTTTATATTTTTTGGACTTCTTAAGTTATTAATTTAAACTGAACCAGTATGTGTCCTCTTATAGACAGCATCATATCAGGTCATAATCCGATATCATTTTCATTTGTAACCTAAATCCATTTTTATTCCGATAATTTTTTTTTTATATAAATGATTTTCTGACTGTACCCCTGAAACAATCCCTAAGAATGTTAAATCATTACGTGGATTTAGTTAGCAAAATGGGTTCTTATCAATGCACAAGACTTCCTTGGTGGGTGGGCCGTGGGCTGCTCTACCATTGTATATTATTTTGAACTCTTCCTTGTAGATGATCATTTGCCTCTTAAAATTTATTTGTCACAGTTTTTCTTTTTCTTTTCTTTCCTTTTTTTTTTTTTTTTTTTTTGGGTAGGAGATAATCATTTAGGTTATTTATTTTTGTTGATTTTGGTAAAATGACATCCAATACGCCAGATAGAGAAGTCATGAGCAAGGCACATGTAAAACCAGTTATATATTTAACAAAAGTAATGAAAATGACCACCAATGCAATAATTTTCAAATTGAAGGGACTAAATTACCAAATGCCAAAAGTTTAGGAGGCATCCATACAAATAAGTCAAAAAAAAAAAAAAAAACGATGCACTAAATTTTCATTTGATTAAAAAAAATTCAATGTATTATTTTCTAGTGTTGTCAATTTGAAATATGGGTAACACCATTAAGCCTATTCCATGAGCACCTCTTGAGACAAACCTCTTGTTATTAAGAGATTCTTAATTAATTACTCGTTAAAAAGCTTCAACATATCAAAATTTACTACTACTAATTGGACTTTTTAAAAAAATGAAATCATAATAATTAGACCTAAGGTTGATCTAATAATCTTTTTTTTTTTTTAAAGAAATGATCTAATAATCTTTTTTTTTTTTTTAAGAAATGATCTAATAATCTTTGTAGTAACATTCTTTATTTTTAATTACTAAAAGTAAAAAATCTAATTTGTAGTTGTTGTTAACATTGTTGTAGTTTTAAGGTAGTCATAAAAGGGATAGTTCAATTGACAAAATATCTTATGTGACAAAAGGACCCCAAAACTTGGGCAAACAGTCCAACCAAAAATAATAATTCATATTAGAACTAGCAAGATTAACTAGGCAGTGTCATTGAATTCTCTTTGCGAGAAACCACTTCGTGCATTTGAGAGTCAATCACAGATGTCATTAATTAAATTAGATTCTCAAGATTGTTGTATAGGATAATAAATTGTACAACATATATTAAGTGCACTCGTTTTCAATTATCCACTTTGTAAAACCACAAATGGTAGGTTAGAATTAGATGAGTACCTAAAAAATTAGGCACAATTCCATTAATAAAAAAAGTGATAGTTCTTACTGCAAAAATTTGAAAAATTAATATGCTTTTATTTACTCTAAAAAAAAAAAAAAAATCAATACTACCGTATTTTATTTTGAAGAAAAATCACGAGTCCTACTAATGTAATGTCGTTGCCCTGATATTCTCAAACTGAAATATTCACAATTGTTAAAAAGGGCTTCAAAATTGCTGAACTTTCCAAAAAGACCCCTTAATCGCGACACGGGTAGCACACCACGGCTAGAACGATACTCACCTTTTTATTCGCCACAACAGCGGCTGATCACTTGTGATTGGCTCGTGCTGTACACGTACTTGAAAAGAGCGTATGATTAGCATCAGCAAACTATGTCCGTTGATCTAAATATTCAATCTGCAAATGTTAACCGTTGATCGAAACATCATCCAAGGAAACCCAGCGCGATATTTAACCTAACCCTAGCTAACTCTGGTTTCTCAAACCACAATCCCAAATCCATCACTCTTCTCCATAGTCCAGAGCCGAATAAATTATTCTAATTTCTCTCTCTTCTACATTTATTTGTTATATATATTTTTCTTCTGCGTGTGAATATTTTTCTAATTTGTTTATTATTATTATTTCGCGAAAGGGGGACATTGCAATTTGCAAATGACGAGGAATATTTTTGGTGCGAGAAGCTTGCAATTTCTTAAGGCAAGCGATGTTGTGCCTTATACTTCCATGACTCTGATGCTTGTTGTTATGCTTTTCCTCTTCTTTTTTGTTTGCGTCTCTCTCTCTCTCTTTTTTTTTTTTTTTTTTTTTCTGTTATTGGTTTATCACCGAAATCTGATCTTCTAAACTCCAGGACTTAAAGTTGGAATCGGAATTTTATATCTGTTCTCGTCCTTATCCCATTCTATTGTTTGAGGAATTGGGATGGAATCTACTAAAGTTATGTTTTTTCTTACAATTCTTTGTTGTCAATATCAAATTTCAGATTTTTATTTTCTTTGCTTTGTTTGAATTGATGGCTTTTTTTTTTTTTTTAAACGATTGAATTGATGATATTTGAAACACTGAAGTCATTACATTTCCAGTACACTCTCGGTAATTTTTTTTTTCCCCAGAGTTGTTGTCCTTTGCATTGTTTTTTTCTTAATGCGTGTCTTTTGGAACTAATTGTCGTTTCTAGTTGCTGTCGTTTTTAAATTAGTTGCCGTTTGCATTATGTCTTGTCATTCGTAGTATGTTGTCGCATTTAATATCACGTTGTCTTCTAAAGTAGTGTCGTTTTTCAAATGTGGTCTTTTATACATTTTTTTTTTAGAGAAATATGAAAGTATCTACGATCAAATGGCGGGAAAAATTCCAACTAAATAACAATAGATGTCTATTTTTATGAAAATAGCAAGTTAATAAGATGTCTATTTCTATCAAAATAGCAAGTTAAGCTAAATCAAGCTAAATAACACAACTTAAACATGACTAATTGAATAACTTGGAGCAAGAAATGAGACAAAAAAAAAAAAAAAAAAATCCATATTGGACATATAAAAGATATATTATCTTCTGTCGTATCTAGAAAGTAAAAACTAACCAGTACAAGTTTATACGAGGATCAATAGAAAAAAAGCAATTCTCAATTACAAATTTATTACTTATCTTGAAGTAAGAGCTTATTGATTGTCTTTCCTTAGTTGAAATAGACACAGTTGGAATGGTGAGATAATTATAATGACAGAGAAATGGAAAAGCATTACGCTCTTTCTTTCATATTTCCAATCAATTACTTTTCTTTTGACTCAGATAAATTACTTTTGAAACTCTCATTAGGAAAAACTAACTCTCGTAAAATATACTAAAGATGAATTACTTATTTTACCCTTCTGAAAGAAAACTATTGATGACAGGATTGATAAAAATCCTTGAGTTATCTTCAACTTTAATGAACAAAGTGTAATAATAATTCCGAATAGTATAAATAGTATGTGTGCTGTAAACACATTGCAATTCATGAAAAAAGAAATATTACTTATTATTTGGAATTGAAGAGTGTAGTATCATAAGATTGCTATGAAGTATAAAGTTAAAATTATATTTGTTTAAATGTATTAAAAAAATAACATTTCAAAAAATCTATAAAAATAAAATAAATTTTTTTCCTCCTAAAAACAAAAGTTATTTTTGTTCACATTTGTCGATTCTATACACGTCGTTCTTTGCAATGTTGTATTTCAACAGTTGTCTTTTCTTTTTATTGTCGTTTTCAGTAGATGGTGTCGTTTTAGATCGTTGCCGAATGTCCCTAGAGTTTTGTTGTTGTGTAAATATTATTGGTTTGGTTTTTTGTTTTACAGTTTAGATACAAAATTCCTTCCAAATTCCCCAGAGTCGTTACATTTTCAGAGCACTCTCGTTCGTTTCAAGTTATTGTCGTTTACATTATCTTATGTCGATTGTTCTTTTGGAATTTTTTGTCGTTTGTAGAATGTCTTGTTGTTTTTGTCACTGTCGTTCTTTTAATTAATTGCCGTCTTCACTAGATATTGTCATTCTTGGTTACTGCGGTTTATCGTGGAGGTTGGTAGTTTTTAGTATGTTGTCGCTTTTAATATGTTTGCGACATTTTCCAAAGTAGTGTCGTTTTTCAAATGACGTCTTTTATCTATTTATATTTCATATCTGTTTGTTTTATTATTGTCGATTCCTATAGATGTTGGATTTCTTCAACTTTTGTCGTTTCTTATGTTTATTTTCGTTTTCAGTAGATGGTTTTGTTTTCAATTGTAATCGTTCATGAGTTACCGTCCTTTTTGAGTTTTGTCGTTTTCAAAATATTATTGGCTTTTTCAGTTAGTGTCGTATTTGAGGTTTTTTCTTTTGGGCTAAAACGTGTCGTATTTGAGTTAATATCATTTTAGGATGTTTCTTTTTCATTTTTCCTAGATACGTCGTTTTATAGGATTTCGTTCATTTAAGTTATCTTTAAATTGCCGTTTTTAACGTTGTCGTTTCTGAGTTAATGTCGTTTCACCGGTAGCCTTAATATTGGAAATGTTGCCTTAAAAGATTTTCTCCTCATCACTAAAATTTTTACAATTTTTTTTTCCTTATTTCGCCCTTCAAATTTTTTTTTGAAAGGAAAATTATCATTCAAATTAAAAAGAGACACAAACACTAATATCAAAGATAAAATAACTATGTGATACAAGAAACATAACCCTCGACTAATACCGATTGCATTAGTAAAATCTAATAAAGCTCAGTGAGGAGGCATATATCAAGAACCAGTGATGGAAAATTCATCGAATTCCTCATCAATCTTATAATTGAGCGTGTAGAAATCTCTTTTTAAAAAAATATAGAATCGATTGAATATTCTGATCGATCAAAAGACACTCACTCGCAGTACAGAGACTGTAACAAACTCTGCATAGTCATAATACTAACGAAATGCATAGATATATACCGTTAGAAAATAACTCAAGTGAAACACATACACAAAAACAAACTAGAGATGGGGGAATTACCTCTTTTATTATAAAATTAAAACTTAAATACAAAAATAAAGCATGAATATAAAATAATATCACCTGCAAAATTATTGCCCCATGTGGAACAATCACTATGCCGTACGTCATAACTAAGAGGAAATGAATTAGCTCGATTAGAGGTAAGAGATCACCACATCAACCATCGGATTACAAAGGTCTCGCTGGATCTTAAACTGTCGGAAGTTCGCTGAGTTAGATCTGGTTGAGAAACTCTTAATTAGGACCCTCCGACTCTATCCTCTGTCGAAATTACCAAATTACCGATCATCTTCACCTGCCACTGTGATGGCAATGGTGAAAATTTCATATAAAAGGAAACCTTAATTTATGAGAAATTTAAGAGAAAAAAAAGGGAAAGAGAAAAGACACTTTTAATGAATGAAAAATCCCCTTTAAACATTTTGTTAAGCTCATTTAGACATTTTTTCAGTTACAATATTAACATAAAAATGTTGTAAAGTATTTCAATTAATCTTAAGTTTTGACTTTTAAGTAGGAATGAATGTTTAAAATAATTAAAAAATAAACAACTTGCTAACTATTTTATTTACTAACTTTTTAACTGAAATTCTAAAATTAAATTAAACATAAATATTTAAAGATATAAATAGGAAAACGAAGATATAAGAACTATTATATAAAAATTTAGTTGAAAATTTTAATTTAATCCACATTTTTTTTATAGTTTTTGCAACAAAAATACTAGCGCCTTTTTGTAATCCTCGTTCTTGTGGATCCTATCGCTTATCAAAGTTAGCATCGAAAGGTTTTATGGTTTTTGAACACATGTTGTCGTTTAAGGAGATATCGCCGTTCGTCGTTTTCAGAGTCTGGTTGTTTTCCCGAACACCTGTCGTTTAGCAGTTCTTTTTTGCAGACTGCAGTGCATGTGGTCGTTTTCCCCCCCTCATTTTTATGCCTTTCCTCATCTTTGTTCTTTCTATAGTTTCCAGTTGTTGGCGTTTGATTTATGATAATGTTTGCTGTCGTTTTGTCAAAATTAAAACATATAATTCCATCTGGACAAAATCAATTGTAACAATATCTTTTAGCACAAAATCCTTTTTCCAACGGAAGATGACACAATTTAAAAATCATTGTAAAGCATGAAATAAAAATTTGATACTAGACCATATGACACAAAAATAAAAATAAAATTTATATCATATTGATCAGGAAGGGACAATTTGTATCATTTTGGTTAATGAATGAACAAAAAGATGGCTATTTGGGTAATTTTCTTATTATATTGATCAAGAAAGGAGAATTTATCTCATGTTGATTAATGAGTGAAAAAAAAAGATGACTATTTGGGTAATTTTCTCATTCTTGAATATGTAGTCAACACTCCACTAAAGTAAATAAATAAATAAGTATAGTCGACATAAATATTGTTGATTAATTTTTTGGTCTATGTCAGTTTGACGATTAAATGCCAGTTGCTAATTCCATCCCATCTCTTGCAAAGCGAAGATTTTGTTGCTTTGTTGTTGTTGTTATTATTATTTTTTTTCTTTTCCAATTATTTTCCCAACTTTATACGAATCAAATCTGTTGTTTGCAAAAAGTTCCTGTCAGAAAGTGATCGCTCAAATCTTTCAGAAAATCTAGGACACTAGCTGGACTATATGCTTTTAACTCAAATTTATCATAAAAATCTTTAAAGCATGGCAAAGTTAACAATCTTTTATTCAAACAAATTGACAAAAGCAAAAGCAGAAACAAATGTTGTCTTCAGAAATAGGATATAACAAACGAATATAAAGCAAAAAGGCAAGGGCAACAAAACAAGGGGCAGAAGAAGTAAATACATAGACATTCGAATAAGCAAAACAGACAAAGCAGGTGAGAGTGGTAGGATTTTAGGCCTCATAGCTCTCTTCACCACCTTCTTCATATTCACCCTCTTCATCAGCAGTGGCATCCTGGTACTGCTGGTACTCGGCGACCAAATCGTTCATGTTACTCTCCGCCTCGGTGAACTCCATTTCGTCCATTCCTTCCCCCGTGTACCAGTGCAAGAAAGCCTTGCGGCGGAACATGGCCGTGAACTGCTCGCTCACTCTCCTAAACATCTCCTGGATCGACGTGGAGTTACCGACGAAAGTCGACGCCATTCTCAGCCCCTTTGGTGGGATATCACAAACGCTTGATTTCACATTGTTTGGAATCCACTCCACGAAGTAGGAAGAGTTCTTGTTCTGCACATTGATCATCTGTTCATCCACCTCTTTGGTGCTCATCTTCCCTCTAAACATGGCCGAGGCGGTGAGGTACCGGCCATGGCGGGGATCGGCTGCGCACATCATGTTCTTGGCGTCCCACATTTGCTGAGTAAGCTCAGGCACAGTGAGGGAAATGTACTGCTGGGATCCACGAGAAGTGAGAGGCGCAAACCCCACCATGAAAAAGTGGAGACGCGGGAAGGGGATCAGATTGACAGCCAGTTTGCGAAGATCCGAATTCAGTTGCCCAGGGAACCTTAGGCAGCAAGTAACACCACTCATTGTTGCAGATATCAAGTGGTTCAGGTCACCAACTGGCAAATAAAAGTTGTTAAGAAGCAGAGTTAAAACACTTGACACGGAATAGTAGATCATAATTATAGTAATGCTGTGACATATTGTTTTGCTTACAGCTTGGAGTGCTGAGCTTAAGAGTCCTGAAGCAGATGTCATAAAGTGCTTCATTGTCAAGAACCATGCACTCATCGGCATTTTCGACCAGCTGATGAACTGAGAGGGTGGCATTGTATGGCTCCACAACGGTGTCGGAGACCTTTGGAGAAGGGAAAACCGAGAATGTGAGCATCATTCTGTCTGGATATTCCTCTCGGATCTTCGAGATTAGAAGTGTTCCCATGCCGGATCCGGTGCCTCCTCCAAGTGAATGACATACCTGGAAACCTGCCCCAGAAAACAGACACACATCAGGTTGCAACAAATTATAAGTGACAATCATGAATACAGATTGATTATACTTTCAAGCTCCTAAGTGTAGACAACAATATACTTAAACTCCTGTTTGGATCATCGTTAGAGACTGTATTTGGACATTATTTAAAAAGTTTTCTGCAGAATTTTCTCTCATAAAATTTTAAGTTTATTATTTAGATTTACTTTTCAAATATATGACTGGAACAAGTCATAAATTACGTTTAAAATTTTGTCACCAAGAAATCTTCAAACTCAGTTCCGATCGGGTTAGTAATAGTATAGCTCCTAATTATAATGTGGGTTACAGGGTTAGGTCTTATCGGCCAAACAACAGCATTAATCAATAATCCTGTGGAGGTCATTATGTGCTGGCCATAGTATTTTGTATTTACTGCTTTGGTCAAATTGCGAAAAAGAGTAAACCAAGGATGTCGGTGTGGGTATACATCCGGAATTGTTGGGCAATCAGAATCATGACAAAAATAAAACCAGATATTTGTAGATCTGCTAAAATATAAATTACAAGTCGTAAAAGAAAAAAAAAAATAAAGAAAGAAATAAATATCCGGTCCTTGACTGTCTCCACGCCAGACAAAACAAGGGCCCTCCCACCAACTCAGCCTTATCGGATATATTATCACAAGTTGTACAAATATCATCAAATTAAGCACAACCACTAACCTACCCTCCAGAAAAAAAAAAAAGAAAAAAAAGAAATATAATTGGCATCATGCCAATTGCCAATAATGGGAAAACACCAACATTTATAGAAACCGTCTTTTACCTAGTAATAATTTTCCTGTCCATCAAATGGCAACATGAATCCATTTAGTTTCATAAATTTATCACATTCAACATAACTAATCATTTCATCACTTCTGGCTACAGAAGAAAAAATCAAAAATTGAAGGATACAAACACAAATGTGTCTACAATATATCTCTATCACGTGATAAAGTGTAAGATCAACCATTACACTGATTCAACAATACTCCTTGTTGCAAGATATATATTTATATATATATGCTAATGTCAAATTGTCAATCTCTTTTTAATTTTTTGGCATATGAAAAAAAAAACACCAACTTAATACAAAAAGTATGTGAGATTTAAAAAAAAATCAACAAAAATTATAATTAATTTTTTAAATATAATCTAATTTCAATATAAAAATTTTATTACAAATCTTAATTTCAAAGATACCATTTAAAAAAAAAAAAGCTAGAGTTAGATCGACCAGTAGGAACGTGAAAAAACATCAGAGTCACACGCATATTAAATTTTTACCGCGAGCGTAAAATCCGAGGAAATGAATGTAGAACAAGTCCTCGAGATTCACAATTTTCCATTCCAATAATTGTTGGTCGTGGCGTCAGCAACGTTAAGCCAAACAAACAGTAAGACATTCTCGAAGCTACGTTACCACTCTCGGAAATTAAAAAAAAAACGAAAGTATTCATGTAAAAATTAATAAATTAAAAGTTGGAGAAAACAAAAGAAGAATGCTACAGGGAAAAAAGAAAAGAAAAGAAAAGAAAAAAGAACAAGACTAGAACAAAAACGATAGACGGTAAATGATAGGGGCTTATTGAGATAGTAAGAAAATACATCACTTTCTCTATCAGCACTTTATAATGTATCATAATGATTCATGTAGAAAAGAATTGAATCTGACCAAACTCACTAAATGCGATAAATCTACTCTTGCATATCAACATTAAATGATGCAATAAATCGAGAGAATTAAGGATATATATATATATATATATATAAGTTACAAGTTGAAGAAAAGTTACAGAAAAAAAGGGGGGGGGGGGGGGGGAGGCTAAGAACAAAAAAGATAGGGCTTATGACTGACTATGAGTTATGTTTAAAAAAAAAAAAAGCTTCACTTTCTCTATCATGAACACTTTATAATGTATGATGATTCATGTAGAAAAGAATTGAATCTGACCAAACTCACAAAATGTGATAAATCAACTCTAGAACATCAACGTTAAATGCAATAAATCGAGAGAGAAATAAAGATATATATATATATATATAGATATAAAATACCTTGCAAGCAGTCACAATTCTCGGCCTCTTTGCGGACAACATCGAGAACGGAGTCGATCAACTCGGCACCTTCGGTGTAGTGACCTTTGGCCCAGTTGTTGCCGGCACCGGACTGGCCGAAGACGAAGTTGTCAGGGCGGAAGATCTGGCCGTAGGGACCGGATCTGATACTGTCCATGGTGCCAGGCTCGAGATCCATAAGAACGCACGAGGAACGTACCTCCCTCCCGATGCCTCATTGTAATACACGTTTATCCTCTCCAACTGCAGATCCGCCGCGTTGTCTCCTTGGTACCTCCCCGTCGGATCCACTCCGTGCTCGTCGCATATCACTTCCCAGAACTTTGAACCAATTTGGTTCCCGCACTGCCCTCCCTGGATATGCAAGATTTCCCTCATCTTCGCACTCTTGCAGAGACCAAAATAAGATCAAATTTCGCGATATTAATTAATATTAATGGCTGTTTGGTTCTGTCTCTGTGAGAGAGATAGGAAATGGAGAGGTGAGGGTTATATCAAGTATGAGGGAGAGAGGGAGATTCGGAGGCTAGGAAGGTAAATAACAGAGAGCGGGATATTTTTGAAGCGTTTGTTAATTATTAATTAATTAATTAATTATTTATTTTTATTTTATTATTGGTGGTAAGAAAGGAAGAGGAAGCCCTTTCAAAAAAAGGGAGGAAAAAAAAAAAGAAAAAAAAAAGAAAAAGCGGTGTTTAATTATTGGTGAGTTGGGGGTGTGACAGTCAGAGAGAGAAAGAGAGAGATAGAGGAAGGAGTGGGGACACCAAAGCCAACTAGGCAACTAACCGCTATCTCTCTCTTTCTCTCTCATACACATCACGCAGAGGTGTGGCCCCACGTTAAGAGGCGGTGTGGGCCACACCTCACGCACCGTTCTTGCATTTATTTCGGGCACATCAGTTATTTCTCTTTCTTTCTTTCTTTCTTTACTTACCACCTTCAAAAAGAAACCGTCTCGACTTAAAACGTCGCCGTTTGGGTTTTTTTAAGCTGTGGTGCTAACCCATCCTCGCGGGTGATTTCGGATTGATACTCTGTCTGAAAAAGCACGTGGATTGCCATGCTGTGAATTATTCGTTTCTCTGTCTTCTTTTGTCTTTTTTTGAATAAAAAAATTTTTTTTTTTTGGTTGAATACTGTTGCATGTGGATTCTTTGCTGTTGTGGATCCATTGCCCAAGAGGTGAACAAATAAAAATGGGTCTCGGATTTCAGAATCCAATGTCTTATAAAGAGAAATTTACGTCGTTTATTATTATTAATATTATTAATTTTTTGCTAATCAATTTACAAATACTAATTGAGTTTTATTAGCTCCATCATTTTCAATTTCTCCATCTTGTGGTCAAATGCACACTTATTATGATCTAGAAATGTATAGACAACGGACATATCGAGTTTGAACTTTTGTTTTAGGAAACAACAGTTGGTTTGTATGCATAAATTACAATGACCGTTTCTTTCACTTGCCACTACCAGAGATATCGGAAGAATTCTCGAACAAATTCTGCATCCGAGAGTTGTTCTGGACGCTTTCATCGGATAAATTAGGTCATGGAAAATTTAACAACAAACTAGGTGTGCTGACCATCACAATCTATTACTTCCAATGCAAACGAGACCACAATTTCGATCCATGATCATATTCAGGAAGACAGGAACCTTCAAAAGGAAGAGTTTACATGGTGCAGAATCTTTACAGAGATGGGGTTCGAATGACGCAACATTAGTGCTGGAGTTGAGCCTCATTGCAGTATCTCTTGAAGTTCAAAGCCTCGTCCACCAAAAATTCACTAACCAAAAGATGGGTTTAATTATAAGTTTCATTGAAGTCAAAGCGAAGTTAGTGCTAAATTTGACATATATTTTATAAATATGTGAATTGAACTCACAAAATCCGCTCGGCCATTAGTGACAGTTCCCATCTTGGACTCCAAGGATATTCAGTCAGATGATGCGACTTAATCGGTACCCCTTGGGAGTTGAAATGCTACATCATTAGACAGAATAAAACCTTGTTAATAAAAATTATCACAACAAACCATGACCTAATCCATTGTCATTAACAAAAAATTTAACAATAATAATTAAAAAAAATAAAAAAAGAAAAGATGGTACTCCAAATTATGCCAGCTACCCAATGACTTCTGAATGACCAAGTTTGCCCTCTAAGCTTGACAATAAGATAATTCTTCTGTTACTTTTTCTTTGGAAAAGAAATCTTTTTTAGCATACCACAGGAAAATGACAATGTGCGGTGTACTAACAAAATGATAAAATTTTACTCAAAAGAGTCATAATGATAAAATTTTTAAGAAGCATCTTCCATTCTTGACCTTAAAAGTGGAGACCTGAGCGGACACAAACAGGAATCGAAATAGTGCGTCATTTTAATTAGCAGCCCGGAAATGTGTTTAGATCTTTGGCTGGAAATTACTTCTTTCTAACGTGTTACAATTTCACCGAATAATAATCCAAGTTGTGTATTAACTTCACCGAATAATAATCCGAAGTTGTGTTAATTTTTCTATTTCGGGTACTGAAATGACTAAAGACATGACGTCTCAATTATTACTAAAGGACCATAGATATGAATTAATTTTGACTGTACATGATGAACAGGGAAAAGAATACTCAAATTTCAAGACATCAGGAATAAATGATCGTTCTTTTGTTCACAAGTGACAGGCACAGGTAATCATGTTGTTTGTTTTTATTGTTGAAGAGCTTATATATAGTTAAATAAAAGGTGGTTAAAATGCAATAATTTCAACATTAACATTAGTTTAAGCAATTAGCTATACTAATTACTAATTAGACTTTTGCAATGTGAACGTTGGGGAGGAAAAAAAAAGTTGATTTTTAATAAACATAGTCATAATTAAATCCCCATTAGTTAAGAGTCCAGATTAACCATAGAGCTACCCAAAGCTGGGAGAGCTTAACTGACAACCAGGGAAAGGAATTAGTTGGGACCTAAACCGGACCATACGGGAATAAACGGAGACATGATCAAACTATAGTAATTGTTACGAGTAGAGTAAAAAGTCGGCATCTGTGAATCTGTGATCTGTGCAAATATTTCAAGCTTGGGGGAAAAAATTGCTACCTGTGAACTTTGAAGCATTAGAACCGGCTGTTGCCTGGGAAACTGAGTTGGAATAAAGAGGTGAACCTATAACAAAAAATAAAAATAAAAAGTGTGATAAGCTGCAGAAAAAGACTGAAAAGATGCAGCAAATGAAGTGACAATTCAGCGTTACATAAAATAGCTGATTCACAGTAACAGCTAGATCTGTAGGAAGCTTCATCATGCAAGGCAACAGAATCCTTATTCATGGCTTCCAAGACCATTTACGAAATGGTCAATTGACCAATTCAGGGCTACCAATGCAATTGCAAAGAAGCCATAGGCTATATATCTCACTGCAAATCCGATACATTCATGAAATTTCTCAGGAACCTAAGTTGATAAAAAAAAAATGATATGAAACATCATTAATCAATCTCAAGTACATGAATTGGCCCATAAGAATTCAAAGAGATTTCATATAATACCATGAATGTGAATACTCCGGAGGCAGCAAGAACTGTTGCCCTTCTGCAGAAGACCTGTCAACAAACAATTAGATCGGCTGGTTCAAGTTGATATTGAAATAAGCGTACAAACTAATGGATAGCCTTTGAATGCTTACTGGATCAGCTTCTAGTGGTCTTCCAAACGGAAGGGCCAATGCCTCAATAAACCGCCTTCTAACGTCAATTAAGCTAATTGCTTCCAATACCTTAAAATGAAAATCAAATGCGATGTTGATTACATTGTGGATTCATAATTTTTGTAAGTAGCATTAAACATCAAATAGAAACATGAGAGGCCAACCTGTTTCTCAAGAGATTCTTCCAGATGGGGAAGATATTCCGCCATGCACCTTTGAAATAAGGAAACAATTTAACAAAGAACAACCAATAGAAATTAGAGGTCAAAGAGTGAAAAAAAAAATTTAATAGGACAGACTTTAACATATGATTGACCTACATTCCATCCACCCATGAAGGAAGCTTGACATCTTCTATGGAAAAAAGTGCCTTCAATTCAGGTGTGGAAATTAATTTCAGCCGAGGAGCTGAAGGAGTGGGACCATATTTTTTCCCAACGGGATATATAACCTGCAATGTCACTTTAACACCGTTTCTTAAGAAAAAAGGAGCAAGGCAAAATAGAGAAAAACAAAGAGATTTGAAAGAGATAAGGTGAGGAGAAAATTGCGACCTGTAAGTATATCTTCTGTGGATGTCTCCATGGGCACCCGGGAACCTTCTTATTAATGTCCATGTCCATTAAAGGTACTGCAAATTTGACCTCCTCTGGCTACGCTAAATACAAAGGCATAGAACCACATATATAATCAAAAGCCAAAAGAAAATGTCATAATCATCGATAACAAGCTCCTGAAGTCAATTAGGAAAACGAGCATGTTGGCGTTGCTTCAGAAAGCTACCTTTTCGATACAGGAAATTAAATGCATTTCAATTCCCTGAGACAGAGAAAACAAGAATCAAAACAATAGATCAATTTCCAGCTCGCGCATGATTAACAGAACAACGTATAATCGATAATGCACATATAAGTCGGCCAATGAACATAAAAAAATGTTATCCATTACGCCGAATTCAGTATAAGAGGGACACTAGGCTTGCATGTGGTATACGGGTTTGGAATGAAATTTTTAGATTGAAGTTGGTTGACTTTCCAAAAACTAGTTTTAATTTTTGTTGAATTTTCAGAAAAAGACAAAAACTGAGATGAAAAACTAAGGTTTGGACCTGAGAGAAAAACGAAGCCTAGGACTCCATTTTCTCACCAACAAATGCATTAAATCTTTTATGATTCAACCCATGTAACATAAAAAATGCAAGTGATTGTGCAAAGTACTTCAGTGTATCTTTATCAAACACACTACTTGCATAGTTTCACGTGCAAAGTATAAGTTGTTTTGTTCAAATTAGAACCTGAACTTAGTGTCGAGGCATTTTACCTCTCTAGAGAAAATTGTGCTAATTTCGAATTTCAATCGGTCGTCGTCGACTTCCCCAACACGCGCCCACTGGTAGGACATGTACTGATCCCTATCAAACAAAATGTACACAACGCCTTCAAGAAAATTGCTTAAATTCAATAACCATTGTTATTATTAAAAAAAGATAAAAAATAAAAAATAAAAACCCTAACCTCAGTTGTTGAACAAGAAACAAAAGGCGCGTAGGGTCTTTGCTATTCCAATCCGTCAAACAGTTCTTCGGAGACTTCAAGTACCCTCCTCCTTCACCGCCGGTAAGAAGAAAGGGATGGAAAGTTTCATCTTCGGCTCCGAATATAACATCTGGAGCAGAAAATGGAGACTCCGAATCGTAGATAATATCCCCTAAAAGATATCGAACTTCTTGAATTCAATTTACAAACAAATCGATGAGAAAATTGCGAAAAGGAACCAAATTTCACTCACATTTCAGAAAGTCTAGGCAGTATGGGATGGCTAAAGTGAACCGATCAAGAATTCCGGGGTAGTATTTGCTACCAGACCACATCTGCTCAATCTGAAAATAGTAAAATTGATTCAAAATGAAGTAAGGGTTGATTGAGAGATTGGTTTCCGAGAAAATTTACGAAAATGGAAAGGAAAGGAAATCAAGATTTTCCCTAGCTTAATCTGAGTCAGAGACACATTGCAAAAGAGAGGGTTTTACCTTGATTGATTGAGGGAAATGGTTGAGGAGGTAATTGAGCTGAGCGGCGATGAGAGGAGGAACGTTCTCGCCGGACATGTTTCGTCGAAGAGTGACGGCCGGCGATCAGCTACCCTTCGTCGACTGGAAACTGAAACGAGCAAAACGCATGGACAAAACGATTTCGAGTGGAAACAAACAGAGTGCTGAGTTTAATCAGCCTGAGTTTTGATTTATGCTCGGTTGCCAAGAAGGAAAGGGAAAAAGGGTAGAGAATTTTCTAGTAAAGACCGTCGCTTCTCGTTACTGTCATTTTACTGCAGTCGTTTTTGTTTGGTTTTCAAATTTATTGTCGTTCGTTTGTATTAAGTTATTATCTGCTGTCGTTTGTTGTGATCGTGGATCTCAGATTTGCTTATTCGCTACTCCTGATGACTAAGCTGGTAGTTCCTTCTAAAAGTTTCATGTCGTTTTCAACTTTTCCAACAAGTATTCTCGTTTGTCGTTATCAATTTAAATGTCGTCTGGTAGTTCTTTCTAAAAGTTTCATGTCGTTTTCTAACTTTCCAACAAGTATTCTCGTTTGTCATTTGTCGTTTGTCGTTTTTCAATGTTACTGTCGTTTTTAATGGACAGTAGAGTTTGTTATCAAGAATTATTATTCGTTTACAGCTAGGTTGTTTGTAAGTTGTCGTTTCTTTGAATGTTTTATTGTTTCCGTGAAATGTCGCTTATTTTTGTTCTTAAGGTTTTTTGTTTTTTGTTTTTTTTTTTTTTAATAGATTGCATACATGTGTCTCTATAACCCCACTATTACTAATAATGTACGCCTGCCCAGATTCTGGAACTAGACATTCTAAGCCCTAAACCCACCCCACCCTCACTTTTTTACGTAAAATAAGCATTATCGTTTGTAAAATGTTCTCGATCGTTTTAAATCGCCATCACTTAAAACCATAGGATGATCATGAGATTTCTAATTGAAGACGGACAAAAAAAAATCAATTTATTCAATCTAATTTATTTCGTATCGTTGAAGATGCTATTGGGAAAAAAAAAAAAAAAAATCTACATTTCATCTTCCACTGGGCATCAAATGGAAGCCGGGGGGACAAAAAAGAGAGAGAAATTACAAGTGCCTAATTTACAAAAGAAACATGAATTCTGGCCAATGTTTTGGTAAGACACGCCTAGTTTAAATCCCAAACCTGCAAATTCAAAGACAAAACGAGTAAAAATGCTAGACCAGTGAATAAAAAATATATATAAAATATACACATTTATATATATGTCCAGTATAATTGTAAGGCTACATCTCTAACCTGAATTTTACCATCAGAAGATCCCGCATAGAGCATTCCTCCATCTGCATCTGATGTCAAAGACGTAATTTTTGCATGTCCTCCACAACTCATTCTGATAGAAGCCACTCTTGTGAATCTCTCTTTTGACCAAACCTCAACATTACCACATTTTGTGGCTGTAAATATGTAGTCATTGTTGATGGCCATGCGCTGGATGTCAAACCCAGTTGGGAATGATCCTATTATTGCCTTGCTTGAGAGCAAGAATATCTTCACCAATTATTCCAATTTTTCACCCCCCCAAAAAAAAATAATAATAAAAAATAAAAAATCAGCTTCCACAATATGAATAATTTTCTCACCAAATTTGCACTTCGAATTAAAAATGAAAAAAGAAAAAGAGTGGTAATTGCATTACCTTTCCGGCTGTTGCATCTACTGATGAACCTCCTGCAAAGAGAATTCCATCATGAATTTGAAGGGTATATATGGTTTGTTTCCCCAACAACTTTCTTGTACCGGAGTAGAAAGTTTGCGATGTATATGAGCATAAATCCACCTCCTGAACTCAAGGCAGGCAAAAAATCGGTTGCAGATTAGTCTTGCAGATACAAGATTGACCCCGTGTTTAGTTCTTGTTGGAAGTTTGTAATATGAAGAATTCTTTACCTGAATGTTGTAACCTGAGCAACCGCAATATAGTTTATTCCCTGTCATCGCCAGGCACTTCACATACTTGTTGAAGTTGATATGTTTTGGAGACCCAGACCAATCATAAACCTGTGACCACATAAGCCTTATAATGTCATTCTATTTCAGGTTTTTGTGTTATACCTATTTAGAGTTAAAGTATACTACTTGCCTTAACTCCAGTTCCTTGGAATGTAAAGCAGGCAACTTTCGTATTCGCTGTCAAGTCATATACTGCTTCTTTCACGTCATGAACTTGAACGCAGTGGATTTCATCAGCCTTGACCGCCCAGACCTGCATACGACAAGCAACTTATATTTTTCGTGTTCGTTGTAGGAACCAGAATATGAAGATTGAAAAGGAAATGCAAGCATAGGATTGGCTAACCCGAATCGTTTTGTCCAAGGAACCGCTGTATAGTTTGTCGCATGACGATGAAGCACAGAGGCATGTGACAGCCTTTGTGTGCTCACGAACCTCTTGAATCAACCTTAGCACCCTCTTCCCAGAATCCCAAACCTAAAAGAATTAAATTAAGATTTGCTGCTTTTCGGCAAGACATTCATGCATTTTATATATTAGAGAGACAAAAAAATAATTTTCGTTGAGTTCACACCTTTATGGTACCATCAGAATGGCTGCTTAAAATCCGACCTCTTAAATGGATCAAAGACAGAACCTCTCCATTTGTACACGAGTCCAATTCAACTAGTTCAGTACAACTCCACAGCTCTGTCTAAATTGTAGGGAGAGAAAAAAAAGTCAGTGATTTGTCTACACAAATTACTCAATTCCGATGCGGTCAAATCCTTTTCAGTACTTACTGCATCCACAGATGACAAGTTCATCAATGTTTTAATTATGTCAGCAACCACCACGGAATGTTTCTTAAGCTTTCTCAGTGTTCTGTAGATGCATTTAGCGTACACTCCCATTGCTCTAGTTGCATCTGAAAATCAAGATTTCAAGTTCAACTACTAGTTATTAGATATATTTACAACTTTTAAAGGCTTTAATTTTTCGTGTCTAAATGTTTACCTGGGTCATTGATGAAAGTTTTCAAAGCCAAGGTTGCCAAAATCTTCTCCTCCTGATTCTTAGATGATTGGAGAACATTTATGAATTCATCGAGCAAGTACTTCCGAGCAGCAACTTTTACACCAGTATCGGGGATTTTAGAAAGCATGTATGTGAGCCATGTGGCAATGACAAGACATGTTTTTGCCATTTCTAATGAACTACACCTCAGACATTCCTCTAAAGCTTTAAAAATAGACCCTCTTTCATGGTTGCAAAGTACAAGGGCAACCCTCTTCTCCCAAGTGCTTATAGCTTTCTCTTCTTCTTCCTGTATATAAGACAAATTTCCTGATCAAATTACTAATTTAACTCAGCTCCAGAGATTTCAGACTAAAATCAGTTTGAACAGAACACCAACTGAAATGAAAAATGAACGTCGTTTAAAAAAGGAAATAATCAAAGAAAGGGTAACCATAGTTTCCATCAAATCGCTGTCGTGTTTTTTCAGCTGTTCTGCCTTCATTAAAGCATTGTAAGGTTGATCAAACCCGGCAGTTTTGAGTAACCACGCTTCAGTATATGAATCCCCGGTGGAGGTAATGCGGCCAATAAGAGATGATAAGGCATCTATTGCCATGATTTGAGAGTTAGAGAAGTGCTTCCTCCGAAGTGCTTCAATTAGTGCTTCCATAGCTTCTTCCCTGTAAATGCTCATCTTCCGTGGCTCGACCTGAAAATGTGAGTCATTATACAAGCTTAGATGGCCTATAAAATCATAATTGACATACTAAATTCATAATTACTATTGTCTTGGATGATTTAAAGGAAAAAAAACAAACCAGGAGATCAAGCTGAAGAAGAAGACTAGCAATGGCAGGCTGCTGTTCCATTGGAGCCATTTGAAGATACACAAGAAAGGTATGCATGGAACTAAATGCTCCTTCATCTCTAATTGTCTGCAATATCTGATTCGAGAGTGTTCTCCTGCACAACGAAAAGAATGTCATTCATATCACTGGATAAATAAACACATATTTATGGACATTTGATGATTGTATAGTCCCAAATAACACAAGGAAGCAAAAAATGTGATCTCTAGTCAACATGAGACTGCAAAAAAATATGATCTAGGCCTATAATTCTATAAGTTAGATAGGATTCCAAAGGTCTAAGATTTTTAGGCAAAATTCAATTTCAACGAGAATCACTCGTTGCCCCATAAAGAAAAAAGAAAAGGATACCGTTATAAAAAGAAAGGCAGCTACCTATTCAACTGAACAAGCTCTGAAAGAAATCCTACACATATGCCTTTCACAGAATCGTTCCCATCGTGAAATAATTCCAGAACAGGAGACAGTTCAATTCTATTTGCTATTAAATTCCTGCAACTTTTTTCTGTTTGCATGCAGCACAAAAGTATGGAAACAACTGAACTTCTTCCTTCTTCTCTATTCAAAAGTTTGACCAAGGCAGGAATTCCGTTCGCAGAAATAACACTCAACACATTGATGGATCGGCTATTTTCATCTCCTCCAACTAGAATCTGTTCAAGCATTGCAATAGCAGCATCTTTGGGCTCGACAATAAACTGAAGATCATCCGATTGCTCATGTTTTTTTGGTATTAACTGGACAAGGGAAGGAACAAGATCATGAACCGAAAGCTGAGAGAAAGCCGGTCTAAGCTGGTATATAAGAATTGAAGCTTCAGCTAGCCCATTCTTTAACAAAGCAGCCAGGCAATCAAGATCAGAATCTACACTAGTAAGAATTTCCCCAACATTTTCATCCGCAGATATCAGGTCAGAGAGAATGTAAATTGATGTCCTCAGTACATTTATGTTCATAGAAGCAGACAGTATTTCTACAAAGCCATTTACGATGGTAGGCTCAGAGAGACAAGAATGAATCCCGGGATCACCCTTTGAGTCTTTCCATAATTTGCATATTGCCAACACGGCCGTTTCACACTCTTGTAAGTTTTCCGAGGTGCAAAGACACGAAATGTGAGGTTTTAAACTGGTGATTATTTTTTCAACTTCTGCTTGAGATATCACACTTGTTGGAGATGTAGATAACGTCGCTTGTGTAAATCTTTTGATTCTATTGTTGTTGGTATACTCATCACTGCTCCTATGAGAGGAGAAATCAAATGTTCTACATGGAGTGGAGGCCAAGGGGGTATCTCTTGTGGAGTGGCTGAATTGATAATTCCTAGGTGTTTCGGAGGATTGAGATTCGATGGGGAGATCAGGAAGCTGTTCTTTCCAAGATGTTATAAGTCTCTTCAAAACATAGTTTGTTTTGGGCAGCGTGTTCGCAGAGAGAGGCTGCCGTGTGATGGGACAAGTAGTGTTTCCTCTTTTCAGCCATTCCTGTATTGCTTTCCTCTCGTATGTTTGTCCTGTTTCAAGGGTAACTGGGTCACAGAATATCTGACCTGTGATGGAGCAAACAAAATCCTTCGGCGGTCTCGATTTAGAATTTGGCTTTTCAGATAACGGGAGTGAAACGCAGCTCTGATTTCCATCATTATCATCATTGAGAAAACTGTACAATTAAAAAACAAAAACAAAAAAAAAAAAAAAAGAATTCAATGGTTTGAAATCAGGAACAAATATAAGACAAGCTCTACAAGTTACCTATTCTTGTAGGTTTGGCCGCTAATATTTTCAAAACTATGCTTTCGACTAGAGTTTCGGCTGCAACTTTGCAAAACCTCCTGAATTGCAAAGCAAGTTTTCAGCTTTAGATATCATATTCAAATAATAGAGATGAAGAAAGATGTAAGTCTTGATTAGAAAACTTATCAAGCCAGTAATTTGAGTCTTACCATTGCCTCGCCATCAGAGTCTACTGAGCTAGTGCTGTAATCGTTACTCATCGGTGGAGACACAGGCAAAGATGTGGCAGAAGTGGAATTTGTCAAACGGATGGACTTCAGGCGCAACAAAGTAATAGGTTCGTTATTTCGACCCGGCACTTCTGGTTTCAGAGATGACGTGTTTGGTGGAAAAGTTTTAGGGGAGCAAAGAGGAGAGAAGACGGTTGGAGAACGTATTAGAGACTTCATCTTAGATGATTGTTGTACTTTTTGCTCGCTTTCCTTGTTGTTGATCGTCTTGCTACTGCCAGGAGAATGTAACTTTTGAGCTTTATAATCAGTGAAATCCACAGTAACATCATCTTGCTCGTAATCAGACTCATCTTCGTTCTCCTCAGGCAAGCCTTCCTGGCATAATGACCAAGAACTTCATCCAATCACAAATCCCAACTTTTATAAAGGTTATATATAATGAATAATTGCCAAGCTTGTTAAAATACAAATTCCGACGACTTGCAACTGTTTTTGACCTGTGTATCCCATCTAGCTGATTCTGTAGTATGTGGGGCAATATCTGTTGAAGTCGTTGTACTCGGACCCCTGTAAAAATCGACATAAAATTCAATAAGTAGCTTGTACTAGAAGTTAAAGAAAATAAAAATAAAAGCTTTTAAAAAGTACAAACTAACCTGCTAGTTTCTCTTACGCTGTCTTTAGACTTGAGAGATGGAGAGAAGCCGGCACTCTTGGGCAAGACAGGACCGAATTTTATAAAATCAGTAATTGATCGGCTCACCTCATGCAAAGGGGTCATAGGCGGCTCTGCGATAGGCAACATTGGAATAACTTTTTTGCCGGAGTTTGTCGAATCGGAGTTCAAACAATCCTTGAAGTACTTGGCATAAAGCTTTGTACTCTCATCCAACGACTCTCCAAACATCTGTTCCAACTTCTGCAGTTTTTCCACCTGATCCGGTCTGAATATCAAAGATTCATTGAAGAACTGATCCAAATCAATGGTGAAAGACAAGTCGGAAGAATCCGGAATCACTTCCATGACAAGCCTATGCCTCTCCTCCGAGTACCATCCGACAATGGATCCCATGTGCGGAAGAAACAAGTCCTTCCAGAGCTCAGGAGCAAAGTCAATCCGCGAGAACAAAGGGTCAACTATGAACATCTCTAGAACATGAACAACCGAGTTGTGAACATTGTTCCGCAGTTTCCACAGGTAAGCTAGATTGAGGTGGGCCCAAGCGGAGAGGTAGAAGTTGGGGACACCGGCGGTTTTCTGGTCAGAGTTCAGCATGGCGCAAACTTGTAACATCTTCTCCGCGTAGTCTAAACGAGCAAGCTTGGTCTCCATGTTGGAGGTCTCTATGGCTTCCTCTAAGGCCTCAATTCCCCAGTCCAGGTTTGCCAACACTGCTTGATCAGAGTACCGAATCTCTCTGTCCTCGCCGGAGGTTCCATCTTCGGCCGCCAGTCTCTCAGCGCACTGTTCTTTGTTTTTATTCCTGTCTTCTTTGTTGATCAGCCGATCTCGGATGAAGCCGTCGACTGTGGTGTTCACTAGTCTCACGATGTCCTTTTGGTCCATTGCGAACCTGTAGTTTCCAGCCATAATCCTTTGGAACACTATTTTCTGTCTGATCAAACAAGTTATTTGCTCTTTCAGAATCTATGTCGTTATGATTGTCTGTCGAGAAAATACGGGAAATTAAATAGAAAATTAACAAACAACTTCATCCACAAGTAAGCGAAAAAAGATTAATAAAAAAAAATACAAACAAACAAGAACAAGATATCAATTGGGACAGAGATAGAACCGGATGTGAGAGATTGTATAGGTGCCGGCCTTTGGCTGTTGCAGAGCGATTACCAAAGCGAAAACCGTGGACTCCAACATTTTAAAAACTTAGTTTACTTCTTAAAAAAACTAAAATAAAAATATAAACATAAAAAAAAAAAAAAAAAAAAAAAAATCGTAGTAGCACTGTCGGCGTAGGCGTTAAAATATTGATTAGGATTTAAATAGTCCATTAGCTAATGACGAGAGAGCATTTGCCTTTTGGCGTAGTCGCTAGACAACTCTAAAATAACTCCAAACTGTTTCAATTGTCTTAATAAATTTTAATCATATATTTTCTGTCTCGCTTCCAATATTTTCAAACGACTAATCTACCCCTTGTCGCTTTGTACTTCCTTTCCGTCGGGTTTTGGCGGGAATTAAAATGGGCTGAATCTTTTATGAGTTGTATCAACCGACCATTTGAATATTGGGCCCTGTCCTCCTCTGGAACATATTCACAATATACACAGTTTTGTACTTCAACCTGTCCAGATGTCAACATTTGAAAAGTGTTGCTTTGCATTATTTATCCACATTTTGCATGAACCACATCTACTTTTTTTTATTTTTTTCCAAAATAAAAATAGAATTTAAACTCTGTATTTTTTTTAATTAAATCCTATATAAAATTATCATTAAATTAGGTTCATCAACATTTTATTTTTGTAAAGTTTTATTCATTCGGTATTTTAAAACATTCTATATTTCTTTTTGAAAATAAAAACCCCAAGTCACACAAGAAGAAGAAGAAATGAAAACAATTTTTCTCTCCAGTCTTGTCTTTTTCTTTTCTCATGGAATTTTTCAGTCCACACCGTTGCCACGTGGACACTTGTACATCTCCCACTTGTTGCCAGTTGCCACAACGTGGCATCAACACAGTCATCGAGTCAAAACATTTCCGCTTATCAGGTATCCGAAAACCCTCTTAAGAACGTGACGCGTGTAATATTCAAGACTCCAACGGTCTAGATCTAATCCCAGATCAGGCGGCGCTATTTATGCTATAAATATATAGCTACAATACGGCATAAGCTGTCTCAAGCAAATAACCTTGCTCAATCGTTGATCCTATACAATGTCGAATCCTAAGGTGTACTTCGACATCTCGATCGGTGGGTCCCCCGCGGGACGGGTCGTGATGGAACTCTACGCCGACACGACGCCGCGAACGGCGGAGAACTTCCGAGCTCTTTGCACCGGAGAGAAGGGAACCGGACAGAGCGGGAAGCCCCTGCACTACAAGGGCTCGACTTTCCACCGAATCATCCCCGGCTTCATGTGCCAAGGCGGCGACTTCACCGCCGGAAACGGCACCGGTGGCGAGTCGATCTACGGGGCCAAGTTCCCGGACGAGAACTTCGTGAAGAAGCATACGGGGCTGGGGGTTCTGTCCATGGCAAACGCTGGGCCCGGGACCAATGGGTCCCAGTTCTTCATCTGTACGGCGGAGACGCCATGGCTGGACGGGAAGCACGTGGTGTTCGGCAAGGTTGTGGAGGGGATGGATGTGGTGAGGGCCATGGAAAAGGCTGGGTCTTCCACTGGGAGGACATCTAAGACCGTTGAGATCTCTGACTCTGGTCAAATTTCTTGAACTATCAGCTTCCAGCTTTATATTATCTACTAGTCCATCGTCCCAAGTCTACTTAATTGGGCCGATCTATATATATATATATGCTTGTGTTTGTGTTCTTTCTATATTTTGCTCCTTTTTTTTCCTTATGTGGTTTTACGTGTTTGTGTATATATATGTAAGTTATTCTCAAGTATGTTTATTGGTCTATTAGAACTGTACTATTTTTTATCTGTGTTCAAACAAGGTATTTGGTCATTAGAATCTAGACCATTACGATTGTTTGCCGAGAAAGTACAGGAAAACAGAAAAGAAAAATCAATCAACTTCAACAACAATTAAACGGAAAAAGATACAAATCCGAGATTCTCGTTTTTCGATACTTGTAACGGTAAAAGAACTAGAGTCGCACATCAAAAGTGCAGATCACGTACGAACACAAAAGTTAAAATAAGAGAGAGAGAGAGAGAATTGCTTACCGGACATGAAGAAGAAAGCTCTAAAATGGAACTGAAAAATCAAGCATTTTTTGGTCCGCAGCAGTTATTTGTTTCCTTTGGAAATAAGATTTGAGATCGCCTTTTTCCAAGCAACACCAGAGAGGTAGAGAGAGAGAAAGAGGAGAGAGAGCCGGCAGTGAAAGATGGGTATAGGCGCAGATGTTGCCGGCCTTTGGCTGTTGCTGAGCGATGATCAAAACGAAAAGCGTGGACTCCAACATTTTAAACATCATAGGTACAGTATTGACGTAGGTGTTTAAAATATTAATTAGGATTTAATTACTCAGAGACCATTTGTCTTTCGGCTTAATTGGTGGCTAGACAACTCTAAACAACTCCAGACTGTTTCCTTCGTCCCATAAATCGTAATATTAATCTTTCACACTTTTACAAATTTCAAATGACTAATCTACCCACTGGCGCTTTCTACTTCCTTTCTAATGGGTTTCGTCTGGAATAAAAACTGGCCGTCTCCTTTCTGCACTTAAAGGACTCTGCAAAATGTTACACTAGTCTGGATGTTGTTTTTCTTTTCTTTCCTTTCTCTTTTATTATTTAAGCATTTATTCAATTCAAAAAATTATTCATGAAAATTAATTACATAACCTAAATGAAGTTGAAAATTTACTAAAAAAAAAATGAAGCTGAAAATCAATTTTTAAGCAAAATGGCTTCAAAAAGTATTTCAACAAAATATACATATCATCAGCTACAAATTTAAATACGAATGCACAGGCTCAATGGTAGCAGACGAGGTGAAAGTGAAAAAGATATAGAAAGACTATAAAATGTCTCAATATATATCTAGGGTCAACGTCAAAATGATTAACTACATAGTAACTACTTTAAAAACTAATGCAAAATGAGATTGTCTTTAAAAACGAAGTCTTAGGAGTAAGAATTGTCAGTTCGTATGTTAGAAGACTTGCCACGTGTCTTTATACTAGTGGCTCATTATGTACTGGGTGTTAGAAGGAAGTTAAGAGCTAGAATCCGTAGTATTTATCTCTGTGTACAGAACATTTTCAATCAATGAGAATTCATTATTTCAGATTCTCAATTCTTTTTCTTTCTCTTTCAAGCTTTTCTAGTTTTTTTACACTAATAGCATGTTTACTTTGCATCAAAGAGAAAGAAAAAGTAAGTAGTCATGCTCTTTCCCACTTAATCATGTGTTTACTTATAAAATGAAAAATGCAATTTTAGTGGTCCCACGTATGACATAATATAGAGAATGAAAAAAGGGAACGTCAATTCTCATATTCCCATTGGTATTGATTCCTTGTCAAATGAAATACATATCATATTTACTTATATGTCTTTAATAAATTTCCATGTGTTAATGTTTTTTTTAATGTAAAATGATATTTTAGTAATTATATTAGTAAGATTAACATTATTATGGTTAAAATTAAATTATGTCCTATATAATTTATCAAATCCATTTATTTATCTATATATATAATCGTTTAGGTGAAATTAAAAGAATATTTCTTTTGAAGCATTGATATTCATAGTTGCGCATCTAGATATTTTTCAGGAAGGCGTGAAATAAATTAAAATTTTGAACTAAAATGGTTATGATACAATGATTTTAACGTTTTTTTTTATCAGTTTATTTCTTTGATATTTTTTCTTCAAAATAAATTAAGTTTTTTAACAGTATTCAATTCAACTTTTAAAATTTAGATCTGAAAAATTGTGAATTTATATAGTATTTTAATATAAGTTATATTTTATTTATTTGAGATTTTACGTTTAAAATATAAAACTTGAAAATAAAAACTTCTGGCATCATTGTAATTTTATAGTAAAAAAAATTCTAATAAAATATCGCAGGGGCAAATAAGAAAATAATTGTAAAACTTTTAAATTTTAGAGCCAAAATCTAAAATGGATCGGGGAAGCTGCCATATCACTTATGTGTGAAAGATTAAAATGAACCTTTTAAGGACATAAAAATACGAAAATGTGACCGATTTTGTTTCACTTTTTAATTTTCTAATAATAAAATAAAAGACGAAATCGAAACTGGTAAAAAATAAATAATTTTCAAACCAAAGAAAGTAATTTTAAAAAAAAAGCACTAAACATCTCTTCTCTCCCTCTTCTCTTCTTTCTTTAATGTGTAAGGGTTAGGGTCAATCGTTTTATTATCTTGGGTCTGGACTCTAGAGGCAGTTTAGTTTCCTGGCCCTAAGGATTGAGGTGCATATGGTAAGGGTCTTCAAAGAGAAGAACCCGTTGGAGGAGGATTGACATCCAGGAAGGAGTAAGCGGGGACGTTCTGCAACGGCTCGGCTTTAGCAATTCGGGTTTTCTCGATGATGTGGATCTTGTTTTAGGCAAGAACTCTTTCTATATGTTTGGTTTTTTTTGTTTTTTGGTTTGTTGTTTTTTGTATAATAATGACAATATCTTCGCTGTCTTTTTATCTGGGTGTTGTGTTTCAGCTTATTTATTTTAAAAATGGAGGTTGTTTCCCCATCTTTTGCACTGATAGTTTGTTTGTCAGATCTTGGTGTTATTTTGGTCCCGCTAGAATTGCTTTTATACGGAATTAATGGGGGTCCTAGTGCTATTGTGTCTTGGCTCTCGATCTATTGGGATATTCAATCGATTATTGGGGTTTTGTCAAAGAGAGCCTTACATGTACTTGATTTTAGTGTGCCGAGATATGTACTCGTTATTGGGCGTCAAGCATACATTTTTCCCATTGAGCATCATTAGACTTTACTAATAGATCTGTATTTGTTATATTTTGTGTATTTGTATCTTTTTATTAAATTTAATAAAATTCTCGAGTTATTAATTTAACAAATTATTATTTTATCATTTAATAAATAAGTTATTAATTTGTTAAAATAATTATTATTTAATTAATTTTTATTATTTCATCTTAGGAACTACAGCTATATTTTATATATTCTCTGTAACCAAATAAAATTCATGAATGTACTTTGTTTTTCACAATATATAATTTTTTAGTATTTCATTTTATGGACTATAATATATCCATTTATTTTGTTTAACTGAGCAAAATTATGAATCTAAGTTTTTTTTTTTTTTCCGAAACCGTATTTACTTTTCATAAAATACGACATTAATCGTTCAATGTAATGCCACACCAGAGCTTCTTACTGTGTTACAAAAAGTTAGACATGAGATTCGAGCTGACATCAATTTCAAGAATAAACAAACAATAAAAGATAAATATTTTACAAGATCTCTTACTTTGATCATAAAAATATGAATTTATAGACTTCTAGTACGTTAGAAAATTATTAATGTAAATATTCTCTGGATTTTATAGGATATTTTTATATTACATTGTCTTTACAAATTTATAAAATTATTAATTTAATACGCTGAGTTGAAGTCGGGATCGATAAAAGTAATTATTTAATAGACATTATTAATTTATAAAACTTATACTATTATGTGTGAAGCTTTAGATTTCAGTTGCGTCGGTGTTGTCGCTAGTGACCACACTGGCTTATAGTGCTTGGTGTTGTTTCAAGGCAGATGTGATTGGGAGGTTCTCCCCAGACATTGAAGAATGTATGGTGGTTCGGGAGGGGGCTTGATTTGTGCAAGAATGTGGGTTTTAAAATCATGGGTAGTTGACATCGATACAATAAATGTGACTCGGAATGTTGACTTTTTAGGTTAATCGTATGTAGAATCGAATATTGTTGAGGATATTCAAGATTCGATTTTAAGAGAGTGAAATAACGATGTTTTGTTATAGTTCTTGATAAGAGAATTTGATAGTCTACTTCGTAACTAGAATTCTCAATTTCTAATTATGTTTTCATAGTGCAGAAATATGTATTTCTCAAATGGTTGGGTTTTTTCCCTAAAATGTTTTTTTTTTAGTAAATTTTCCTAAAATGTATTGATATATACTAGCTTATAAAAAAAAACGGTTATATATTGAAATTAAATAAAACAATGCTTTTTTTAAGGTAAATAAAGCTTTAAAAATATTGTCAATTGTCCCATAATGCTTCAAAATATTGTCAAGTCATTGACTTTCGAAGCCTTCATAGGGGGCGGCTACAGCCCTTCAAATGAATCTCATCCAATATTATGTCGTTTCTTTTAATTTTCTTGATAAATTATGCTTCTCAAAATTTCATATAACTCCACGCGGCTCTATGTTTTTTTTTTTTCTCTCTTCTGAAACGTCGCCAGTGTATATTTTAAGCAAGACACTAGTTAATTGTTTATAGCCGGAACAAAAGTTGCTCTTCCAAAGAGACAAACGAAGAAAATACTTTTCGGAAAAATAATAATAATATATATATATAGACCGCAGGTTGAAATTGACTGATGAAAAAGTAACAAAAATCTTTTTTGTTCTTTTGTTTGTGAACTTTTATTTTCCCCGTTGTTTCTCAACCATTTTCTGTCATTTTTTCCCCCGCTGGAAGGAAACACCGCATCACTGTATTAACGACGTGCGATAATGTTAATTCCATCTTATTATATACCTTGTTGTCTTGATGCATTTTTTGCTTTTCATTCTTAAGTGAAAAATATTATTATGCACGTGTATCATGAGAAATTTAAGTGATTACAAGCATAATCTAACGATAATATCACACCTAACTCCATTTAAAGATACAGAATTCGACTCCCCCTTTTAAATTATATAAATAAATAAGAGAAAAAATTCAAACTCTATATTTTATGATGAAGTTGGGTGTAAAATTACCATTAAATTATATATATAATCATCATAATATAACTTATTAATGTATAAAAAAGTCAAGACAGTAGTAGTCTAACTGAAATAGGAGAGCATGGAGATGCAAGCTACCATTTAAAATCTGAGAATCACATGAATATTCTTCATGATGTTAAACCTTTTGAATTCAAACTGAAATTGAAGATAAAGATAATGTTTGAAAATTTTTTGATTGAATATAGGACCCAATTGAAGAACATCTAGAGAGGTTGGGTTGGAAATATTTGTTTAAAGGAAAAACTTTTAAAAAAATTATGTGATATAAAAAAATGTAAAATTTTGAAATGTGTTCGAAAAAAATATACAAAATGAATATTGTCTTGTTCCTCTCATCGTTGTGAGTATTTTTGATATAAAAATCATCTCATTCTAATTTGAAATGAAAAAGTTATGAATTTTTAAATTTTAAGTTTTTTGAAAATAAAATATAAAATAAAGTTTGATATAAAATTAAAAATTTAAAATTCATATGATGTTTTATCATATTCAGATGGCACCCCAAACAGATCCATATTGTTTAAAATTTGCTTAATTAAGAATACAATGTAGTAATAATTCTATAATATCTACTTGTTAATATTTATCTTATGGAATCGATCTAAATATACAAGTCCATTTAGACACTAAAAAACCCCAATGGTTTTTTTTTTTTTTTTTTTTTTTTTTTTTTTTTTTTTTTTTTTTTTTTAAGTATTCATGCTCTATAGTGAAATTCTCAACATTATAGTAGACGTCTTACCTTGCTGAGTAATCATTATAAATTCTTTGTATTTTCTATTTTGTACACTATATTTATTGTCCGTATGAAAGGTCAACTTTATTGAGTTCGCGCCAGTTTTCGTATTGTTTGGTGATTTTACGTTGTCAACACATATTAAATAAAACCTCTATAACTTAATGACGTTGTAACTAGAGAAAATTGTTGATTCAACGAATTACTAGTTTATCTATTAATTAATAAGTAAATAGATTGTTAATATTATATTTAATTATTCTACTTTTTATTAATTCATTGTACTAACTGTTAACTATATTTTGATAAAAAAATTCTTAAATATAATTATAAAAAGAACCTAATAATAATATCATATCTGATCTTATAAGAAAATATGTAATTCAAATTCCCATATCATACCTACAATAAGAGATTCTATATTAAAAATTCCATTTTATAAAAGATAATAAGGGATACTTGTGCATTCTCATCATTTAAGATTCTTATTGCATTTTAGAATTAATAATTCGTTTGGAAAATGAATTTGAGTTATAAATTTTAAATTTTAATTATATTTTTTATTGATTTTTTTAAAAAAATAAAAAAAATTTTAAAAAATAAAAATTGATAGGAAAATTTTAGCTTGGAATTGAAATTTAAACGGACAGTAAATGTGAATTACCCAAAAACTGATATTTGTGATTCCAATCTTAAACATCGTTTCGAGAGAAGTCTAATCAGCCAAAGTCAACAATGAACCATCCTCGAAGTAATGATCCGAAAGGAATATCCGTAGTGGACCCAACCGAACCCCCAAAAAATAAACCAAAAAAAAAAAAAAAACAAAAATTACCGAACAGGATCTCTTGAGGCCTCACGTCTTTGCGACAAAATCTTAAGCCAATCAAAATGGCACACGTAGTTTGCGACGACCGTCACTTTTGCACCATCAGATTTTCGTGATAAATACTTGTTGACTTTGTTTCTCTGACCCTTTCAATTCAAACCACCTCGCAGCAAATCAGCACCACCCGGTTTTTGGATTTTCAAGCCCCCCATTCTTCTAACAGTTTGACAATTATGCCCTTTATGTTGAACTCCTTGGCAATTATGCCCCTTAAACGACGCTGCACGTTCAAGGAAATTTCTCAACCTATTAGGCTGATAAAGACATGTATATAGTCAACATTTATAACCTGTCATTATCAAAATTGGCCACAGTACATAAGTGTATTCTTGTTTACTGTATATTCACAAAGTTTAGAGCAAACTATATAGTTAAATAGTTATTGTGCATTTATTACTGATTGTAAACTTCAACAAACTCTGAGAGTCCGTTCGAAACACCAATTAAAATTTTAAAACCGTTTTGATTGGAAATAAGTTAAATTTTAGAATAATATGTTTGATTTAAAATTAATTATTTTGAGTTAAAAAATACAAAAACTTGAAAAATATTTGAAATAAAAAATAAAAATATTGATCTAATTTATTTGGTTTCTCTTATCATTATATGCATTAAATAAATCATCTTGTTTTGACTTGAAAAAAAAAAGTTATAGATTTTTAAATTTCGAGTTTTTTGAAAATGAAAAGTGAGATTTGGATATGTGTATAATGAAATTGATTTTCTTTTAAAGAAAAAGACAAAAAATAATTAAAAAATTACATATGGAGTTTGCCCCTAAAATTTAAAAAAAAAAAAAAAATCTCATCGCATTTTCCTTAAAAAAATAAAAAAGGAAATACAAAGAACTTATTAATTAGAATTTAGAATAATATTCGTGACTCCAAAAACAAAAAATGATATTCGTAACACACTTCATTGTAGGCTCTTCAATCTTCTTTATCTTGGCATGGAATAAATTTTTTTTTTTAAATAAATTTTGGAGTTCGAACTTGATATTTGGCAATAGAATGTATGCGAAATTAATATCAGATACAATATTCATTTTGTAGTGTATTAACTTAATTGTAATCCTCTGATATATAATTGAATCGAGTATTTAAATATATTCAACAGGCAATACAAAAACACCAACTAAAGACACAAAGGCTATGCCAATTGATCGAGTATGACGAACATGAAATTACTTGAATAATACAATTTTTTTTTCCCCTTCTTTGACTTGAATTGTACACATAAAAAAAATTGACGTGCTGAAAATTTCAAATTATCTAGCGTGAGATGTTGTTGGTGTGATAGAGACAATCTTATACTATCGTTTTGAGCTAGAAAATCAACATTTGAATGTTCTAAATTCCAAATACAAATTGGACAAATTTCCATTATTTTATCAGATTTTGTTCGATATTCTTGAAAAGTAAACGCAAGAGCTAGTTTTTCCAAGTCTTTAGTTTAATGAAACCTATTATTTTGGTCATTTTAGCTCAAGGCTAAAGCTCAAGTTGTATCATGTGATATAGTAATTTATGAAGCAAATCATACATAATCAACAAACTATAATTAAAAAGGAACAAATGATCGAAATTAGTCACCGTCTTTGTTCAACCAAAAAATGTAATCGATTTCCACATCTGTCCGTGACCTATTTAACAACACATTAGGCGTGGATTTTGCAAGCAAATAAATCATACAAAAATCTTAACGAAGTAACAATATTGATCGTTTATTTCGACAAAATTTCGAATTCAAATCAATTTCACCGTATGATCGTGATACAGAGGCGCATCTCGATCTCAAAATTATGGAATACATGAATATACTAATATAATAACTGAAGAATGATCAATTAACATATGATTTTTCATGTGATTACATATATAATTTAATGATAATTTTACGCCTGATTCTATTATAAAAAGGTGTAAAGTTCACTAAATTCTATCAGACGTGTGGAGTTTGAATTACAAAATTCACCAAAGATCACCAAAATTTGCCATTGATAAAATCAAATACATATATATATATATATATATAAATTACAGAATTCAAACTTTCCTAGTCTTAGATACTTTCCTCAAATCAAGGACTTTACAAATGAAGTAAGCTTAAAGTCTAAAGTATAAAACTAACTAGAAAACAAAAAAAACATAATTACAATTATTTATATTTTTCGGAACGAATCTCCCATCTCAAATTAAAAAAAAAAAAAAATCATATCAGCAAAGTTATTTTCAGAATTTTTTAAAATAAAAAAAAAGGGGAAGGTTATGGTAGAGACTCATTGTGAGTCTCTACCCATAGAGTTTTTTTCTGAGCCATTGATCGTCAATCCAACGGTTCAAATGATTGATGGTGTACGATTTTATCATATACCTAACTTCACATAATCATTTTCACCTAAAATCTCTCCATCGCCGGCGATCTTTCCGCCGCCGGCGACTAACGCCGGCAGCTCATCACCGACGCTGGCGACCCAACTCCGGCCACCTCCGACACCCAGCCCTGGACGCCGGCCGTCGCCGCCGGCACCCCATTCTCTCTCTCTCCCCATTCTCTCTCCTCTTCTCTCTCTCTTCCCTTTTCTCTCTCTTCCCCTCCCTCCCGCCGGCCCCCACGCCCGGCCTCCCCCCACCCCCAGCCGCCACCCTCCCCCGGCAACCCCCCGACGACCCCCCATCTCTCTTCCCCTTTCTCTCTCTTCTCTTCTCTCTCTCTCTTCCCCTCTCTCCCGCCGGCCCCCACCCCCGGCCTCCCCCCACCCCGGCCGCCACCCTCCCCCGGCACCCCCCCGACGACCCCCCCTCTCTCTTCCCCTTTCTCTCTCTTCTCTTCTCTCTCTCTTTTCCCCTCTCTCCCACCGGCCCCCACCCCCGGCCTTCCCCACCCCCGACGACCCCCCTCCCCGGCCGCCCTCATCCCCGGCGTCCCCATCCCCAGGCGATTTCGCGATTCTCGCGAAATTGCCTGGGGATGGGGGCGGCCGGGGAGGGTGGCTGCCGGGGGAGGGGGGTCGTCGGGGGTGGGGGGAGGCCGGCGGGAGGGAGGGGAAGAGAGAGAAAGGGGAAGAGAGAGAGAGAAGAGAAGAGAGAGAAAGGGGAAGAGAGAGGGGGGTCGTCGGGGAGGTGCCGGGGGAGGGTGGCGGCCAGGGGTGGGGGAGGCCGGGGGTGGGGGCCGGCGGGAGGGAGGGGAAGAGAGAGAAAAGGGAAGAGAGAGAGAAGAGAAGAGAGAGAAAGGGGAGAGAGAGAAAATGGGGTGTCGGCGGCGACGGCCGGCGTCCAGGGGCCGGAGGTGGCCGGAGTTGGGTCGCCGGCGTCGGTGATGAGCCGTCGGCGTCAATCACTGGCGTCGGAAAGATCGCCGACGATGAAGAGATTTTAGGTAAAAATAATTATATAAAGTTAGGTGTATGATAAAATCGTACACCATCAACCATTTGAACCGTTGGATTCACGATCAATGGCTCAGAAAAAGACTTTATGGTACCATAACCTTCCCCAAAAAAAAAAAAAAAGGATATTTTCAGAATTTTTAACCAATTTCAGGCCAGGTAATTTGCGTATCTCGGACGTAAAATGAACCGAGAAGGGCAAAATGGTAAAAGAGCAAGTCGAAGTGTGGAAGATGACGTCAAGTCCATACAAAGAAAGAGTGTGGGGGGGGGGGGGGGGGGGGGGGGGGCGCGCGGGATTTTCATATTCCCAGGCTTTCGCGTTCATACAAAGAAGAGTCAGAGGGAGGCGAAGTTCTCTGTTTGGCGTATATCTCCCTCTCCCTCTCTCTCTCTCTCTCTCTCTCTCTATCTATATTTCTCTCTCTCTCTCTCTCTCTTTCTCTCTCATCTTGAATGCAAATGGAAATTCTATCAGTCAAATTCCCATGCCCACGAGATTTCCGTTGTCGTAATAACGCGTTCTTTTCTCTCCCAACCTACCAATTTATCAAATATTATCATTTCAGCCTTTTCTAGTTCTTCAATTATCATCATCATCATCATCATTATTATTATTATTATTATTTCACTTCTCTTAACATTCTCTTCCCCACTGTAACCTCCCTCCCACCCCCCAATCTCCCATCACTTCATAAAAACAATTTTCTTTTCTCTTCAAACAAACACGCAGGTAAGTTGTTCTATTTTCCTGGAGGATTGTGATTTTTGTTATCGTTTGTTTTCCGGGAAAATTGTGAGACTGGCTCAAATTTTTTTTTATTTAAATTTTTTTAAAGCAAGACTTGGGTTTAAATTGGAGGATTCATTGGAGTCGAAGCGTTGAGGAGGAGAAAATTATGGGAGCTGTTTGTTCAGCAGGGACTCGTAAGCGAAGCGTAAATCATGAAGGAAATAATTTGGGATTTTCCGGGAAACTGAAGACGACGAGGAGCCTTGGTAAGACGAAAGAGAAGTCGTATCCGAACTCTAATGGATATAATTCTGCGAAAACGCACAACGCATACGATCTAGACGAACGACAACTGTCGTTTTCCAGCGAATTGAAGCCGTCAACGCCGGCTAGGATTGGAGTTGCCAAGGTACGTGGCCGATTAGGTTTAGATGTCGTTTCTGATTTTGTGGGCGGAATTAGTCAACAGATTATTTTCTTTGTTGCTTTTGGGTAAAGATGAGCAAATGCTCAATTTAGTGTATATTCCCTTCTTCCAAATGTTTTTCCACACAAGGGCAAGAACTAAAAATTTATTAAATTTTTTTTCTTCTTGAGTAAAATAAAAGTTTATTAAAATTCATACCCTTGAAAAGCATTATCTTGCTATCCACTGGAGAAATTTCGCAGTACTTTGCAATTTGTTCACGTTTCTCATATAGAATCTGTGGTGAAGCTATTTTTTAAGCCAATGTTTGAAAACTAGCATTGAAGGAAAATTGAATAAGCAAAAAAGACATTCTTTGTTTTTTTTTTTTTTTTTTTGCTGGAAAGTAAAAAAGACATTCTTTAGTTCAGTATAATTTTGATTTATCAGTAGTAAATAGTCTGTGTCATTGGTTTATTTTTGCATTTCCTTTTTATTAGGCTGCACAAAAGAGTTCAGCCCTAGGAAGAGCTGGCATTGTCGGCTTGGAGAGGGCAGTAGAAGTTTTGGATACACTTGGAAGTAGCATGTCAAATTTGAACCCCAATAGTGGGTTTGTCTCTGGCACGGCTTCTAGAGGGAGTAAAATATCTATTTTGGCATTTGAAGTAGCTAATACTATTGCCAAGGCGTCGAACTTGTTGCACTCTCTTTCGAAAGAAAATATCCAGCTCCTAAAGAAAGATATTCTACATTCTCAAGGAGTTCAGCTATTAGTTTCCACCGATATGAAGGAGTTGCTAAGCATCGCTGCTGCGGATAAAAGGTGGTTTTTTGTTTTAGACAGTGGTTTACTTTTGTGCTTGAGTTCTGTCCTTATTTTATGTCCAGAGCAGTTGAATTTCCTACCATCAACTTCTTTTCTGTATCTTCCTGAATGAAAATTTGCTTGGGCATGTGAAGGGAGGAGCTTGATGTTTTCTCGCGAGAAGTAATTAGATTTGGAGATCTGTGTAAGGATCCACAGTGGCACAACCTTGGTCGTTTCTTTAAAGGGTAAGTTCCCGAGAAAGATGGCTTATGGGATGATAATCGGTTGATTCTTTTAGACAATGCAAATAATACTTGAAATGGTCTAAATTTCAGATTAGATTCAGAGGACTCAATTCATAGACAACAAAGAGAAGATGCAGAAATTAATATGCAAGAATTGACTGTTCTCGCTCAACACACTTCTGTAAGTGATGTTTCTATATTGATCAAAGCTTATTATTTACATACGTACTGCATCTACTTGGCAATATTTGAACGCCACCATAAGCAAAACTGTTTTGTATCAAACTGAAGCGGCCACCCTTTATATCCTTCTCTTTGCATTCAACTCTCGATGGATTTTTCTTAAATTTTCTTAACATCTAAACATATAACAATGTTTTGTATGCCTGATATATGCATGTGTTTCTGATTTAGTCTGGATACATTTTGTCTTATATCTATCATCTTTTGATAGGAAATCTATTTTTTGATTTTTCCTTATGCTAAGTTAAACCTAACTCCTTTAACATGTGCAGGAGCTATACCATGAGTTAAATGCTTTGGACAGATTTGAACAAGATTACAGGCAAAAGGTCGATGAAGTGGAAGCCTTGAATCTCCCTAGAAGAGGTTGGTGATAGGAAGTCCTTTTCATTCCCATATATTCTTAAGCATTTCTCATGCTCTGAGCAACTATGAACTTTATGATTGATATCTTAAGAAAAATTTTAACTTCCTAAATCTTAACAAAAATTGATTGCATGACATGCTTTGTTAATTCTACAGTTAGTGTATGCAGGGAATAGTTTGCAAAGAATATCTCTGCTCTAAAGGCAGGTCTTTTTTGTTTACTGCACGCGGATTGCATTATGCATATGCTTCATCTCTCCTTATAATCTTCTATTTGTTATAGTGTATAACTAATTTGTGCTGTTGCTTTTCTTTTCCACTTTAATATGAGAGAATATGATTTGTAAATGAACTCTCGAGAATTGTTTCTAGATGCTCAATTCACATTGTATGGTGTCAAATTTCTGCTAGGGACCTGTGAACGAGAATGCATCGACTTTATTAACTGGGCATTTTTCTTTGTAATTGTAGGAGAGAGTCTCAAGATTTTACACAGTGAGTTAAAACAACAAAGAAAGCTTGTAAGGAGCTTGAAAAAGAAATCTCTTTGGTCTAGAAATTTGGAGGAGGTACATACTGTTTTAACCAATTGTTACAGTTACTAAAGGATTGCACTGTGTTCTATGGAAATCTTTGAGTAACTAATTTGCTTTTATCTACTAGGGAAGCTATTTGCAGCAAGAATCACTATATTGATTGCCGCTTTCGATTAGATTTGCATTCTAAACTTTTAACTATCTATACGGTCTTTCGTTGGTGAATGCTATTTCTAGAGAAGTAGATTATATTAGACACTAAAACTTTCAGACACATGTTCTGATAAAAGAACTTTTATACTATTTGGTTTAGCCATCCTTGGGAAAGTTGTCCCGAGAGTTTCTAGTTCTTAATAATCTAACTAATTTTAACCGAGATAATTTTCCTCTTTGCAGATTGTCGAAAAGCTTGTTGATATTGTTACTTATGCACATCAAGTGATCTCAGAAGCATTTGAAAAAAATGGTATGAATAATTCTTATTCATATGATGACTGATCATATGGTGCATGTGACTATGACCATATGCAAGTAGCATTTACAATTTTCTTCAGTTTGTCATGTTTAAAGGGTGTCACTGTCAATTAGTGACTTTAACGTGCTTTAATTTTCAGTCCGTGACATGTAAAGGACTCTCAAACAGACTTTAAGCTATTAGGGCTACATCTACCATCATTTAATAATTTAAGAATTTGTTTTTAATAATACTCATGATTGTTAAAGGAGTGTTATTTATCGGTGACAGGTGCGACATTTGGAATACAGCAAAGGAAAGATCCTCAAAGGCTGGGTGTTGCTGGTCTTGCATTACATTATGCCAATGTCATCAATCAGATAGATAACATAGTAATTCTAATTCTGATCTTTTTTCTCTAGTGGGCACGTTTCATGTAGTTGCTGCACATTTTCCAAATTGTCCTATTGTAGTGAGCTCATGTATGAAAACTTTCCCTTTTTAGGCATCTCGGCCAACCAGCCTTCCTCCAAATATGAGGGACACATTATATCATGGATTGCCAAACAGTGTCAAGACAGCGTTGCGGTCCCGGTTGCACGCTCTTAATGAAAAAGAACAGGTATGCGTAATTGCATTTCTATATAGATTTCCGTGTGTCGTCCATTTCTTGAAACTTCCTTCCACATTTTCTTAACTTGCTTCACAGTGTTTAAGATGTAACAAAACTACTGTTCTAACTTTTCTTGTTTGTCAATTATCGTTCTCATGTTATTGCTTCACATTTTGTCTTCTGTAGCTCTCAATTCCACAGGTTAGGGCTGAAATGGACAAGACCCTACATTGGCTTGTTCCGATTGCAACCAATACCAACAAGTACGTTAGATTGGAGTTTTAAACCAGCTTTTAAATCTTTTCCCATGCTTAAACTCTACATTTTTTTTTTGGGGTTCAATTTACTTATATGCTTCAATACTATTTGGTGGCAGAGCACATCAAGGTTTTGGATGGGTTGGAGAATGGGCAAATTCCGGGTCAGTGGCCACTACCCTTCCTCTGTTGTGTGTGCTGTGTAAAACCGTAAGAAAACGTCTTATTCAATAGTTTATGCATTATTTTGACATCTTTTCTTCTCTCCTTCATTTGACAGTCCTGAGTTCGGCATGAACGCAAACGCACAAAATAACCTGATTCGCCTTCAGACGCTTTATCATGCAGACAAGCAGAAGACAGATTTATACATACTGGAATTGGTAGCATGGCTTCACCACCTAATTTCCTTAGCAAGGCATAAAGATAACGGGTTGAAGCCGTTGCCTACTCGGTCCCCGACTCGAAAGGGACTGGCTTTGCAAAGCAGGTTGCAACGTTTTCTATCGATGGACCTCGGTGCTAAACTTCACGGGGTTGAAATTTCACCAGAGGATAGAAATTTGTTAGACGAGGTAATGGGGAGGAGGAGAGGGGTCCTTGGAGTTAGCAAAAGCCAGGAATTTGTTATTGACAAGAAGAGAGAAACCAGAGTTTTGGCTCGGAGCAGAAGTACTGGGAGTTCCCCTGATGAGGTAGTGCCCGGAAGACGATGCTTTGAGCGCCCCAAGACCAACGTTTTGGATGTTATGGATGGGTTAGATTTAACAAATTGAGGGACCGTTGCATATATATTTTTCTTTTCAATATTCTTTTCTCATTTATAATGTGTCTATTTACACCTCTCAATGTACATATTTCCGGGCGAGAGATTTTGCTGTATATACAGATTTTTATTCTAAACAGGGATTGGAATAGGCATTTTTCTGTCCAAGTTTTTTTTTTTAAATAGAATTACTTAACTTTTTATTGAAAGGTGTTGTGAAAAATTACAATTTCACAATATCTTAAACAAGTAATAAAGTGATAAAGTATCATTCTCCACGATGATTATCGTTATCAATTACCGAAATTATATTAATTATAATTTTATTTGAACAATCAAAAAGTGATTTTTAAATAAAAATAACAAAATAGGTAAAAAGACAAAAGACTCAAAATACTAAAAATCTAGGATTTCCGATTTCATTAATTAATTATATTAAAATCCTCTAATCCAATCAATTAACGTCTATTTCCTATGTTGCTGGTGATTCTCTCTAACGTAATCATTAATCATTCTCATGCATTAACAATTTATCTCACAATAAACCCGTTATTATCTCTCGGTCTCAAACTTTAAGCTTATTACAATTTATTAAAAATAATAAATTCATAATGCCGTACAAGTTTCATAACTATCTCTAGTTTATGATAATCTCATGGTAATTTAAATAAGAGATTATTCAATTACCACTTCTCAGTCTCAATTAAACACCAATTCATGTAAAAATTGACCAAAAATTCACAAGTATTCAATATAGAACTGGAATAGAATATCAATCAATTAAAAATAAAAAAATCAAGCAATCATAATTCGGATATATCATATCCATAGAAAAGAAAATTACCTCATAAATAAAAATATAAATCTACAAAATAAATGTTCAATCATTCTTAAATTACAAAAATAAAAAGATAAGAAAATAAAGCAAGAAAACCCAGTTTGGAGGTATCATAAATCTCCAAAACCTTCTCCTAAATTTTCTTATCTATCTTTTCTTAATAAAGTAAGATAATATCTCCTTAATTTTGTAGAAAACTAAACCTATGAATTAAAATAAATTTTTTTCCTTTTCTTCTTTGGTTTTTGGCTTCTCCCGCAACCAAAAGACCAAGAGTAGAGAGCCTTAGGCTCCTATTTATAAGTCTCAAAGCCACAGTCGTTGCCTTTAGCCCTAGGTTTTTCCACCTTTTTATTTATTTTTTTTTTATTTTGCTGCAGCTGGCGCAGGCAGCAGCCTTAAGCCCCACGCGGATAGGTGGCGAGTAGTGATTGATGAGTGTTGAAGTTAGGGCCACGTGGCGCGCTGGGATGGGCTGAAGCTCGCAAACGCACGGACACACAATAAGACGCGATGCATTGGATCCGACACGGCCTGAGGGTAATGACACGCGGACAGAGATGCGCCTAGCTAGGCAAGTGGAAGTCACTCGCTAGCCCTATTGAGACAATCCGACCACTTGAAAAGCAAGTAGCGCGCACGTGGATAGTCAAGCGAGTGGTCGACGTTAGCTCCAAATTTCTTTTGCTATTTTAAATCATTTTTATCACATTTTAGCTCTAAATTATTACTTTTAACCATATTAACATAATTTAACCGACACACTAAGGATAACATTATAAATTTAGAAGAAAATTAAAATAAATTATTAAGATGATAATAAAAATATAAGCTTAAGAATGTTAAAATAAATCTATTTTATATAACTATCAAAATGGTATAAAATTTATTTGAAATATCATAATTTAACCTATATACTTAGGATAACATTATAAATTTAGAAGAAAATTAAATAAATTATTAAGATGAACGTAATTTAACCTACACACTTAATAATAAAAATATAAACTTAAAAATCTTAAAATAAATCTATTTTATATAGGTATAAAGTTTATTTGAAATATCATTATAAATTTAGAAGAAAATTAAGATAAATTATTAAGATGAACGTAATTTAACCTACACACTTAATAATAAAAATATAAACTTAAAAATATTAAAATAAATCTATTTTATATAGATATGAAGTTTATTTGAAATATTTTAAAGTATTAAAACTTGTAATTTAGAATAATGATATACACAATCTTCTTTGATTACAAATTTTAAATTTTGAAGAAGAAAAAATAATTTAGTTTTAGAAGGTTTTGGTATCAGATTGGGAAATCAAATCCGTTTAATAAAAAGAAAGAAAGACGGAAAAAAAAATATTTTTGAACTAATTTTAAAAGGTTTTGGTTAATAAAAAGAAAGAAAGACGGAAAAAAAAATTTTTTTTTTGAACTAGTTTTAAAAGGTTTTGGGATCAGATCTTGAACTAGTTTTAGAAGGTTTTGGGATCAGATCGGTTAAGATTGGAGTGCCCGAGTGTCGTAACCAGGCTTGGAGCAGACACCCGTCTCGCATTGCAATTGCGAGCATAACCCACTCATCACATCCCGTTTACTGCCTGAAGGATCATACCTTTGACATGTCAGCTTTTAGCCTCTTTTATAGCCCAACTTCAACTCTATTTCTCTGTCCTCTTTCGATGTGGGACAACGACCAAGTCTTAATCCTTTGCTTCTTTAGTACTGGGTAGAATGAGTTAACTGTGACATTGCATTTTACTATGGGCAATGCTATTGTGGCAGTCAAATCACAGGATTTAAACCAATACAATTAATAGGATAAGATCAAAATCAAATCATATTACCTTCTAGTTGGAGGAATTAGAAAATCCAATGGATCTTACGCTAATAAGAAGAGGTGATAAAACGTCATGAAACTTCATTCTAGGTTAGCAGCTTCTTCCTTTTTTTTTTTTTTAAACTTAAGTTTGTTGTTAGTGATAAAACATCATGAAGCTTCATTCTAGGTTAGCTTCTTCTTCTTCTTCTTCTTTTTTAATACTTAAGTTTCTTGTTTGTAATACATTTCTTAAACATGTGTTTGATTCTTAAGTGTGAGTCTCAGTTTTTCATATTAATTTTTATCTTTTTCTAAAAAATTAACAAATTTCAATATAACATTTGTTTCAAAGATACCATTAATCAAGTAACTACAAAGTACATAGAATATTTGTACATATGACAATTTATAGGAGCGTATACTAAAATTAAATTCCGTATAATAATTTTATTTCAATACTATTGATAATTTCTTATTCGATGTAGATGATCACTAGGCTTATAGGTAAAAAAAAAATATAATTTCAAATGAAAGCTTACATAAGATAATAAAATTTGAACACGGACAAAAAGAAAAAAAAAATGACAAAATTTCAAACTAAATTTTAGAAGAAGAAAAATTTAGTAGAGACTTACATTCGGCACAAGATATTTCCGTCTATGTGGCAATAAAATGATCTTTAAACAAATTATCATAATCAATAATCTGTACATTTTACAATGGGGCTACTTCTCAAAACCGGCGACATATTTTTAACGGCCAACTATTAAACTACTAGTTCCATTCATGGCTTTATGTCGGCTTTTCCAAAATTCAGGTATTCCAATAATTGCCTTTTAAAATCATTTTGTTTCAGGAAAAAAACTTGTATTTACTGTAACTGGAAACAATTCAAAACCATCCCTACACTGTTGAATTATGTCAAAGTAAAACATGTGGAGGCAACAAAGAGACTCCTTTTAAACTAGATTTTATATAATAACTTCGGATCTTGTGCCATCCTAACCCAAGTTCACTACTAGACGGCAAAATTACCGCAAAGTAAGATCAAGAGTGAAGACAAGAACCGGAGTAGCAGCAGACAGATTCAAAAGAGCCTGTCGGGAATTCTCAAATCTCACGTTAAGATGTTCAGATGCGTTCGTGAACGGCGAACCCTCCTAGGCCTTATCTTAGTTTATGTAATTTTTTAAATTTTCGGGTTGATTTTAATAACCCACCGCCCAATTCACTGTATCTCGACACGTGTCCATGTGTGGGACACTTGACAGCTAAAGTGCTGAACAAACGGTAGGCCATGTTGCCAACCTTGTCAACAACTTACCAGCAATCAACCGCAGACTTTATCCAGAATGCAAAGAAAAATAATAATACAATTAAAAATTAAACCCTTTTTTTGTTTTTTGCTTGAAAAATAAAATTCTAGAAGGAAGATGCCAAGTTGTGCTAAAAAAAAAAAAACAGAAAAAAAAAAGAAAGAACATTGCATTTCGCTAGTTCATGCTCTCTTTCACCGGATCATGTGAGCCCAAACATTATCCACAACTAGTTGATTGAGTATCAATATGGACCCAACTCCCAATCTTATCCAATATCAAGCTAATTTGCATTTGGAACCACATAAAAGGTTTACATTATTAAATGAATTTAGATAAAATTTATCATCGAATCGAAAGTTAATTCAAATTTCACACTTAAATATCATAGTTGTCCTCTAATTTGAGTATTTGACCAAATGGATAAATGCACAGTTTAACTTGTACAGAGGAAAATAACTTGTACAAGAAACGAGTATAGTAAGAATATGTGAACAATTTATTTCATCAATCGCCAAATTGATATATCCAGTTGGGTCGGTGCACAAAATGTTCCTGTTCTTTTGGTCATTAAGATGGCAATTGTAGTTGAGCTTCTGTTCTTCACATCTCATCCATTTGTCATGTCCTTTTTTTTCTTTCCCTCAATTAATTATGGGACGGACGATTCAATAAAAAAAGCACAATTATTGGACCGGCTGAACAGTTTTTCTTTCCCTTTTTTTTTTTTTTTTTTTAAATAACTAAACAGTAGACGAACGAAATATTAAAAACAATAGTACCGCATATGGAATCGACTCTAATTATATATTATATTATGTCAATTGTCGTATAGTACTTTCCCATACGTTTTATCAGGTGCAGTTAATTTGGATCTTCATCCAACGAGCCCCCGCTTTGCAGTATTATACGACTCTTGTTTTCATCCAAATCTATTCAATTCCATCGCAACCTCATTGACTTCTTTTCTCCTGTTCATAAACCCCTCCCCTCTAGAATATTTAGAGTTCCATGGGACTGGGACACCTACGGGAAAACTACGAGGCCAACACGATATATTATTGAATAAAATTTGGTGCATCGTGTCATCCAATTCACTGTAAGTGATTGGTCAATATTATCTTTATCTTAATCATTTTTCTCTTTTAATCAATTTTAACTTGATTTTTTTTTTGTTACAATTTGTAAAAAATAGGATTTAAAAAAAAAGTTTTTAATAAATATTAATTAAATATTTGTTTATTAAAAAAATTAATTAAATTAATTAAATACTTTATTAACAAATTAATTAAATATTAATCATTTGTTAAATAGGTGAAGCACATAAGGACGGCAAACACACCTCAATCCCCCGAGACTACTGCCGACGTGTGCGGAGAAGATTCTATGGGCACCGACGCTTCTATGACTCAGCGTATACTAGGAAAAAAAAAAAACAAAAAGTCCAGTGGATAAGCCTGTCAACTCTTCTTTAATTGGTTAACCACTCCAAACAAACCATAGTTAGTTTTGTCCCCACACGCTCCTCACAACCCTTATATAATGACAGCGGCAAAATCTTCCTAACTCTCAAAACCACAAAACTCAACATTCTCTCCGCTGATTCAAGTATTCAACCGATCAAATCATCAACGACATGGATTCTCTCGCTTCCTCATCGTCTTTTTTTGGCCCAAAATTTGTCGTCGACGGCCGTCGTGGTTCTCCGCCGACGAGCTTTAGATCAGTCCGTCCAGCAAGCTTCATCTCCGCCTCGTGCGCATCGACGGTGGAGAGGCCTCCGGGGTGCCACATTGCGTCCACTTCTTCGCTGTACGAGGTCCTGGGGATCCGGATGGAGGCCACGTGTAAGGAGATCAAGAGCGCGTACCGTAGATTGGCGAGGGTTGTTCATCCCGATGTGGTGGTGGCCAACGGTCCGAGGGGTCAAGCCTCCGCCGACGAGTTCTTGAAGATCCACGAAGCGTATTCCACGCTCTCCGATCCCGATAAGCGCGCCGATTACGATCGCCGCCTGCTCGAACGACAATGGCAGGCGAATTCGCGGTTCCAAATGTCGTCGGCGTCGCGATCGGGATTTTACAGCACTACGCCAAGAACCTGGGAAACCGATCAATGCTGGTAGCTAAAGTTACAATAATTGCGTGTACATAAAATGGGCGATCCTCAAGAAGAACTCTGAACAACACTTCATGAAACATGGTTTTCTGTTCCTGAAGAAAATTTAGCTGGATTTGTATAGAAGACTAGATTTCTGTTTGAATTTCTTTGCTTGGTTTTGTTGTAAACCGTAAAACGGGCGCCATTTTTACAGCCTGATATATATATTATTTGGGGGAATATTTTTGGTTTCTTTGTTTGCTCTCTCTCTCTCTCTGTCCCGAGTATTTTTGTCTCATTTCTTTTTAAATCTAATTTAATGAAGCTCAGGCAAGAGAAACAAAACATTGTTAATAAAGTTTGCTTATTTTGAAAAAAAAAAAAATTCAGAAATTTGATTCTAACTTTTTCTAAGAATCCTTTATAGAAATATACAGAATTAGTGATACATGTATTAAAAATTTTAAAAAATAGAAAATAAAAAAGTATTTGATCGGATGAGATAAATTAGATCCGGTTTTCCATAATCAAATGTCTTCCCTTAAATTATTAAAAAGAAAAAAGAAAAGAAGTTTTCACTTTCCACTTTCCTCTTTTCAAATTTTCTTTTTTCTTGCCTTTTTGTTAGCTGGCGAAGATGAGGCCTGAAAGTGACCTCGATCTCCACTTGGAGCAAATTACGGAGATATCACACAATTGGCTGTGATCCACATTTGCCACACTTCTCAAAACTTTTATTTTTTATTTTTACCACACATGGTTTAAAATTTTAAGTTTGCATTTGGTTGTTGATTGGATGAAAATTTTAAGTTAGAGTTGATTAATTTTTTAAAAATTAGTTATAATTTTTATTGATTTTTTAGAAAAATAAAAATAAAAACTGATATAAAAAAGTATAATTTAATTGAAGTTGAGGTGAAATGTTAAACAAAAACAATCGTGAGAACTAAAATAACCTCATAACTCTTGGAATAATAAGTAATCCGGTGATTATTGGTTGATAACTAATGTCACGGGAGTCATCGGTTGGTATGACGCTAGGATCACGGGAACTCGAATGATATCCTGTGGCAGTTATAACCCAAAGAAATATTTGGTACTCTATGGGGCTTAACTCTTGAATCTGTGGCATTCCGAGCACCTCCACTTAAATTCAGCCTACTAAGCTAAAATGGGCTGAACCTGATCCGCTTCCTTCTAGCGAAAGCAAACTTTTGATATCCAGTTTTTTTTTTAAAAAAAAAAGAGGGAAAAAGAAAGAGCGTGACGAGAAAAGCCAAAAATCATAAGAGAAAATCGCAGAATGATTCAACTGGGACGACTTCTACGGCAATGGCCGATGACGGTTCATCATCATTTCTGCGCTTGCTCTGCATTTCATCATCTTCCTCTTCTCTCGCCGTCGCTTCCGCTGTCCTCCAAAACCACCGTCCGGCGTTTCTCGTCGACCGGAGTACTTTGCGCTGAACGCAGCGTCTCTAACCGATCACGCGGACTCCGATTGCCGAACGCGCCGCCGCCGCCTGATCTTCAAGACCAGAACAGCAGCGCCAGCGACTCCGAATCCGACGGGTATAAGAGCCGCAACCAGTTGAAGCGGGAGGCTCGCCGTGCCGTCCGTTGGGGCATGGAGCTCGCGACCTTCTCTACTCCTCAAATCAAACACATCCTCAGGTTCGATCGAAATGAGTAGAAATTCTCTTGTAGCCTAATCTCTAAACTGTAAAGGATTCAGTTTCGTCGGTGTCGATTTTCATGTCTAATGTGGTTTTGTTTGGTTTACTTTAATCGGGATTGCAGTGTTGCTTCTCTTGAAAAAGAGGTGTTAGATGCCCTAAATCTAGTGAAGGTACCACTTTATGAATTCTTTTGGTCTTAATTGATTGGAAATGCGTTGGTGGAAGTTTGAATTGTTGAAGTTAAGGTGTTTGTTGATTTGCCGCAGAGATTAGGCCCTGATGTCCGAGAAGGAAAGCGAAGGCAGTTCAATTATATTGGTATTAATTTCATTCCTGCATTTTGATTTTGGTTAGACAATGCTACATAACATTCATTTCTGCAGAAAACCGAAAAATAGGAAAGAGTTCCGTCTAAATTTTGGAAAGCTAGAACTACTATTACCACATCGCTCTGTCAAAAGCAGAGAAACCGGGGAAATGACTGTTTATTATATCCACTTGTAAAGTGTCCAATTCTCTTGTAAAATTCGTATTCCTATTAATGCGGTAGACTTGCATGTGAACTGTCTTTGAATATTCTTTTTTGTTTTTATTCTGTTTCATTATATCCGGTTATGCGCCGTAATACCAAATTGTATACTTCTTTGTATATGTATTGCCTGTTCTTAATCCCAGTAAATGTGTATAGGAAAACTGCTACGTGATGTGGAACCAGAGTTGATGGGAATGCTAATTCGGGCTACAAAAGACGGTGACCACCGTAAGCTGCAGGCTTTATCTGGTTCAAAGACATTAACATTTGGAGATAGTGAAGACGAATATGAAGAATGTGATAGTGAGGATGAAGAGGAGGCACGCTCCATTTTAATCCTCTTTTGCTGACTTTGTAGCGAAAAAGCAACTTTTTCGTCTGATTTCTTGCATTGGTGACAGGGGTCTCACGTTGATGTTGCGGCCAGATGGTTGGATGGGTTAATCAATAAGGACATGGAGATAATAAATGAGGTTTATTCAGTTCGTGAAGTGGAGTTTGATCGTCAGGTGAGTAGAATGGTATAACCACTTTGGTTGCAATATAATTTAAGTATAGTTTTATCGTGGTAACTTTGTTATCAGAAGCTACTGGAATATGCTGTTGTTAGCATTTTTGCACATAATTTTGCTTCTTTTTGTCGATCTTCTCAAAGGTCCAAGAGTTTGCACATGAGCATTCCTTTTAATGTCTTTTTTCGAGTGATATATAGGAAATATTAAGTGTTGGTTTCCTGCTCGTGATTCCTTACACTAGTGTCTCTTTGCAGGAGTTGCGTAAACTTGTTAGAAGAGTTCACACAGCTCAAGAGAAACACAAGAATGCTGTTGAGGAAAATAAGGGAGAAATAGATTCAGCAATTCTGGGTGCCACGAAGTCTCTAACCCGTTTCCTCCGGGCACTGGCAAAGCAGATGCCCGATGCTGACGTGTGAGTCTCAATGGTATATCCTTCGTGGCACTATGATTTTTGTTCTTGACTTGTACGTTCATCTGTTTCTCCAAGCCTTTTTTTTTTTCTGTTCTGATGGGGGTGCTTGTATTTGGATATTTGGAATCAAATAGGGCTTTAGAGGCAACAGGCTATTTAAGTTGTAAATCGTGGGGTTTTGGATTGGTATTGTGATGTAGCCACAGGTGCCCAGCATGGGCCTTTTCATGTTGCAATATTCTGCTTTATTCTTGGACTTTATTTTAAAATTTTGCAGGCCCAACCACAGTGGTCCTGAACATAGCTTAAAAGTTTGATTTTGATTGTTCATTGTTCGCTTTTGCAATCCTTATTGGAGGGTACCAAAAACTTGGTGGTCGTGTTTTAGTATAAGACGGCAGCATGGACTAGATTTTTCCTTATAGTTTCGGGCCATAGTGACCTCCAGAAAGAAAGAGGGGGAAAAAAAAAAAAAAAAAGGAAGATCAATGCATTTAGATATCATCTATATTATTATTATTTTCTTATTGTTGCTTGATAGTGATAGCATATCCGATGGGATTAGGCAGTATTGGAACATTGTTGTCATGACAAAAAACAACAAAACTTTACCGTTAAAATAAGCAATCCTGCCTAATAATAATGGTGTAAAGTGTTTAAAATTCTGCCTACTTTTTCCATCAGCTGATGTGATTTTTGTATTTGGGCATACATAATGAGGTCGGCTTTAACATTATTATCACGTACCAGTGATGGAAAGCTAACAAAGCAAACTGTCCTTTTTTTTTTTTTTTTTTTTGCAAGTGCTTTTAATCAGATGATAGTAAATGATTCATCTAATTATATCTCCTGACGGAAGCCCTTAGGTGTATCCTTGTGCTTTGGAATTTTGTGACAATGGATCTCTACGATGTTTAGGTGATCTTTTGCTGATGCTACATAAAATATTTTATCTCTCATAGCAACAAAGTCAAACTCGGAATCCTAGCTATACATTCCGTGAACCTTTCCGTATGCACCACGATTAAAAATTAAAATCATCGGTATATTCATATCGCAATGTCAACATTTTCGGATCCTTTTCCTTTTGTTTCATGTATGAATCACCAAGAAAAATTTTACTAGTGACCAAGACCAGGGTCTCTCTTGTCAATGTCGATGGAGCTTTTTACACAGCAGCTTAAAGAGCAAATGCAAAGAAAAGTCGCAGTTCGAACGGGAACCTTTATACGTGAGCTAGCTATTTTTGTTTGTAAAGAAATCTGTACTTTTTCTCCTTTTTTCTTATTGGTAATTGGTCTTTCTCTCGTTTTAATTAAGAAGCCAGCTGTGTTAAACAACTCTTTTTCCATTATCACTATAATAATGATAAAAATGCAAATGTGCTTTTATTACGACAGAAAATTTTGTATACACACTTCGTGTGGTCCTTTCTTGTATGTTAGAGTATGATAGTTCAGGCCTGAAGGGAGTGTTTTATCCTCTTCTAGTTATGAGGAACTGAAGTAAATCTTCAACACATAACCCCTTATCCGTGTGATTGATTGAGAATAACATCGTTTCCAGCATCCATCCCAACTATATTTCGTTAAGTGCCATGTTATTATACATATATATATATATATATATATGGAGGGGTACATATTGTATTTGTAACTTTTTTAATAATACGTTGTACCAATCAAATTATTTTAATATAATATTTTTTAATATGATAAGGTTTTAAATAGAAAGTTATTATGTTACAAAGTTTTGAATATGAAGTTACAAATAAATTAATTAGTTGTTATAGCTTTTTAAACAAAAAGCTAGAAGTGCCGGATAGTATCAGGTATGAGAAACAAACCTTTCTTATATATATTTACACAAATACTCCCCTTTCAACTATTTACTCTCAGCACACACCCAATTAGTGCATATTTAGTTTGGCGAGCAAAGCATTCTCCTTCAGTGTAAAATAACGAGACGAAAGTGGTAAATTTATTGAATATGTTTTTTTTTTCTTTTTCTTTTTTCTTTTTCCCCAAGGACGGCACCCCATTCATTTACCCGTATCATATATGTCCAAGTTTAAGTAGGGGCTCAAAAGTCAAAACCTTATAGACCATTCCCTTAAAAACGAATCCAGATTACTTCTGTCCACCCTTTGGGGCAATTGAAAATGTTTTTCTGTTGTGCGTCCTATATTCATGAATGTTTTGCTAGACTGAAACAGTACAGAAGAGGCTGTAATACGTCACATTACATTATTATTCTTATTATTTAAAACTCTCCCATCCAGTTATTATTTATTATGTCTCCTAAAGAGCTTGTGGACTCCACATGAGACGATAGTGTGGGTAGGACACAAGGGGATAAGATAAGACTGCCTTTGCCAACAAGAATTCAATAAGGCTACACCTATCCCTGCTGCCTCATCCAAAACCGTTTCTGTAATGGCTCTATTACTAATTAGGTAGCTTAATGGCTCTATTACTAATTAGGTAGCTTAGACTTCTATTATTTGAGACACTTCATATAAACAAGTCAAAGAGCCATCCGTCCTAAAAGATTTTTAGGGGTGTTTGGTGTTTGAGTTTGAGTTAAGATTTTTAAGTTTCAATAGTAATTTTTATTAACTTTTTTCAGAAAAGACAAAAAACTTTTTCAGAAAAAGACAAAAATTGAGTTGAAAATTTTGAATTTAAATTGGTGAACCAAACTTTTCTCTTAATTATGCAAGACCCAGCAATTGCGAATTACATACATCTGTACGCGTCCTTTTGTTTCATTGTATTGCTTATTATCATCTTTTAATTCTTTGCATAAATGCTGCTGTACCGTGATATTACTAATCGGTAAACATTCTGTCAAATTGTTTTCCCTTTTGCGAATTGACATATTTTATAGTTAATTTTCAAAATTTGAAAGAGGTCAATTGCATATTTAGGGAAGCTAAAAAAATAAATAATCTAGTTATAAATAAGTATGTTTTTTTAGTTCCGAGTAAGTTTATTTAATATGTACATAATTTATTTAGTTATTTATTTCAACAGTTTCGTAAATATATTATTTGTTTATTTTAGCTTCCATAAATGTCATTTATTACAATTTCTTAAAGAATAATACCAAAGGACAGCAGTGATATTAAACACCATCCACTAATAAAAAATGAGTTACTATGATATAAGGCTCACAGAAGAGACCCACATTTTAATATAATAGTGTTTAGCACTGATAATGTTCCTAAGCATTTTTCGGAATCATATTCAAACACGTATTGTTAGGATAGTGATATTATTTTTATTTTATTTTTCTGATGAATGTATTAGAATAGTCTTGCAAAATAGACGTGCATTTGTTTGAAAATTGCAAGGCAGATGGTCCGTAAGAAACAAATTTTTGTCATTGGTCAGAATATGAAATCGAACAACAGAAGACCAGATTAAAATAAACAACACCTATTTTTTATTGACCTGATCAACTAAAATCAGCATTCACACAATTTCAGTTCAATAACCTAGTAAAAGTACTGGTAAGGGAGGCGTAAACAATAGAACACATTTAAAAAAACTCTAAAATCTTAAAAGTTAAATTTCCTTTCTATTTTGTATGGAATCCAAAATATTAAGTTAAGCATCACTATCTGAGCTTATGTTGGGTTGTCTGACTAGTCATGACTACATGCACAAGGTTTGCAGCCCCTTCAGGTGTCGTACAATATTAGCTAACTTGAAACCGCCCTACTCCAGTCCAAAGTGGTGGCTACAATTGTTGAGAAATTCAGTTCATACTCTGCAATACATATGAACGGATGGATGCTACTGATAGTGATATTTCTCAAATGCAGATTGTTCCGAGGTTCGAAACACATGGAAGTTGTTTTCTGGTAAGACTATATTCCCCAGTGAAAATTCAAAAAGTTAATGCAACTACTGAATCTAAAGTAGCTCAACGGATTGTTATGGGTCTGTCGACAGAGTCTAAAGAAGTTGAAGCTAACTTTTAACTGCTTTTGTTCTCTTGATAAATTCCCATGCTGTAGCTGTTGTGGTTAATTTAAGTTCAACAATTTTTGTTGACCAATGTTGAATCTTTGTTAAAAAATGAAAAATGTAATCCACGGAGCATGCAAGAAACGTGCCATAATGAAAAAAGCATGCCAATTAAGACCTTTTATACTATCTGCGTAAGTAGTTGAAGGGGGCTGCTTATTGCTCCGTTGACAAAAGTGAATTTTTTTTTGTTAATCCCCCCTATCCGGAAGGTTTCATCTCATGCCTTACTCTGATATTGCTACTTAAAATATAAATAAATAAATATTATGGGATGTGATTGAAACGGAAAACAAACGGCCAGGTTTTAAGGACAGCCGCCGTCCAAATTGAACAGCTAGCCAAGTTGGTTTCTTTTCAGCATGCTAATTAGATTTAATTTAATGTTTAGTCTGTTTGGTGGTCAATCTATTTTTGGCGGCAACTCTCTCTCCACTTGTCCTAGGGGATTATAGTACTGCTATTGAGGGGTAAGATTTTCCCACTTTTACTTTGCTCTTTTTTTTTTTTTTTTTTTTTTTTTTTTTTTTAAGAATTTGTCTTCTTGTGTTTTCCTCCTCAGGCTTGACCATTCTACATTGATTTTTTTTTTTTAAATCCCTTTTCTCCTCTTTTTCACAGTCGAGTCTTGTTGATTAAGAATAAAATTTAATTGTTGCGATTGATCTTTCTTCAATATTTAAAGTTGAAAATTTTCCCTCCAACGCATCATGGCGTGTGTGATCAAAGCCTGTTTTTTATTTTTTATTTTTTATTGATCTATGCACTCGTTTATTTATTTAATGAAAATATAGAATCATGGATGAGCTACAAAGCTTCTTAGCCGTGGAAACAGAGCACCAACTATTTTCTTCCTACAACTTAAAAAAACTATCCCATAGTTGCTTGTTGGATGATTCTCCTTTATTTTTTTCTTATTCCGTTGATATTGGTTTGACATTCAAACATTTAATGTTCAACCAAGTCAATTGTTCTGTCTTTTAACCCCCTAAATTAGTAAAATTGCATGAAATTCCATACCTTTTATTTTTCCTTTGCAATTCGCGGAAAATTAAGAAAACTATAATGGATTGTTTCAGTAAATAATGCTAGTACAAAAATAATGATTGTCCCATGGAACACGAATTTCAGGTGCCAAGTCTCCATCCCTATTACTGTCCATATATATATATATATATATATATAGTTGATTTGCACCTTTTTATCAAAAAGATTCTATATTTACGCGTCTGATGCGTGCACGACCCTTCTTTTGCAATCCATACATGGTAGTATGATCGTAAGGCTTTCTTGTCTTTGGCACAAGCCATTTCCTGCACGCAACATCTTCGATTCCCAAATATATTTATGCCATTATTTTTTCCCTTTCAAGTCTTTGGAACAGCCCAAAAAAAAAAAAAAAAGATAAAAAAAATAATGATTACAAACATCACCTAACGGTATTTACAAAATTTTCTTCTCTCTGAGTTTTTTCAACGGTGGCTCATAATGCTGCCGTCAGTAAATGAAGACCCAAACGACAGTCAGTTGGGAAGGACTTTTTGTTTGCTTTGTAATTTTTTTTCCCCTGTTTTGTGTGATGAGATGGGAGATTAACCGATAATCATAAATATCTTTCGTTTTTTTTGCTTGAAAGCTTATAAATATCTTATCAGTGGAAGCATTCTATACTTGGATCTGCTAAAGCCTGAAGGTGATATCTTATCCAATGCAAAAATTTTATTGCCGACCTCTGACGACCACTCGGGTGGCATAATTAAGAGCTTGAGAGAAAATATATGAAAACGGCTATTGTGTATGGCCCATGTCATCTTATCACAAAGATACTAATCCACTATATCAAGGGAAATGCTTTGAGTACCAATAATTTATATGAAATCACGTGTTGGTAAGAAACCAACAGTTTGCAACAGCAATAGAAACCTTTTTTTTTAGGGGTTTTTTTTTTTTTTTTTTTTTTTTTGGACAGAAACAGAAACCAAAACCAATTTTCTACTTCTATTAAACTCCGAATTAAGTTTGAAGAAGTTAAATTATTTACAGTCAAAATATCTTTCCCTCGGCGAGAAATTCCTCAAACGCAATAATTACATCGGCATATCAGAACAATCACTCATATTGATATTTTGAGGAGACTTCTGTCCGGATTGTTTATCAATATAAATATGTACATAAAATAATAGAGAAACTAAGTTATATGACAGTTTTTTTATATTTACTTGAATAAATAGCCAAACTTTCTTTTTTTTTTTTAAATGAGAATTTGATAAACTGAGAGTGATTGACCAGTAAAAATACAAGTTAATCATCTATCAAGTGATTAATTACAAATTTATTAATTTTTTAAAATGGATCTTTTCAATTACTTTAAAAATGATCATTTTTTCTATGAATAAACAAACAAAAATAATAAAAGACTATACCACCATGAAATGTAAAATTCATTTATATCTTAACGGCTATGTCCTTAATTCATGATTGTCGTAGCAAAAAATAATAATTCGTGATGGCGTTTAAGCAAAGAAATCGCTTTGGTAAATTGCCCTTTTTTTTCCTTTTCATTTCATTTTCTCAGCTTGTGGTAAATCTCCAACGAAATCATTAGAGGACCGACAACGAGATCAACGCTTTGGTTGAAACGACACCTTTACTTTGTATCAAAGAGAAAGGGAAAATGAATAGTTTTTTCTTTCTCATTTAATCATTTGTTACTTATAAAATAAGAAATGAGATTTTAATAATTTTCACATAATCTAATGAATGAAAAAAGAGAATATCAATCCTTTCATCTCTTTGATAGTGATTTTTTATAAAAAAAAAAAAAAATACATATCAAATTTATTTATCTACCCTTAATAAAATTGTATATACTAGTATTTTTTTATTATGTAAAAAGATATTTTAATAATTACATTAATAAGATTAACATTATTAAGATTAATAAACGGGAATAAAATTTTTTTCCTTTACACCGTTTAATAAATAAATAAATATTAAAAAAAAATCAATAATCATCATTATCATTCTATAACGTTATTTTTTAATTCTATCATCTTTTTCATTACATGTCTTTACCGTTCATAAACACGCCGTAAATATATATAAACCCTGGTCCCACCTGACACTAGCCAATCCATCACCCTTTCGACTCTATAAATATTCAAACTTTCCTGTATTTATTTTCAAGAAACTCATCTTCCATTTTATAATTAACCCTCTCAAAGAAGGAGTGGCATTGAATTGGAGTTCTTGAGATCCACCAACCGCCACTCTCTCTTCTTCTTTTCTCTCTCTCTCTCTTTTTCTCTCTTTCTCCTCATTCTCCTATTTCATCTTTCATGGCTCCACCAACGCCATTATCACTCTGTTTCTTATTAACACTTCAGCTTTTAACAACAGGTACTAAAAAAATCAATTAAAACAAGAACAAGCAATTTTTAATCCAGCATTATTAATCTCATGAGATGTTTTCTTTGGTTTGTTTGTTTTAATGATGCAGGAGTTTTTTCAACGACTTTCACTCTGTTGAACAAGTGCGAGTACACAGTTTGGCCGGGCATTCTCTCAAACGCCGGCGTTTCGCCGCTTTCGACGACCGGCTTTGTCCTCCAGAAGGGCGAGTCCAGGACCATCACCGCCCCATCCTCCTGGGGAGGCCGATTCTGGGGTAGGACCCACTGCACCACCGACTCCGCCGGAAAGTTCTCCTGCGTCACAGGTGATTGCGGCTCCGGCAAGCTTGAATGCTCCGGCAATGGCGCCAAGCCGCCGGCTACGCTGGCGGAGATCACGCTCGACGGCCATGGCGGCCTCGATTTCTTCGACGTCAGCCTCGTCGACGGTTACAACGTCCCCATGTTGTTCTCTCCACAGGGCGGCAGCGGCCAGAACTGTACTAGCACGGGCTGCCTGGACGACCTCAACGACGCGTGCCCATCGGAGCTCAAGGTTATGTCGGCAGACGGCGGAGGCGGCGTCGCGTGCAGGAGCGCGTGTGAGGCTTTCCAGCAGCCGCAGTACTGCTGCAGTGGCGCGTACGGATCGCCTGATACCTGCAAGCCGACTTCGTACTCGGAGATATTCAAGGGCGTGTGCCCACGCGCCTACAGTTACGCATATGATGACAAGTCCAGCACCTTCACTTGCTCGTCGTCGTCTGTTAGTAGCTACACCATCACCTTCTGCCCATCGCGTAACCCCAGGTAAATTTACGCAATTATCCCACCTTTTTTTTTTTTTCTTTTAATCGAAAGTTTCTTTTTTTTTTTTTTTTCCGGACTCGTTATAAAAGTTAGGGGATTTAAAAAGAAAATTTTAACGCACGCCTCTTTATTTTTTGGGAAGTTTTTTTTTTTTTGGCCTCATCATAACGTTAAAGAAAATTTGAGAGGGGGAAAAAATCCTAAAGCCTGCCAAAATGAACGTTGGGGAGGAATTTTAGTTAGTTCTCAACTTGTCACGTTTTGCGTCCTAACTTTTAGAGTTTTATCATTATATATATATTTGGAACCTAACCTTTTCTTTAAATTACCTCACACGTTGGGAGAAGCAAAAATGGAAAGAAAAAAGAAGGAATATCTGAGATCCACTCATTAGTTGAAGCATTTAAGAGAAGGGCTTTATAGTAAAATTTCAGCAGTCGTTGAAACACTAGCATTTTCCCCAACCCATTTTTAGTGAATATTTGCCGACACGTTGTGCTCATACTTTCTCGTTCAACTGTCTTTGTAAGTTCAACACTCATAATTTGTTTTTTCTTTTCATATTCTACAAATGCTCTCAGGGTTTTCTTTGTTTCACGCTGCATGTAATTCAAAAGTCAAAATAATTTAGGCATATCCCGAAGAAATTTGGTCATAACTTTCTATCACAACTAATTTGACAATCAACGCCAACTTGTCATCTACATCTTTAATTAAGCAAAGGGCAACGTAGTCTTTTCATACGCGTTCTAAATTAAGATTTTTTTTAGTTACATTAAGATTTTTTTTCCCTTTCCTTTAATGAAGATTTTTAATTAAGTTTTTTTTAATGCATTAAGATTTTTTATCTTTAATTAAGATTTTTAAGGACAATGTAGTATTTTCAGACGCGTTCTAAATTAAGATTTTTTTTCCCTTTCCTTTAATGAAGATTTTTAATTAAGTTTTTTTTAATGCATTAAGATTTTTTATCTTTAATTAAGATTTTTAAGGACAATGTAGGTCTTGTTTGGTGAATCAATTTCACTTAAACTAAACTGTACTTTTCATCTCAATTTTTATCTTTTTCTGAAAAGTTAACCAAGTTTATAACTATTTTTTAAAAAGTCAATTCAATTTAAAATTAAAAATCTTATCTCATCTCAAACTCAACTCATTCATCAAACAGATCAGTAATCCTTTTTTTTTTTTTTTCTTTTCCTTTCCTAAAAAATATATTTTTTTTCCCCCAGAGGTTTAAATGAATATTTCGGTGCCCGTGTTTTATAGTGGTCCTTTTCAGTGGAGTTCCATCTGTTCTGTGGTTGCATTGAGATCTGTAAATCTGAAGCCATACAAAACCCAAATCTTAATACACTTGATTTTTGTTTTGTTTTTTTTTTTTTTTCACTTTCCTGGTTAAAATCCACGCGAGCACAAACTCCAACCCGACAATAATTTCAGCTTTAACTTAACGGTCAAGTTAAGGGAAGCAAAACACATTCCCCAATCCCATAAAGACAGATTGACCTTTTTTGTTTCGTATTTATTTATTTATTTATTTTTAAGCTATTTTTTTTTGACAACGGTAACTTTTACTGACCGTTGGAACTGTACTCCTTATGCAGCCAAAAATCATCACAGGACGGACAAAGCACTCAGCCCACAAACCCAAACACCTACTCACCACACACCAACAGCACCATGGTCTACGAAGGCCTCTTCGACCTCGACGAAAGCAGCGGATTACCGTCCACGTGTCCCCACATGTTCGTCAGCATGATCAGCCTCGCGGTGGCGATTTGGCAGTTGTGGCATCTATTTTTCTTCTTCTAACTTCTTCCGCTAACTTACTTCATTAGTGTGGGCCCATAAGGCCCAATCTAGGTCTAGGCCCAATTCATTTGTGGACCCCCTGCGTAATTTTGTTGCTTCCTCTGTGGGCCCCGCGTAGTGGGCCTGCGTGACGTGGAATCGAGTCAGGATTGAAAAAGCTCAAGCGGCCAATTAATGGCTACGGCGCCACTTGCGGGGAGTCTCTTTCCGGTGTTCTGAAATCCCAATTAACAAGTTGTTTGGAGGCAGATGGGGCACAAGAAGTTTGGTTTACATCTAATTCTTTATGAACTCGATTGGAGATGAGCTGTTAGTTTTTTTTTTTTAAATAGGATTTTTTTAAAAGAAAAAAATAGTTATATCTAATTCTTTTTGAAATATATATATATATATATATCTATAATATATAAAGAGTTAAATGGGAGAGTGGGCATTCATTTGTTTGTTTGGGGAATGTGTCGCTGTGATATGTAACTACCACCAAATTTTGGTGCTTATAAAATGAAAGTACTATTTGTCATTTGTTCCATCAACTTGTCTAATTGCTATATATATATATATATATATATATATGTATGTATGTATTATGTTGTATAGGGATTGAATTTAGCAATATAAGAAACAAATCAAAATTATAATAATAGAAGACGAGAATATTCGTGGAGTGGTGGATAACATATATAATTGAAAGCTAATTTAGGGTGTTTGAGACGTGGAAGGTGATGCTTGAGATGACTAATTAACTACCAATGACCAATTCTCTCTCTTATTAGTGCTTTTTTTAATTGTTTTTTTCAAGCATCATAATATGTCTCGTAGCTCCTTGAGTTGATGGAGCACTGACTACTAAGGGTTATTTATTTATTTAATTAATGCTATTCAAAGCATTGCATTCGGAGATCAGTTTTCGAACAACTACAATTTGCTATTTCTAATGAATCATTTAATGATAGTTTTAATTTAATATTTCCAATACGTGCATGGGGATCTATGCTCTGCAACGTGCGACTGGCTTAGTGAAAACTGAACAAAAATGAATTATATATATATATATATATGTATGTATGTATCCGCTTGAAAATCAATTCTAATACATACAGTTTCACTAGAAGTCTCTAGTGAAAATTGACTCCTTTTGGAATATACCCTTTGTATATATAAATATATATATATATATATTTATACCCTTTGATACATACATACATATATATATATGTATATATAAATGCACCTGCATGAGGTGATGACTGCAATTTGCAATATTGGCCTACCTCAAGTATACTGTTAAATAAAATTTTCCATTGGATTCTTCACATGAATATATAGGGCAGTTGTCATTTAGTTGAAGTTGACATTCATAAACTTTATTATATAAATAAATATATACATATATATATATATATATATATTTGCGTGAATCATAAACTTTAATTTATGCTATGGCCTATGTGTGTTTCAGATTGGTCCAGCGTTCCAGTTTGGCGTGGGAGTTGGAGCATTAAGTTGGGCATAAATGCTTTTCTATTCACATGCATACCATAATCAAACTCAAAACTTCCTTTATGGGCTTTTTCATCCTTGATGAAATTGCAAGCACATGATCTTTCAATTCTGATTGAGGTTCATACATATTTAAAAGACGTACTTCCATTGGCCACTAGCATCCCCAACAGTCTACTGACCCGCAAGTTTTGACTTTTAGCATGCTGGTTTTTTTTTTTTTTTTTTTTTTTTTGAAAGGAAAAATTAAGGATGGAAAATTTGTACTTTACTGAACTAGATTTTTTAATCGTGGGAATAAATTCTAGTACTCACATATATTAGTATTAGAACACTTTTTATGTCCTTTGGTGTTTTAATTGTTTTAACACAGTTTATAAATCCAATTCTAAAGCTAACAATAGCATTAAAACTTAAATAACACAACAAGCAAATTTGGATTATAAGACGATAGAAAATTCGACAGATTAATTAAGAAAAAAAACGACACAAAAGTATTTTTCGTAAACTGTCATCATATATGATCTTTTGACTATAATTTTTGGAAAATCTCAAAAACAATCGTGATATGTTCGCATTTGAAGATAGTAATTCTTTTAGATTGAGGGAAAAAAAATAAAAAAATGGCACGCCGGATTGTTAAAACTATCGTGAATCCACCTAACTGCACTTTTCATACTAGAGCTTTAATATTAATATTAATACCTTTTTCTATAGAGACTTTTTTGTTTTTTCCCTATTAATTTGATAGTTTCTAATTACCATATTTTTGAAGGCGGGATAAGATTCGAAGTGTGTGGAAGTTTAAGCATGATACGGACACCTTGTTTTTGTAATTACGCTTATCATTCCTCTATTGTCCTTGTATGAACTACTGGACGGTGAAATAACCACAGCTCTCTGCGTCTCTCCCGGTACGTCTGGAAAACGAAATATTAGTTCAGCTAGTGCATATATATGTACACCAAACATATAATTCAATTGCTCGCCTCATTTTCAAATTCAATCAGCAAAAGATATATATTCTCTAAAGTGATATATTCATGGAATCAGATTTCCCCGTTAATCTTCTATCATGATGTTGAGATTGCTATATATTATTAATTGGTCTATGCACTTGTACATTTTTTTACAATTAATTATTTGTATGCTTCAACTTTTTGATTCATCCAAATTCATTAAGTTTTTTTTTTTTAAATTTATTTATTTGCGTTCTTTTTATATTAATCAAATTAGGATGAACTTGATATTTATCTCTTTTATATATATAGAAGTATGAATATATTTGTTTTTCGTCCTGACTTTCAAGGCTGCGACATGATAACTACATTAACGTCACGTGACTGCTTACGTGACAGTCCAGTCATGTGACCTTTTTTTTTTTTTTTCTGCCAACTAATTAACTTGTAAAAATGTGAAACATATTGCAAAAAAATGGTTTTAGTTTCGAGAGATGAGAGAGTAATTTCTATGTCGTATAGAGGGTGATGGTGCTTGATAGCTATTGAGGCACTATAAGTTGCGGAACGTGAAAAATGAAAGATTCGATTTTGCTTCAAGCGGCTACGCAAGAGAGGTCATGTCAAACATCATGTCGTCGCATTTTATGCACCATCTCGTGCCCATCCACGTCTCAAGACTTGAGAGAGAGAGAGAGAGAGAGTGTGTGTGTGATGCCGTCCATATGTGTGTGTATATATATGTATATGTATACGGTGGCCTATTAGTAACCACTGGTTCAACATGTGTCACCTTTGTTGGTTTTATATTAACTTTCTATGCGGGATGAGAATGGGATGGAGATGGTGGTGGTAGAGATTCAATTTACAAAAATTGCAACTTTTGTTGTGTTTTGTGTTATTTCTTTTGTTTTGGCCTATTTTGTTATCATTTTTTCTTCGCCATATGTTTGAAAAAGGAACAAAAATTGCGCGCCGCAGAGGCAAAAGGTATAACTTCTCATTTTAAAAAAGTAAATATATAGATATCGATATATTTGCTCGTGATCATATCTTGCGATGATGATTTTTTTCCACTTAAATTTGTACACACGGGTTTGAGAAACTTGAGTCTTACCCTATAATCAGTTAACCTACATTAGTTTAATATATGTGTGTATATATATGTATATATATTCAGTTCCTATAACTTTTCCGGACTTCCCATTTTGAGATCATGTTCCTAAATCAATTGAAAAAATTGTAAGTATGGTGAACTCTTAAGACACATCTACGCGCAACCCCTTAAAAAGGAAATCTCTTAATATTATTGTCCAAGTTATAATAGTTCCAAAATTTTTTTCCCCTCCTCTAATTAGATAAGTGTACGTAAAAGATCAAAAATTCAAATAAGAAGATAAAATACATAAACATTTTGTTGTATTTTTTTTTTTTTTCTCCTTTCTCCTTTGAAACATAGTTATTACATGGCCTTTGAGATTGAGATATTTGGGGGAGGGAAGAGAAGAATGAAGAAGGAAAGTACCGCCAATTGATGAAAAAACCGCGAAGAGGGGTGGTTTTTCTCTATAAGATTATCATCATGCAAAAGCTAAAATACATATATAATAGAGTATTTTAACCAATAATAATAATAATAATAATAACAACAACAACATTTATTTACACAGTTATACACATTGGAAGAAAAAGATCATGGTCGGTTTTTCAAAGTTGATCAATTATAGAGTCCAGGCTAGTTCTAGCTAGTGCTTTTGCAAGTCCACACGTCTACAATTGCTTCGAATAATATATACGATTCAAAATGCGTAACATCTTTACATATATGTAGTCAAACAAACAAAAACAATTAGACAGTTGAATTTACAGTTTTCATTATCAACCTATAGGAGAAATTGCGTTCAGTGACCAACTTCTCAGTTCTCACATCTTGTAATTTTTTAATTCATATTCCTCGGAAAATGACGTGAGTTTTCTTTGGGTGTCTACCTGAATCTTTTATACCTGTATTCTTTGAAAAGGCAATATTGTTAGGAAAGTTTGTCAAACTTAGTGACTCACGATAATTACGTTGGGAGAAATTGATAGTCAAGTAAAGTTTGCTAATTATAATATTCTACCAAAAAGTTTACAAATCCATAAAATATTCAATTACTACATATTAAATTTAGTTTTTTTTTAAACGAGAAAACAATTCCCGTCTGACAATCCAGATTCTAATGTGTGCCGAAATTATTGTGTTCGGTGGATATTTTAACCCTATCATTTCCTGATCAGAAAAAACAAAAAAAACAAAAAACAAAAAAAAAATGATATAAGCCCCACAGTTATTCGTGCATGAAGGATTTACAATTTTAAGTGGAAAACAGAAATTGCATCGAGTTAATTATAGACTGATGTATATCTTTGTCGCCGCAGACAGATAATCAAGGCTTACATAAATTATCTCCTCTCACATTTTTGTGTAACACGTGTATTTACGTGGTATATTCATTTATTAAATAATTAATATTTAAGTCAATATCAAATATGTTCTAAATTCCTATTCACCGTTCTCTATTTTAATGAAATATTTTATTCATGTGATTATGATAACGCTAATATTTGCTAATATTTACAAATTATCTATATGTCAATTATTTATCAAACAGATATATATCATAAACACAATAACGTAACACATTCAGTTTTCTAAGTAATAATTTCTCCATTTTATTTCCCTCTTTGTATTATATGAACTTTGATATATGTTATCCTAAAAAGAACTAGAATGTAAACTGTATACCATTCAAATTAGTGGCTATATATATATATATATATATATATATATTACTTATGTTTTAAAACAAATGGTGTGATTACTGATCATCAAGGCCCAAAGTGAAGCTCAAACGTTTACATGTATGTCCAAAACTGGCCCAACTCACATTCAGTGGCCTTAATCTTACGAGTACTTAATTAAATGCCGAGGATCATGTTTAAAGAATACACATAAAACCAAACGTGAGATCATACGAGGAAATGAAAGATAAAAATAGGTCTAGCTAGCTTTAAATTCCATAGAGATGATACTTGCATTAAGATTTGAAGCGGTATTTGGATCAGAACTATAAAGGGTAACAATTGCTATTAATATCCCGCTCCCCATCTCTTTTGTTACTTTGGAAATCCCAAAGACAATGTAAAACCTTATCCAAATATTCCAATATTAAAAAAATTAAAAAAAAAAAAAAAAAGAAAGAGAGAGAGAGAGAGAGAGAGAGAGAGTCTAGTCTTCACTCTCTACCAGTACACAGCGCTAGCTGCAAAATTTATTAGCGGGGGAGGGTTATAATTAAAATGGAATTATATCGAATTCTAGACAGGCACATCTTGAGAGAAGAAGAAATTATAAATGCATCTCTTATTGCTACATGACTAAGTCATTATTGGTGATAAAAATTTGGACTACTTACATGATTGAAATGTTTCTCACACGGACGAGTATGTTAATTAGTTTTTTGTAATTATTATATAAGGGAATTATTATTTCAATTTTACAAACGACAAAAAAAAAAAAAAAAAAGGTCCTAATAAAACCAACTTTTCTCTTCATTTTAATTCTATATATAATTAACAACATTAGTGAGGTATGAGCTCATGAAATGAAAAGAATACAGCTGACTAGCTAACAAGGACATCGTCCAATCTCGTGTGTCAAAACCACGTAAACAAGACAGGCTCTTCATGATGATCTCCATTGTTTCAGTTTATAAATATTATTTAAAATTTTATTTTCCGGAGCATCCCAACTTAGTTTGTACTTTGCTTATTTTTTGTATTCAAATAAATGAAAAGTGTGCGACGAATTCAGAGGGGGGAAAAAAAAAAAAACAACAGCTGAATCCAACCTTAGCTATGAAGATAGATATGTATGTGCCGCTTTTTACAAAGAGTAACTTTGTGACATACGAAATTAGACGTCTTCAAAATATATAAACTCGGACCATATCCAATGTTAGCTATATATATATATATATATATATATATATATAGTACAAACTGCATCTCTCAAGTACTCAATACTGACCTTTAACATTCTATCTCATCAATCGCTTTCTTTTTCACCTTGATTACGACCTTACTGTTTTTTTCTTTTCGGGAAGGAGGACAAAATTGAAATTATGTCGTGATCTTTTTTTTTTTTTTTTAATAATTTTCCTTTCTTCAAAAATTAACTTGTCCGGCTTAAAATTGACAAAATTTTCATGTCCCATCGTGTAATCTGCCACCATGGTTTACAGTTTCTGCATTATGCTACTGTCTACTAGCTAGTGCTATTTATTTTGAAGAGTTAAACAAGTTTCAACCATATTTAAAGTAGGATTACATTAAAAAAAAACAAAAAACAAACAAACAAACTAACTAACAAGAGAAGAAATTAACTAATTAAGTAACAGGAGGAGGAAAAAGGCATATGCGCGAACTGTCTTTTCCAGGTTTTGCGATCAAAAGGAGCTTATATTTATGTATATTGTTGGTGTGGCCGCGTTTTATCTTATAATAAAAGAAAGACAAAAGAAAAAGGAAGAAAAGAAGGGAAAAAAAATGATAAATTATGACAAGGATTATCTGAATGGTACTCTTTACACGACAGACAACGTGTAAATGGGCATAACAGATGTTGAAAGAACAGTTCTGCAAGTATATATATATATATACACGTATATACACACTCTCTACAAAAGCATATACATATATATATATATATATCTATATATATGTATCCGTATGTTGGAAGATTTCCTTTTGCGCATGTTGTTTTCAAAAACTTGCAAAATCGATTGTGAAAAATATTGATGATCATAATCTTAATTGATTTTGATTAAGTCCATGAAGAGACTCATAAGCTCTCTATGCATGCAGCATATAATGAATATCTATGATCCCCTATTTTACAGTGGACACAACTATAATTACAATATGATATGCTCCTAATTCGTTAGATTTTTTTTTAAGAGTTTTTTTTTTTTTGCCCCCCCTTTTGGCACATATATAAATCCTTATTTTTACGTCTGAGAAATACGTCTTAATTAATAAGAAAATTTTTATTCAGCAAAAAAATTTTTTTTTTTTGAAAATTAAGCTTTTTATGATGTTTTGCACATGCAGAAGATATGAGCATACGTCATCATAATCCCAAACCAACTTTTGCGACATGTAGTGTAGGAATGTCACTTTTGCATGTCATCACGTACTACTGGTTTCCCAACATTGTCGATAAGTTAGCTAGATTTTCACTTTAATTTTTCTCAATTGGTCAACGTCGACCAACTTCTTTCTGGATTTCGAGCAGATATAATCTATATAATATATACACTTATATATTAACCTCTTCACTATCTTAAGACGATAAACTTTAAAAAGTAACTTTAACATTTAATATACATATATATATATATATGCCTACAACTTGCACGTAGTATTAATGAAATTTTCTAATATTCTCGATAATATTTGTGGCATTGTGGGGTCATGTCATCCCGCAGCAAAAAAAAATTCAACTATTTTTCTTGAAACTTTTTTCATTTTTGATCCTATTGCATATATATATATATATATATATATATGTATTATTAGTTGATCAGCTCCATTAGTAGAATACATAAAGTTTAAATATTCTCTCTCTCTACGTATATATATATAGATACACACAGTCTGTGGCAAGAAACGATCTAATTTCGTAGCAGAATGTCAAACTTGACATGCTCTTCGTATGTATGACGCGGGTTGAAGAGTTTTCGAGTGGATTTCGGTAGATTCTCAACAAAAGCACAGCCACCAAATGATGAGCAGACAACCCCATCATGAAGAAACCAAGATTATGTTGAACTAGGCAATTAGCTATTTATATACATACATATATATATATATATATCTGGTGCTAGCTTTATATATATTACCATAAAGCAGTAAAGTACTTCGCCTCTCGCCACATGAATGCCACATTCTGCATCATCACACTTTTGAACAACCAACATGCATGTGCATGTATGATCCACGCAATATGAAGTGAATCTGTTTTTTTTTTTTTTTTTTTTTTTTTTTTTTTGAATTCTACCACCGGCGGCCGGTATTGTTATATCATTTGTTATTCTCGTTTAGATTAAAAAGAATTTTAACTTGACTACAATGACAATCGATATAATTTATCGATAATTTCGTATTTAACTCTGTTACAAATATGAAAAGTATGAATTTTACACTAAAAATTAAAAGAAAAAATTAAATAAATTTACTACATAACGAGGTGGGAGCCAGTCATAGTAGTATGTACTATGTACATCTTAACTTTTTCAAAATCTTATCCTACCATACACAGGACATAAGGGACTAGTTTCTCAATAGCCAGTCCTGTTAGACCAACTTATTAATGAGTTATATCTTTATTTTTATTTTTATCTTTACATATATAGAAGTCTCAATGTACGATCTTCCTATTCTTAACACATGTCTCCCCATTTGGTTCTCTCTTTTTTTTTTTTTTTTTTTCCATATCATTTGGTTCTCTCTCTCTCTCTCTTTTTCCTCTTGTTTATGTTTTTTTTTTTTGGCTCTTCCTTGCATTTGTCCTTTAGTGTTTATTGTTATTTTTTATTTTCCCTTTCTCGTCTGTGCTGCTTCGTTTTCTTCTTCTTTTTAATCTTTTTTTTGTTTTTGCTTTTTCTTTACTTTACTGATTTATATATATATTTTTCACTCTTTCTTATTGAACCAAATACATTTTCCTTCTATTTTACTCTTATTGTGTAATTTTTCTCTCTATTGAAACTTTTTTCACAAATGCGCCCTTATTTACACATCTTTAAAAAAAATATATTTTTCTAAAAAAATATATTTTTCCTTTTCATGTATGCCTTAGTTAATTTTCTATATAATAGTTTTGTTTAGTTACTATTTAAACATTTTGTCCATTTATTTTGATATTATCATTCTTCTTTTCGCTTTATCTCCATTACAATGATTCTCTCAAATATATCTTCAATTTTTTACTTTCTATTTTTCTTTTTGGTTTATATATTTACTTTAAATCTTAAATTACCTTTTTTTCTTTCTAGATTATTTTTCTTAAAATAATTTTTTTCTTCAATACATTTTTATTTAAAGATTTTTTCCATTATGACTAAAAATAATAATAAACTCCTAGTATACGATAAAAACACAGTAAGACGTCGGATATATGGTACTCACGGTTCAATAACAATTAAAACAAAAAACTTTAATAATGAAAAAAAAAATGTCAGAAGTGGGATTTGAACCCACGCCCTCGTTAGAGGACCAGAACTTGAGTCTGGCGCCTTAGACCACTCGGCCATCCTGACAATATGGCAAGGTTTACTCAAAAGAATCATATATATGCAAAGTAGAGATTACAGATTTTATGGCCCCACAGCTAAGTGCGATCCACGGCACCAATTATACTGTGACGTTGGAACAGCATTTCTTTTAGTAATTGTAAAGCCACTGGTCGGTTCTTCCTTTTTCTTAGCCTTTTGCTTTGCTTTGCTTTGCCTTTGCAGGCTCCACTGATATCCTGTTTTAGGGTCCCCCATAACCATCCGATTATCTTGAGCTCCCTACATCTCATAGGCCATGCCTTTTAGCATATTCTTATTACCATTTTTCCTTCTTTGGTAAAAAAATTTTTGAAGAGATGTATTGTCTTTTTAATAATAGAGTAGTACCGTTACTACTATTGTCTTTAAGTCCAGATTTTTTTTCTAATTTTTATTTCTCAATAGCTGTATTCTCAATAGTGTGTTGATAACTCATCAATTTTATTTAAAAAATTTTAGTATTTAAATTTTTTTATGTGATTAAATTTTTAAATTTAGATAATATGACATCACATTATTGAGAAACAATCAATGAGATAAGAAATTCAAGACAATAGATATTAACTCCACTATTGTCTTGCTCATTTAATACAATTGTCAATTATTCCTAATTTAAATATTTCAAACCAATTAATTAAATTATATCTCATAAGAAAACGAATTATTATATAAAAATGGATCTAAAAGAAAGGAAAAGCAAATTATTCAAAGACGATCAAAGTGTCAAGCATATGTACGTGGTTTGCCAAGAACGAATTTCCGTCAGCGATGGATGCGGATTTCGGATCTTTTATATACGAATAGTAGTGACTTGCAGTGTACGGTCGCGGCGGCTACTGCTGCTGCTGCGTTAGTCACGGAGCTGCTGATTCGTTTCTTATAGAGAGAGTCTCATTTTCAGATTTATGATATTGTTGAGCTGCTCCGTTACTGACAAGTGTCACAATATTGGAAAATCCGCCCACATATCTTCCACCGTCCCACGAGCCGTGCTCTAAGTATTAACGTGTATTCGGATATACAATTCAAATTTTAGAATCACAATTTAATTTTTATTTTTTTCTCAATTTTATTATTTATATAGTTTTATAATTTAAATTTTAAAAATCTATAAATTTGTTTAAATAAATCCAAATGAAATGTTTTTTTTTTTATAAATTATATATAATTTCAATATGAATTAAACAAGCTCTATATATATATTTTTTTCTGAATACATTTCAAGTTTTTACACTAGTTAACTAAAGCGATTCAGACACCTCGATAAACATACAAATAATCTAAATCCAAATTCTATAATATAAATCTTAATGCCAAACACATGCTTAATATCTGCACCATTAATAGAAAATATATATGCACATACACATACATACATATTGTTCAACATCTGGATTCGAATAATTATTGTTTTTATTTTAAATCACAGTACTTGTTTTCTCCCAATTTTTAATAATTAATGAAATAATAATGTGGCAAAACAAATATATAAGTCAAATAAAGATATTAGTGGTGAAAGTATATGCAAATCATTCATATTAATTGAAAAAGAATTGTTTTTGATATAATTATTATTTTCGTAAAAGAGTTGACATATGTATATATGCATTAATTTATTTCCTTTTTTTAGTGGAAACGTGAATTTCATTCAATAAAATCAGCCAGTACAAGCGGTCTAATTATTTCATTTGCATTAATTCATTTCTGACTCAAATCATCACTTTAATTTCCTTAAATGCAGACAAAATTTGCATGGCCTTGTGTCGTGACACACCAGCTTACCCGAAGTATATTTTGCCGTGGGCGGATGAATCTAGACTCGTTGAAATGTGTTTTTTTTTTTATTTTAATTTTTTTTTTCTCTTTCCTCTTTTTCTCAAATTGATTTTTGGACCTAAATTCATGGGAGACTTTGTCACATTCGATCTCAATTTCTTAAAGATCTATCATTAACTCCTTTACACGATTCGGATCGTCAAAATAAGCTTTAGTAGATTGATTGTTGAAAGATACATTTTTATTATTATTTGATTTAAAAAATAAAATAAAAAATAAAAAAAAAGCCAATGATAGTTCATCGGAATCTAATTCCACGACTAAAGTTATAAAAGCTCAACGGGGAATTTGAAAAGGAAGGGGCAAAAAAAAATAAAAATAAAAATAAAAAAAGATTGGACAGTCGCGCATTGAGTAATTAAATATAGGAAAGAAGTAAATTAAAGGACAGAGAATCTTGGACATATATAATGCGGTGCCTTAAAACACGTTTGTTAGGTTCAGTGGTTAATTCGTTGAAGCCGACCAGATCAAAGATGCTTCTTATTGGACACATACTCAGACTAGGTTTTTGATAAATTGTAAGTTCAATAAACTATTGGTTAATGTGTTTGTGTTCTAACTATTCGGTTAATTTGTCAAATTATGTTCCAAAATTGTAATAGAAATGGTGGTGAATTGTTCTTAGGATAGGGATGGTCAGTTTTTGTAAAGAATATATGCCATGCTTTCGGCGAAAGAAAAAAAAAAAAAAAAAAAAAAAAAAAAAAAACTAACAAACAGTCAAGTTCAAGAATGTACACTGTTGCTGAAGTTGCTGTTATTATTTTATATAATGTAGGAAATTCATCAACTAGAGTCTAGAAAGATGATCAAGTTCTGAGTATGTGTATAGTTATAAACTCAGTATCATTACTCTCTCTCTCTTCTTTATTTATTTATTATTATTTTTTTTTTTTTTTTTGCTGAATCAGTATCTATTTACTTGTTATAACACTTGATACTACTAAAAGAGTCCCTTTGAAAGAAAAAAAAAAAAAAAAAAACTACTAAAAGAGTTACGATTCTGCTTTAATATTTCCTCCCTGATTAGTTATTAGAGCTAATTGCTAGTTTTATATGATCTAACGAACTTTAAAATGATAATGCCAATTTTGAGTGGTTCCATCTCTCCCTGTTCTCATTTCATCTAAGAAATAACAATGAAAATAACATGTAAATAGTATATCAAGGGATCTCAATCAAACATGTAAATTGTAATTTTTTAACGAGTATAGTAGTTGGATAGTATCCGAATTCTTTGGAGCAATGCTACAGTTACTCACCCCCACCATAATGGTATTCCTAAACATTTTTCAGTTATCATAGATACCAACTTACATATATGTTATATAATATAGAAAATAATAATAATAATAATAATAACAGTTCATATATCATAAAATGTCATTTTATGAAAAGTTAGCGGCAACTAATTTTATTCCTACCACTTTCCCCAAAACATATGTACTATAACTATAAACAATATATAAATAAAACGTTTCCTATTTGGTGCAGTTGCTATTCTTAGGAGGATACTGTTGGCGTAAAATCGTTGCACACTAAGATATTATTGCAACGAGTTAGATTATCAAAAATCATAAAACATATAAAATAACGAGGGAAACTATTTAAGATCAGCAAGCATCTGCAAGAGCCCACCGAAACCGAGCATGTCTTTAAAGTGGAGCAAGATTATGATCAAAAGTAAGCAAAAAAGATAAAGGAAAATGTTGTATGAAGTTATAGACTTCAAATTCAGTCAACTTTTAGGGGATTTTTCCTTCGGTTTGCCCAATAACTTTTTGAGGATTAATAAAAGTTTGCTATATATATTTCTTGTACATATTATTAAAAAAAAAAAAAAAAAAAAACCTCCGTAAATGGAGAAACAAAAAAATTAAAGTGACAAACCTATTTACACTAACATTAATTTCTAGTTGAACTCATTAATAACTACGTGAGCATGGTGTGTGTGTGTGGGTATATAAATATGCACTGGCTTGCGTTTGCTTTCCACAAAAGATATTTACGATAAGAGATTAAAGAGATTAAAAAAGATTAATTCTTTGAAAAGAAAAAATTGTTGACGTCATTGTTATCCCGTAATTAAGCTGGCCATAGATTATGGGCATCTACCATTATCCTAAGGTAGGCCCTCCGATGATCAGTACAATCAAGATAACCCGATAAGGGATAGCGTTGTGGTCCGATGTCAGTCAGAAGTTTCCTTTGCTTCAATATAATGTTTGACCATTGTTGATTTACGTGGACTTCCTTTTGACATTATACAACAGTAGTATTTATATATATAATATATATCTACTAAAATATTTTCTTTCGTACATGTAAATAATACACTTATATAGATGCAAAGCCAGCCTAGGCAGCAAGACAGATCTCATCTCATTACTTCCCTCCGACTTTTCCATTTCACATACTGTAAATTCTCACAAATCCATGGTGTGTACAAAATCCCATTTATTTTATTTTTCTCCTCATCGGCACCATTTTCTTCATTCTTTTCCCCCACTCCTCCACCATCTCTTCCATTGTCAACTGTGCGTTGACATTACTCATTCTTTCACGTACCCCCCCAAAAATAAGATACCATTTTTCAATAATATTTAGCACATTTGATTCACAACCCCCATTAGCATGGATCTCATGACTCATTTCTCTCGGTCTTCCTATTTGATGATTACCCTCATTTTTCTTCTCATCTGCAAAGGTATATATAATTATAATAACATTATTTCATACTTCGTAACAGTTAGTTAGATTGTGAATCTATCACACACCGCTAAATTGCTGCATTGTTGCCACAGCAACAAGATCGCATGATGTTTACTTTTTTTGCGTGATTTGTTCAGGCACATTAGGGGCTACATTCACAATCATTAACAAATGCGGACACACGGTATGGCCGGGGACTCTTTCCAATGCGGACAGCTCTAGATTAGACAGCACCGGCTTTGAACTCCCACCGGGCGGTTCCCGAGCCTTCCAGGCGCCTCCCAACTGGTCGGGCCGGTTCTGGGGCCGAACCGGCTGCTCCTTCGACCCGACCACAGGTCAGGGCGGCTGCGCCACCGGCGACTGCGGCTCCAACCAGATCGAGTGCAACGGCGCAGGCGCCAACCCGCCCGCCACGCTCGCCGAGTTCACGATCCGCTCGGGCTCGCTGGACTTCTACGACGTCAGCCTCGTCGACGGTTACAACCTCCCCATACTGGTCGACGCCAGCGGAGGCACCGGCGCGTGCCTCTCGACCGGCTGCGTCACCGACCTGAACCAGCAGTGCCCGCCCGAGCTGAGGGTCGGGAACGGCGAGGCCTGTAAAAGCGCTTGCGAGGCATTCGCGAGACCCGAATACTGCTGCAGCGGAGACTACGCATCGCCGGCGACGTGTAAGCCGACGGCGTACTCGGAGATGTTCAAATCGGCGTGTCCGAAGTCGTACAGCTACGCATACGACGATCCGACGAGCACGTTTACGTGTAGTGGGGCTGATTACACCATAACATTCTGCCCTTCCTCCACAAGGTAAGAATTAATGTTTATTCATTTATGATCCTTTTGATTTTGTTCGTTAATTTGGTTTTTTTTTTTTTTTTTTTTTTTGGTTTCCACCTTTGGTTAAATTAATTTATTTTTTTGGTAATGTTTAGTATTTTCCTATTATTCTAGATAATGAATTGAATCCATTCAGTGTTGTCTTCTTTTTTTTTTCAATATATTCCGTTTTGCTTTCCTACGACTTTTTTCAATCATGCTTTTTACCTTTTGTAGTCTATAAGCAAACAGCTCATTCTTATTAACTTATGGGCTACATAAAGGACACCGCCAGCATTATTTGATTATGGCCAGAAGTTATAAAAGTTCTCTTTATTTTTTTAATTAAGATGGAATTTTTTTATTATTATTATTATTATTATTGTTATTGACATTTGGGACGAGACTATTTGAACTCAACAATTTATACATGTCAGATATAGAATTTATTTACTTAATAGCTATATGTAGAATCGAAATTGGTAGTTACAACATTTACATATATTAGATCAATAAAACAATATCAATGTCATTTTTATTTATATATTTTCTTTAATCTACAGTCAAAAATCAGCAAGAGATATGCCTCCACCAAGTGATTCAAGCACAGACACGGACACGGGCACGGGCACAACAAGCGGATCGTCTGGGACAAAAGGATCTACAACAGGGACAGGGGGTTTCCCATTTGGGGGTACGAGTTCATGGTTTCCAAATTTAGTCACCGGAGACTCGTCCAAGCTCTTAATTTCTAGTTATACTTTGCATGCTATATTGACACTTTCTATCACTTTGTTGCTCTATTTTTCTTCGATAACTTGTTCGTAGCCAGCTTCTCTCTTAATTACCATCCCCATCCACATCCACATGTAGCCTTAGAGTTCACTCAAATTACGTCGTGATTTTTGCATTGAGAGAATAGGAAATATTGAGGAAACCGAGGAGACAGGTTGTAAATCCCAATTTTTCCCGGCCACATGCATGTACAGATGATGTTCAGATGTTAAGCTAATTAACATGTACTTCACTTCTCTTTATTAATTTTCTTCCATTACAAGTACTTCAGAGGTTTTTGTAATTTGATATATGAATAAAAATAAAAATGGAGGAGAAAAAAACACAGAGAATAAAATTTTCAGAAAAATAGAGATATCATGATTCGAATCTAATCCAACTGAATATATATATATATATATACATATATATACATATATATATAAAAGGTGGTTTTCTTAACTTTGAATCTCAGTAATAATTTTGTTTGTGGGTTGAGGCCAACAAAGACTTGACTTTGCTGGATCTACAAGCTTGGTAGTATTGAGATTTTGGCAAACATTTAGACGTAGAGTAATAACTATGTTTCCGAATGGGAACACCCATAAGTTTTTTTTTTTTTTTTTTTTCTTTTCCAAGGTGAAAAATATAATTTTGGATTTTTTTTTATATACTATATCGTATTATATAATTTATACAACGTGGTTAATGATTATGGTATTGAAGACTTCAAGTCCAAGATACTTATCAATTAGCCCTCTTGTAAATGGAATGAATGTACATCGAGTGTAGATTATTTTGAGCCGACCAAATATCTCAAAACAAAAAAATTCTTTTGCCCTCGGTTAATTTCAACTAACAACCAAGGCAAAATTCGGAAGAGCGGTTTGGTTGGTTTGTAGGGAAAAAACCGAATGGAATTAAAATAAATCTAATTTTCATCACTTTGATAGGTTTGAAATTTTCTAGAGATAAAACCAATCAAATTGAATTGAATCAGTTTGGACTAACAAATCCAGTAATTTCTGACTCGTAGAGTTTGAATCAATTGCATAAAGTTTAAAAAAAAAAGAAACCAGGTTGCTAAGTTTTTCATATTTAAGAAGATAACATGTATAAAATTACTGTAAATATTAAAAAAATAAATAAAATAAATTATTAAAGAGTTATACTGGTTTGTTTAGTTTTATGGTTTTAATTTTTTAAAATTGCTAATTAAATCATATTAATTAAAAAAAGATTTTTAAACCGACAAATCAACTAATCAAAAATTAAAAAAATAATAATAAGTTCTAGATTTGTCCAGTTAATGTAGATGTAGTTTGTCGTTAAAGTTAAATGCTAAATGCCCACCACCGAATATTGTGGTGTAGTGGTTGGAGGTTTTTCCTAAATCTCCTCATTCTTTCCACCTAGGATCAAATCCCGTAGCCTCCACTTTGGACCTTGCTCTAACTTCGGCTATTAATGCACTAGGTTAGGAGCCAAGCAATAGGAGCTTCGGCTATTAATGCACTAGGTTAGGAGGCAAGAAATAGTGGCCTTCGGTGGAAAGCTTGGTGAGACTATGTATTAAGTATCAGTCACTCATCGGTGGTCTCCAGGATTGCTATTAAGTCAAAGAAGTATGGGAATAAGATGAGCACCGCCTGATTCCCCTTTTATTGAGCCAAAAAAAAAAAAAAGGGCTAAAATGCCCAAGCCCACCAGCTTTTGCAATCTACCGTACATCATGGATTTTGCCCTAGTTTGCAGTGGAAAGGATTATATTTCAAATCAAATCGAACTTAAGTATTTTCATTTGTGTAAAAATCCACATCACATTTATTTTGTTCTTTCCTAAATATTAATTCATTTGAGATTCTCAACTTAAAGTATGGGTTTGGTACATGGATTGAAATTGAATTTTTAATATTGGAATTGAGTTGAATTGAATGTGTGTTAAGTAAGGCATTTGAACTATCAAAATTAAAAAAATATAAAAACTTGAAATGTATTTAGAAAAAAAAAATCACTATAAAGCTTGTTTTATTCGTCCCGAAATTTAGACTTGTATATGTAAAGTTATGGACTTTTAAAGTCTGAATTATTAAAATTATGAATAGTAAATTGGTGTTGATTTTTTAAAAAATGACAAAAAATCTTTTTCCAATCACATGCAGATTTTTTCGTTCCAATCCATGCTCAAACTTTATCCAAAGTCAGAAAACTAAATATGAGATGAGAACACGTTAAACTGAATATTTACTAGTTAGGACATATTACAGACAGAAGCATTACACAAATCATATTGAACAATTAGTAGTAAGCAATATTTGCCTCGGGGGGGGGGGGGGGGGGGAGGTGTGTAAATACGTACTTCTAAGGCACGTTTACTAAACAGTAAAGAAATATAATGAAAAAAATAATAAGATTGAAAAGTAAAATAATGGAATAAGAATGAGGATCATTGATTATCTTTTTAGTATTTATTTGTCTATTGGATGGTATAAAGGGAAACAATTACATTCTCTTTGTAGTGTTTACTAACCATAATAATGTTAATCTTATTAATGTAATTACTAAAATATCCTTTCATATGATAAAAAAAAAAACATTAGCATATGGAAACTTATTAGGAGTACATGAGTAAATTTGTTATGTATTCCTTTGACAAGAAATCAATATCAAGGAGGATGTAAAAATTAGTATTCCCCTTATTCATTTCCTATATTGGGTGGGACCTATAAAAAACTCATTTCTCATTTTATAAGTAAACACATGATTAAGTGAAAAATGAAATGACTACTCACTTTCTTTTTTCCTTTGATGCAAAGTAAACATGTCCCTAGTTTTTTTCTTCCTCTTCACTATTTATCATGAACAGGAACAATGGTTCCTTGAAAAAAAAAAAAAAAAAAAGATAGGATTGCCTTTAAAGAGCACAGTTTTAGATTATTATCTTAGTTACAATAATTTTAGTTTTTTTGACCTCCAACTAGACAAATATGAATGGTTAAAAATTTAAATAAGCATTAAAAAATGGCAAAAAAAAATTTATTAATATGTTTATTTAAAGGGGTATTTCCACAATTTTCTCCATTCTTTTCTCTCTTCCCCATTCTCTTTAGGGATGGTAATATTCTCTGTAGGGATGCGCCATGAAAAAGATGGGGATGCGAGCATTATTCGAGGATGGGGACGGGAATGGAGATAAAATATTATAACTGAAAATTGACAAGACAGGTACAAGTATTAATATGTAATTTTTATGTGTAGTTATAACAAATGGAGAATGAAGGTTATTAATCAAGCATATTTTTGTACTTTTTATTTTTAACTAAACTCCGACTATATCTTCTTTTTTTTTTTTTTTCCTACCCAAGGTGTAGTTATACCAAATGAATAATGGAACATGTACGAGTGAAGCCCTCTCAATAGAAAATCCCCATCTCCAGCCCTGCTTCCATATAGAGAGAGATGAGGATGGTTTTGGGATGCGAGGATGGGGACAAGAAAGCATTATCCGCCATGCCCGTCCCATTGCCATCCCTACATTCTCTTCTCCACGCTGAAACCCGAGGCCTAGGCAGTAGTATGACATCTTTCGCACTACATTCTATAACCCGTAGCCTGGCTGCAGTATTGGGGCTCTGCCTAAAATTTCAATGGACAAGAGTTTAGCCCAAACATCACCCATCCCAAACTTGGCCTATGTGGTCAGATCCCGCCAAATTGTCATATTAAAAAGGGAAGCATTATCGAGTTTGAAATTGACAACATTAACTGGTGGTAAAACCCAAAATTCCTGGAAATATGATAATGATTACAGTAATCTACCGTCTAATGTCTTCTCTAGCATCCACAAGCAAAGTCAAAATGCGCGATGCATATTTTTCCATTTCTCTCAAAGAGACTAAAAACATGAAAAAACTTAACAAGGCCTTCTAGACTTTAAATAAAATAAGGAGATTTGCTCGCCCTTGAGGCAATCTACAATTCATCCTTGAAACCTTCTGTGCTGTCTTCAGCCTGGGGAGTGTCAGCAGTTTCTTTTGCGTCGCTTTCTGTTTCAACTTCTTCTGCATCATCTTCCTCCTCTACCACAGCATCAGGGCTGATGTCTAGGCTTGACTTGACTGAACTGTAGATTCGGGAGGCGAAGTCTTTGGGATCGCTAAGCATGAAACCACTTTCCATGAGTGCAGTCTGGTACATGAGCTGTGCTGTTTGCTTCACACTCACATCCTGAAAGAGACGTGCCAACCGTTTCAGGAAAACATGAAAGATACAAATAATTTATGTAACTCAACAGAAAGAGCGGAGGAAACAAAATGGAGGCCAAGAAAGAAGTGTGAAGAAAGTTGCAAACATTGCTTTTCATGTTTCTGGATATGTACGAAATAGTATGCTTACCTCAGGGTCCTTAACTACTCTCTCTCGGAGCTCCTTGATGATTGGGTGCCTGGGGTTGATCTCAAGCACCCTCTTCCCGCGCATGTATGCTTGTTTGCTAGCATCTGATAAAGTCTGAGATTGCATGATCTTCTCCATGTTTGCGCTCCATCCATACTTCGATGTCACGACCACACAAGGAGTGTCATCCAAACGGCTGGACACCTTCACATCATCCACATTGTCAAAGGAAAGAGCACTCTTCCACCACTTGGTGAGATCCTTGAATGATTCCTTGAGTTCCTTGGCTTTTGAGTCTTTCCCAAGTTTCAGGCCCTCCTTCGACACGTTCTGGAATTTCTTGTCTTCGTAATCCATCAGGTATTGCATCAGGTACTCATCGACAGGATCTGTAAACAAAATGACCTGCAAGTGTATGCAAAAAATAAGCGAATCAGACAAGGTTTTAAATCCTGAGGCTCAAACCAAAAACAAAGTTAATGCAACACAAAGATGTCCAAAGAAAATGATTCACAGGTACCTCATAATTCTTCTTCTTAAGCCTCTCAAGGAATGGAGATTTTTCCAATTGCTCTTTGCTGGTTCCAGTAATGTAGAATATATCCTTCTGTCCGGATTTCATTCTTGAGATGTACTGATCCAATGACGTTAGTTTGCCATCCGACTTGGTGCTGCAAGAACCATTTATCTTTTTATCAACCTCATACACACAGATACTGAAAAGAGAGAGTTTCAAAATCTGCCTGGGATTCTAATTCCAAAGTTACCTCTCAAATCTTAGAAGTTTTGCCAAACGATTCCTGTTTGTAGCATCCTCGATGATACCCAATTTGATAGACTTGCCAAATTCGTTCCAAAATTTTGTGTATTGGCCTCTCCTCTCATCATCATCGCTGGAGATCCCGACATCTGCTTCCATCAGCATTTATCGTCAACAAACAAGACAAATTCAACGAATTCAGCAACAAATAAACAGAACAGGCATGCATGCTAAAATATATAAATGTGATGGGAACATAGAAAATGGATTATTACATACACCATACCTTTCTTGTCTTTGTCATTGGACTCATCAGGATCCTCTTCAGCAAGTTTGCGAATCATATCAAGTGCCTTGCGGATGAGCTTCTTCTTAATAGTTTTCAGACTGCCGTGTTGTTGAAGCATTTCTCTTGAGACATTGAGTGGCAAAGTATCAGAATCAACAAGACCCTGTTCAAAGTGCCACACAATTAGAAACCAATCCCCCAAACTGACGCTAAGTTACTACTGCATATTACAATACCTTCAAAAAGTTCAGATACTTTGGCAAAAGCTCATCAAATTCATCAGAGATGAAGACCCTTCTGACATACAACTTCAAGTTGGATTTATTGGAGTTGTAGTAGCTCTCGTAAAGATCATGAGGAGCCTTAGGAGGCACAAATAATAGAGCCTTGAATTCCACATCACCTTCTGCGGAGAAGTGACTCCATGCTAAAGGCTTATCATCGCTGAAATCCTGTTAAAAGCTCAGGATGTAAATCATTGAAGAGAAAAGAAGAAAGGACAATGTGCCTTTACAAAATAAGCACAGATTTTGACCTAGTTTAACTTCAAAACATTATTCAGTTATACAAGAACTTACAACAACTGAACGTGCAAATTACCTTTGCAAGAGACTGGTAGAATTTGCTGTACTCTTCTTCTGTGACCTCCTTTGGATTTCGCAGCCATATAGCTTTAACATCGTTCAAAAGCTCCCACTCATAAGTTGTTTCCTTCACTGTCTTTGTCTTTGATTTTTTCTCAGAATCTTCATCTTCCCCTTCTTCCTCAGTAGAAGATTTTTCAGCTGTTCATAATGGTCCAAAAATAAGTAAGGCCAAAAATAGAGTAAACACAAAACACACTAATACTTTCTGCTACCAACACCAAGCTGTTGGAATTAATCACTAAAAAATAAATTGGATTATGCATACATGATTCCTCTTCCTCGCTAGACTCATCTTCGTCAGCAGGAACCTCTACATCAACCTCTTTGCTTGCCCAGAGATAGATGGGGAAGTTGATGAATTCCGAATATCTTTTAACTAATTCCTGAATCAAGTTTATAATTACGTTACATGTTAGCTTAAACTTAACCATCTATTAAACAAAGGGAAACGGCAGGGTCACCGGGCATGGGCTAAATTATACTAGTAACAAACAGATGTTCCTGAGAAGCAATGAAGTAACAGACCTTTAGTTTGCTCTCTTCCAAGTACTCCCCGGCTTCATCTCTAAGGTGCAATCTAATCTCGGTTCCACGTCCTAGTGGCTCATTCCATGTATCTTCAGAAATGGCAAATGCACCATCAGCCTTCGACTCCCAAACATACCTAAAAGCCAAAAGTTTTTGCCATTTTCGTCAGAAAAATTATACCCAAAACAGAAGTCAGACTGAAAAAAAAAATACTGAATGAAATTGAAACCCTAACAGCACGAAAAGATTACTTACTGTTTATCATCATTGTGTTTGCTAATGACTTCAACGTAGTCAGCAACAAGATAAACAGAGTAGAAACCAACTCCAAATTGACCAATGAGATTGAGATCTCCACTTGTCTGCATTTTCTCAACGAATGCTGTAGAAAATATAATTGCTCAAATCAGTTCCTTTGTGAAACAAACAGTGAAACTTTTATTATCCCTTTTCATATTTCTTATTTACATTACATACCTGACGTTCCAGATTTTGCAATAGTACCCAAGTTCTTAATTAAATCTTCCTTGGTCATTCCAATACCTCTGTCACGTATTGAAAGGATTTTCTTCTCTTTGTCCAACTTAATCTGTAATTCGATTGGCCATTCACAATAAGTTCAAGGACATACTAAAAATTATGCATAGCATCAATTAACAGAAAAGTAGTCACTCCAATTAAAAAATAAAAAATATAAATATAAATATAAATAAACAAAACTTTTTTATGTTTAAACATCACTAACCTGGATCTCAAGCTTGGCGGTATCGCCCTCACCCAATATCTCTTTGTCTGTGAGGGAAAGGAATCTAATTTTGTCTATGGCCTGGAAAATTTATCAAAATTTTGCATTACTATAAATGTTCGGTCATCTTCAGTGAGGTTAAAGGAAAAATAAAAGTTAAAATCACAAAGACAAAGCTTACATCAGAAGCGTTGGAGATCAACTCCCTCAAGAAAATATCTTTGTTGCTATAAAGGGAGTTGATAATAATATCCATGAGCCGAGACACCTCTGCCTGGAACTCAAACTTCTCCGCATTGCTGCGAATAGATCTCTTCGAAATCGACTCCGCCTCTCTATATAATTCAAAATTTATTTTTTCAGAAATTACTTTAGAAAATAGGTTGATAATAAATTGATAATCAAACAAAAACTCAATTAAAACTCAGATAATACTAATAACAAATAAAGCCTCGGTGACTGAGTGAGCTAATCTCAGAAATGAGATTTGTACAAACCTCTTGACGACGTCGGAATCGGTGGATAAACCATTCGGAACCGCGCCGATCTTCTCCTCGACCTTCGGCGGATCTACAAGCTCGTCGGAGCTACCCTCCGCATTCGCCTGTAATTTACGACCTGAACCACCACAGATCCCCAAAAATTCACTTTATCCGAATTCATTTCAGTACAAGCTCATTCATTTCTAACGAACGAGCCGAGTTTCTAAGAGAAATGCTCAAGAACCATGGAAATGAAAAGCAAAAGAAAAAATCTACGAGATCCATAACGGAGAAACTGAAAACGACGAAAAAGTAGAAATGGGAATGGAAGCCATGGAAGTACCTTGATCTGGGAGAAGAAAGAGGAGACACAAGAGAAACAGAGCGGAAGGGATCGTCCACTTCCTCATCGTCGTATGGAATTTGATTCTTCTAGTCGCTTCGTCTCAGTTTTGCGCTCTACAGATGAGCCAGTGTCTCTTCGATATGGATTTTCGGGTTTTTATACTAAAAAACATCCTCAAGTATAGACGGAGACCGTGAAGCTCACGGGGGCTTGACTTTGGATTGGCTCTGATTTTGCCACCATGGACAGATCAACGGTTGGTGTTTCGTTTGTCGAAACGTGGCGAGTTGTTATTGGCTGTTGTTTGTTTCCTTGACGTGGTGTAACCGAGAGTGTTTGGACGGCCCCACAGACGACTTGAAACCTTAAGTCTAATTGACCGACTGACAATTTGCTGCCAGCATGGATGATCCGACGGCTACTTCTTGATTGAGTGATGTGGCATGCTTTTATTGGAGCGCCTCCTCCACTTGACGTGGAGAAATCAAGTGCCTGCCCCTCCTTTACGGCCCTGTTTGGTAGCTGGCATAAGCTGTTCTGTCTTTACTTTGTCCACGGCCTGTGTATGATTAATGATTAACCCGAATTAGGACAGCCCTAACCCCATTCTGAGTGATCAATGCATCAGAAAAAAACACCAATCTAGAATCAAAACACAATGAAATTAAATTTGGATATTACATTATAAGCGCTGTCTTTCGACAATAATTACATCGTCTTTTATAAGCATTTCTCTCTTTTTTAATGTGAGTTAATTGGTTAAATAATTCACATAATTGGAATTGGTGTTCATGTAATTAACTTAAAATGGGAATTTAAACTCTAGAATTATAAAATAGAATTATGATTAGATTTTAAAATCGACAAATTTACGGTCTCTTTTTTAAATTGTGCCAGTTAATTTGGTAGACAAAAAACATGTAACATTTCCTTTTTAATGTTAATGCCAAAACCTAGCTTACAAAATGTCACAAGGGAAGACAACAAGATTTATGCTAAGAAAAAGGTAGTTGATTAGCTATCACCAATAATGGCAGTCTAACATAAGGCACGAATGCTTTATAACTCTATCTCCTATTTTCAAATATTTATTGATATGTCTTGCTTTTATTTTTTTGTAATTAACTAGATCTAGTGACGTGCATATATCTTTAAAATAATTACGGGAATGTGGACTAATCATCTTTTATTTCACTTGTCATCTTAGTAGATTTTAAAAGTGATATTATAGAGATATCGACATCATTGATTACTTTTGATTAATAAGAAAGAGAAGATGACTAAGAGTTAGATGAGGGTTGTGATCAAATTTTAGAACCTTTTCTAAGGTTTTTTTTTTTCACCAATGCTCCATAAATTTATAATGTAGTTGTAACTTGCATCCTAAATTTTTCATTTTGATAATTTGCATCATAAATTTGATTATAATGATAATTTTTTAAAAGAAATTAATAATGACTTATACATGAGTCATCAATTAAAGACATACATGAATGATCATTTTTCTCTATTTTAACTTAAATCTGTTAAGATTAAGAAGTTTAATTAAGTTTTGTCAAGAAGAAAATTTTGAGTTAACATTATTTTGATTATAAATTGGGTAAATTCTTAAATAAAAAAATTTATATCCTTAATTAACGACCTACAGTAAATCAGTTGCCTAAAGTGGTTTACGTTAAAGTTAAATGAGGATTGCTAATGTTGTTTGGGCCGTGCTATCTATTATAACCATTATTTGAATCCAACAATAACTTTTTTTTTTGGGGGAAGATTTAACAAGTACTTCATGTATAAAATTGTGGGAAATTAAAGAAAATATCATATTTTATAACTAACTTTAAAATTTATAATATGTTTTAAAGATGATAAATTATAGTATCTATTTCTGATAAATTTTAGATTTTCTTGATTTTTTTTAATTTCAAATTTACGATATTTTAACAACAAATTTATGTGATTAGTTTCATTTAAAGAGAGAAGAGAAAGAATGAAATATTTTTTTAATATTATGTGATCATAAATTTAATTATATTATTGATTATTATATTTAAAATTCTATGTTATAATTTACTATTATTCTTTTCAAAAACTACTATTTTGCTCTTTTTCTATAAAATTTGTAAAATCCACAAATCCATTCAATCCACTCAATCTACAAACTGAGTTTGATTGGCAGGCTTTTAACTTAATGCGGGTTGAGAGAATTTCAGTTTTAGAATAATTTACGGAATGAATTTTACCAAATCCCAAAAATCTGAAACTTTTATATTTTTGGTTACCTTGCAACAAAATTACGTTTAAATTCATTGAAAAAACACCTTATACACCACCCATATAACTAAAACAGAACTAATACCTTTTTTTATCTTATGTATATACCACACGTATTAATATAAATAGAAATATTACGTTTTAACATAAAAAAGCACACTCCACATTAACCATATATAGAAACATTTTTTCATTAAAAAAAAAAAGAAACAAAATTTTTAAAAAATTATAAAATGACATACTCTTCATCTTGATTAGTGATTTCACCTTTAAAAGCAAGTTCATTCCGTGAATTTTTTTCTAAAAAATAATTAATATATATTGAAGAGCCAATAAATACTAAAGTATTTGTTTTTTTTTTTTTCTTTTTTTTTATTTATTTGATTATTTTTGATAATGGTTGAGTAGTTGTTATTTTCTTCTAAAAAAATTATGCTAAGTTGATTTTTTTTTTTAGGATTATTTAAGTTTATTAAAATCTTCTTTTACATATTATCTGTCTATATCTTTTTATAATAGGATATGAGATTAATAACACATGTTTTTTAATGATAAATTTGATTAAAATCACAAATATAAAAATTAATAAAAAAAAACATGACATAAATTTTACGATTTAAATACTATTTTACTCGTAAATTTTATTTTTTTCATACTTTGGTAGAGTTCTTTATCGCTTTCCGCGTATTATCAACTATTGAGTTTGGACACAGATATAGAAACATGAAAGAGGGCTATTCAAATTTCAAAGTAGTTGGAAAATAGACATTCTTTAATTACTTTTACCAAAAAAGTGTAGAAACATTGTTGGTCAAAGGCACAAAGATTTCTTCCACTTTTTTATACAGTAAACACAACAGGGTGTATCACCAACCATTTCAAAATAAAAAGGAAATTTATAAAATTTGAAAATTGGTAAATCATAAACTGCCGAGGTAGTAATTCATCAATGCCATCCAGAGATTCGCAAGAGTCAAGTATTCAACCCCGTTTTAAGGGGTCATTGTGCCTTGACTTGTGTGACTTGACTTTAAACGCGTAGTTATAGTAGAATTTAGCTCATATATATATATATATTTTTTTTTTTTTTTCTGTCATTTTGTGTTATTTTAATATTTTCACAATATGTTACTAGACTGTTAATATCTTTTTAATTTATCTGATATGATTTTTAAATTAATATAGTATTTTAATTAATAAGTCATGATTTTATAGAATGACATAAAGTAAACAATAATGAGGGGACTGTTGATGTCAAAAATCTGACACAACATCAGATGGGATCACTTGACGTGAATAGTCTTGTACCGTCGTGCTTCTTCTAGTCACCTGTAAAAGAAAAACACCTCAGAGTAAAGGGAATATTAGTGGGGTATTCGTTAAGAGCACTCCAATGTTTAAGTCAATAAGGGACACTGATAAGCAAGCGAAGAAACAGAGTTTTGACAAAAAAAAAAGTAGTCCATACCTAAGAGAGTGAGACACTCTTCTATTTATAGGTGTTTCCCATGGGTTTAAGCACTCGGGTGACCTGATGAGTCATATACATGAGGAAATGAGACACTCATTTTTTATAGGTGTTTCCCATGGGTTCAGGTCCTCGAGTGACCCTAATGGGTCGTATTCTCAGTGATCCCGGTAGGTAGACATACTCCGGGTATATGATACTTGACCTACACTAGACGGATGTCACGTGCCTCACCATTCAAGTGATGGGGGAGCACGAGTGCAGATCATTTGTACTAGTACATGCGGCCAATACTGTATCAGTTCGTTAGATGGTGGAGGGTGGCACCAGAATAGAGACAATGACAGGTACTAGATGTCAGTGTCAGGTGGCGCAAAGTAGCGGGTGTGGCAATACCTGTTACAATACAGTTGTCAGCCGGTACGAGACGGTGTGGTAGGGACAGCATGGGCTAACCATCCCGCAAAGGACTTGTTGTGGTTAGGGAAGTGTTGCTTGAGCCAGCACCTCGGAGCATGATGGTAATCTGCTCGAGGTTCTCAAATAAGAGGTAATTCGGGGATCACAGCCCAATGGGGGTGCTAGTGGGTCAATCGGTGACCCGAGAAGGACTTCGTTTACAATCACGATCCGACTTCGGTCTGATCGGGACTCATTGTTGGTTGGATTTCTTTATTGGGTGGGCAAAAGAGCTTAGTGGATCTTGCGCACCTTATTCCCCGGTGGATAGGTGGTCTCCAGTATTTGAACGATTACACAATCAACGAGACACACAAGTGAATCCATGAAGAATTTAAAACATGTGCCTCCAATGCTCAATAGTGATTGAGCCTTAAATTAAGATATCAAAACTCATTTATATTCTTTAATTAAAAGATTACTGACAATCCAAATTCAATAATTTATTGTTGATTATATGCATAAAGCGAAGTATCTTTTAACTATTCAAAGTTTAGTTACTAATATTCAGGCATGTTTGAAAAATCAATTCATAATTTATATCTCACTTTCTTTGTCTTAAACTTTTATTAAATTCAAATTTTAAAATCCACGACTTTCTTATTTTAAGTCAACACAAGATAATTTTTAGGTCTAAATATCTATAATGAGAGAGGAATAAAAAAAAAATACCCATATGCTTTTTTTTTCTGAAAAATTTTGAATTTTTATAATATTCTCTACATCATAGTTAATTTTAATTTACGTTTCAATCAAATATAATTTTTAATCTCAACCTATAAATTCTAACTTCAATCATTGTTTCAAACATGTCATTAATAATTAATAATAAAAAAAAAATATAAATAGTGCCTTATTGTTTGTTGAGTTTTGAACTCGATTGAATCCAAGAATTTGGAATAAGATATCTATTCATCGATGTGGACAGGGATGAAGATGGATTTATGGAAAAGAGACACAAACAAGAACTATAAAATGGTGAAAAAACAATAATTCAAGGACAAGCAGCCTTAATATCTTCTCTGTTACCACAAAAGATCTTATTTATGTATATTTTATTCCATGCCCGAATAAAAGACTCCCTGACTCGAATGAAACAGCCAAACATGTATTTTAACCGCTTCCTTTGGGAGGACAATAGTAATTGGCTCGTATCATATTCATGAGCACTTCATCTCAAGGCGCGTTTTTTATTGAAGAGTTTCATCCATCTAAACCGATTGTGATTCTATTAAACTGTGTTTGGTTCACCAATTAAAGATGAAAATTTTAAATTGAAATTGTTAATTTTTTAAAAATTAGTTATAAATTTTATTGATTTTTCAGAAAAAATAAAAAAAATATAAAAAAATATAATTTAATTGGAGTTAAACTTAAATGCTAAAAAAACCTAAATATTTGTTTTGAATCACTAAGCCCATTTAGATCTCACATATATACATATATAAAGTATATATTTTGACTAAAAAAAAACTCAAATACATATCATAAAAATATAATATATAAAAATATTAAATCACTATATTAATAAATTATTTTTTAAGATGAAAACTTAATCATTACAAGTCTTAAATTCCACAATTTACTCCTCTTGAAAAATATCGAATCTGACAATTCGATTAGACTGAATCTGAATATGTGCATAATATCAAGAGGCTTAATTATAGATTAAAATAATCAGTTTGTTTATTGTTTTCTTTTTATATTAAAAGTTTTAAGTGCCAAAATTCATTTTTAAATTTATTTTTTTCATTTTCTTATTGAAAGGGAAGGAATTTTTTTGGATCAGTCATGAAAATGACGCTAATGATGATGCTACCCCAGTCGGCAACAAAAAACAAGGTGGGCACTTAGGCTCCCATCGTTCTCATAAGTCCTAATTATCGTTAATCCATCGGCCCAAAAAAGAAAAAAAAAAAAAAAGTCATATAAATACAAACTTCACGCAACAGCAACTCCTAGAAGATTTTTCACACACCCAAAAACAATAAAATAAAAAGAAAAATACTAGAAAATTGTGAGCACATGAGGAAATTTTATTTTTATTTTTATTTTTATTTTTATTTTCTAGTGAATATTAATTTGCTAAGAAAAACGGTGGTGTATCAATCTCAAACAATTAATAAGTGGCCCACAAAGAATGGGAGAATGACTGTCTAAGTGGCTCACTTTGTCCATCGTCACCTTCCATTAATCAGGTATAGGCTCCGTACATGTATATATACGTTCCGCTTTCAGAACACGTTAAAGGACGACGCGGTTGCTCAAGTCCAACCGGAGGCGTTGGATCTAACTTTTTAAAAAGATTCTTAAAAAAAAAAAAAATTATATTCAACATAAATTCTCTTATTGTTTCAAAATCTGTATTACATTCAAATTTTTTTTTCTTAAACACCAATATAAAAAGATTCACGTTTTAAACTAGAATTATCTTAAAATGAAAATTTCAAAATTGTGTCAACAATGATGATTTTTTTTAATTTATTTTTTTTACTTATATCTAAAGTTATCAAAAAAATAAATAAATTTTGGAGTAAATTACTCAAACGCAGGCACAGGCGAACTCTGGTGCTAGCTGATTTCGGGGCAGGCGAGCTTCGGTGCAAAGGCATGGGAAGTGCCTTGGTTGCTAGGGTTTTTTTTTTTTTTTTCCCACTTTAAGTGAGACTTTAGGGTGTTTGGTGTTTGAGTTTGAGTTAAGATTTATAAGTTTAAATAGTAACTTTTGTTGACTTTTTCAGAAAAGACAAAAAACTTTTTCAGAAAAAGACAAAAATTGAGTTAATGGGTGTAAGTTTAAACTTACACCCCAAACAAGCATTAGAAAATTAATGGTCATGATTTACTTTGATAAAATCAATAGCTGACATTTCTTAGGTAGTTTAGTCATTTTAAATGCAAATTTTACAGATTTAAGGAAAGTGAGTCTTGATGTCCTTAGTTTTGATCAATGAGGTGTTCTGTAATTTTGAAAAAACACTTGGGAGTGTCAGTATAATTTACTTTACATTTTGATTTGGAGTACATAATATTTATACATACGGATTTCAATTTTATGCTCAATTCGTTTTTATTTTTATTTTTATTTTTTATCAATGATTAGTTTTGAACATAAAAAAAGACCCAAACACTCGCATTTGATAAAAGGAATACAAAAAATAAAAAAGTCAAATATTTAAGTATTTTTTTCAGTCACAATCAATATTTAGTTTCAAAATGGCAAGGTTTTATCAAATATTTAAAATTGAAATTTCCGCAAATATTAAAAATTGACCCATTTTTTAGAATAAAAACGAAGCAAGGAAATTTTCCCCAAGAGGGCGGGGGATTGGGAGGAGAAAATACATGCAGCAGACACGTATGCCGTTCACGCACAGCAAATACAGTAAATCCACGTGGCAGACTGGGATTGTCGAAAATGATTGCATACGACAACAGAGTGCAGAGATGCTGGATAGGGGATACCTTCCAGGCTTCACTTTCCCTTTCGACCCAACACACCCCCCCCCCCGCCCCCAAAAAAAAAAAAAAATTGAAGATAAGAAGCTCAGTAACCAAAACGCCAGCAGATCAGAGGCCAATTAATAATTAAAAAAAAAAAAGAGCATTAAATCACAATCCTTCCGTTTCTTTTCCTTACTTTTGCGGCAACTACACGCACAGCACCACCCCACCTAGCTTCTCTTCGAACCAAGCCATTTTCTTTCGTTTTCCCCAATTCCCTTAAATAGCTCTAGGAGTAGCAGCGGCTGAATTGTAAAGCTTTTGGACTGATCAGATATGGCGGTTTCTGATGCAGTCGTCGGGAACTTGACGACGATCTACGTGGCGGTGATAGCAGGGATCAAGGCGTATGGGCTGGTGGTTGGCCGGAGCTACGGCGGTGGATTTGTGCTGGTTGTGTCGACGATCTTAGTGGGGGTCATTCTGATTGGGACGCTGACGTGGGACGTCTCACGCAAGGCCACGTATGCCGTGTCGCGTGATCACCACGTCCCCCATGTCAACCATGAGACTTGCAAGGGTGGCATATGTTGGCACGGCGTCGCCGTCCGATCGCCTGCTTCTCAGGTCCGGTTCAGGCTCCCCCAGCAACTCCCCTCCGGTCCTTTGTGATTATTAATGATTATATCTATAAAAAAATAAAAAAAAAAGTAGGAATTGTAGAATAGTCAAAAGGTTTTGGCTTTTAATACTGTAATACGATAAGATACATAGAATCTCTCTCTTTTAATTAGTAGGTTTTGTTTATGCTTTAGGCTTCTTCAGTTGGGTTTGCCTGTCGGAGGCACGAGGTGTTTGCTTTTTGGACTCAGACGAGTATGTGTGTGTAAATAGTAAATTAATAAACAAATGTACATAAAGACGGTGTATTTATTTATTTTTAAACTGCTTTGTTTTATCCTTTAAACTTTAACCGTCGTTCACACCGTTCTACACTCGGTGGCTGCGTGAGGAAGCAATCACTGAAAGACAGAGAGTAAATGCGAGTAAGATACTCTTCATCTTTACCCTGATTGCTATGCATGAAGTTCATGGTGTGTCTGCGGATCGGATTATACGGATTAGGCTTCAATCTGTAGTTCAATTTATGATGTTTTAATTCATCATCAATCTATAAACATCGACATATTGGATTAACGAATTAATATGTTTACTCTAATAATTAAAATAAAATATTTGGACATAAATTAGTTTAATAAAATTGCAATACAATTAATTTTCAGCCTTCGATCATAAGCTAATTTGTCATATAAGAGTACAATTGTAGCATAATAAAACATTAGAACAAACAAACATCCACTAAACTCAAAATAAAATGTAACTCATCAACTCCATATTATAGAATTATTGAACTAAAATTTAGACACATTTAAGTCAGTGAAGTCACGCTTTAACATATACATACATAATTTATTTAAAGAAAAAATATATACATAATTATAAATACATATATAGGATTTGGATTCACGGATTACATGGATTGATAAATCCTCAATTTGTAATCCCAATTCATAACCAATTTATTAGTCTCTTAACCCAATTCAATCTGATAGATTAGACTAAATTAAACGGATCGACGAATTTGATATCCCTAACAATAACTGATAAACCAAATTTTGCTCATTAAAAAGCGAAGCGAAAAAGAAAAAAAAAAATCGAGTGTCACTTGGTTTGATTTCATCCAGCTGATAAAATTTAAAACTAAATGTTGGAATCGTCCTTATGATAGTTAATGCCGGACAACTTGGTAAAGCCAAATTCACTACAACATACCATGGTTTTATTGGCTTTATAGATTATGCTTCTTTTTTTTTTTTTTTTTGGATAGATTACATATTAAGCATTATGCCTTAAGAACATTTTTTCACACTTGAATTTGATTCCTTGAATTTTCTTAATTTGTGGATAGAGGAATCAAATTCTACATTTTATGATGGACTTGATGAAATTGCCATTAAACTATATATCAACTACTATATTTTGACTTTATGTTGTCATAATTTAAGAATGTAAAATATTACATGGGATGTAACAAATATAACTAACATCCAAATCAATTAGGAAAAAAGAGGATAATTCTAATGTAAAATTTAAGGTTATCATGAAGTTTGGCGGAACTCGGCCTTGCAGGTCTTCTGGATTCTTTTAAAGGCGGACCTATTAACTCTCTTTGTCTACACATTGCTGATCGTGACCAAGGTGATGATATGGCTATTTTTTGTATGCTACTCTGGTCCATTTGGTTCTATCAAAATAGGTGGGTGTTTGAGGGGAAATGTGATTGCCCGGGGGAGGTTCTTTCTCGTGCAAGCAGACTTCTCGGGGATTTTTTGACTTGCGATGGAATTGATGACTCTGTCCGGCCAGAGCCTGCGATTCTGAAGCATAAGTGGCATGCTTCACGAGTGGGCTGTATCAAAATCAATGTCGATGTTGCTGTAGATGAGGCCGTTGGCTTTGTGGGCATTGGTGTGGTTGCTAGAGATGAATGAGGGGTGGTTCTTGGGTTTGCTTCTTGGAGAATGGCTGGGAACTTTTCCCCCCACGTTGGTGAGTGTTTGGCAGTTAGGGAGGGTTCCTGGTTTGCTCTTGCCTATTGTTACCAGGATTGGATTGTTGAAGTGGACACTTTAAATGTTTACGATACTGTCTGCTTGTTGGAGCAACGATTAGTCGAAGCTAATGTTATCCAGGACATTTGCTATTCTTTTCAACAGGTTGGAAGTGGTTTTGTTTGCCATGGATCCTGGGATGGGAACTTGGTGGTCCATTTTTTTTTGCTAGATTAGCTATTTCTTCTTCTAGTTCTCGTATGTGGGTTGATGTTCTGCCCAAATTTTTGGATCCTTTTGTGAAAGCAGACATTTCAAGTCTGGAATAAAATGCAAGCCTCAAATTCCAAAAAAAAATAAATAAAAAGAAAAAAAACTTTATTACATTGTTAAAGCTCACATTTAAAAATAGATTCCACCCAAACAGACAGAATATTAACTGGTCATTCCTTAAAAAAAAAAAAAAAGCATCATCATTATTTTTCTTCTTAGATATTCATCACTATAATATCAAGTGAGAGCGAAAAATGCTACTTAATTATAATTTTGGAAAATAATGAAATGCTAATTAGACGTGACATGATGAATCGATTAAGCTCTATCTCCTAAAAAAAAAAAAAAGATATTTCCGTGGGCAAGGCCAGGAATTCTCATATCTATTTGCTGTGACATAATTAATGTTTTAATCAGGAAAAAAAAAAAAAAAAATGGCTGCGCCCGTTAGGACCATATCTTGTTTGCTTGAGGAGGAGTTCCGGGTTCGGAAGTAGCCAGGATTGGAATGATTGGCACCCATGACGAACCATGGGTCTATTCGCGAAGTAACACGTATCCAATATGGGGCGTCCGAACTTTCTTAGAATCTCAGGCATGTGGTTTGGTAATTTGATCGTGCGGCTCTAAATTTAAGACGTACAACTATATCAGTACACCTAAACAATCTTCCTAAATAATGGCACCCTAGGCGTACAAGTCATCGAGACCCTAATCTCCACGTCCCGCACTTTCTTTGTTCCTTCTTATTCTCTCGCCCCCTCGTCCTCCTCGGTCTTTCTCGGCAGTTTCGGTCAATACCTAATAGAAATTCATGGCTGAATCCCCGTCTGAGCCACCGCCCCGATCCGTTTCCGGTTCGGATTCGTCCCAGTACTGGTGCTACCAATGCGACAAGCGCGTCTCCATCGAATCCATACCCAATCTCCCCGACATCGTCTGCTACGAATGCAAGTGCGGCTTCGTCGAGTCCATCCCAGCTCCGGCGCATCCGACGGTGGAGATTGCTTCGGGGTTCCCGGACCCGGTCGACGATCCGAATTTGGGCAACCAATTCCTCCAGGTACTGAGGCTGATCGCCCAAGCGGCGAGTGACGAGGACGCCCCGCCGCCGCCGCCTCCTCAGAATCCTCCCGAGGATGACTTTCTCAGGATTGAGCTCGATGGGTGGGAGAACGATGAGGACGACGACGACGACGATACGAACGGGGTTGAGTTTCACCACGGAGGAGAGGGGGACAACGAAGCCGACCAAGACGGTGATCGATCGGACAACGAAGACGGCGATAATCGTGACGAGCAAGAGAGGGACGAAGAAGAGGTTCGGAGAAGGCGTCGCGATGTGCTCCGTCTCCGGATCCGGGACTTCGTGACCCGGGGGAGGAGCGGCAGGAACCGGATCCTCGATTGGGCGGAGATCCTAATGGGCTTGGACGATAACTCGATCGAATTCCGTCTCGAAGTGCCTGAATCTGACCGGTATGTCGGCAATCCTGAGGATTACGTGGACGCGACCGGGTACGAGGCGCTGCTCCAGACTTTGGCTGAGAGCGACGGCGGCGGAAGGAGAGGAGCTCCGCCGGCGGCGAAATCGGCCGTGATGGATTTGCCAACGGTGGAGGTGGCGTCGGAGGATGATGCCTTGGTGTGCGCCATATGCAAGGACGTGGTCAATGTTGGTGAAATGGCGAAGAAATTGCCGTGTGGGCATAGGTACCACGGTGATTGCATTGTGTCGTGGCTGGGTTCGAGGAATTCCTGCCCGGTTTGTAGGTTTGAGCTGCCGACGGATGACCCTGAATACGAGGAGGAGAGGAAGAATAAAGCCGTAAGCTGCGCCGGAGCTTCGGGTTCCAGAGGAGGTAATTCAGTCTCGGATTGAATTTGGTTTGGCATGCTCACAATTTATGTGATCACCCCCACCCCTCTTTTTTTTTTTAATTGGGTTTTCCTTTTTCTTACTCCCTTCCCTGTATTGTAATGTAATTTAATCAATGCACTCTTTGTTTGTTTACTAGTGGCTATTAGATGAAGAAATGGAAGAAATTGAAATGTGTTTCCATTTTCCCTTGAATGTAAATAATAATAACTCAAAATAGTGGTGGACTGGTGGCGGTGAAGTTGCAGTGTTTTCCTACGATCAATTCGATTTTCTTAGCGATGTATGATACGGCTGAGGACTGTGGTTTTCACTCGAACGAAGAAGAGAATGCTTTGCAGGGTGTTAAATAAATTATGTTTCATTTTGAATGTTTCGGCAGAACACAATGATTTTCTTGCTGTAATTGTTCTTTCTTTGTTGTTGATATGTTTATAGGTTACACGGCTTATAGCTTGAGCGATTTCAATGGCTATTTCTTATGATCACCATGATTCACATTTTAGAGTCTCTATGTCTTACGTTACAACTGCTTGATCATTGATTTCATCAGTGTCTCTGGTGACATTCTCAAATTGAAGTCTTTCACTTAACAAGAAGAGGGCGTTTAAAATTTCGGTCATCAGTTCACATTTTTTCTTAGCCGTTTTTGTTCCCATTTTTGGTTTTGATTACTTTTATAGCTCTAGAATTATTGTAGAAATATTTGTAGATTGTTAAAACTAGAAGCAATCTTCGAGGTTACCCTTGCCCATTGAGAAGAACGCTAGGTTTTTTTAGTTTGATGTAGAATATTATCTATCGCTTTATGCTAATTTGATGAAATCTTTTCTTGACATACAATATACATATGTCCGGAGGAGTTTTAACATATTCTATAGTTTTTTGCAGACAGGCAATTTTCAAATATAGTTAATTTATTTATTTTTTAGGTGGAAATTTTAAACAGTTTTGATGTATTTCATAGTGCTTTGCTGTTTTTTGATTGGCCAGTTTCTTTACCCGTTAGATAGTTAACGCGTTATAATTTCTTGCAAGTACTACTACCACTGAATTTTATCAAGTGGGGAAGGGGCCTATGATATCTACCAACATTTTTGGTAGAGTTTTTGATATGAAATTATCGATCACCAAAGGGAAAAAGCCACAAGGTTTGTGTGCGTTCGTGGTTGTTAAGAGCTACTCAAAAGTTTTTTGAAACGAACAAATTACATTTTAAAGTAAAAACAAATGTGCGTCTCCTTTCCGCTTTCATGTTTCACCCAGGACAACTCTTTCTTTCGGCCGAAAAGGAAAGTATCAGGATCAAAAGCTGTTTTTTCAATTTGGTTAGCATGTAGACGTGGAGGTTTTATGCATGTTGGCCCAAAGGGGATCTGGGGAGCTTGTAATAGGGTTGGCTGTGCATGAGAAACAAATGTCGCAGCCCGCGATCTGGCGAGGTGATTCTTGGGGAATTTCCAGATGTGATTGGTTCTTGATACTCCTGCTGCTGTGACTCCGAACCAAACTGAGAAGTGGAGACTCCCGGGGCATCGTGGAAAACAAAGATGAAATGAAGTAGACATTCTGGGCGTGGGCGTTGGAGCTGTAATCAGGGAAAATTTTGTGGTGGTTTTGGCTCGTCATTCTAAGAAACTTTAAGGCCCCATAATTGTAGAATACCTTGCCCTTCGTGAACGCTTGGAGCTGGCTAGAACCTACCGTATGCGGGTTAACTTAGTAGAGACGGACGCTATGAATTTTGTTACGGCTATCAGACCAGGATCGATTGGTGACGATGCTTTCATTCCAAGGAATGTTCAAATCTCTTTTGTGTGGTGGTTCTTGCAGTTGCTCACCTCGTGTCAGGTTTGGTTTTTGCAGTAGATTTCCTAAGGCTTGATGTTTAGCTTTTGTCTCTGTCTCAATATAATCTTGATTGTTTGCTTCTGAGCAATAAGTTCCGTGGTTTTCCTTGAAAAAAAAAAAAAAAAAAAAATGAAAATCAAAGCAAGGTCATTCGAAACCAAGTTCAATCACCCAAAAAAAAAAGGTCGTAATTACTTTTTTTTAAAAGGTTTTTTAATTAGAAGGGTTGAATGTCATTTTATTTTCGAAAATAGAGATTCAGGATATCAAAGTGACATTTTTTAAAAAAACATTTGAATGAGATTTTTCGAACGTGAAAAATCAAATTGACAAAATATTAAATTACAAATACCACAATGATATATATTTATTTTTTAAAAAGCAGTCATCTCATCAGTGGAAGTAGGGTGATTTTTTTAATTTTTATTTTTAATTTGGAGGTGAGAGAGTTGAAGTTAAATGTGATATTATTGCTAGATTATACTTCCAATCATAGAAAATTTGAATTGAACTATTCACTTTATTAGAAAAATTAAACCTAATTTTCATACTAAGGTGATACAAATAAATTAGTAAGCAAGTTTAAAAAAAAAAGAAAAAAGAAAAAGAAAGAAAAAAAGAATTAGTAGTCTCCTCGTATACAACCTCGATAACAAGTGGAAGCAACAGATAAAGTTCTTAGGTTCCATTTAGTGAATGAGTTTGAGTTATAAATTTTAAGTTTTAATAATAAATTTGTGTTGATTTTTTAGAAAAGATAATTTTTTAAAAAATATATATATATTAAAAAAAAAAGATAAAAAATGAAATGAAAATTTTAATTTGAAGTTGAGTTGGAAAATGAATAATTAGTGGGCAGTTAGCCCGCCTGGTGGCCCAAAAAGAGTGGCTCAAGTGAGCAAACCCGTTTTAGGTCATGTTCTACTTTGAGCCGTCAAAATTCTCTAAAGCCCTCCGCTAGCGAAGGCAGAAGCCAGAAACTCGAAAACCCCCACTTTCCCTCCTTTCTTTCTAACTCCATTCCACAAGGGAAGGTGGTTCTCTGTTCCAAATCCAATGTCTCCGACCTTCGTATTTGAACCCCCCAGCGATGAGGAATTCGAAATGTCGGAATCCGAAGACGAAGAACAAGTAGACGAAGAAGAAGCAGAAGAATCAGAAGAAGAAGAAGAAGACGACGACGGAGGAAGAGGTGGACGACCACCAAGACCCTCGCGTCGCCATTCTCAATCTCCGTGGGACTTCTCTTCATATTCCGAATCCGTCGCCGAAGAACACGCTCGTAGAAGCACCACCTCTGTCGATTTCAAGATCTCCAAAGCTCTACAGCAACTCTCCAATGCCGGTTCTAACCCTCCCGCCGCCGCCGCAGACGACGAGGAGAGTGAGGGCTCCGAAGCGGAACTGGACAGACAAGTAACAACCTCTCTCTCTCTTTCATTTTTCTCTAAATTGTTCAAGCCTAGATGTTTCAGAAAGGTTTAACGGAATTCTCGGGGCTGATTTTTCAGGAAGATTATAGGCCGGAAGAGGAAGACGATGATGCCACAAACGCCGTTGACAGCAAGTCGTTTTTTGCCCCTTCTGATGGAGCATCGTTCCATGCCAATTCATTCATGGAGCTTCATTTGTCGCGTCCTTTGCTTCTGGCTTGCGAGGCCTTGGGTTACGCCCAACCAACGCCCATTCAGGTTTCTCTATACCGCCGTTTCATTCGTACGCTTTCACAGTGATTTTGTATATATACATATACATTATACAATATATGTATGTATGGTTTTATCCACAGGCAGCGTGCATACCATTGGCATTGGCTGGGCGTGATATATGCGGGAGTGCGATTACCGGTTCTGGAAAGGTATTTGCTTTATCAGTTTCTTCTGTGATTCCATACTGATTTGTGTGGAAATTGAGCATGTTACTGATATTATTAAAAGTTTTAGCACTGAAAGGCTTTATTATTTTGTGTTTTAGACGGCTGCTTTTGCGTTACCTACCTTAGAGAGATTGCTATTTCGCCCAAAAAGAAATCCGGCAATTAGGGTCCTTATTCTCACCCCGACCAGAGAGTTGGCTGTGCAGTAAGTGGTTTTCCCTGGTTAATTTTTTTTTTTAATTGGACCAAAAATACAAATATTTCAGGGATAGCACAGGTTTTGTTTATTTCATTATTTCTCATTTTTTGTTCTCTGGAAGCGTAAGCACCAGAAAGATGTTTACCCAAATGTGGATCGTGGTTATGAATGACTAGCCTATTATGTTTATTTTTCAAATTAGCTAATGTTCCGAAATAACTGAAATACTTGTTGTTTCCAAACATGATTTTGAGAGAATAGTTTGATTTTTAAATGCTTGTTGTATCTTGTAGTTTGTTTAAACGTTCCAATTAGGTAATTCTTAGTGGTATATGTTAAGTTTTAGGTTCAGTGGCAGATTTATATGTTAGCAAACTCGACATTTGTCTTCATTTGAATGTACATTTTAGCCGTTCCCCACCATATGTACCTTATTATTATCTTTTTTTTTTTTTTTTTTTTTTTTTTTTTTTTTTTTTTCTGTTATGCCTACCTAGATGCAATTAAAGAGCAGGTAAACAGATAGGACTAAGAAGTTGGGCCAACATTTTCTAGTTTCTTGTCTCCTTTGTTATTTTACGGCATTGCTCCTTTTGTTATCCTAAGAGATCTTCACTCTATAGATTTTTTTTTTTTTTTTAAATATCTGCTCTTGAAGTTTTACATTTTTTTGATTTTTTAAAATTGCGCTCAGGGTCCATAGCATGATTGAGAAACTGGCTCGATATACGGATATCAGATGTTGCCTGATTGTTGGAGGACTTTCGACCAAGGTGGGCTGTGCTTTTATTTTTAATGTTTTTTTTTTCCTTAGTTGCTTGATTTTTGGTATTTAAATGTATGGTGTGGTTTACTGGTTTTGGTGTTGGACCGGATGCGTGGTTCTTATTTGCTTCCCATGTCCAACTTCATGCACCACCCACTTATAATGAGACTTTATTCTTGTATTTGTTATGTTCAAGTAGATAATTGTAATTTTGCTAAGTGCTAATTAGATTTAAAAAAAAAAGTTAAATTTGAAGGTTAATACCTAAAAAAAGTGTGTCAGAAGTAAAAATGAGGCAGTTATCGGGAACTTGGGTTCTTTTCCTTGTACCAATCATAAAATCTTCTCATGTGGTTATGGTGAGACCATGATGCTGGGTAAGATTCTTCTATTTAACTTGTCTTTGCTATCAAGAATATTTCATATTGTACTATATATATATATATATATATATATATATATATATATACTGCCTAATGCTATTTTTTCATCAGGTGCAAGAGGCAGCCTTGAGATCAATGCCAGATATTGTTGTGGCTACTCCAGGTCGCATGATAGATCATTTACGCAATTCAATGTCGGTGGATTTGGAAGATCTCGCGGTTCTTATTCTTGACGAGGCAGATAGACTCTTGGAGCTTGGATTTAGCGCTGAAATTCACGAGTTGGTATCTTCCTACGCTTTGACATAATTTCTAATCATCACTTCGACATAGAAATATGATGTGAATTCTTTTTCGAACCGTTTTTGAGATAATTTCTAATCATCTCTGTTTCATTTGCAGGTTCGCCTATGTCCCAAAAGGAGACAGACTATGCTTTTTTCAGCAACAATGACCGAGGAAATTGATGAGCTTGTCAAGCTTTCTCTAAACAAACCCATGCGCCTCTCTGCTGATCCGTCCACAAAACGGCCAGATAAATTGACCGAGGAGTAATTCTTCTTTCATAACTATCACCAATATGTTTGTCTGATGTGTCGCTTATATTTCTTTAACACATATATGATAGTTTTCTCCTTGACTTAAACAATTTAAGTCCAACCAAAGTTTTGTAAATGCTATAATGCAGGGTAGTTAGGATACGGCGCATGCGTGAAGTAAACCAGGAAGCAGTTCTTCTTGCATTATGCTCCAAGACATTTAGATATAAAGTGATCATCTTCAGGTCATAAGGGTTACTTTAAGAAACTTTTTGTCCATTATTATGACTGTTCAGTTTCCTAATATTTTGTTGTTATTTATTCTTTGGCTTATGTATTCAATTTTGATCGCAGTGGAACAAGAAGTGCTGCTCATAGGTTGAGGATTTTATTTGGTTTAGCTGGCTTGAAAGCTACTGAGCTTCATAGTAGTCTTACTCAAGTTCAGCGCTTGGATGTGAGTAAATTTTGTAAAGTTGAAAGGAATTTGAATGCTGCGTTTTCCTTTGTGCCTATAGCTTCTGTTCTCTCTTTTTTTTTTTGGTCAAAAGAATCTTATATTTGTTTACTTGTAGGCTTTAGAGCTGTTCAGGAAGCAGGAAGTGGACTTTTTAATTGCAACTGATGTGGCTGCTCGTGTGAGTACTGAATTGGCAATTTTTTTTTTTTTTTTTTTGAAATAGTTCTTGGAGTTTTAGAAGTGCATCAGTTCCCTGATTTTTGTTTTGTAAGTTTTGCCTTTTTTAACGTAATCTGGCCCCTTGGAGTTCAGCTAGCGTTGTTGATGTTATGTTATAAGGCGTTGTCAGGATTGTGCCACATTGTCATACATAGCAGTTCGATTTCTATGGCATTTCGTTTTGACATTCAATGGTTTCTGTTTCTAGGGTCTTGACATAATTGGTGTTAAAACAGTCATAAACTATGCATGTCCTCGTGATTTTACAAGGTAAACATTAGCTCCTTTTCACTGTTATAGCAACTTAATCTATCTGTTAGTCGCTATATTTTGCGTTTAGGTATTTAAATGTTACTCTTTATTAAGCACGTGGATGTGGTGTTCTGCGCTTACGAATTGCTGACTTTTTACAGTTATCTTCATCGTGTGGGTCGTACAGCAAGAGCTGGCAGAGAAGGTTATGCTGTTACATTTGTGACAGATAATGACCGGTCCCTTTTAAAAGCTATTGTGAGCATCATCTTCTTATGTTCAGTTTTCATAACTTGTTGTGAATTGTTTTGACCGACTTTATTATTTTTAAAGAGGGCTATGGCCTATTGGTAGGATCTGATTTCAGGATATTTATTGAGGTTCAGAATTTAGATAATGTAAATTAGGATTTTCTTTTTGAGTGAGAATCCTTTCTAATAGGTCTCTTTTTTTCCCCCTTATTTCTGCCAGTCTTCTGGCAAGAGTGGTGTGAGAGATTATTATGTTTATGCAGTCGTAGATCAAGATACAAATAAACACAGTATCACAGACAGATGCGTCATCTCAAATCACATGCATAGGTCAAAATACATTCTAGTCTTAAAGCGATGTAAATTTTCTTTGAACACTTTTGATGGTTCTCTCATCCCAAATCAAAAAGAAAACTAGGAAAGATTGATGATCAATGCATTTTACTTCTAAAGTGGTGGATTTGAATTTCGTAGGCGAAAAGGGTTGGTTCAAAACTGAAGAGCCGTATCGTTGCCGACCAATCAATAACCAAGTGGTCAAAGATAATTGAGCAATTGGAAGACCAAGTAGCTGCGATTCTTCAAGAAGAGAGGTTTTTAATGGTTTCATTCATAAAAACTTTAAAAGGTTAATGTATTCCCTGTACGATGGATATTAACTCTGAATATGTACAGGGTAGAGAAAGCACTTAGAAAAGCTGAGATGGAAGCAACAAAGGTACTTAATTCTACTTTTTCTTGGTAGCAATTTGACAGTCATTTTGACAGCATCACTGTCAAAGTTTAAAAATCTTATGCTTTAAGCTTCTATTTAATAGCAGATTTTTATGCATGCAGGCAGAAAATATGATTGTCCACAAGGATGAAATCTTTTCACGCCCCAAAAGAACATGGTTTGAGACAGAAAAGCAGAAGAAGCTTGCAGCAAAGGCAGCAAAGGTAAGCGTTTTCTGCTTGTAGCACTACCACTACCACCTCTAATATTTCGTGTCCCTGTACATGTTTCAGTTGTGTTCAGATTCAAAGGAAGTTTTAGTCAGTTGGTATTTAGACGTCTAGAATCTGCTTTAGTAATTGGAAATATCCTTGCTTTCCCTAGCCTTTTGTTGTTGCCTGCCTGCTGTATTACCTTTTAGTAGAAGTGGTTGGCCTTTGGATACACAGACACACACGTTGACACATTTATATACTATATAAATAATATTTGGGATATTCAATTGCAACCGACTCCAAATTTCTGTTCAGTTTAAAACCACCCACCCCCCCCCCCCCCCCAAAAAAAAAAAAAAAAAAAACAAACGGCCCCAACACCAAAAAAAAAAAAAAAAAAACAAAAACATAAAGAAAAGGAAAAACCTGTTCTAACAGGTAAAATTCCAAGTTAAAAGCTGTTGATAACTATTCTTCCCAGAGCGGGAAAGAGTATTAACTTGGGTTTTTCTTTCTTTAGTATATAATTCTTCGCTGCATGGCATCATGTAAATTGTTAATCTTATGGCTTTGATAAGATCAAATTTGATCTTTTACATAACTTATCTTTCTTATTGTAATATAAAGCATGACGTCTAAAATTTCTATCCATAGGCATCTTTGGAAAAAGGAAAGTTATCTGCAAATGAGATAATTAGTGCTCAACAAGCAGAAGACCTAAAGATTAAGGAAAAGAGGAGACGAGAAAGAGAGGTGACTATAAACCTGCATCCATCCTATGCGGAGCTTATTTCTAAACATGTCAGATGACACATTCTTTACTAATTCCTCATGAGTCTTGAGCAGAAAAATTTGCCACGGAAGAAGCGCCGAAAACTGGAAGCAGCTAGAGAAATGTTAGAGGAGGAAAATCAAAGTGAAAAAGAAGTATGGATCTTATGTACTTACTTTTCTTTACATTCATCTGTATATGGCTGTGTATATTGCATGCATAAATACCTATGCACACGAGAGACTGGTTTCTTTTACGAGGCTTGTTGTAGTAGTGGTGGTGTGCTTGATTTACAAAGTTGTGATGATTTAGGTTTAAGCCTTTCTAGTTAGTCAACTAAATAAGAGAGTAGTGTTATTTGCAATTTAAACTTCATTCTTATGCGGATTCGTCTAGTGATTTCCACCCAATCCCTGTCCCGTTTCCTCTGGACTACCTTCGTTGCTTGTTGTTAAAGCCTATGTTAGCTGCCTCAGTTCCACCTTCATGAAATGCGTTGCATCTCAAACATTCATTTTGGTCATGTTTGTAGTACTGTTGGAAATGGTTAACATATCAATTACTGCAGGTAAATGGAAAGCAAAAGGAAAAAGGATTGTCACTTGTTGATCTGGCTTACCGCCGTGCAAAAGCTGTGAAGGCTAAAAAGAAGGCAGTGGATGCTGGCAAGATTGTGATGAAGGCTGGCAAGAAACCTAAGCATTCTTCTCAAAGTACTCAATCAAGGACAGAAGAGATGCGGGAATTATTTGAAAGTGACATGAGTGAGAGGAAGCAGAGGAGAAACAACAGTGGAGCAGGAAAGAAAAAGTCCAAGCATTCATTTAAAAGCAAGTCAAGGTATGAAACTGATCTCAATTTAGTTTGTTCTTGTTGCGACTCAATATCTCTAAAGCGTTCTTTTTCTATACATACCAGATGCGTTCTAGGTTCTGATTAATTTGGACAAACATTTCAGTGAATTGCCAACAATATAGATTTAGATAAGTAGGTTTGAAATGGGTTTAGCCTGTCCTATTATTCTGCAGTTAAAATCTCCCTTATGAACACAAGGGGTCGCGGTGAAAACAACTTAAGTAGTAAAAAACTGTTTTGACTCTTTCCGAACTGTTGGCTCTTCAGAAGTAAACAACTTCACGTTAAAATAGAAAAGAAGCAACAACAAAAATATATATATATATATATTTTGGATACACGTGTCGTGCTTGCCGTTCTTATATGTATTGCTTATACGTCTTTCCATGCATAGTACTGAGTGTTCCTCTCCCTCGAATATCTTCCCAGGTATAAGCGCAGGTAGCAACTTCTGGTCCGCAGCATTTGAAGTTTATTTTTATAGCAAAGCAATTTTGGTCAAGTAAGGCTTGGTCGATGCCATACTGGAAGCAATTTTTGCACAAATAATGTGTGTGTGTGTGTGTTTTTTTTTTTTTTTTTTTTTTTTTTTTTTTTTAAATAACACTCGTTTAATAGGTTTTTTTTTCTTTTTGGTTATTTTTTGGCTAAATGTAATTTGATTCTTCGCTGTTGAGAAATTTGGTTAGGATCGTATAGAGGCTTCCCGGTCTTACTGGCACAGACACAGGCCAGACCACTTCACCTATTGGACTGTTTACAGTAAATCTGGGCATAAATCTTATAGCCTTAAACAATAAGTATAAATTTCTATGATATGACTAAAATTCTCGGTAACAAATGAGATATTTAAGAACTGATGGTACCTGGCCGGAGTGAAATTTGCCACCTAAACTTTTTATGTTGTTGCAATGTACCAATTTAGTTCATTTACATAAAATTAAAGATTTAAATTTGGTAGATTTGCATTGGTGTTTGTATTGGATTTCAAATTTTTGGGTCGAAGACCTGTTGGTTTCGTCTGCGTAAATTTTTTTTTACTAATTTTCGTTGGGCATGGTACAACAAATTATTAAAGTATAGTTGGTAAGTTGTCAAAACTAAAAATTTAAGTGTAGGTTGTAAAAGGTCACAAATTTAGGGGAGCAATAGTGTTAAATACCATGGGTAAAAAAAAAGTGCAGAGTTCATTTTGTCCATGCCCAAAATGATCAATCAGGAATGTACCTTGCGCTTCTTGTTTTGTGCCCTTCTAATAAACTTGTTAAAAGTTTCATTAAGTTTTATGATAAATGATTGAAATAAATAATATATTATAAAATTATTTAGAATAAATAATAAAAAATAACAATTTTACTAAATAAATGATTTATTTACTTCTGATAAAATGATTATTTAGCTATGTTTCACATTTACTAATATTTACTTTAGATATTTTAAAATCATGTTATATACTTCCTTCGGTTTCCTAAACATTTACTAATATTTATTACATTTGTTTTACTCTAAAGCCCAGGGTCACTATTCGATGGGTCCTTAATTCTCATCCCATCCGAGCCCAAATATCTGAACGAAATGGACCCATTTTTTTGGGGGATTTGCGATATTGCCAATAAATTTGATACACCTTTTAATTTTGTCTATAGTAAGAGTACACTCGATAACGTTATCATTTTATAATATTTAATTAAATAATTATAAAATAATAATAAATACACAAAAATATTCATATCTCTTTATTTTTCTTCTCTTTTTTATTTATTGAAATATTTTTTTATATATCTCCAACTCTTTTTGTCGGTCACCAGATAGATTTTGTTAGAATCTTCGATGGATTTTGAGATTTTTTTTTATATTTAAAAAAAGATGACTGGATGTATTCAACTCCAGTCAATAGCGTTGATGTCAATCACCGGAAAGATACTATTAGAATTCAAAATGGATTATGATAGAATTTATATTTTTTAGATTTCAACAAAGATGGTCAAATGTATCTAGCTTCGGTCGCTGGAGAGATTCTGTTAGAATGCAAAATGGATTCTGACATTTTTTTTTTGTATTTCAACAAAAATGACTCGATGTATCCAGCTCTAATCACAGGTACGGGCACCGGAGAGATTATGTTAAATTAGAAATATCTAGCGTTGGCTGACGGTTGTTGAAGAAAATATGTTAGAATCCAAAATAGATTCGAATAGATTTTTTTTTTTGTATTTCAACAAATATGACCAGACGTATCTAGTTCCAGTTATCAACGCCGGTTGACAAAGAGATTTGAATGGACTCTAACATAATTTTTATTTTTATTTTTTGTATTTCAACAAAGATGACTAGATGTATCTGGCGACGGCAAACCGCTGGTCTCTAGTCGCCGACTCTGATGAATGCAAAACGAATTATAATATCGGATTCTGATAGAATGCAAAGTATGCAAAATGGATTCTATCAGAATCCAAATCGGATTCTACCAGAATCCGAAAAGGCAAAATGAATTCTGATAGAATACAAACGGATTCTATCATAATGTAAAATAGATTTTATCAGAATCCAAAATGAATTCTACTAGAATCCAAGAAAGCAAAACGGATTTTGATATAATGCAAAACGGATTTGATAAATAAAAAGAATTCTGATAGAATGCAAGACGTAGTCCATCAGAATTCAAAATGGATTCCACTAGAATGTGATAAGGCAAAAAGGATTCTACTAGAACTCGAGAAGGCAAAATGGATTCTGATAAAATGTAAAACAAATTTTGATCGAATGTAGAATGGATTTTAATAGATTTTTTTTTTTCATATCTTCGGTTGAAATATAAAATCATTAATGATTTTATTTTCACCCTACAATATCAAAAATTTTCTCGGCAAACAAATGGAATTGAGAAAACCAATAAACAACCCACTAAGAATAAATTTTCTCAGTAAACAAAACCATCCAAAACAAGCAAATCAGTCACAAGAAAAATAATAAATGCTTCTAATGCCAATAAATTATCAGTTTTAACAAAATTCTTTGTCCAAAAAAAAAAAAAAAAAAAAAACCAGCATGCAAGGAGAGGCTTTGAACATTTATAGAAAAGAGTTCAAAGAGTGATTGCATGCATTTTCCCTTAAATTGGTGCTAAGGAATGTAATTACTTGCAGTAGGTTAATTTTTTTTCTAAGGTACTAGTGGTAAATCCTAAATCCTAGAAGGCTTTACAAAATAAATGAAAACTCAACTTATTGTCTTCAATATAAAATCAAAATAAAAATGCACCATGCAGAGTCCCGTCCAAAGATGCTTCATGAATTCCTTCAAAAACAAATATGAAAACAACATAAATGTATGCATTCATTTAACAATCAAAATTCAAAATAAACTGGATTATTTGTAAGTATAGGAAGAAAACTGAATATATGAATTAAACTAGGAGACACATCTTGCTATGAAAATTCAACCGTATTCCCAGCTGTATTGACTGATACAGAAGCTCAGTTCTTGAACAACAAATAAAAAAGTAATTATTTATCAACGTTGTTTATTGCGTGATAATGATGATTATTCCACCTACAAAAAAGGAATAACCATAAAAGCAACAAAAAAAAGGAGGTCCAACTCCTCATATGACCATAAAGGAAATAGAATATGATATTAAAACAATATATGCCATTTTGAAATGTTGCTCAAGCATTTCTTAACGTAATAATAAATTTCTTATGAATAACGCACCAGAGATATTAGGCTCTTCAAAGTCAAATAAGTAAATATGACAAGATACAATCCAAAGTCAAATCATACAAGACGCCATTGTATATATAAAAAAAGTTGTTCCAGCAAAAACTGATCAATTATCATCATACTAATTTCAAATATAAGCTAAATAGCAATATATATCAGAAATCATATCATAAGTCTATAGTAAACATGTTATCAGCAGATAACAAAAGCAAACAGAAACATTATTTTCCACGAGACTTTTTTTCCAATATGAAACATCTTCTATGAAATTACTAGATTAACTAGTAATTACCAACCATCATACCAATAGTGGCTGCTTATCGGATTCTTCACACCAATTCAAAGATCACACATTAAAAAAAAAAAAAAAACTAAAAAAAAAAAAACTAAAAACTAAACTAAAAATTATATGTCAATGCACATTCAATACACGAATAAAAAACTATACATGAAAATGCATAAAACAATTATCGGAGAGGCTGGATTTCATCGTGACATCTGATCCGATCTCCGATGCCTACACCGACGCTGAGGACAAGATAGATATGCCGAGAGAAAGAGAGAGGCATGGCTTGTCGATCGCCAGGGCCACCACTCTGTAGATCGCGATGGGATTCAAAAGCACCGACCGGATTCAAGACTGGATCTGTCCTCAAGCTCTGACTTCGCAGGACGGAGTTTGCGAGGCAAGAAATTGAGATGCCAAGATTGGCCAGAGAAAGAGGTGAAAAAGAGAGAGAGAGAGACAGGGACGGCTGGAGAAGGAGGAGAGGGAGACGAAGATGGCCGGAGAGGGAGGAGGAAACAGCCGGTGAAAAAGGAAAGGGAGGAGAGAGAAGTCGTAGAAATGAAAAAAGAGAGCGAGTTTTAGAGAAAATGAGAATTGAAGATAGAAAAATAAATGAAAAATGAAATCCAAATCTAGGTTCAAGAATAAAATCGGAAATTTATAGGAGAAAAGAAATTAAAAAATATTAAATGGCAAAATTATCTTTTTAAGGTTCAAATAGACAAAATTATAAGGTGTTTAAATGATGACTCTATATCCCTAATTTTCTCTATTTCTTTCCAAGCCGGGAATTCAATCATAATGGACGTTAAAGTCTGAATATTAACTCTCAAACATACTCTAAACGAGGGGCCAAAAAAAAAATGAAAAAAAACAAAGAAAAAAAAGAAAATATTCACTCTTCAGGCTATATAATCCAGCTACTTTCCGAAGTCAAGGGGTGGTGGAAGAGAGTTGATTTGATTTAGAAAGAAAGAGGCGGGCAAATATTTTTTCTTCACCCATTGACTCTCTTGATCTTCATCTACAGACTTCGCTGGCAAACCTGTTGTCAACTTTCCACAACACCACCAAATATAATTCAGAGACCCGTTCCTATATTTTTGTGATATACATGGACAAGAAATTATAGCTACATATTCCCAAGTCTTCTGCCTTGCAATGCCCTTCCCTATAATAAAACAGAAAAAGAAAAAAAGAAAAATAAAACAATAAAAACAAGAACCTAATTTCCTTCCCTTCAGCAATTAATCGTATAAATCATGTTACATTGATAATCACAAGGGCTTTATTAACTCCCCTCCAAAGCCAATCGGCTTACCTACTCTTTTGGATCATCTTCGAAATCGGAATGCAAGCTTCGATCTTCTAGTAGGATTTATGAATTGATCCAAAGAGAGGAAGAAGCGCAGTAGAACCCAAAAAAAACCTTCTATCTCCACGGTGGTTGCTGCTGTTTGTAGCTAAATTGATATGCTTCCCACCCACCATCTGGTTCCTTCCTTTTCCCGCCGATGCTGGAACTTGAAGGGGGCTGTGAATTGGTCCTCAAATGCTCCTGCCCAGTTATGAAGAACTGCCTTAGACCCGAGTCCCTATTCCCTCCCTCAACCATGAAACCAGAATTTAGATCGAAGTTGTGGCGTGACGGCCCAGCACCGTTTAGACCTGGTTGTGCATCAGTCATGCTCAACATGAATGGTGGCTGGGAATAAGGTGGAACAGCAGCTGCAGACGGCACAATTTGAGGCAGGAGTGCAGTTCTTGTATCCACCACGCAGGGGATTGCACCAGTAGGTCCATACATGGCGGAGGACAGAGAAATTGAGGGCCCCGTTGTCAGACCGTTATACCCAAAAACAGGGGAGTGAGTGTAAGATCCAGTTGGAGCCAACCCCAGAAAACTACTCGTCACCGTAGCATCTACTGCAGGCTCTACAGCCTTTCCATTAGGCAGGGAAGTAACTTGAGGGACAGAGTCTTTTCTGTTGATCTCGACCCTGGTACCCATTATGGAAATAACAGAAGCATCAGGTTTAGACACCACAATCTGAGAAGACTTACTTGGTCCTTGATCTAATGAGTCTTGCAAGGATGGCCCGTCATTCAAATCAAAATTCCTCATAGAAGGTTGCATTGATGATGATGACGACGCAGGAGTTGGGCTGCGACGGCCGTTTCGGTTGTACATGTGCTGCCCTTCGACAGTTGTGTTTGATGGTAGTACATCACCGTCATCCTCAATGCGGTTTAAATCCAATTTGAACCTTTCTGACCTTTGACTCACTTCTATAGACGATTCTCCAGATGGGAGGCCAGAAGATGCTGGAATTTGTTTCCCTAAATCATCTCCCCCCTCAGCCACATTAAGATCAATATTAAGGAAATCATGCCTCTGCTTTGAACTACTATCGCTTGTACCCCCAACGGAATGATTCTTATCACTGTCAGGATTTTTACGAGGAGAAGCTGGACGAAAAGCACTAGTAGCAGCAGATCCTTTCCAGCCAAGAGTACCCTCAAACTGTAAAGGGGCTACAGGCAGTCCGGGAATAGTTGCTGGCCTTGAGGCAGAAACAACAGAAATTGGTGTAGATACAGCATTACCAGGCTGATCCATTTCATCAGAGCAAACTTCTTCATTTAGATCAAAACCACACAGACCTTTTCCTGGGTTGATCTCTGTTTCTTGTGCTGCTTCAGTCACCTGGGAGAATTCCATATCATGATTGTCTGGTTTCGCGTCCAGATTGGCTTCATTTCTTACGTGCACCTCGCCTTCAGAACGTGCCTCGGCAGAATGGCTTTGAGCAGTTGGCAACTCATGTGGCGAACCCTCGGTAGGTAGGTCCTGTTTCTTGTTTATGGAGTCTGGGCTACCTGGCTGCTTCAGTCCACCTTCTGAGGTTTTCTCAGAAGATGAGCTTGGAAATGGTCCTTTGAACACTTCTCTTTCAACTGCTTTGGCAACCTGTCGAGCAACTTCAAGAGCATCAACACCATAATCAAGTTCACTATCAGACCTCCTCTTGTTAATAACATCTGAACTTTTGGTATCCATCACAGGCTTAGAGAACTCGTACGCAATTCTGAAATCCCCATCTTCATCACTAGCATGCTCCTTATCCTCATCAACTGTTCCCAGGTCATCCAAACTAGAAGTCATCTCTAAATCCTCGGGTTTTCCCAACATATTACCAGTAACAGATGAGTCGTGCAATGCATTGGAACAACATTCACCATCTTCAGCAGCATTGCTATGATTTACAACCCTAGATTCTCCCACCGCACTCTTTGATTCAGATGCAGGTGCTATTGCACAATCAGTGCCAGAGATTTTTTGACACCAATCGTTCTCATTGGCTTCAACATTAACTTCCAAATCAGGTTGCTTCTTTGTCTCCCGAGGACTTGCAGCATCAGCAACCAATGAAGCACTTCCAGGTTTCACTGGACTAGACATGGAACTTTCAACTTTATCTGCATGTTTTTCATTTTTGGAAACCTCATTCACTTTTTGAAAATCTGACGGTTCTTCAACAGTGCCTTTCTTAGGAACCGGAAAACTAGTCTCAACAGACGTTCCTCCTGGAGGACGGACAGTAGGATCTTCCGTTGTTGAAGGATTTTCCTTAACAGGGTTTGACACAACAGAAGAGGCCGTGGGATCTGCAGATCTCTCTTTGGCATCTGCACAGTCTAAAATTTTGTCGGTGCTAGGCTGATTGTTGTCAGTGTGGATCTCTACATCATCACCCCTTCCCGCAGGGTCTGAAGTGTGAGTATTCCCTTTATTAGTTCCTTCGGAATCAGTTGGAATGCCTGAAGCAGATGGCCTACTGTCCTCCGCAACAAGCTTTGAACTCCCGTCATCATGAGACACCACAATATTGTCAGCTTCATGGTTACTTACATCTTCATTCCTTTCCTGCTTCCAGCTATCAAACAGAATTCTTGCTCTATCCTGAACTGTAGAACTTTTGTGGCCAAGAAGATTCTTGACAGTAATCCAGATTCCCGAAGACATTGATCTCTTGCTATTTATACAAAGCTTTTCAAGGGCTTGTAATAAAGCAGTGATTGACTCTTCTATAAAGTTCTCACTTGTGTCGGTACAAAACTTTTGGGCATCTTGTAGCCATCTATCAATGAACCAGAGACCGTCTAATTGAATAAAAAGATCAAGGCAATCTTTATTCTCTGTGGCAGCAATAGTGCTGGCTACAGCAGTCCACTGTCTGGATGCATCACCAACATTCTTCACGGGACAATCTTTCTCTTTCTGCATTACCTTTACCAGCTCCTCTACTCGAGACAGGGATGTGAGCCCATCTTTCATCTCAGTCAAGGTGAAGAAATCCTCAAGCGTCATACTGCTTCACATACCATGTTTCTCGGTTTCACATAAAAAAATGTGCAGAAGTAATGTCTTTTCTCCCATGCAGAATTTTAGTTGACTTCAGAACTAAATTTATCAAAGTACCCTCTGGAAAATACAACATCAACAAGTTCGTTAATATGCAGTTTAACGGTATATAGATAAACAGAATTTTGTTTAATTATTTATATATTTTACTCAGTCACTTGAAAATCTTCACGACTGAATTTAAAGAAGTAGTTAAAGAAAGAAAATTAATGAAAAAGAAAGTGAAAACATCTATATAACACCACAAAGGCTATTGACAAAGATCGTTATGAATCTTGTGAAAACAGATTCCGTACTTAATTTGAGGCATAAAAATAGAACTGTTTCAAGATTATCTCAAGCATATCCAGTTATCCAGAATTTTTTAGTTGTTATTTAAACTTGAATCTTTTTTTAAATTTGATTTTAAATCCTAGATTAGGTTTCTGATTTCCTTTTTGCGCTAAAATGCCCATCTATAAATAGCTTCTCTCCTTTCTTGGCTTTCCCCACAATGAAACGTTTATACTCATCCCCTCACTTTTTTTCCCTTCTCTTCCCAAAATAATTTTTTTGCGGGCCTAAGGAATAATTTTGCCTCTAATTTTGCCATCACCTTTTTTCTCTTAGAGTTACACAAAAATGCATAAAAACCGCTGAAAATAATCCATTGTTATTTGTTAATCAAAAAAAGAAAAAAAAAAAAAAAAAACAAACAAACAAACAAAACAAAACAAAACAGAACAAAATGGATTAAAAGTTAATTATTTGGTATTTCTTAATAGCTTGTATAAGATTATCTATAACAACATCTAATACCACCCAATAATGCCAAAGCATAAACTTCAATTTATTTGAGAAAAGGGGGAAAGCACAATTCTCATTATTGGTAAAAATCATGTAATCCAAGTACTGAAAGGAGCAGGATCAAAATTATTATTATTATTATTTTTAAAGGAAGTCCTCATCTGGAAACGTCTTTATTATATTTAACTACCGATCCAAAATCTTAACAGTTTAGAAAGAAACATGAAAATTATGGAAAGAACTAAAGTTCAACTTAACCTTGAAGAATAGAAGCATCGCATGATAAATCAACTTTAACTGAAGACAACATTGACAAAGTATACATACATAATTGAGATTCCCTAAAGGACAACAAGAGCCCCCAAACAAAAGAAAAAAAAAACAGATAATTTCTCGTAGACACTAGTATACTGCCAAATTACAGATATGCCAAAGTGGCAATTAACAAGGTTATTGAACAAACTACAATAGTCCCGTAATGTAAATAATTGTTAACCAACTCAAACATAACGGAACTTCAAGCACTTCTATTTAACAAAACAGTTGACAAGCTATTCTTTATTTTGCCATATTTTGATGTGCAGAATCAATGGCGACACTAGAAGTAGAAACAATTTGTGCTTTTAATGATTAACAAAATTGACAACTTGCAGTGTGGCGCATGACTACACAAAATTAAGATAAATTATATACAAATGTTATATAATCACAAAAGAAGCCATTTAATAAAACTGGAATGTTTTCTGTTCACATAAAATTAACCCAGGCCTGACAAAAAGGATAGATTTTCCTACAAATCAGCACTCAGTAAAGCACTCCTGAAAAAAATCCTAAGGTTTTCCCCATATTTTCCATGCCAAACAAACAAATTTTTCAAAAACTAACTTGCTAGAAATGGAAAACCACAAGCTTAATTTGCCAGATACCAAAAACATAGATAATAGATTATAAATGTTTTATCAACTACATTCCAACACACCAAATTTCCTCTAACCTAGACCTTTGACAGGCCTTTCAACAACGTTTGGAGTTCTTACAGATCACAAAAAATTATCACAACAGGAAGAATCAAATTTGACTAGTGCCATAAAGTGCACTGAATGGAAATGGAAAGTTCTAAGCTCAGCGTCACTTACAAATTTTCAAAGTACAATTACAAAACCCCAAATCCATAAATCAATTATGCAGAAAAAGACCAAACAAAAGGTCATCCAAACAGACTGACCAAGCAAGCGTATATCTATGAATCTCCAATACAAATAACTAAGCAATGTACCAAATTCCAAATCAAAATCGGAATTGGAATTACCAGATACCGAAGTGCCTGCTGTAGAGCCACGAAGATCAAGTAATTCTAATTTCAACCGAAGTTTCCAAATTGCTTATATTCTAATCCTGAAACAGCCAAACAGGCACTAAAATCAAAATGCTAAATACACACTATTATCACAATATAGTAATAAGATTAAGAAATCAAAATGCTAAATACACGCTATTATCACAATATAGGAATAAGATGAAGAAACTGAGACCTGGCTAATCTAGACACCAATTTCTAAGCTAAAAGCAGATATGAAAGCGATATAGATTCTTCCATTTTCTAAAAAACAAAACTCATATAAAAAGCATCCGCGATTTTCAACGTAAGGAGAGTACAAACCCTAGAATTCAAAAGAACCGAGTAAAACAGAAAGAATTCCAGCTTCACGCTTTGGTCAAGCGAGCAAAGCTCTGGAAAATCGCAGATATGGCGAATTTAAACAAGATTGTCAAAATTAATGCACCTAAAGTGTGTGATTAATATCGCAAATCACAATAACAGAAAAAAATTAATGGCATGAAAATTATAATGAGAAATATTTACGATTCGACGGCCATGTCCTTTACCTTCGTGAATGAATTTGAAAACCCTAGCTCTTCACAACCTCTGAGAAAGAGATAACCTCTTTCTTTCTCTCTCCTCTGCGTATGCTTTGAGGGCTTCTCTCTCTACCTCTCTCTCTCTCTCTCTCTCTCTCTCTAAACCTTGGGTTTCATTTCATTCCCCTTTCTCTCTCCACAAAACCCTCGTTTGGCCTTCCGGAGCTCTATTTTTTCGAACCAGAGAGAGAAAAGAACGACCAACGTTTCTTCTTCCGTGTTTTTTTTTTTTTTTTGGTTTTGAATTATTCTTAATTTTTATTTTTTATTTTTAGTTTTTTCTACTCAAGTACTCTCTCCGGTCCGTTTTTAGTTGCATTGGGTGACCACACGTGCTAAGCGTGCGAGAGAGCCGTGGCTTCAAGCCGGAGTGAGTCGAGTCGGCTTTGTCGAGGGAACCGCCTCCTAACTCGTCATGTGAGTTGTGAAATGAAAGTGTGTGGGATTTTTATTTTTTATTTTTTATTTTTTATTTTTTGGTTAAGGGTGGGGAAGGCTAAAAGAACAGGAGGGTGCACCAGACCGAGAAAACTGTCAATTTTCTGGTGTGGCCTTTTGTGGGGCTTTTCTTTTCTTATAATAATGATCATGGGCTTCGGAAAAAGGGTGGGGGACGACAGAAACGGTCTACGCTGAAAAGGAAAGGAGCATGTCGTTGTCACTTTCGAGTCACGTGTTAGTACACGTGCGATTTTTCTCCATTTTTTTCATTGTGTGTGTGTGTATATATATAATATGTAGTATTTTTTTATTTTTCATTTTTTTTTAATTTAATATGGCTTTGTACGAGGAGGTAGAAAATTGTCTTGCCTCCAAATCGGTGATATAAAAATACAAGTGGACGCCAGAGATATCATAAATTGGGCATGTAACTATAATGCTTTTTCCTTTTTGCAATTTTGTTCACTCTCTTTCTAGTTTCCTATGTATGCAGCTGAAAAGATTGGCGAAAATAATAGACGCACCAAAAATTTGCAACAAAAAGGTGTTGCAACATAGCAAACTTTTGCTTTTGCTCCAAATGGAGGGGCAAACTCATTCACTTTGCCATGCACTTGAGGTGATTGATTACATATGTCTAGTGTTTTAAGTTAAGAGGACATTTGGTTTGGTTTGCTCAAATTAAATAATTCTAATTGTTTTCTTCTTCTTCTTCTTTTTTTTTTAAATAAACTTAATTTCATTTTCACATCTTAAATTCTAATTTAAAAACTCTAACTTAAAAAATCCATAATTTTGTTATTTCATCTAGAAATGAGATGATTTTTTTTTAAATTACATAAAATTTTAAGACAAACGAAACAATATTCATATTGATATATATATATATATATATTTCAAACACATTAAGTTTTCATATTTTTTTAACTACAAACAGTTCATTTTCAACTAAACGCATAATTTTAAAACTCAACTCAATTTCAAACAAAACAACTCCAGTTCTCCAACTCAAGCGGACCAATCAAACGGCTTCTAAATCTTGATAACATTTATAAAATAAATGTGTATAAAGAATTTAAGAAGTTCAAGTATTTAATAAATTGTTCACTCGATAATTTTGGGGGAAAAAAAAAAAAAAAACACTACTGATTTGGAGAAAGGGATTTGCAACCGTCTCGATCAAGATCGTTGGTAGCTCATTTCTTATTTTTTTTATTTTTTAAAATAAGGCTACTAAACTCTCGGCACAAGCAAGTGATAAACATGGCGATGCATGCGGTAATGAATAATTAATAATGAACTTTTTTTTTGGTGAAGCAACGGGATCTTTCATCATTCACCAACTAAAGATATATATATATATATATATAATACTCTTTATTCTATTTTATATATATATATAATACTCTTTATTCTGTTCTATATATATATAGTTGGAACTTCGTATTTTGGTCTCTCTCTCTCTCTCTCCTGTTTTTTTCTTTTTGTAGTTGATTCTTGTGAGTACTGACATGCTATTGAGAGACTATCATGTAGATATCTTAAATAACGCCCATATTTTGAGGCTCAAATGAAATGAAATTGGATGAAACAACGACGGTTATAATAAATTGTTAGTTGAACAAAAACATTTTATAATAACTAACAAGATATGTGCTTGTTTTAATAATTTAAACGATAATTATTGATGGTTAAAATAAATGTTATCATTAAAAATTGGTCTATATATTTGTTCTGAATAACACTACGGTATGCTGTCGAACATTTTTCTTTTGGAAACACAAGGCATTTCATAGTTATTTGGGGTAGGTGACACTTTTAATCTCGTAACTTCCCTTTGAGTTTGCATATATTATTTTCCTTGTTGAAACCTGATTATTGCTTGTACATATGTGCGGGCAAATACATTAGGAATAACATTATTTGTGTACGAAAAGTTGTTAATCTCTCACTTTAATCAAACACTCTTTAGTTCTAGTGAGAGATTAAAAAAAAAAAAAAAACACATTCCGTGGCTCAAAACCAATGTTTATATTTGGGTGCATTTGAAACTCAAGTTTCAATCTAAAATTTTAAATTTACCTTTTTTTCTTTTTTAAACGTTAACAAATTTCTTAACTAGATTTTGAAAAATCAACCAATTTTAATATAAAAATTCCAACTCAAACCGGTGTTTCAAACATACTTGTAGTTTTAGAGATATTTGAATTAAAGTGTTAAAAAAATGTGTTTGGATTAAAAAAATATATAAAAATTTAAAATATATTTTTAAAAAAATATCAATATAGATCTTATTTCGTTTATCTTAAAATTTTATGTAATTTATATACAAAATTTTTTTTTTTTAAATAATAAAATCTTAAAATTTTATGTAATTTATATAAAAAAATCTTTTTTTTCAAATAATAAAATTATAAATTTTTAAAATTTAAATAGATATTTAAATACGTAAATAATAAAAATAATTTTGAGTGAGGGAAAAATATTTAAAAATATATATACGGAAACTATGTGCCACCAAACGAGCGCTTTTATTTATCCAGTCAAGGATTGAAAGCCCACTTGATTGGCCCACTCAGTTCACGTCCTTTTCCAAAAGAGAGAGAGAGAGGAAAAAGAAAAAAAAAAAAAAAAAAGAAAAGAAAAGAAAAGAAAAGAAAGAAAAGGGACCTGTGTTTTTTTCCCCCCCATGAGAAAATGGCACACTGGCATATTTTTTTTCTGACATGCATTTTATTTTATTTTTTCCTGATTTATTTTTGTAGTTAAAAGGTCACTCATATTGACTTGTATAGAGAGGATAGTGAAGCGAAGTGGCTAGGCTTAAAAAGTTTGTGAGTTTTATCGTCGGAACTGATTCCCTAAGTTATAGCCAGGATATTATAATATAAATATGTTGAAAAGATGGGGCATAAAGATAAGAGATGAAAGAGAATGATCAGCCTAAAAGGTTTGATCTAGTCAGGGATTGAGACGCTAACTGATATCATACATCCGATTCATTAGTCTGTAACCTTTGATGATTGTGGTATGGTCAGTACCTAATCAACCTTTTAAAAGGTTAATTATCGCCCAAAAAAAAAAAGAAAAGAAAAGAAAAAACCTTTTAAAAGGTCCAAGGATGGTGACACGGCAAACGCTACAAGTGTCTCTTGGACCACTTCGGTCCACTGTCAGGACCACAAAACTCTAAAGGTGGTTAACTAGATAGCATTTGTTAACAACCAGAGTACATTAAATTTCATTCTTAATTTCACTTTTTTTTTTTTTTTACTTTTCTTTCTGGTCAAACTTCTTTTTTAAGGGGACAAACTTTATCTCTTTAAACTAATAATTTTTTCAATACAATATTTATTCCACTTAGATTTTTTTTTTTTCTTTTGTTAAATTCCTTCCACTTAGAATTAGTATTCTTTGTTGATCAACTACTCATTTGAAATGTGGATCACTCCATCCGGGTGACTTTGGTTCGCCGTACGCCGACAAATAGTGCAGTGTTTTTTTACCATTATTATTATCAGTATAATTATTATTATTTTTAAAGAAAAGAACAATGAAGGAAAAGAGATTAAGAATCCTGAAACGGATAAGTACTTTTTTTGTTTTTTTCAGTACTTATTCATTATGCTATTCGGCAAGACTGAGGAAGGAAAGTAGATCTCTTTTATAATTTAATTTACTTATTAAAGGAAAACTTGTGACAAACTTTTTTTTTTTTTTTTTAATTTCAAGTGGGTAGTAGGTATTTTTACTCCAAATAATTATATCAACTTTTTATAGTTGATAATTACAAATCAAATCTTTAAAAATTAATTGAAGTTTTACCAAGTATTTTTTTTTTTATTGGAACTATCATAGCTATCACTACTGTACGCAAATTACAGATTTTTCCTTAAAAGTGTTAGGAAATTATTGTATTTTTAATAATATGTAGGAAAGACAAAACAATAATAAAGCAAAAGGTAAAACGACATAAACCATTACTTCTCTAGCACTATAATTGTGCAAAACGATAAGAATTTCTTATCTTCTATTGATAAATTAGTTAAAAATAAAATTTTTAAATTGGAGTTGATTGATTTAAAAAAAAAAAAAATTAAGATAAAAAAAATATAATTTAATTTGATATTAACTTAAATATCAAACATAGTATTAATTCTGTAATTTTTTTCCATTTGTTTTAATCATAGAAATCCCCAAAACAAGATAATAATAGAACGGCAATTTCTTAAAAACAAGCCGACTTTGCCTAATTCTTTTGACTTGTAAGATATATGTATAAATATATATATATCAGTCAACGATGGGACTTCCTTCCTCGCGGCCTATATTATATACCTTTTTAACATTATAAAATATGCAAGTGAAAACAAAACAACAGTCAAAATAAAAGGGCAATGACCCGATCTTACCAAAAAAGATGAGCATAAAAACAAACCTCCACCTGTACAAAGCCAAAGCCTGGAAGCTGGAACTGTGAAACGGGCAAAGCTAAGCACGACTGTTACTTTGAAGCAAGCGTAGGAGAGAGATGCTACCAGGAGTTCTGTTTCTTTCTTCCACAGAAAATTTCTTTCCACCTCTATTTCCCTGCACATTAGTTTTAAACTCATTGGAAAAAAAAAAAAACCAGTTCGGGACTAAACATGGACAAGGAAATTATTAGGGAAAATTATAAGCTAAATTTCAAGTGCTTCTGCTAGCAGATAGAAACCACGATATTATATATATATATATATATATATTACCTTTTGTTTCGCACTTTTATCGTCGATTTCAAGAGTATTGAAATCCCTTAGGAGTACGGATGACGCTGGCAAGAGTCTCCTGATCATCACAATATTGTATTGTAACAGGGAAATTCAGACAGAAAATTTCATATTAATGCATCACTAGCTGTTCAAGTAATGGCAACGCACTGACCTTATCGGTTTTCCTGGTTTCGGGGGAGTCTCAACCCTTTGTTCAGTGATTGAAGGATCGGCAGCTTTGCAGTCTTTGGTGGAGACTATGTCTTCCTTAACTGATTCACTACTTGGTGGACCAGCAGCTTTGATTTCTTCACTGACTGCTAGATCTTCCTGAACTGATGTTGAGAGATCTAACAATTCCTAGGAAAGACAAGATAACACAAATTAGAAAACCATGTATCACGATTTAAGTCTTCAATCCAGAAAAAGACAAATTTGTGATGTTTTAAGTAGGGTGGCCACTTTATCAAAACTTGGGAAAAAAAGGAAATGCATCCGGGTGACGTGTTACGGTTCTAGTTCTAATCATCTTAAGAATTAAACTTACATATACATAATCAACATACCTCTGGTTTCTCGACTCTCAATTCATTTTCCACAACATCACGAGTGGTATAACCTTCAGAAGATTCAACCTCTTCATTCACGGTTTTTGATAGATTTAATAACTCCTGGAAAGCAAAGAAAGTGACATATCAGAAGGCTCCTTCCATCAGGCCACAAATCGATTAGGCCATAAATGCTAAAACGAATAAGCAGGAATCAACGGGTTAAAAAACATTTTAGAACTTATATTCGAAAATCAAAATTGAGTACAAGTACCTGGATAGTTCATTAATTTAGAACATTAAAATGTGGTTTTTTTAAATATGCACTGCCTTTATTTACCATAATTCTGGGGTGCAACTTACTATACGTAATATAAGATTAGCTAGTACTAGGAGAGTAACTTGAAGAAGCTTGATCTAATACAACATTAACTGGAAAAGCTAATTACTAAAAAAAAGGAACATTTCGGTTGGCAGCTTGAGCATTGTAAAATTCAAACCAGAAGAAACTTCATTTTCTGACCTGATCCTCCTCATTGACCAGCTGGTCCAAGTCCAATTCCACAGATGAACAGCTATCTCTACGCATGACAAGTGGATGTGCAGAGTTTACTGTGTGATCGGAAAGTGAGAGAAAGTTTACTGTGTGATCTGAAAGAGAGAGAAACTATATAGACTATGGGCTATACGTAAAACCCTTGATGGAACAACAGTATCAACAAGATCAAGAAGTTGAAAATTTGGGATAAGACTATCGAATGCACAGCCGAAGATGGCAAGGCAGGTTAAAAGGTCATGAGCTAATACAGCGCGCCAAAAATATATGAACTTTATCACAGTGCTTTTTGATCGTGTAGGGTCAAACAACAAGATTTTCAAGCAGAAAAGTTTATGTTAGATGCCAAAGTAGGCAAAATGTTTTCTAGATGCCTATGATAAGCAAAAGGGTGATTCTAGGCCCCCACTCAATAAAAATCTCTTTCAGGAAAAAAAAAAAAAAAAAAAAAAAAGGGAAAAGGAAAAAGAACAATAATCATAATCTTAGATGGGCAACCAATCGCAAATCGTCAATCAAAATGACATATCTACCAGATGAAAAGTGTGAACTCTGCAAGGCAAACCTGTCTCGTCAGCATTACTAGTACTACAAGAGTCATCTGTTTCCAAGCATTTAGATCCGTGCAAATCCTCAGCGTTATGAGCAGCACCAGAAAAGGTTGCATCTATCTGAGAGTATGTACAGCAGTTACGTCAAATATCAAGCCATATGAAGACATCAAATATATACCATTTTTGAAGATCTCCATATCCGTGTACGGCTTATACCTTATATTTCTGCTGAGAGATCTCAAGACGGAGGGATGAACCATCAACCACGTCAATATCGAATCTTCTCACCTGGAAATGAGGAAAAAGTGCTTTCATTCTATCAGTCTATCAAGCAAACACTTTGAAAAAAACTGCAAACGTATCAGGTGGCTCTTCCTTACTGGGGTATTAAATACTTTTTCATTGTCAACACACTCCAGTGCTTCTGAGTCTGAAAGAAAAGCTTCTTCTTTCACCTAGCCATACAACCATGCATCTCAATTTCTGCATTCAATACCAGTATAAAATCTTCATTTCCCTTTCACTCATACCTGATACTTCCGCTGTGAGGATGAACCATCAACCAACTCAACGTCCAAATTTTTAGCCTAGAAAAGAGGAAAATGTGTGTCAGTCTATTAAATGCAATTATTTTGATGGAACTGAAAAAGTACCAGGTGACTCTTCCTTACAGGTGGATCAAATTCTTTTTCATTTTCAGTGCACTCTCCTTTTGAGTCTGAAGTGGAAGCTTCTTCTTTCACCTACACATGCAACTAATGGGTAAAGAACTTTCATGTTCCAACTTATAGAAGCAGTCAGCTAATAACTACGGACCATATCTGCATCCACGGGCATATTGCATAACATGTTCCTGTACGGAGGTGATGCCATAGATGAACTATCAACTATTAAAACACGATTTACAGTTGATGGCTTTCACAACATTTCATTTTGATAAGAAAAAAGATAATTGAACAAATTTGAAGATTCATTTAAAAAAAAAAAAAAAAGAAACAAAGAAAGAGAGAGAGAGAGAGAGATAGGAAGGGGGTGCTGGAAAAAGAGAAGTGGGTAGAATACATTACCTGTACCTGTGAAAAAAGAGGTTGATTCTGTTCAGAATTAGAGTCACACTTATCAGAACAACTTTCAGCCCCAGATGCTGTTATGTCGGAATAGTGAGGTTCCACATTTTTCTGCAGAAAGAAAAAAAGTGTTTCAACGGAAATATTTAGTTAACATAGAATTAAGAGAAAATCAAAATGAAATAGTGCATCATATATATCTCTACCCGAGAAGATATAAGTTGATCCTGTCTTGAACTGGAGTCATATTTTTTTGGATTGCAGTTGGACTCAGATGGACTAAAGTTGAAAGAACAAAGGTCCACACACGACTGAACATTGAGAGAATTAAAGAGACAAATTTACTTTTTCAAGACATAGGTACCTCATTTTTTGCAATCGGAATGAAAATAAATAGCTTAACCATAAGAAGAAGCTGACAGTTAAGCAACAAAATGTATGTCAAACCTTATTAAAATTGCTCAAATCAAGTCTATCCAGTTCTACTCTAGGCTTCAATGTTGTCTCTTCATCTGCAGACTTCTGCTGCGAACAAGTACAACATGACTTGATGTCCTCTAACTTCTTTTCGAGCTCAACATTTCTAGTCTTTTCAACCTTAAGGTTTTCAGTGAGATTCTGAATTTGATGTTCCGCCACCTAATCAATTTGTCACGGGATTTTCCATTGAGACAACATCCATGTGAGGAGACCATATATGACTAGGGAACTTAGCATAACAGAGTATCGTTACACGGTACCTTAAGTTTTTCTCCATATTGCTTCAAGACAGACCATAAAGCTTTAGAAAAATTTTGCAAAATCTGATAACTTCTATCTCTCTCTGCCAGGTCAACGTAATTTGATTCTAAAGGAGCACCATCAGGAAATTTTTTATAAGAAGATTCTTGGGTCCTCTCAAAAAACTAAACCAAGGACCAGTACAAAATGTGGAAGGATATGAAATGCATAATTATAGAAGTTGAAGTTCATACTACCTTTTGGACAACGTTGCCCGGGGGTGTGCCGCTCATCTTCAGAGGTCTTTCCTTGTCCAATCTAAATCCAACAAACAATGACAATACAGTAAAGATGAACATGCTTGATAATGATGTAAATACTAAAAAAATGAAGAGCTATCCAATTTTGGAAATTGGAAAATTTTAGCAAAAAGTTGTTTTTTCCCAACTTTTTCTAACATTCTCTCATTTTGAGGAAAAAAAAAATATCTCATTTTCAAACTTATTTTATAATCTTCTCATGATGCACTATTCCTAATACCATTTCTTCTCATTTCAAACAACCTTCTATTTTAAGAAGAAAATTTTTTATGCATCCAAACACTATCTTATTTTTAAAATAAAAAGACTCTCATTTAAAACAAGAAAATTTTCATTTTCAAAAATTGGCACGCGATCCAAACAGAGCCCTATTAAATGACAGCAGACAACTTTATAAGTTATGTTCATAGTTGGCTAAGGGAATCAGATTATGTGATTATACAAATCGTAAGTATGAAAAATATGTATGATAGAATGTTTACTGTGTGAATACTAAATACCAAACAGTTTTGAAGAAAATGAGGCATCTTTCTTCAGTTTTATAACCATGCAAACCAAAAAAAAAAAAAAAGATTCATGAAAATAATGGTAACTAATCAAAGAAATAAAATTGTAATTCCATCTAAAGTCACTAATTGAAGTGGGGCAAATAATCTTCTTCGAGGAGCATGTAGAAGGAGAAGGTTTAACATCTAAAAGGGAAAAAATAAATACCACACAAGAATCAGGCCCACTTAATTTCATCCTCTTTGGTTTCTCTCGTCTAGACAAAGCTTCATTTTGCCTCTTGTTACAAGGGATGTTCGATTGTTCTTCGACATTATCAAACCTAAACGACAATTGAAACATTGATGTCAAACGAAAATAAAGTAACTTGAAACTAAAAGCACATTTTTCTAGCCTTACCTTATTCTCATAAGAGGAGAAGCTTGTCTTAGAAGGTAGGTCGTGTCAAGGTAATCCTCTTCCCCTGACTTGACCGTCAAAATCTAAAATTATAGCAAAAGGATCGTGAGAATACTTTTTGAGGAAGTATGGAGAAGAAGGAAACTGTAACTTTTCCGTAAACTGGTCAGACCAAACAGATAAGGGCATACCAAAGCCATCCTCTTCTTGCCTTCCAAATAATCTCGTAAGTACCTGGTCAACTGTCAAGGGATAAGAGTTAAATTTTTGGGCCATACTTATATTTTAATTGAAGAGATCATGGACCTTTACACAGGGTATGTTTACAAATCGTCACAGAAACCATTACCAATGAGTTTTGAAAGTGCTTCTGCAATGGCCTCTTGGGATTCTTTTGATGCTCCAACAAAGACTAAAACCAATGAAAAGAATATAATAGCATGCACCAATAAAACCAACATTATTAACGGTCAAAAGCACAAAGAAAGAAAGAAAGAAAGAGATCAAAAGACTCTAGTCCCTAGTTTATATTTGGAGGTCAAGTTAGAGTATCATACTCTTAGGCATAAGCCAAAAACCATTGATGTATTGTTGATGAAATTACTTTCCAGCAACCTTGCTCCCTGAAAAAATGATACGCAAAAATTACATCTCATATACAATTGAAAACATGATCTGCATGCATAACCATAGAGAGCAGCGTTGAGTATAACGGCAAATCAGAGATAATAGGAAACAATTTGCTTTATGCAAAAGAATTCCAAATCTGCAGTCTTGAAGGGAAAAGAATTTTTGTTTTACGAGAATAATTGCATTGCTTAAATGGAAAACGGACGAACCTGATTCCCAGTTTTCCTTTCTCTTTCAGCTCCAGCAAGGTCAATGATGCTTAGAACAGCATTATTGGCTTGAGAATCACCTTCTCCATCAGAATCCTTAGCAACACTCCGGATGTTGATAATGCACTGTGATCGGCTAAAATCACAAAGGCGGAATGTAAATAAAAATAGTACGTGGTTTCTTGGAGATTAGAAGGCATGAAGACATGTAACCGAATAGCAGAATCCACACATAGAAAGAAGGAAAAAACCAAAAAGAAACACATATGATATCAATAGCAAGGAAAAAAATGTTCTCCACAAAGAGGAAAATAAACAAGCAGTCCAAAAATTTGGTCACAAAAAGATGATACCTACTGATTTCTCTCCGGATTTAACATAAAGCTTTATATGTCAAAAACTTGAATTATTGTTTTCTCTTCGAAAATGAAATATTAGAAAAAAGATATACATGCAGCTTAATATGGAGGAAATAAAGCACATGTTTAAGCTTAGAAGAATTCCCACAACTACAAGACTAGATATAGCTTGGCTTCCTCGCACCTTGATTGGCTATTTGCATTTGTTGTAGCAGTGAGACGTCTTAGCATTGCCCGAGAAACTAAAGATTCCGCCTGCCTAGCATCCGAAACATTTATCTATTGACAGAAAAAAATGTGTATACAAGTTATTATTGAATTCAGTATCATTAATCGGTCATAAACCAGATTAGACATTCAACCTCTTGGAGTCCCTTTACACTTGATTGTTGCATGCTCAATTCTGCTCCACCTGGAGCTAAGTCAAACAACTTCTCTCCTTTGCCTCGTTCGGAGAGTATTTCGAAAATTGATATGTTGAACGATCTGCAAGCATAACATACACAAGATATAATAGCTCAAAGCAAGTTTCATCAAATTAATGTCAGTACCAATCATCCAAACGGATCGGAAACAATCTCAAATGACATTAACATCTACCTATACCTCCTGGAATCCAAAGCAGTGCCGACAACAGGATTGAAAATCCGTTGAAGCGTCCGTGGAACAACACCTGGATCCCTGGGGCACCCGAAAACAGTATGAGTTTTTCCGGATCCGCTCGGTCCTAAGGCTGCTAGCATACCACTTTTTCCCCTTAGAAAATCCTCGACTAAGGGGTTCACCATTTTCTCGTACACTTCCTCCTATCAACGGCAAAAAGAGAAATTGTTTCGAGGGTGTTATGAATGTTTGGTCATTGTATTCTATTATCGGTAAAGTTTGAATGTAAAGTAGGCGGCAATACTTCTATGTTGTTTGAATATACCGCTTATATGTGGGTGTGTGTGTGATTTCTTCGATTAACAAAAAAGAGGGAAAGTTTAATGAACCTGAGAAGAATCGGGGGAGAAAACGTGGGAAAATCCTTCGTACACTTCCGACTTAATCCGTTTAGACTCCTGTAGTGTCAACGGCGGAGATAGACACACCGAATGAGAATCGTTCACAGTAATGCAAACTTCGCTGTAATTCTTCTTCTTCGTACTCTTATCTTTCTTCTTCGCGGGGTTTTGGGGCCAGGCGTTTTTGGCCCTGGATTTGGGATTCTGACCTTTGGCGGAGCTCGTGGAAGGCAGAAGGGGCCGAATCCTGAGGAAGACACTGAGATTTTCGGAATCGGAGTCTGAATTAGGTTTAGGGTTCCTAGGAACCTCCATTGCTAATATTTCTTCGATCGGAAAGGTAGGCACCTCTGGCGCCGTCGAAGAAGGATGAACAGAAGTTTGCTGGCATTTTGTGGAAGTCGTCGTAGGCCTTGCCTTCCGGTGCGGGTTCCGGCGAACCGTGACGGTGTACGGACACGCCGGACTATTTGCCTCCATCTTCTTCGGCTGAGACTCTCGCTCCTCTCTCTCCCTCCCAGCTTTTTACTCTCTTTCTGAAATTGGCGGAAAATCGTAATTTTAAAAGCGGGATTGAAAGGCTCTCTCTAATTTACCATTTTACCCCTGAAGAATTGAAATTGCAGAAGAAATATGTTCGTTCCATGGCATTGTCGTTTGACGTTAAAATAAATAAATAATTACTAAAATACTTCGTCAAATGAGATTTTTGACGTTTTTTTATGTTTTATTCTCGTTTTATTTTTGTCTCTTCCACATTTGCAGTTTTTTTAAGACAGAACGTGAGAAATATATGTTTCCATACGTACGGGCTCGTTTTGCCACAACGACTGGTCGTTTGCCTGGTCCTTTGCTAAAGTCTTTTGCCGTTTCTTTGTAGGACCATGCTTCTTTGTTGTTTTGTCTTCACGATAGACTCTGTCGTTTTATTTTCCTCAATGCAACACCCGTTAAGTGTGGACTTGCTGTGACCAAAGCTTTGATTCTTTTTTGTTCCGTTGATAATTGATCAAACCTTTTGATAGCTTCTGCGTTTGGCAGATGATAATTTTTTGGTGAATTCGTGATTGATTCCTCTATGTATTGAATGGAGTGATGTTGGACATACTTTCTTTTTTTTTTTTTTTAGCAATAGAGACATTTGTTGACCTTTTTATTTATAGTTACAATATAATAATCGATGGCGAAGTTATAACTTTGATGAGAGGATTAATAACTACAACTTTTTAATTTTCATAACAATGAAATGAAATTTTTAGCTTTTTAAGAGGATAATTTATAAGAGTAATTGACCTAAATGGTCTCTAAATTCTTTCGAATGTGAAATTTTGGTTATTGTTTTTTTTTTTTTTTTGCCTAAACTCTCTAAATGTTAATAATTTTAGTCTTTTTTGTTCAATCTTGTCAAGTTTCTAAAGGAATCTTGCGTAAACAATCATTTTTCTAGTAAAAAAACTAAAATACCCCTCAATTTCTTTTCCCCCCTAACCTCTCTGAAAAATCCCCCCCCCCCCTCTCTTCTTCGTTGCCAAGATCACCCCCCCTACATTTTTTATCTGGGTTCGCCCCCCGTCCCACCCCACAGTCGAAACCAAGGCTCTGCCATTCCCTCCAGTTTGCAATCTGGGCCCCTCTCCCCCGTTTGCAATATGGGTTCGCCACCCCCTCCCCTCGGCCAGTCATTTTCGATTTAGGTTTGCCCCCCCCGCCCCGATAATCTGGGTTTGCTACTTTAGATTGAAGGGGAAGAAATGGAGAGAGAGAGGGGAGGGAGGAGAGAGAAGAAATTAGAGTTTCTTTTATGAGTTTTTTTTTATTAAATTAAATTTATTGTCAAATTATTAAAATATCCTCTCAAACGTTAGAAACTTAATAGAATTGGATGAAAATGATTAAGATTGCCAACATTTAGATAATTTAAGATCGTCTCAATTAAAATTTTTAAAAAAATCAATCAAATCATCATCTTATAAAGAGTTCAGGAACTATTTACATTAATTACTCAATTTATAAATATAACATTAGATATATATATTTATGTTGATTAAAACAAAAAAGTTGACAGGGGCTTCCTTAAGCCCCCGGTCTTTGTGCATATTGTCCCTAATTATAAATTTGGAATTAATGATGACAATGCACGTTTTCGACATCATCTATCATTGTTACTCAAGTCGACATCCTCACTTCTATTTCAGCTATCATTGTTACTCAAGTCGACATCCTCACTTCCGTTTCACCTATCATTGCTCGCACGGGTGCTTTTCAAGGCAAAACACTTCTCTATTGATGCATTTTACAACCCACAATAGACCTAAATATTTGAATTATAATCACTTTTTCTAATACAAAATAGATATGTTAGCGTTTTTTTTTTTTTTTTGCGCATTAAAAAGTATATAGAATAAAATAGTCATGTGAGTGCACACTTACAGAGCTAAGCTTTAAAGTTATCGGTAAATCCTTGATAAACAAGGTACAGACGAGTCATTATTAACAGACTTTTCTGTAAAGACAAAAAGAGCATGGCATGACACAAGTTAGCTTTAAACAGATAAAGTTCGCGGCAAAATTTTTAAAAAAATAAAAAGTCGAAAACAAAAGACATATATATTAGCTTTTTTACACTACAAGAACAAAAACAAAACTAGATCACGTTTCTACCCAATTAGCGTTTCATCTGACCACTGAACCGCGGAACTGCAACGACTTATACAACATTCGTCACATCCACAACTTTCAAACAACAAAGATTATTTTACAATTTGGTTTTGTATACAAACTTTTTATTGACTCCAAAAACGTATTACTGAATGATGTTGCAGATGTTGCAGACCAAACAAACACACATATATCCGGTCAGAGGTTGAACCGACTCGGAGTCGGAGCTGAGTGCGGAGGATTAGTGAGCATGTGAACCACTTCCCTCATGGTAGGCCTGGCGCAGCTCTCATCCTCGACGCACATCATGGCGATCTTGAACAGATGAATGACACCTGTCAGCTGATACCCGTGCAGCCTGGGGTCCACCACCGCCAGCACCGTAGCCGCATCCGACGGCTGGGCAAGCTCCGATGTCGTCTTCCTCACCCACCTTACTATGTCCACTCCCTCACCGAAATCCCCCACCGGCCTCCTCCCCGCTACCAGCTCCAACAGCACCACTCCGAAGCTGTACACGTCGCTTTTCTCGTCCACTTTCAACGTATAAGCGTACTCTGCAGAATAATAATAATAATAATAATAAGAAATAAATAAAAGTTAAAATAACAGCTTTGACCAATTTTGACTGGGCCAGCCCAACAAACCTGGAGCGATGTAGCCATAGGAGCCGGCAATGGAGGACATGCACTCCGACGCTCCAGCGTTGCCCAGAAACTTGGCGAGCCCAAAGTCAGCGACATGGGCCTCCATGTCACGGTCCAGCAAGATGTTATTGGACTTTACGTCTCTGTGAATTATCAGCGGTGAACAGTCGTGGTGGAGATAGCAGAGCCCCTTGGCGGCCTCGACGGCGATTTTGTACCTGGTCTCCCACTCCAACCGTCCTCCCTTAGAGCCGTGCAAAAGCTCTCCCAAGCTTCCGTTGGGCATGTACTCGTAGAGCAGTAAGTTCGTGTCCTTGTTCGACACGTAACCCAGAAGCCTGACGATATTTCGGTGTCGGATTTGTCCCAGTGTCTGGATTTCGGCGGAGAAGCCGTGATCGTTCCCGCCGCGGCCGTAGAGCTTCTTGATCGCCACGTCGGCGCCGTCGGGCATTAGGCCGCGGAAGACGACCCCGGCCCCTCCTTTGCCTATGACGTTTTCTTCCCTTACGCACTCGAGCACGTCCTCGGCCTTAAAATCTAGCCTTTGGAAGGCCGTCAGCTTCCACGCCCGGGACATCTGTAGCTTCTTCTTTCGGATTCGGTAGAGCGTGAGCAGGATTAGTAGTACAATTGTGGCGGCGACGATTACGGTGACGCTGAGTTTGGAGGAGCTTAAACCCTTGTGGTTGTGGCTGGAAGATGAAACTCCGTTTGATGGGGATGGACATGAGGGGTGATGTGTCAGGCAGAGGTTGGGATTTCCCGCGAACGACGTGTCGTTGAACACCATGAACTGACCGCCAACGGGGACTTTGCCGATGAAGTTGTTGTAAGAGAGGTCAAGAGTCGTGAGGCTTGTCATGGAGCGGATTTCGTCGGGGATTTGGCCGGTGAGATGGTTTCTGGAGAAATTCAGAATGCTTAGGTCAGAAAGGTTGGCTATGCCCGTTGGAACTTCCCCGGATAAACTATTCCGGCTGAAATCCACGGCCGAGAGAGAAGAACAACCAGATATCGAAGCCGGAACAACTCCCGCGAGATTGTTGGCGCTGACGTTGATCTTCGATAACAATTTAAAGTCGAATATTTGCTCGGGAATTTCACCGTGGAACCTATTCATTTCCAGAGAAAGGGTCTGCAAGTTCTTGAGGTTTCCGATAGCCGGAGGAATTTTCCCGGAAATCCAATTGTTGGAAAGCACAAGGATTCCGAGCGAATCTCCAGACATTTCAGAGGGAAGTTCTCCGGAAAGATAATTGTCGTTGAGTTCAATGATGCTTACCTTGGGCAACTTAAAAATCCCAGGAGGAATTGCTCCCTTGAGGAAGTTCTTCATGATTCTGATTTTCGTGAGGGACTTGCATCGGCCGAGCTCATCAGGAATGGGGCCGAAGAAGGAATTTTGCATGAGGATCAGCGTCCTCAACCTCCCTCCTTTGCACAAATCACGCGGAATCAGTCCCGTCAGATGGTTGTTCGTTACGTCCAAATCCAGAAGCTTTCCATTGCGGCCGAGACTCTTCGGAAGATAAAAGGTGAAGTTGTTTTCCCACACCTGAAGAACCTCCAGGTTCGGAAGGTCGCCGATGAACTCCGGGATTCTACCGTAGAAATTGTTCTTGAACAAATTGAGCAGCGTGAGATTCTTCAACTTCGAGAAACTCTCCGGTATCTCTCCGGTGAGCATGTTGATGGAGAGATCCAGCGACATCAGACTCACCAAACCAGAAAGCTCCGAAGGTATCTGACCAGTTAAACGATTAATCTGTAGAAATAACGAGTGCAAATGCTTCAAGGCACTCAGACTCTTGGGAATCTCGCCAGTGAGATTACAGCCTCCCAAGTCAAGAACTCGGAGCGAACTTAATAACCCCAACTCCGGTGGGATTCCGCCGTCGTAATTGTTATCATACCCAGCGTACAACGCTTTCAGATTCTTCAACCCAGCCAAGCTCGCCGGAAACTTTCCGGTGAGGCTATTCCCATTCAGGCCTAAATACTCCAAACTCTGAATCTCCGAGTAATTCTCCGGAATATGTCCCGAGAAGTAGTTACCGCCGAGATGGAGATGCTTGATATTCTTAAGCTTGATAATCTCCATAGGCAATGAACCAGAGAAGTTATTGTTGTAGGTGTCGAGAACTTCAAGCTCAGTCATTCGAAGCGTGATTTCTCCGGGGAATCTTCCCTGGAAGAAGTTGTTGGAGATGTTGAAGAGCCTAAGGGACGTGAGGTTGGCCATCTCCTGAGGAAGCTTCCCGGTGAGATTGTCGGAGGACATGGTGAGGTTGACAAGCCTGTTCAGAAGCCCAATCTCCGGTGGCAAGTAGCCGAAAAGAGGAAGATTCGTAACGTTCAGAGAAATGACTCGTGACTCTTCATCACATGTAACTCCAGAGAAAGAACAGTGCGAGGACGAAGGAAGCCAGTCGTCGAGGCCGGAACCTTTGGGTCCGATCATGGCGGTCTTGAGCTTCAAAAGTACGTCGAGCTCAGAACTGTACCCACAACAGGCAGAAAACAAGAGGAAAAGAAAGGAAAGGTAAAGAAGAATCTGACACAAGGGAGAAGAGGAAGTTTTCTTCATCTCTGTTACCCGCTTATTATCTTCTTTTCAAGCCCCCTTTTTTTCAGATGAGAGAATTTGGAGATATCTTCTTCAAATCCGTGGGGTGGATTGAGCAGGGGGTTAGAGACTCTAACGATACAAATAGTAGTAATATACAATTATAATAATAGACTTTAGGAAACAGAATCGAAGAAGAATCAAGCTTGAATAAATAAACCAAAACTGGAAAGTTAGTGAGAGAGTCGCAAAGAGAGAGAGAGAGAGAGAGAGAGAGAGAGTTAAAAGAGTTGCATGAGGTTTCATGTCCTAGGGGGTCTACGACCTGCAGTTCGGAATGCCCTGTGGGTCCCACTGTACGAAGCTTTATAATAGATTTAGACGGCGACAAACGGATTTGTTAACGTTTAATCCAGTGGCTTTTTAACCGTTTTGCCCTTACAGCTGGTTTGAGTTCATGTTGAACATGTTTATTAGATAAACTGATATCTTGTATAACGCATGGACGTTACAGACTCAGAAAAAGAGTGATGGTACAACTCTAGTCTGTGATGGTACACGCTTTAAGTCATCTGAAAGATGTGGTTTGACGGCGTGATTTGGCGGTTTGAATTCCCAAGCCCCATGATAATCTTGTTGGACTTACTTGCAGAGCTGTCTCTTCTGCCTCTTTCATTCATGTCTTTCAGCCAGTTGTTTTATAACATAGGTATTATCAATTCATTTGGTTAAAAAAAAAAAAAAAAAAAGATCTTTAATTGCTCAAAAAAGAAAAACAGGTCATTAACAATCTATATAATATAGTTTAGTAGAGCAGTAAAATGCATAGATTTTTTTTATTTTTCCCCTGATATGTTTTGTTTCTGTCAATCTATAAAGTTTGAGTAAACAGATTTTGTCCATATATGATCCACCAGTTGGATTTATCAAAAAAATCGAAAATCTAATATTTCTTGTGTGAAACTAAGGATGAAATGGGCTTGGTGGGGGAATTGCCCACGGCCGGGGCCCATGGAGCAAAGGCCCTCTGTGTCTTTTCCCAGACAGACAACCTTCCCCTCTGACTCCGTTTGGCTGTGAGCTAAAAAGTCCACTCTTTTTGTATTTTTCTATGCTCTCCTCTCCTCTTTCTTTCATCAATCTGGATTCTGGGATCGTCCCAGTCATGTGCCACAAACTTCCCAGTCCTCTGCCTCACACACAAAAGTCGCCCAGTCTCATATGACCCTTCACATTTCTGTCCTCTCTCACTTTTGAGGCTGGTTCTTAACCCAACACTGCACTATCTAGAATAAGATAAATGGGATTTTCAACTGGTAAGATTAGGTTGTATATGCCTATTGTTTATTTTTGTTTTTAAATCGTCAGATCAAGATCTAAAAATGATCTCATTTAATTACAAATAAATAAGAAAAAACTCAGATTGTTTATGTTATTATCTAATTATTCAAAAAAATTTTGTTGAAACCGATAGCTCAACAAATGAAAAATGAGACTACCGTGGACTTTGCTTAAAGAATATGTACATGCATTTTTTAGACTACTAGTCTTTATAAGCAAAGGTTCACTTGGCTACTTTATGGACCCTCTTTAATCTCTTTTTGATGGTGGAGATGAATGAAAGTTGTTCGGTTCAAGTGGGATGGATTTCGAGAGCCGCATATATAAGTTGTGTTAAATTGACAAAGATATATAAGCATTTATTCTTTCAATAAGTTGGAGAATATATTCATATTCTTACATAATGCGTTAGTGGGAGAATTCTGTGAAATAAAGAATCTTAGAGAGTGATTTTGGAGAATAAAGATTAACTGCTATTTTTACTGCAATTTAAACCAATTATTTATCCATAGATTTGCAAACTTTTTTGGATACTGAAATTTTTTCTCATGTCTGCTTTAGTGTTTCATACGACTTGGTTTTAAGTGGCTGATTTATCAATATTATTTTAGAACGTGATATTCGTTTAGTTATAAATTCTTTCCCTTTTTAAGTACAAAGTTTGTGCTGTGTTCTCCTTTATATGGACCATATTATAAGTGGGGTGCTCTCTCTCTATATATATATATATATATATATATATGTATGTATGTATGTATGTATATATTGAAAGTGGGGTGCTATATACTTTTCGATGCTGCCAGGATAAAAGTTTTTATGGTTGGTACGTGGTTGTCCAGAGTTGAATCATGAAGATTTAACGAACATGTGGTGGAGCAAACCCCCTGCCCTACCTCATATTAAGTCAACACCAAACCAAAAAGAAAAAATAAATCGTGTGGTCTCTTAGTACACCTTGAAAAAATAATGGCTATTTCTTGGTCTTGTTCAACCAATAATAAAACTGTTTCATCTTAGACAACCATTATTAGAACAAATCTAGTTGGGCGGTTCATATTCACAATTTAAGCAAACGAGTTTTTTATGTTATTGAACTAAGAAAGTGGGTATTAGTTTTTTTTTAGAATTTTATGATTAGTTGCAAAAAAATAACTACGAGTAAAGTTGTCATAAACTGTACATTATCATGTGATATTAATCAAATATAATGTTAAAAAATGTAAAATATTAATCGGTATAATTAAGTATAATTAACAATAGAAAGTTTTTGTAGTTTTTAGAGAGTACCGACTAAAAAGTTGCATAAAAGTCCTTAAAAAAAATCCAGAGACCTAAAATAGTGTTTTTTTGCAAAGAGGTCCAAGATTGTATAGGTGTGTGGTAAAATCCGGATACAACATTATGTTTTAATAAAAAGATAAAACGACACCGTCATAGAGAACTGAAGAGAACAAAAAATAGAACCAAGAGTTGAAATGAATGTTGCGTCAGCAGAAAGAACTTAGAAGCAGAAGATGTTGATGGCGCAACTTTGTCCGACCATAAAATCCCCTTTTGGGGGCAAATCGATCATGCGAATGTGTAAATCAGATCCTTCTACGCCGGAATGTGGTAAAATCAGATCCTTCTACGCCCGGCGAATGCTACTGACCCAACTTGATCCGACCAGGCAAGATACTTCCTGAGGAACGTTGTTACCTGACCCGAGTTTACCACCATCGATATTTTGTCGTGTACCTGAGGTAGACAGTGTCCGGGGTTGGCGTTGTTAACCTGGACAGGTCGTCCCTCGTAACTCTCGTGTCACCTGGTAGGTCCTTTGCCTTCCACGTCACGCTATCTCGCATGTGCTGACGGTGGTACCCTGTCATAATACTAAATCCGCTGCCCGACATCTGACGCATAGTCTGCTGCTATATCTATCCATCGTCGACTTCCGCCGCCTATTCAGACTTGGGCTACGCTGCTGGTGCCAGCACTAGCCCACCCTAGCGTCCTTGACACCAGACCATGGACATGCGGTGCCAACTATTGGACACATGGTGCCTATACTCCTGAGGCCTGTCTACCCACTGGGAGCACAAGGAGGTCGACCCAATTGGGTCACCTGAGTGTCCGATCCCATGGGGACGTCTATAAATAGAGAGTCAGTCCATAACTCAGGTATGAATAATTTTTCTTGTCAAAACTCTGTCTCTCCGCTTACTAATCAGAACTGTTACTGACTTTAGTATCGGAGTGTCCGTGACAGACACCCCATCTGTGTCTCCATCACTTCGAGGTGCCTCATTTTACAGTGACTAATCGCAGAATGACTGTGCAAGACCAGCTAATCCAATAATCATATCAGGTGTTGTGCCGAAGATTTTTGACATCAACGGAAGGCAAGGATTAAAGACACGTGTAATTTAAGAATTGTAAATACATATTTAAATGTTGAAAAAACAGAATTCCATCAGAAAACTATAAACAGGGGTGAGATCATTAGATTTGTACACTTTTGAAGATATTTGATATCAAAGAGAATCAAAGTTAAATTTCTTTAGATTTTCGAAATTCTAATTAAACTTTCTATTCTATTGTCTGTTGTTCATTCAAATTTTGATTTAAACAATAGGCAACACATTCTAGAATACTAGAATACAAAGAACTTCAGATCAACATCTTTTCTTTTTCTGGATTCTAATTTGTCTTAATAATTTACTTTATTGATGCTAAAAATAAATCTTTTTGAATGAGACACCATCCTAAACCAATGGCTGATGTCCTCCAGTTTCCAAGTAACAAAACTTGCTGTCTTTCTTAAAAAAAAAAATTTAAAAAATAAAAAAAAGTACAAAATTTGCTCTATACACCCAAAAAAAAAAAAAAAAAAAAATCAAAATTTGCTCTGGACACGACACAACACTATATATATATATATATATATATATTTACAATTATTTTTCCTTTATTTATTTATTCTATATGGTCAACGAATTGCGCCTTAGTTAGATTCCACGCATATTGTATGTCCCTTTATGTGTAGAACCATTGGTTCTACAAAGAAAAAAACCTGTACTATATTTGCAATTGCATCCACTAATAAACTGGGACCAAGAGCTGTCTTCTTATTCTAGTGTTTTGTTAGTTTCTCTTCTTTTTTTTTTTTTTTTTTTTTTTTTTTTTTTTTTTTTTTTTTTTTTTTTTTTTATGTTATTTCTTTCTTTCTTTCTTTTTTTAAGAGAATATTTCGACGGAGTAACAAAAATATCTTATTGATAATGCAGAAGTCTTAAAAGTTTGAATTTCGTTAAGCTTTATTAATTATTTAGATTCATAAACTTTTTAGTTTTGATATAGTTACCTTGGGGTTTAGAATAGCACACTATTAATATATTATATAGAATAATTTTTTGGTTTAATTTTAGTTATTATTTTAATTTTTTAATGGTCTAATCCATGTGCATTTTTTTTTTTTAAGGTTGGATAATAGGACTTGAAATTTGCATCATCAGAACTTGTTCCTCTGTTTAATATAATCATTTACCAACATTTCAAATGTTTTCATTTAAGAGTGTTTAGAGAGTAACATTTAAAATATTTTTAAATGTTACAAAATGAAATCACGTGTCACTTTTAAAGAAAATTCTAAATATTAAAAGTGTGACATTTTGATCATTAGAATGCCTTTTTTACTATACTTAAATGTTCCAATCCAATTATTTCTCTCAAATAGTCTGTATTTTTAGTAGACTTGTTTTTCGGTTGTTTTATCTAATATTAAATATATATGCTCTTCATAGTTTCTCTTTTTTTTTTTTTTTTTTTTGACGTGATTGGTAGAAATGGACCCAAAAGGAATCGTGAAGAAATCGTAGGGTGTTGACTGGCCAAAGGAAAAACAGTTCGAGCAATGAAGCTACGCTTCGGGAAAATTGAGAAAATAAACAACGTACAAGTATAACGACGTCTTTTAGATAGGTTTTAAAGAATTCGTCAATATTTGAGTTCATATTATTCAATTGCATTTATCACAATAATATTAATAATTTATTTTATAAAAGATTCACATGTCTTTAAAAAATTTTTAATTTTTAAAATTAACTGAATATAACAATTTCTACCGACCGTTATCAAAAAGTTGTAAAGAAGGGCCTACTTTTACTGATTCTGGCAAAACGCTGCCAATTGGTGCTATTCTTGTCAGATTGAGAGAAGGGAAAAAAAAAAAAATAAAATAAAAAATTGGTGTAGCGTCTTGAACTCTTGATGGGAAAAAAAAAAAAAAAAAAAAAAAATATATATATATATATATATATATATAAGATGGACCAGACGGCGATTGTAATTGCTTCCCTCTTTTCCCCAAAGTGCTGCTGCTCAACGCTTCAATGATGTCCTTGAGGATTATTCTCCTTCCAATTTTCAAAATCTAAAAAAGTGTCCATCACCACAGAGCACTGCATGGACTGGATGGATGGATGGATGGATGGAAAATGGTCACATCCACTTCTTTGTCCCTATTATGCCCTTGTAGCTGGCCCGTATTTACTTTTCTATACTGGTATATTAGCCAATCGCAATCATGGTAACTGTTCATTGGGTTACGGCATTCGCCCTGAGCTAAAAATGAATGGATAAGAGCTAACTGGGATGGTAACGGAATCGTTCTCTTAATAAGATTTTAAATTTAAATTAATCTTATCATATCCGTAAATTAAAAGATTATCTCTCAAAAAAAATATTTTTAAATAATTATTTTAGTTATATAATAACTTCAGTATTTTGACTTTTAATTATATAAATATGAAAGTTTTTAAAAGATGATAAAAATCATATACATGTCTGTTAGAAAAAGTAACATTGCAAGCAGTTTAATACACAAACATATAAAAGTTATTCAATCATTTCAGATCATTTTTCTATCAGTAAAGTGATTAAATGCATGAACTGCTTGCTCTTTATTTTTATTTTTATTTTATTTTTTGTCTCTCTGTTGTGTTTTCTCATCAGAGAGGTGTTTAATCTTTCTTTCATGAGAAAGAAGTGCTACACTTTACGAACTTTTTATTTATCTATTTATTTTAACTCGCCATCACAAATTAAAAGAATCGGTGGTAAGTCACATGATGTCAATCTTCTCATGTAATTGTCGTAGCTGCTCTCCGCTTTCTAATACCATTGCCTTTCATCCCGAAAAGACATTACCATTTTCCATGGCTTTACGGGAATTTCTACGGAGACTTTCTATTTTTCACTACTAGTAAAAAATTAGTGTTTTAGTCATTAACTTTCAGATCTATGAATAAAGTAACTCTACGGACACATGTTGCAAATTTTTAACGTGTACATCCCATATGTTAGTGCAAAATTATGGTTTTTGGTGCTTTCTGGCTCTATTTGTCCTTGTTTGGCTTTTCTTAGCTCTGTACTTACCTTGACTAAAAACTCAGCTATTCTACTCTCACAGAGGAAAAAAGATTAAAAAAGGAAAAAGAAAAAAGAAAAAAGAAGCGTGAATAACGAACCATTTACAACTCACATGGTGAAAATAGCATCGGAAGCAAAAGAAGAGAGATGGGTTTTTGAAGAGTGGTGGAAAAGAGCCAAACAAATGGACAAAGAGTCATTAAATTAAAATGCACGAGACGCTGGCCTGCGTCACTGGTCACTTGTGAATGGAAACCATACACGTACACAAGGCTCAACCAATGTCACACGAAACATGCTACGTACAAGGCTGAAAACCAGCTATTGCTTCCACAGTCATTATTTGGGGAGAACAAAAAAAAAAACAAAAAAAAAAAAAAAAAAAACAGTGACCGAATCTTTCTCTCTGTAGGCCAACAGTTGACTCAGAAACAAACAATGTGGTTTTAGCCTTTAAAAAAAAAAAAAAAAAAAAAAAACCCTGACTAACAGACTGGGGCTTAAGCTGTTCTCCATTGCAGCTCAATTTGAACCTTTCCATTCTTGGAATCAATTAGATGGTACTTCTCATTGAGTCGTCTGTTGTTGACTACATCCGCTAGTTTTATGTCCACATAGCCCAGAGTTTCCTGATTGGAATAATGAAAAAGTAATTTAACATCATAAACTAATCCAAAGCTCATAGTTGGAGAAATATGGAATCCAATAAATCCACAGCTCGGAACAGTTGAAGAACATACCTTGGGATGTAGCAATCCCATCCTCGAGGAAGCACTTAAAACTTCCACATGAAGCCTATCGTCGGTCGGGGGTTCATCCAGCGTAAATGTGAATTCCTCATCCCATCTTGGATCCCGGTTTTTCTTGACATGCTAGATCAATGTCGAAAGTGAATGTCAAATTATTAATAACAATCATATAATTTTATCTCTCTTAAAAATTCCACTCCTAGTGTTAAATCAAGTCCAATTGAAGATAACTGATATCTGTTGCCTTCATTCGTATAAGCTTAGCGATAGTTGTGTGAAAATGGAGTAGTAAAGGTAAACCAGAAATTTAGTCAAACTTTAGGACATTAAGCCAACTAGAAGGTTTCAAAGGCAAGGAGAGGACCGCTAAGAAGTTAGGTGGGGTGGGAAGCCCACTCGTTCCCCATGCAAGAAGTCAGTGGGTCCGAGTTGGGACATCTTGGTGGTCAGGGTATGTAGGAAATTTACTTTGAGAGGGACAATACCGCACAAGTATGGGTTATCAGGGTAATTACCCCTATAATCCAATTTTCTTTAGGGGGCAAAAAAGGGGAGAGAGAGGAATTTTAAAAGGAATTGCAAGTACTTTTGTAAGTCTTAATATAAAGTCGAACACTGAATTTCACTTGAACCAAAGGGAGGAAACTCTGTAACTTTTCGGGTAATTGTTTGGTCCCAAATTAGTGAACTGGAAGTACCAACCAGTCACTTCACTTGCTTCTGAAATTAAGTTGTTCCTAGAATATCTCAATTTTTGAACATTGCCAACGATATGGTGGCCTCAGTTCCTAGTAACTTGGCCACAAAAACATCAACAGTTAAGATTGCATTTATACATACCTTGGTTTTTCTCTCTTCTCCTCTGAAAAGTAATCTGACGTATGGATTTGTGTGGTACTTTCCTTCCACATCTTCAGCTTCATGGACTCTAATCACAAGCAAACCACCGCCGTCGGGTGTTCCTTCAGGCGCCTTTTGGACCGCATTCGAGTCTTCAGCATCATCAGGCACTTCATCTTCCTTGAAAGGCCTATATGTCAACTCCACAACAATCTGTCCACGAGACTTCTCATTCTGAGGATCATTGGGGTCTAAGTTTTTGAGTAGGTCAAGGGTCAGAACTTTAGGCTCGTCAGGCGTGAGCTCTTTCAGCGGAACAACGCTCGTGCCCATCTTATCATGCTTGCCAACCTTAAAAAAGAAGGAAAGAAAAGACAACTTAAGTTTCACATTCATATGTTCAAGCAAACACTTACAGGGCTTCCATAGGTGACCTCCGATTCCACATTTAAAAAGCAAAACACGCCTAAAAAAAGTACCTGTTCCCAGTCGTAAACGAGAAGCTCTAGTGCTTGCGATTGAGGGTCTTTGACAACCATGTTAAAATCTTCGTTCCATTCAGGGTTTAAGTTTTTGTGTTTAACTGTTGTTTTCTTTGCCACAAGCTTGTCCTCAGTTAACTTGAGTTTGACGTAAGGGTCTGATGCCCCCAATAAATCTTTCTTTTTAAGCTTTATTGCCCTCAGGACCTTTACACTGAGGATTCCGACAGGTTTCTTCATAGCCCTGGCAAAATTAAGCAAACATATCATGTCAATCAGACCTAAAATCTTAAAACAATAAGATAACACATCGTCTATTATTCAACGCCGAGAACTCGTTCTTACTTTGCTGGATCCATAATTTGCACCTCCAGCGCTTTGGGCCATAGATACATATTTGCAACTTGATCTTTGATAGTCTCCTGAGGAGAGAGAATGCATAGAGGAATAAAAAAAAAAAAAAAAAAAAAACTTTCTGAACAAAACTTAACATCAAAGAAAAGTATAATTGCTAAAAGCAATCTTTTTTTACTGATAGTATGGAGCACCGAATGCTCATGCATATGTATGCGAGTAAGTCACTCATACTTATGCATGTATTTTTTTTCTTCTGTTTATTCAACTACATCCCAACCTATGATATCACTAAATGGGATCAAAGAACTACCTGGACAAACCTATACAGGCCAGGAATGGACATAGCATCTGCGCCAAGCAGCTTTAACCCAAAGTCAACGTGTGGCTGCAAAACAAGTGAACAAAAAAACGATTGTGAGAAACAAAGTTAACAATGGAGCTAAAACCAAACAAACGAGAGAAAGAAAACCATCAATTCATGCAAAATATAATACGGGACTAACTTTGTAGCTTCTATCAATGACTCTCTGTCAAAAATCCAGAAATTGGGGTTTCAATTAAATGAAGCCATGGACCTTCTCTTTCGAGAGTGGCAAGAAAATTTTATAGAGAAGATTATGTTATCAGTAACACAGAACACAACTCTAGCAAGAGAAATTTAGAGACATACCTTCTCCATAAGAGAAACGAGTATTTTTGCAAAACAAGGAAAGGTTGGAACCAAGGGCTTTAGAGTTATACGTGGAAGAGCAAATACTTGCAAATCAACTACCTGAAATACTCACGGAAGAATCAGAACTTTAGAATGGTGAATCCAGATATAATTTTACTTTAATCATATAGGTAACTAACATATATTTGCGTTTCCAAGAATGAAAGTTGGAGAGACAAAAGAGGAAGTTAAAAAAAAAAAAAAAAAAAAAAAAAAAAAAACAAACACACAAAACCAATTATTTTCTTCACCAACAATGAAAGAAGTACCTGAACAGTGGCTCTCAACCCAAATGCTTTAACTGCAATAATGATGTTAGGATTTCCAGCCCACCTAAGCGCCGGTTCCATAATCAGCTCCTTCTCATCTGTGGCATAAACTTTCATCCCTGGTACATGAGAAAACCACAAAAATGAGCAGTGTATGATTACGCAAAAATGAAATGCAAATAAGATCAATTAGGTTTAAACATGAATCAAAGTCTACATCAATCAAACACCAGAAACAAAAAGAGAAAATACAATAAACTCGCAGGGCCAAGACACAGGCCCTTCAAAGAATCTGATCAATAACAGAAACAAGAGACTGTATGGGCTACCATGCTCCTAAATAGCTTGGGAGCATCATGAACTTGCTAACTTAGCTAAATGTGAAAGGATTTTGCGTTCAACCGAACAGGGATGCAATCACTGAGATTGGTTCGGAATCAACTTAATTAACCTTGAAAAGTAGGTGGTAGGGAGCCCAAGGTAAGAGCTTCAAAATCAACAGATTCAATTTTGTACTTCGGAATTTGCTCAGCAATGATGGGCTTTGCTATAGTCTTAACCATCTTGCAAATCGCCTACAGAGACAGAGAGAGAGAGAGAACAAAAGGGTTGTGAATACTCGTATAACAAAAGAGTAAGAAGAATTTAACAACAAAGATCCGAACTTCGTACCTTGTCCAGATAGGGCCACATGATTTCGATAAACCTATTAAGCCAGTCAACCTTCACAGAAACAAAAACTATAAGAAGATTATGCAACCATAATACATTTAGTAGGCAATAACCTTAAAACGTTAACATTCTTACACGATCATAATCGGGCATTTTAACCCATAATGGTATCTCCGGAAGCAACCGTTGCAACGTTTTAGTATCTTGCTCCACCAGAGGTCGAATAATAGGGTCCTGAATGCATCAAAAACCACAAAATTATTATTTTGCATTTTTTTCTGGTATCAATAAATTCAAGGTATGATTCTTTGTAGGAATTCATCTATTTTGCGTGTTAAACAATCTAAATTATCTGAAATTACAAAGGAAGAAAAAAAACTCCAAAATAAGTAAGGCACTAAATTCCTATGAACAGAATCTATAAACTCGAACCAGCCAATCCAAATGCCTGTAGATACAAGTAAGGGACAAGCATTATTTCCTCGTTTTTTGTTCTGTTTTTGGAACTTCATAACGAACTCATTAACAAAACCCACAACTATACGAGAATACAAATACGAGAAAATCATAATTCAGACACGTCCAAATAAAATAAAATAAAGAAATGGAGAGCTTAAAGAGAAAGGAAAAAAGATAAACGGACCTTAACATCAGTTGGCTGAAAGTAGATGAACATGTAGTAGCCGATCACAAGCCCAATTGAAGTTCCCACTCCAAACCCACAAAAACCCGTTATCATGCTGATAATTCCCATCTCTGATCTTCTCTCTAAACCACTCCAAAACCACTCTTTTTTTCTCCCAAAATTCGACGCAACAAAGGAGGAAAAAAAAATAATTAAAAAAAAAAAACAGAGAAAGAAATGGTGGATTTGAGAGTAATTGCACTTTGCTTCAAGTCCTAAGTTAAAAACCCAGAAACAAAAAAGAAGTAATTCAGAAAGAGAGAAAGAGAAGATGATGAAGAAGAAGAGTCTTTCATACTGAATTTGTATAATTAAAAACAAGAAATATCTTGTGGATGGATAAGACAATAACCGTTTTGATTTGATCGTGCCAAGATTTGTGTCTAGTAAATTTTTTTCTTTCTTTCTTTCTTTCTTGTCAGAAAGTGCATTTAATATGGCAATTAAAATCTTGGTGGGCAAGCTTTCTTCTCTTTTCTTTTCTTAGCTCCACCACCATTGGATACACAGCCGCAGTGGGGTACAATTAAGTGTCGGTAACGGCCATATGGTTTAATGGCCACGCTCTGATTGGTTCATTCTTTGAAATATCTTTTTTTTTTTTTTTTTCTTTTTAACTATTGGAGAGGGAAAGATAAAAAAATAAAAATAAAAACAAAAAGATGTTTAGTCGAATAAATCAAGAAACAAAAAGCCAGTGGAAACAGCTATTGGTTTCTATTTTGTCACTGCCTCTTGGCCTTTCTTTTATTCACATTTTGGACTCTTGTTGGCCGTTTGTCTCCTTTCTTTCCTTAAAACTTTCCCTTACTTGTCTTGTTTTGATGCAAAATCGCTTTACCCATTGCCTATATAAAATTCAACCTTACCATTTCTATATTTTAAAAGTACAGTTACTTTGCCAATAAATATTGTTATTTTAGTTATTAAATTATTATTTTTTTAACCTTAAATTAGGCTGTCAAAAATGTTCTAGTTAAAATATTTTTGTTAAAAATATATATCTTATCTATATGATTTGTTTTTAATTGTTAGATTTATATTACATTGTTTCAATTTTAAATTTAACAGACATATCGTATCTTATAAAATTATGTAGAAAAGTCTAAAATGCAAATAAATCCTGTTCTTATTCTTTTTGGCTAAAAATCCTAAGTCGGCAGAGTTAAGTTGCTAGCTAATGCCGTTGTACTGCAGATTATCTTATTATTATATCATAGTCAAAGCTAAATGAGGACCACATCTACTCAATTGCACAGTTTGACCTCAAAATTAGATAAAGTTGGTACAGTTTGACCTTCATATTAGACAAAGTTGGTGCATTGGGATCTAGATTTTATGAGAGCAATTAGTTGCCAGAATTTAAGCAAATATGGAAATCGTACAAAGTGGTTTGGGCCACTCAAGAAAAAAAAAAAAAAAAAATATATATATATATATATATATATATTTAGCTTCGTTTCTTTTCAGGGACAAAATGATTTGGCTTAAAAGTAACATACTCCCTATCACCTTTTAAAATCAAGATTATGGTGCAAATTGTCTATGTCATTACATTAGAGATATAAAAGAAGTGGGGATTATTTTGATTTGTATGGTTTCTTTTTCTTTTTTTCTTTTTTTTCCCCACTTGTCCAAAAGCCAGATTAAAAGCAATCCTCTGGGCTGATCCTTTTTAGTCATGGCTTTATTAATGGTGCCAAGTTGCCAGTGAAAGAGCGGAACAATGGGACAAAAATAATTGTGATGGCAATTATCCGAACCCTTTTGATGGCAATCATTCGTTTCATAGGCTAAAACAATGAATCAGCTTCCTCATTTTTCAGACCAATATAAAATTACAGCAAATAAATCATTTTTTAAATATTTAAAGTAGATAGAAAAATTTAAAAAATGTTTGAGTTAAATAGTATATTTATGATAAATTGTTTATTTATGATTATTTTTAAAGTAATTTTATTTTAAAATTGCTTTAAAAATAAATTAACTGTCATAAATATAAAAATTTTACTGTAAGTATTTTATTTATAAGAATATTTTTAAGATAATTTTATTGCGAGATGTTTCTTAAAATTTTCTCTCTCCCCCTTGACATTCTTTCCATCTGTTCCTGAATTGGGCCCCATTATTGGGCCTCAGGTGAGACCCCCGTAGAAAGGGCCCAAACCCATGATCCAGCACCAAAGCGCCTTGGTCAAAGGGGAATTCGCTTTGCCGTAAAAAACACATAAAGATGTTAGAGCATGTGGGGGAGGGAACCAATTCACTAAAAAAAAACAGAGAAGGATAGGATGACTTGGGTGATATTGAGTATGAAAGTCATTATCACTATTGGGGTGTGTTAGCACTTTGAGGGACACAAAGGCCCATATCCTATTTGGTGCATTGGCAAAACAGAAATTGAAGGGACCTTGGTGGTGACGTGATGATAAATGAGATTTTACTTAGAGCGTTCATTTTTATTGAGTCAAGAATTCGAGTGATGCATGATTTAAAGTCTATCGGATTTGGCAAAGGACTACGATGATGGACTCTATAAACTCCTAGGTGATTAGCTGTTGAATGTTCTGAATTAAATTTATTTACCATTCTATTAGTGAACGGGAAGCGTGAAGATATCAATGATCCCTTCATTTTATTATTCAAAAAAGAAGAAGCAGAAATTAAAGGCTATGCTTTGAAGCAAACGAGGAGTCCTGTGAATTAATGATAAGAGAGAGAACGACAAATATACTACTACTTGGACATCAATGTTGCCATGCCACGGCATAATAACAAACAGAATGTGTACTGTATTAATGCTGTAGCCCTGTTTGTTGGCTAAATGGCAAGAGACGGAAAAGAAAGATAAGATTGTTAATTAATCAAGAATGGGGCTTGGTCTGTCTGCTATCTGGATTGGTTGAAGGTTGTAATTTGTGAACAAGTGATCAAAGGTTCAACTTCTATAAATTTGGCAAGTCATTATTACAACTTGTTGAGATGAAAAACTATTCTGGGACGAATTTAAGGATATTATTGAATCCCTCTTCTCATGAAGTAAAAGTATCGAGAAAAACTTGAATAACATAAATTTGAGACAATTACATCAATATATATAATGTGATATAAAATTAAACTAAAATTAATTTAAAATTGTGTCATGTTATTAATATATGAAAAAAAGGTGTTATTTAAGCTTTTATTTTTATTTTTTTTTTAAGAAAAGGGCAAAAAAAAAAAAAAGATTTATTCTCTGAATTTCTCTAAGATACTTGGCAGTAGACACGATGGGTCAAATCCATTTCAGCCAAATTTGTTGACATTGGGGTTCAATTGAAGCAGGCTTAAATAGGCCCAAAAGCCCAAGATGTAACTAAGCTCCCCCAAGCACTCACACTCTCTCTTCTCTTTTTGGGTGCTAAGATCACCCAAGTAAGTGGCTTAATCTAGCCCATAATCAGTAAAATAACATGGATCACATGTCTATAGAATAAAATTTTCTTATTTTAAATAAAAAAAATTTTCATTTTAAAAATAAGATAGTGTTTAGATATGTAAAAAAATTTTCTTCTTGAAAAAAAAAAGTTGTTTGAAATGAGAAAAAATAATATTAAAAATTGTGTATTATGAGAATATTTTAAAAAGATTCATTTTCTTTTTTCAAAAAGTTAATGTACAAATAAGTTTAAAAATAATATAAATTTTTTTTAAAATGAGAGAATGATAGAAAAAATAAAAATAAAAAACTCCTTCATAAAAATTTTTCAATTTCTAAAATTAGATATGTCAATCAAACAAAGGGACATTATCTGAATCCGAAAGAGATGTGATTTCGTGGAGGGGAAGAGAGAGGGTAAAAAAAAAAAAGAAGGCAGGAAAGAGGTGTAATTTGTTTAGTATGCAACATAAACGTATAGAGATGTTGATTAAAACAATAACGAAATGTGCACGTGCCTTATCAGGATATTCTTGCACGCTAAGATATGCCCAGAAGTTGCCCCAAGTGTGGAAAATTTCGAAGGAAGGTGATGACTTTAGATCCAACTTCAAAAGGAGTACTACTTGGAGATAATATTGTCAGTTGACCATAACTTTTATCGGAACCGACCTTCTTTTCTTTATTTATGAATCTACACACAATGTCGCTTTATCTCTCTTAAGGGAGCGACAACTTTTTGTATTAGTTATTATCATCGTTTATCATTATTAATTAAAAAACTCTCATAAATACTATATTTTTGTCATATCAAAACGCACTCTTATTTTAATAGTTTTATTAAAATTTTAACGATTTGCTTTATAGCTGAATATAATTTTTTGTATTGTGAATTTTTAGCGTCGTATAAAACAACATTAATTATCAATAATACAAAAAAGCAGATTCTACAATAAGCATTTTGATAAATCATTGGAGTGGTTATTACTACACTGCAATTCAATATCTTTTAGATGATCAACCACAAAAGCGAAACTAATCGAACGTTTTTATTATTACATAACAATTCAGCTTAAATACGGAACTAAATTATTACTTTTTAAAAATCCATACTTATATCTTTACATTATTCATTCAAATGTTCCCTTTAATAAAAATATTCAAACACAAATTTAATACTAATATATATAATTTAAATTCTTCATTTAAGTACAAATTTTTAGTTTAAATGAGCATTTTAATATAATTTATGATCCAAACGGAAATAAATTTTGTCTTATTATTATTATTCTTATATTTGTTTTACTCTAATATTGTGTGTGTGTGTTTTATTATTATTATTATTATTATTTTGGCAGAGTTCATTAAGTCTTATTTTGTAGTGTGATATAGAGCAAGAGACATTACTACAGAATGAAGATTCCACGACGGTTAAAAAACATCGTGGTAAAATTTCCACGACAGTTTTCTAACCGTCGTGAAATCCATAGTCGTGGAAGCTTTTAAGATTCCACGACGGTTTTTTAACCGTCGTGTAATACGAAAAATAAAAACTGTAGTTCGGATATTGCAGAACATACCACGACGGTTTTTTAAAAAACCATCGTGGTAAGTGTATCAACCACGACGGTTTCCGCAAGAAGTGTTTGAAAGTTCTGGGGTTCTCATAATTGTGCTCTGTTATGTTTTGTTTGTAGTTGGTCTTTCTTTTCATACCATACTTATTAATTGATCTGTCTTTTCTTAAAGAGTGCTTTTCATAGCCAATCCGACTTCAGCTCCTTGACGAAGAAGAAGTAAACAGAAGAACCATGGCTGAACTTGTGGGAGGTGCTCTTCTCTCTGGCTTCCTTAATGTCTTGTTTGATAGGATGGCCACTCAAGAGGTACTCAGTTTCTTTCAAGCAAAGAAAGGCCTTTCTAAGCTCCTAGATGAGTTGAAGATCTGGTTCTTGTCGGCCAATAAACTCCTGAACCATGCGGAGGTGAAGCAACTCACAGACGACAACATGAAGAAGTGGCTCGATGAGCTTAAAGAAGTTCTTTATAAAGCGGATCACGTCATAGACAAAATCAACACCAAAGCTTTGCGGCGCAGGGTCAAAAATGATGGTCAATCTGGAAGCAAAGCAAGCAAATTTCTCTGCTCTATTTCCTCATTTTTCAGTGTATTTGAAAATACTGTGAAATCTGAGATAGAGGAGATCCTGGAACGTTTTGATTTGAGAGAGTGGGTAACTGTATCTAAAGAAGTTGATGTTTTTGAAGTAACGAAAGCAATTTTTGAGAAAACCATCCAAAAAAGCTCTGAGACCAAGGACCTATATACAAACCATCCAAACCGTCGTGCATGATTTATCAAAACCGTCGTGGAATCATCCTTTTCCACGACGGTTTTCGGAAAAATTTTTCCGCTCTGTGTTTTTGAGTTTTTTCGACAATGATTTTTTAAAAAATGATCGTCGAAGGACAGTCATAGAATCCCATTTTTGTAGTAGTGAGATTAGTGCATGCATGCGACCTTGTGGGGATAATACAAGCTAATGATGGCAGATATCATCAAAGTAAAATAGAGGTAGCATAATTTAACAATGATTTTTTTTTTCAATTTTGAAAACGAATTTTAAAAAAAAAAGAGCACAGTATTAAAAAGCCGCCTAAACAAATAAATAATAATAATAGTCACAAAATATCTAGGCCAAACATATGGTTAGCATTTGCAGGTGACGTACTTGATTGAATCCGAAATGTAATTAAATTAAATAATTTTTTATTTACAAATTACGAAGAACGTGGGCCTTTTATCAGATGGTCGGTGGAGCAGCTTTTGTCACTTCCCAATGTATCAACGTATGCATGTGGATCGTTATTGCTTTATTTTATAAACTCCCAAAAAATCATTTTGTTCATTCTTTAGTTATAAAGTGGAAATTAGAACTTTCTGGACAGCAATATTGGAGCTTAATATAACAAGCAAGTCAAGGTTGTTAGTTTCAAATATGAGAAATCCTATTTATATATATATATATATATATTTTATCCGCCGAGCTGATCTTAATAAAAAAATATTATATATATATAAACAAAATTAAGAATCCTATAACTAATAATTAATATGTGTTCCTAACTCTCATAGGAAGTTTTTGCTTGTTTTGATCCAATTGATGATTGATGAGAGAAAACTTGCAGCCAAATGTATGTCTACTTAATTTGTCGAGGAATTCCAAAATCAGTTAATATGTTTGGCACGTGGTTTAGGTCTAGCTTAGCCTAACTATGGCAGGCATATTGTTAATCTCTCTATTCTAATGCCCTTAATTAATTTTAGTTTCCTGTCTCCTTAGGCTTATCCTCTTGTTTGCTCAATATATTTTAGTGATTTGAAGACCTGTCTTTGTGACTTTTTTTTTTTTTTTTTTAAAAGTTATTATCATTATTATTTTTTGGCTTTCGGTTTCAAAATAATTATTTCAGAACCCAACATGATAAAGGTGAAAAAGGGGAACGTGAAATGAAAAAGAAGGGAAAACTTAAAAAGTTGAACGTGACAGACTTGGTATTTTCTTACTGAAATTTGCTCGCTATATATAGATGAGATAAAGCCATTAATCATTTAGATGGATTTTTTCCCCCTTTTCTTTTCCTCTGGAATATTCGTCTCATTTTCTTACCACCTACCATTCGTCTCTGTTAACTAATAATTTACGCAATATAATCGTTTTCTGTAAGACGTTATTGCAGGTAGAAGACAACAAATTAATCACAACCATAACAATAATTGAAGAAAAAGAAATACATACATACATACATACATACATATATATATCTATATATATATATTCGGGGACGCATAGAGACTATTTTCATTTTTATTTATTTTTTAACAATTCCCTTCATTCCATCTTATAATTACAGCATTACAATATTGCAGTTAATCACCAAATGTAATTTTTCTTTTTCTGAATATTAATTAGTATGCAAGTGTTGGTTGAAAAAAAAGTAACTTATGATTTCTTAACAGCCTAACTGTAATTGACAAGGCAATTGAACTTTCGGTGGTTAGGACTAAAGATCCCGTTTTGTCTCCAAAGAAAAAGAAAAGAAAAAAAAAGATGAAGAAAAGATCGTTAGTCCTTATCATTATCATAGCCAAAACTTATGCTTTTAATTGTTGTCTTCCTCTGATTAGTCCTAAGAATATATAAATCAAAATTAACAATAATTCACGTAGCCATAAGATTGCAAAACGTGACCATCTCAACAAGTCACTACGACTCTTTCCAATTCAAGTCATTAGATATTTGGTCCGTGGTTTGCACGTGCGTCCTTGTAACAATTTTATTTTTCAATCAACATAATCGTGTGGAGATTTCTAATTGTATGGTCAAACACACCAACACTACTGAAAATCCTATTTCGTTAGATTTATACAGCTAACTTATTTAGAAATAAACTAGCAGACCAAACTTGGTGATAATCAAGATGATTTCTTATAGTAATTTAATCAAATATAGGATATGTGTGTCCTAGATCTTCCAACATTTGATATATGCTTCTTCTTTTTCGTAAGTGTTTTATTCAAATTTAATGTTAGAATCAAATTGTTTATCAAAATCATGATTTATTAACAACTTGAGAATGTGATGAACAAAATTAATATTCATATTGTTATGATTTGAAATAGATTTTTTTTCTTTTTTTTTTTTAATTGGGAATAGAGGATTCAATCTCTATATTTTATAATCGAATCAAGTGGATAATTTAGATATTTAAATTAGTTTATAATAGAATTATGTTTTCTATCGTCATCGCGGTTGGGACAAACGAACTCCACGTTGGAAAGAAACCCCACCTCCATTATATACAGGAAGAAGATAAAATCATATGATGTCACAAATGGCTAACATCAAGCCACGTGGAAGGCAGATCAATAACCCTTGTCGACTATTTCACCTTTCCATAAAATAATAAGAAAAAATCCCACGGAAATGAGAGTTGCCTTTTGCCATCCATTATTTTTCTTTTGTTTTTTTGTTTGTTTTTTTTTTTTTCCCTTATTTCAAATTTATTGCCAAATTGCCACCACCACCCGCTCCAAGCCCTTGCCTGAGGGAACAGGGATTAAGAGCTGTTCACATAAAAATCTTTTCTTTAAAAAAAAAAAAAAAAAAAAGAAGAAGAAGAAAAAGGCCAAGACTACTGGGCCCCACCGTCCAAGTAAACGTGTATGGCTGAGATTTATTGCGTCCACATCAGAGCAGACAATTCTCGAGGAACCCGAGGAAGAGATCAACGGCTACATCGTTCTCAACGGCTATTCAAATATCTTGGATCCAACGGTCGACATCGATCCGGCGGTTGCCGCCCAGCAGTTGCCCCCAGTATTGGACCAAAGAGAGAGTAGGTTTAGATGACCGCAACGGTTGTTGGTCAATAAGGGGTAACTGTGACATTTACTAATATTAAAAAAATGGAATACTAAGAAAACAAAGAATTAATTAAAAAATAGAAAAAAGTAATAATAAAAGTAGCCGTTGGAGTTGGGAAGGCTTGTACGTGTAGCTCTCTCTGTCTTTATAAATGGAGCTTATAAATAGACACGACGACGTTAAGACTGAATTTTCATAGATGTTGTTTTTGCACCAACATCAAGGTTTATGAATGTTCTTCTTTTACTAATATTCTAAGGGAGATAACACTAAATCAGAACCTTTTTTTTTTTTTTTTCCCCCCTCAATTTCTCTTTGCCCTAATTTCTGTTCATAATTAGAAGTTTATTTTATTTTATTTTCGGTTTTATTATTCTCTAAAATCAAAGATCTTGCTTTTGCTCTGATCACGTTCTCTTCCTCGTAAATCCAAACTTAAGCATTTGGGGAGAAGAATCTGTGTAATATTTTCTTTGTTTGTGTTTTACTATCTAGATCTGTGTAAAGTTCTATCTCGGACATACCTTTTCCTTTGTCCACTTTCTCGAGAAAATCTGTTGAATTTTCTCAGCTAACTCGAAGGAGTTTCTACTCAGGCTATCGATCGCGTATTAAAAAGATCACTGCCTCTTTTTTCTTTTCAGTAAAATTTTCTCTTAAAAATCCTTTCTTTCTTTTCATCTGTATTTGATAGTATTCAAGCAGAAAGCAACATCTGGCTATGGAGGCCCCAAAGAACAACAACATACGCAGATTTAGCTCCAGATCAGCATCGGAAAATCTTGCTCCGGCGAACATGTACGGCGGGATTTTCCCCTTTCCACCACCTTCACTTTCCTTCTCATATCCTCCCTCAGCTTCTGGACTCAATCTGATCTCTCACCCACACCGTCAACAAAACCACCCTCCTTTGCTTCCTCTACCGCTTCCCATATCTCGCTCCTCTTCCTCTCTTTCTTCTCGAAGCAGTTCCACGACCAGAAAAGCCAATAACAACAGAGCCAGAGACCAATCCGTGACCCCAAGGAAACCAAAATCTAAAAAGGAGGCGGCTAAACCAAAGTCGGCGTCTTTGGTCGTTGCGTCGACGAATCGATTGGGCCCCGACCCGAACAATCTTAGCAGGGACGTTGGTTCGAAGGTGATTCTTTCGTCGTCGTCTTTGGGACCGGGTTGTGTTGTTTTGGGAGATTTGGACAAGTTTTCGGGGGGTTCGGTGTGTAGCCTGTCGCCGCCTCCGAGCAGTTTGCCGCTGCCGGGGTTTTTGATCTTGAGGCCGTCGAAGCTCAGCTGCAACGCCGAAGCTGCCGGGATCGATGCCGGAGCCACGGACAATCTCCGTCGACTACTACGTCTCCGGTGAAGTTGAATATATATATATATGGCTGCTAAGCTAAAACCTAATAATATAATTATCATTCCACGTACTGTTTGGTTTCGTGTGTTTTTTATTTTTATTTTTATTTTCGTCCTGTTTGTTTTCTTCTGGGTGTAAATAAATGGATCAGCGGTTAGAAGTGAGGAAGTTTGTTTGTCGTAGTAGCTGATTCAAGTGTTATAAAACCCTTTTTCTTGTTTTTCACTTTGTGACCACCGCCTTTGTTTTTGGATTGGCGGTGCACACTGAATACCAAAAGCGTATCGAGCTTTGGTTGTAGAAGCTTTGCCCCAAGAATATATTTTCATTTTCTGTAATTTTTTTTTTTTTTTATAAATAATTTCGCAAGCTATCACTCAATGTAACGTACAGTATCAAGAAAAAAAAAAAAAAATCAAAATCTTCTCTTCTAATATCATAAATATCTGTTTGAAGCTTTTTGTGTTGTGGCCAAAAGAGGTTAAAAATGAAGAAGCTGAAATACGCGCTGAGGAAATACACTAGTGAAACCATCTATGAATAAAGAATTAAAAAAAATGGGAAAATCCACTGCATTTATCCAGAGTCAGAATAACGCCGACTCAACAAATTCCGGGGCATAAGCGAAGTTGTTAAAAGGGACCTCTTTTTTTTATAAAAATGAAGTTGTAAGCAAAGAAGAAGAAAAAAGAAAGAGATTGTTGCACGCTCTTTTTATTTATTTTTTTAGTAGATATCGTTTTTTCTAAACGAGGGAATATAGATAGATGAAGTTAAGTTTTTTCTGTTTTTTCGTTTTTTTTTCAGTATGACCTTTCAAAAATTTTTTTTTTTTATTCTTATTCTTACTTATTTATTAAATTTTTTTTAAAAAGGTTACGTTGTGGTTGTGCCCTTTGTAGTTTCCAAAAAATCTAAACTGCAAATTCTACAATTTAAAGCATCAGAGAGAAAACGGTAGTTTAGGGGGGAAAAAAAGCAAAAATCTCAAGGGAAATTAAATGGAGGGCCTTCAAAAAAGAAAACTTAAGGCTCATTAAACGGCATTTAAAGAGAGAGGGGAAAAAAAAAAAAAATCTCATGAGAATAGAAGATTATTTGGGGGCTTCCTAAAAATGAGGCCCTTTAAAAAAAGGGGGAAAAACAGTAGTTAGCAAGAAAAAAATTCTCAATATAATTGTGAATTATTTAATTCTTAAATTTTCTTTTTAGAATTAGTCAAACCTATTTTTAAGGAAAGATTAGGGGGCCTTAAGCGGTTGCTAAAACTCCCTAGAGGTTAAGCCGCCCCTGAGTCGGATGCAAAAAAGAACAAAGATCACAATGGTATATATATCTTCTACAACACAAAACTTCGCCTTCTTGTTTCCCAGAAGAATATGGATTCAATTGTCCTGAAACTGATGCATGCATTTGGTGCATGTGTAAAATGTAGTTTGCCCTTCATCTGCAGATCTCATCTGTTAGGGAAAGAAAACCAAACACGGTGTAAATGTAAATTTACAAAACCATGAAAAATGATCCTCCGAGGGAGAGGAAATTGAAACTATTGAGTAGTTGGCTCAATACCTGTCTTGTATAATACGAAGCTTCATCGTGCCCGCATTTTTCACATTTCTTTTTAATCTGTTATTGGAAAGACAAAACCATAAGTTCCCCTAGAATAGAAAAACAGCATTGCCCTTAACTTCAAAAATTCCAAAAAGAAAATTAGCTACCTTTGATAATTCCACCTTTTCTTCACCCATTGTTATTATGCCTAGCTCTCTTCTTATATCCTGCATAAAACGAGTCTCAGATGTCCGATTAGGAGGGGTACGGAAGAAATTCATTAGCCAAGGGGGATCAACAATTTCCTTAAACTTCCTAAAGGATCAAGAATCTGAAGTCCTTTACATTTTACTCGCACTTAATTGCATATCGTACTTACATAACATTTCTAAATTTCTATTATGTACGAAAACATGATGGAGAATATGAATTTAGTTTATGTAAACAAGGGGTGATAAATTTGGTTTATTTTAAAGGCATTCAAGGATCTACAGTCCTAAAGTCTGGCTGTTTGGTCAGAAATTTACTAGCGCTTCATAAGAAAATGGTCTGGTTTCAGTTTGTTCAACTTTTCCAAGGTTGAATAAGACCGAGCTACAGTATCATCTTTCAATCTGAATTCAATCTTTTCTCCAATGCATTACACATGCACATGTTAGTGGACACAAATATTTGGAGCTAAGTAGAGGATCTGGGTCATACATGTTGGACTGATGCTGGGACTAAGTAGAGTTAGCAACATCCCAAAATTGACGGCTATTTAGGAACATATTAAAAAAGACCGGGTTTCAGTTTGTTCAAGTTTTCCAAGGTTGAATATGACAGCGCAAAAGCTATCATCACAGTTAAGCCTGGATTCAATCATGCCCCAATGCAGCACATATATGCATGTATTCTTGGACACAAATATTTGGAACTTCTTGGCAGATGTAGATTATACATGCAAGACTGATGTTACGGTAAGTAGAGTTAGTAGCATCCAACGATGATGGATATATATATATATATATTATTTTTTTATGGAAAGATTGGCAGGTATTGTTAAATGCATAACATTACCTATCGATGTTATCAAAATAAATTGAAAAAAAAAAAAAAAAAGAAGACTAACATCCAAAATAGGGCATAAACAAGCAGACCTCAGCAGTGACTGTGTAAGATATTTCTCTTCCAGCAACATCTGAATACAGCAATAAAGCAATGACTAAGAATTGTGATAGAGAAAGAAAATAAATTTTAACAGAGATTTACGTGTCTTTAACACATGAACACAGTCTTACAGAGACTAGAGCAGGAGACAACACTATACGATGATTTAATGTTAATACAGTCAAAACTGTCAAATTGACACCAAATAAACATTTTAGTACTGTCGTATTGATATTAATATGCACAAATTCATAGATGATGCTTATGTAAACTGTCACCACCCACACAAAGTAAATAGTTACCCCGAAACAACTAGGTTTAACACACAGAAAATCAAGTTCTATGAATGTTTCTTTTTTCTTTTTTTTTTTTTTTATTTTGGAAAGGGACTTTATGTTTTGTGCTAGCTAAATCATAGAAAAAGTTAACTGAATATATCAAAATAGAGTAACTTCTTAGAAGTTCAAAATTCTTCAGTTGATAAAACCGAAGACTCCCTATCATGTTTAAATCGGTATAGCAATTTCTTAGAAGTTCAAAATTCTTCGGTTGATAAAACCGAAGACTCCCTATCAAGTTTAAGTCGGTATAGCAACTTCTTATAAGTTCAAAATTCTTCAGTTGATAAAACTGAAGACTCCCTACCATGTTTAAATCAATATAGAAACTTCTTAGAATTTCAAAATTCTTCGGTTGATAAAACCGAAGACACCCTACCAATAAAGCAACATCTCTTCAGTTGATAAAACCGAAGACTCCCTACCATGTTTAAATCAATATAGCAACTTCTTAGAATTTCAAAATTCTTCGGTTGACAGAACAGAGGACTCCTATCATGTTTAAATTGAATATATAACCTAATATAGGTTCAAGATTCATCAGCATCAACATATCAAATGCTTAATATTCCATACCTTTTGCATTTCGCCTTTGCTTGCACAATGGACATTCCGCATACTTAGACGAACTAAGACCTAGCATTGTCCCACACAAATCGCAGAACATGAAATCACGTCCCTTATAATACGCCATTAAAATTCTCAGTCCCTAAAAAAAAAAAAGTGTTGAAAATTAAATCGGGCAAATTCATAATTACTCCATGGACGTGGTGAAAAAGGTTTTTTTTGTTTTGTTTTGTTTTGTTTTGTTTTATTTAATGTAAACGTGAAAAAATAAACAAATAAATAAAACTTCTCAGTTCTCAATTTCACCCGCAATCTACAAAGTTTATCCATGATCTTAATCCACTATTTGGAGAAACCAAATGGAAGCAATAGAAATTTGCCTCCACAACTCCATATCAGGTTTATAGAGCTTGCAGAGAATCAAGAATACCTCAGACAGTGAAGCTCGTTGGAAGGTTAAGGATTCGTTTCGGTCAGAGATGAAGGAAGCGAGTCGGCTAACACGTCGAGCTCTGGAATCGTCCCCGGAATCCGGAGACTGGAGGCAGCGACGGCGGCGCGTGGTGAACCGGCGGCAGGTATAAGAGAGATAGGAGAAGGGGAGAAGTGAGGTTTTAGAACCAAGCGTCCCCTTCCGAACTAATGTAAAATGCATTCACATCATCTCAGCCGTAACCTTGTTGTGGGACCGCGTAAATTAACGGTCGAGATTACCAGACCTTGAGGTAGTTTCGGCCTTTCAGCTTATTTGGGATGTTTTGGGCTACACCCCAAGGTCCAAAAAACTTCAAAAAAGGATATTTCTCATGAACCTTTTTTTTTTTTTTTGGGATAAAATGTGCAAATTACAGAAAAAAGATTATTTTTAAAAAGTATTTACCATACATTTTTTTGTGTTTTAAAATATTTTAGATAAATCACAAGTTATTTACAAAAATATTTATAAGAGTGATTATATTCATAATCTAATAATAATTTCATATTTAATTTCATCCCGAGATGAATAGTTTAAATCTCTCTCTAAATTCAAAAAATATTACAAATTTTTAAGATAAATTTTTTGATAAATGTTACATAAATAAATGATTTCTGATAAATAAATTATTTATTTTAATATTTCTAAAATTATTATTGATCATAATAAATATTTGGAGAAAAATATCATTTACCTTTCTCCCTCGATTATTTATGCCAATGGGCGGGTATGAAATTTTCTTGGTCAGACAACTTTAATCTCCGTAAGTAGAAATTAAAGTAGATAGGAATTTTGTCAGGGATAGTACATTATCGTGTCGGTTTATAATTGAGATGGTATTAAAGGCTGCTGCTATAATTTAAAGGTTTTATAGTTGAAATTAAAGGCTTCTGCTATAAATTCAACCATGCATTAGCAAGGGTTTTTATTTTTTTTATTTTTTTTATTTTTTTTATTTTTATGGGCTCTCACTTACAAAAGAGACAGAAATGATAATAAATAGGTTATCTTTAAAATATTTAAAATAAACAACATATTTCAAAATATTTTAACTAAAAAAAAATTAACAGTAAATAATAATTTAAGAGAATATTTATAAGGTAATTTTGTTATAAATATATTTGATAAATAAATTATTTACTGTAAATGTGCTATTTACCTATAAAAAAAAAAAAAAAAAAATCTCAAGATTTAGAACTGAAAACGCCTATCTAAGCCTTTTATTTCCGATTCGCTAAGCTATAGCCCCAAGCGGGGACTAAAGTCTCGGTGAAGATTATTGGCAGTATATGAGTGTTACAACTTACAAGTGTCATTTTCAATTTCTAATACTTGTGTTGTGTACTTAAACATGTCTTTTTACAAGTCCATAAGATGGCTTCCTTTCTTGGTTTGGCAATTTGCAAAATTTTGAAGCTTCTTTCATCCCGGCCATAGTGGTCCCTTGCTATACAAGTAAGTCCATTGTTGGGACCAGAATATTCAATCTGACAAATTATTTACCTAATCCAACAGCTCAGGCAAAACTATAAAGTCGGCGAAGCAGGTTGTTGGCTTTAATTACAGGGAGTGTCAAAACTATGTAGAAGTAATCATGAACATTCCAAGAATTTTTAAATGGCAGTTAAAAAGGAGTATAGTCTTTTTGTTGGTTGGGAAAGCCCCCAACCACTTTGAGCTTTTGCATTTATTGTGATGAAACTGGTTTCTCTTTGTCCTAATTTGATTCCTTGAGATGTCCGTGAAAGTTTTGCAGATTTTAATGTTTTCTTTCCATTTAGTTTGATCTCTCTCTTTCTCCCTCTTTTGCCTTCAATGGAGGAAGTAGAGCTCGCCACCAATGACGTTCCAGAGCAGAACCCACTTCCCATAATGGACCAAACAGCAAGCCGAAAGAGCAGCGTTTCGTTATTTGGCCTCTTTAGTGTTGCCGATAGAGTAGACTATGTGCTCATGTTCTTTGGCAGTGTCGGGTCGTGCGTTCATGGGGCTGCAATTCCTGTTTTCTTCGTTTTGTTCGGTCGTATGATTGATTCTTTGGGACATTTGTCTACGAATCCTCATCGATTATCTTCCCGCATTTCGGAGGTACATGCTCGTTGTGATCACCTCACTTTTCTTCCTGTTTCAGCGTTTTTTCTTTCTTTTTTTTTTTTTTTTTGGTTAATGATTTATTCACTTGTTAGACCATTTTCTTGACGGTCGTAAAGGATCGTTCGAAAAGTGAGTATGCCCCCTCAAGCTACAGAAATTTTAATGAAAAAATTTCTCTTAATGCAGAATGCTTTGTACTTGATATATCTTGGAGTGATTGTAATGGCCTCAGCTTGGATAGGTACAACTATAAACAATGTTTGATCATGTTAAGCCTATCTTTCTGCCATAATTGCCACCGCAATATTGCTTCCTTTCGTTGCATTGAGAATCGGAATATTCTTTTTCACTGCTTCTTTTCAGGTGTGGCGTCATGGATGCAGACTGGGGAGAGGCAGACAGCTCGTTTGCGAGTGAAGTATATCGAGTCAATTTTAAAGAAGGATATTAGTTTCTTCGACACCGAGGCTAGAGATGCTAACATCCTTTTCCACATATCAAGTGACGCAATTCTAGTTCAAGATGCAATAGGAGACAAGGTAACATCACCAAAACAAAGCCACTGTGCAAAATGTTGTTGTATAACAGACAAAATATGGAAGAGGGTATTTATTTTTAACCCAATGATTTTGCATCTCTTTGCAGACAGGCCACACGTTGCGTTACCTTTCTCAGTTCCTTGTTGGGTTTGCGGTTGGATTTGCATCAGTTTGGCAGCTTACGCTTCTCACCTTAGCTGTTGTTCCACTGATTGCTGTGGCAGGAGGAGCTTATACTGTAATCATGTCTACATTATCAAAAAAAGCTGAGGCTGCCTATGCCAAAGCTGGAAAAGTAGCGGAAGAGGTAATATTATTTGTAGCTGTAAACATCGCTAGTAATTAAGTCTATCTAAATGTGTTTTGCTTGACAATCACAAAAATTCGTAACGTTTTGCAGTCACAATCCACTGAGATACAGGCATATAGCTCTTTGTTGATCCAATTCATTCATCTTTTCATTAAAATTGTTTGGTCATCTTCGTCTGTTCATGCAAGTCTTTTGGGTTGCATTTCATGCATTTGTTCTTCTTCGCTTTTGTTTGAACAGGTTATTTCACAAGTTCGGACAGTGTACTCATTTGTAGGTGAGGATAGAGCAATTGAAGCCTACTCAATGGCACTCAATAAAGCCCTCAAATTTGGTAAGAGGAGCGGTTTTGCGACAGGAATTGGTGTCGGCTTTACATATGGCCTTTTGTTCTGTGCTTGGGCATTGCTTCTCTGGTATGCTGGCATACTTGTTCGACACGGAGATACAAACGGAGGAAAAGCATTCACAACGATTATCAACGTCATCTTTAGTGGATTGTAAGTCAGGTCTGGAGATGTATTGCGATCTAGATACCAGCTAATTTAATTGTTTCTTCGTTAATGAAATGCCTTTCGCGCTTTCTAGTGCTCTTGGCCAAGCGGCTCCAAACCTCGCTGCCATCGCTAAGGGTCGAGCTGCTGCCGCCAATATCTTCAGCATGATTAAAACAGATGTTGACTCTTCTGATGGGTCAGATGGAACAGTGCTTCCAACGGTCTCCGGTAATATTGAATTTTGTGAGATCTCTTTTGCCTATCCATCGAGACCCGACATGGTTTTTCAAAAGCTGAGTTTCGCAATTAGTTCTGGCAAGACTTTTGCAGTTGTAGGTCCTAGTGGTTCTGGAAAGAGTACTATTATATCCTTGGTTGAACGCTTCTATGAACCCACATCAGGTATCTAAATACTCCACTATAAAATCATTTGTTTTAACTAATTTAAGAGCTTATACCTGATTACGTGCCAACACTTTTCCAGGCAAAATTTTGTTGGATGGCCATGATCTTAAAACGCTGCAGCTGAAATGGCTGAGAGAACAGATGGGAATGGTTAGCCAAGAACCAGCACTTTTTGCCACTACAATAATTGACAATATTCTTTTTGGTAAAGAAGAGGCAGACATGGATCGTGTTATTGAAGCCGCTAAAGCTGCAAATGCTCATTCTTTTATTGAAGGATTACCTAATGGTTACCATACTCAGGTGAGCCTTGTCATCATATTTACTAGGAAAATTTGGCATTTTCCGTAGATCGGAAAAAAAAAAAAAATTATAGAGGCTTACACATGAACACTTTAAACTGAATTCAGGTGGGAGAAGGAGGAACTCAGCTTTCAGGTGGACAAAAACAGAGAATTGCTATTGCAAGAGCGGTACTGAGAAACCCAAATATATTACTCCTAGATGAGGCAACCAGTGCTCTTGATGCAGAATCTGAAAAAATTGTTCAGCAGGCACTAGACGAAATCATGTTGAACCGAACTACTATCATTGTTGCTCATCGACTGTCCACCATCCAAGACGTGGACACCATCATTGTCTTGAAAAACGGCAAGATTGTCGAGAGAGGAAGTCATTCAGAACTGATATCCATGGAAGGAGAGTATGCAGCTCTTGTGAGCTTGCAGGTTTCCCAACAAGGTGAAGTTTCCAGCCCTTTGTCTTGCTCCCAAAGTTCGAGGAGTCTCGGCTATCACGAACTCTCCGATGGTAAGCACCATCAAGAAGACTCTAACTCGAGTACAAGAAGAGACTTCGAGCAAAGTGATAATAAAGAACTTTCAACTCCAAGCTTTGAACAAAGTCCGTCAATGTGGGAGTTAATAAAACTGAATGCACCTGAGTGGCCCTACGCACTACTTGGCTCATTTGGCGCAACTCTGGCTGGAATGGAAGCTCCTCTTTTTGCCCTTGGAATAACTCATGTCTTGAGTGCTTTTTATTCCTCTAACGACTCCCAGATCAAAGAAGAGGTTCAACGAGTGGCCCTCATATTTGTTGGACTTGCTGTTGTTACCATCCCTGTATATCTGCTCCAGCACTATTTCTATACATTAATGGGCGAGCGGCTCACCTCTCGTGTTCGCTCACTAATGTTCTCAGGTATGTTCGTGCTCACAAATTACACTCAAATACCTTAAAAAGGAGCAATGCTAAAAACGACCACACATTTTAAACTGATCACAAATTCACAAATCAAACTCTGCGACTCAATGATTATGACACAAGATCCCATGTAGTCTTACATGTTAGTCTTTCGTCTTTGTCCACTTAAAAATGATAATAACAAGCATTTCTCAGCATACGTTATCGTTGTTTTTAAGGAAACTTTTGTTTTTCGTTTTTTGTTTCTTGGATGAAACTGCAGCTATGCTTTCCAATGAAGTGGGGTGGTTTGATTTGGAGGAGAACCACACTGGCTCGCTCACTTCAACTTTAGCAGCTGATGCTACGTTAGTAAGAAGTGCTCTAGCCGATCGTTTGTCAACAATTGTGCAGAACATTGCTCTCACTGTGACTGCCTTTGTCATTGCTTTTATCCTAAGCTGGCGTATTGCAGCTGTTGTCATTGCCTCACTTCCTTTACTTATTGGAGCTTCCATTGCCGAAGTCAGTGTTTTGATCACTCCAAAGATCCTATTATAAGCTATAGCTTTTAACAAGTGCTGCCGACATAAAATTTTACCAAATTTCATTTCCTAAACTTCGACATGTTTAATTTCTAAGAAGTAGTAGATTTGACAAAAGATTGTAAATATAGGTACTAGTCCTTAAATCCTTTTAGTCTTACTCAATTTATCTTACCAACTTGTTTACATGTGCAGCAACTTTTTCTCAAGGGATTTGGAGGAGACTACAACCGGGCCTACTCCAAAGCAACTGCCATGGCATGTGAAGCAATTGACAACATACGTACTGTAGCTGCATTTGGAGCTGAAGACAGACTCTCAACACAATTTGCTTCTGAACTAAACCAACCAAGTAGGCAAGCATTTTTAAGAGGCCACATATCGGGTTTTGGCTATGGCCTATCGCAGCTTTTCGCATTCTGCTCCTATGCACTTGGCCTGTGGTATGCCTCGATCATAATCAAGAAAAACAAATCACACTTTGGAGATGTCATGAAATCCTTCATGGTTCTGATTATCACGTCCTTGGCAATAGCAGAAACTCTCGCTCTCACTCCAGATATTGTGAAAGGGTCCCAAGCACTTGGTTCAGTTTTCCGAATTCTCCAAAGGAAAACAGTAATACTCCCTAACTGCCCCACATCTATTATGGTCAGTGATATTAAGGGAGATGTAGAATTTAGGAATGTGTGTTTTAGTTACCCTGCGAGGCCTGATATCACCGTTTTCGACGATTTGAACTTGACAGTCTCAGCAGGAAAGAGTCTTGCAGTAGTTGGGCCAAGTGGGTCTGGGAAGAGCACAGTGATCGGACTAGTAGTGAGATTCTATGACCCTAATCTTGGTCAAGTACTGATTGATGGGTATGACATCAAAAGCCTTAACCTGAGATCACTAAGGAAGAAAATAGGCCTAGTTCAGCAAGAGCCTGCATTGTTTGCAACCACAATATACGAAAACATCAAATATGGAAAAGAGGATGCCTCGGAAATCGAGATTATGAAAGCAGCTAGAACTGCAAATGCTCATAGTTTCATAAGCAGAATGCCAGAGGGCTATCAAACTCAAGTGGGGGCCAGAGGAGTTCAGCTCTCAGGAGGACAAAAACAGAGAGTGGCCATTGCCAGAGCAATACTGAAGGACCCCTCAATTTTGCTTTTGGACGAAGCAACAAGTGCTTTGGATGCAGCATCAGAGAAGGTGGTTCAAGAGGCACTTGATACGCTGATGGAAAACCGGACTACAATTTTGGTGGCACACAGGTTGTCGACAATTCGGGATGCAGATAGCATTGCGGTTCTGCAGCAAGGGAAGGTGGTTGAAGCTGGCAGCCATGAGGAACTCATTGGCAAAGCTGGCAGTGTTTATAGACGGTTGGTTAGCTTACAAGAGGAACAAAGAAGCACCAGATGCTATTGAAAAACCATACGAGTCATTAAAACATTCCTTGGGGAAACCTCAATACCATATGTGCAGTGTTCCTTGGTTTTCTCTTCTTTTGGTTTTGGTTTTGGTTTTTTTTTTTTTTTAATATTTTTTTCACTTTCGGTGGCTAGCTTGGCAAGAACTTGGTTGATTTCCAAGTTTCTGCCTATCGTAAATAAAGTGCTTTGCTATACAAGTAGAGAGAAAGAGAGAGACAACGAACACAGTTTGTAGTCAATTACGAATAGTCCCAGGAAGATAATAAGAATCTTGCTCGCGTCTGGTTAATACACGAGACAAATTCAAAGCGACGTACATATTTTGTTAACAAGGAATTCTAATCATCAGTCGCAGTTCAGACAAACAAAAGAAATAAAAACAAACCATCCCAAAGCTTACACATGAATCTCTAGAATGTCAGTCAGGAATATACACAATGGCTCGCCACTGGCGAACCTAAACGATACAGACTGACAAATAAAGGCTGGCAGGTCATTGTAACTTTAGGTCAAATCTAATTCTTCCCCTGATCACAATATGGAGCAGGCCTTCTGTGCCTTTCTCTTCTTCTTCTTTTGTTTTGGTGGCTGGAGTACCACCTTAATAGCTGCGTCAAAAACCGCCTTCACATTCTGCCATTATAAATATAAATGAAAGAAGTCAATATTCGAGAGCAGAAAACAACATAGTGAACATGAAGGGCAAACATACCTGCTGCGTTTTTGAACTGCACTCAATGTAGGCAGGAGCTCCAATAAGTTTCCTCAGTTCTTCACCCTTCACAAACCATATACTATATTTAGTAAAATAACTAAAACAATTAACCGGGGACGAGGCAAGGTATAAAACGGCAGTGTTTACCTGAGCTGTAGTGATGGGCACTGCACCAGGATGGTCAACAAAAAATTGTTTATCATCCCGAAGATCTGCCAAAAAAAAAAAAACTGAGCAAACTGACTCGTTGATAAGTTGTGGCAAATTTTAATGCAGTCATGCCAATAAATAATCCAGATAAAGATAAGAGACGTCAATTCACGCATTTCATACTTCATAATTGGATCTGATCAGGAAATATACCAAACAAAAAAACTCGTATAGTTATGCTGCAGCTGAGAGCACACAAAAAGTAGTTGTTAAAGAACTACACAGAATGGTTGAACAGAGCTCTTCAGATTCATTAAAACATCCTAAAGCATCTAAATGTTAAACTGATTTTAGCAACCAGAAGAAAGGGAAAAAGAAAAGGAAAAACAAACAAACACAATAGAGGGAATTTTTATCCACATTGGTCCTTTGATAAAAGCTAATCTAAAACTTTTTAGATATGAGAATTAGCGAACAAACATGACAAGCACATCATGGGAAAAAAATCTTACCGAGCTTTGTTCCAACAAGAATTATTGGAACACCAGGTGCATAATGCCTCAGTTCAGGAATCCACTGCAATTGAGAGCCATAGAAAGAAAATTGTCAAGCACACAAATATGCAGGCGGATATTCTACGTAAAAATAAATAAATAAAAAAGGTATCACCCAGAACACATCAAGAATGGAACCTTCTTTGCAACATTCTCATAGCTGGCCTTGCTTATGAGAGAGAAAGCAAGTATAAAAACATCAGCTCCTCGATAGCTCAAGGGTCTTAATCTGTTGTAATCCTCCTGACCTGTTCAACAAACACTTCATATAACTCCCAAAAACAAAAAACAGAGAAAAATGGGGTTGGGGATGGGACACTGAATCACAAACAAGTACGTATATATATAAATAAAGAAGGATAGACATATTAGTTACCTGCAGTATCCCATAATCCTAGGTTAACAGTACTTCCATCCACAACAACATTGGCACTGAAATTGTCAAACACGGTGGGCACATAGTCCTGTTTTCAAATGACGGAGACAAAAAGTGAGTTTTTCAAGCTAACACTTAGAGTAAGCAGCAACATTACAAGTTAGGCCAGAAATAACTAAACAGTTATCTATTATTTAACCAACGAAAAACGACATAAATTCAATGCATAATACCAGGGAACCACTTGGCTCAGATGTCTGAAGCATGAAACACAATACTTATGTGAATGTACTACATGATAAGTATATGTTTTCCGAAATCTTTAACCTTTAGAGTTTAAACCAATAAGTTGTCACTCTACCCCCACAACATGTCTCCTTGATGACTGAGCGTTTGTTTAATTTTACCTTAGAGTCTAGACCTGCACGTTAGAGTTAGAATTCCCCAAATTACAATTTTCCATAAATGCAAGTATATCTATAGAGTCTTTAGTTTTTGGAGAAACTAAACAGCTAAAGCTGAAGAGCTAGCAACTAACGCACATATATCTCCAGGCACCTGATGTAAGCATCGTCACTAAATTATTGTACTAAATACCCAGACAAGCAAACATTAGTGTAATCTAATTTTCACCCAAAAAATCCGATTTTTCACCTTTTGCAACTCAAATTTCTTACAGAAGCATTCAGAAACACTTCAGAATCAGAGTAGGATAATAACAGAACAAAAAAGAAATCAACGTTTCCAATCACTTCCCCATTCTTCTCCGATTACAAAGTTCAAATCTTGGTTAGTTCAATTATCAGGGAAAAAAAAATATATCCATAATTAACTTCCAAAACCGATTTCAGTATCTCGATTCACTTCCCAATTCTGCTCCGATCAAAAAGTTAAAAATCTCGCTTCGTTCTATAATCAGACAAAAATTCTACAATACAGTCCTCGAAACAAAATTTGAAGCTTCAAATTTAACTTGAAAAGGAGAAGATTTTTTACAGGAAAAAACTCGAGATTGAAATCAATGTCGCGAAAAGAGAATTAAAGAGAATGGAAGACTGACCGTAGGGAATGTGTTGCTGGTATACGAAATCAGCATGCAGGTTTTGCCTACAGCACCATCACCGACCGTGACGCACTTTATGAACCTGGACGCGCTCATCTCCAACCTCGAAAGCAAGCACTAGATCTCCGCTCTACCAACACAAAATGCTCAAGCAACGATCACCAAAACCTCCATAAAAAAGCCCTATATTAAGATTTAGAAGAAGAAGAAGAAGCAGCAGCACAAGAAGAAGAAGAAGCAGAAGATCGCATATGGTTTTGAAGTTTCAGACAAGCCCTAACCCTAAAATGCAGTCGCAGAGAGACACAGAGATAGAGAGAGAGAGAGAGAGATTGGGAAAATGGAAATGGAAATGGAGAGAGAGAGAGAGAGAGAGAGAGAATGATGATGATGACCTTAGAGAAGGAGGAATCAAATTGCGGTTGAAGGGCTCGCTGACCTCGCCAAGCCAACCTTTTGCCAGCTATTTCCTTTTAATCACCTTACCGTATCATCTACACAATATCATAAATTCTACAAAATTTTAATTTATCCCCTTCTTTTTTTTTTTAATCTAAAAATTAATTTTTATTTTTCCAACAATAATTCTATTTTATTTTCGGAAAACTTTTCATTTGCCTATAATGCCATGCCATCCTATTTTTGTCCAGTCCAAGAACAATAATACTATCCGAAGTTTTTTTCCCCCCAAAAAAAAATTATAATAACACACACAACAAAAATACTTTGATTCTTTTTTTTCCCCTTTAATTCAATTATTAATTTTTTTTGTTCCTCTTTTTTCAAATAAAAATTATGATGTCATCGTTTTTTTTTTTTTGAGGTTTTACTTTAAAGAATTATTATCCTTTCTGTCCAATCCAAAAACAATAATACTATGATTGAAATTTTTATTTTCTCTTTTGTTTCATTTTTAGGCCAGAAAATAAATCAACCAACCATATCATTCGACTCTGAACAACGTGACCATCAGTGTCCTTTGTTATTATAATTAGAGATATCCATGTTTCTTGGTTAAAAAAAAAAAAAAAAAAAACAGACTTCTTCATTTCTAGGACGTGGGTATGAGTTATATATATGACTATGGAAATTGGCAATTGGCAGGCCCCGCTCGTATCTTCCCATATGTTCTGATTTCTGAACCACGGAAACAATTGAGTGTGATGATCTGATGGGTCAGTACTTAATATTTGAGTGCTGAATAACTTTGTTAGAGATTTTAAATATGAATGGTTATTTTCTATCAAATTAATAATTAATATAAAGTATCTAAGTTCATGTCTTTATATATTTTTATCGTAAGTATATTTGGTGGGGTTGGAATGACACGCTCTTCGTCAAGGAATAGAGCCTATCTATAAGACCTTCAATTAATATTTTTATTAATGCCTCAGGAATCCTTTTGATAACGTTAAATGATATGCTAACAATGATCGTCCCTTTCCCGAATTTTTCCTTAAGGAAAAAAAAAGAGAGAATCACAAAGAAAAAAAAAAGGAAAGTAAAAAAGAAAAATATATATGGAATAGAAGGGCAGACACCTAAAATTGAAAACATTAGACAGTGCGTGTATGTTAATGGTGTATATATACATGGATATGATAATATTTCTTAATTATGAAATTTAATATATTTTTTAAAAAGGAGAAGCGGCTTGTGGATCGATGAGCAAGATAGAATTTTGTCGGAATAATTCAAGAGGCTTTTGGTATTATTAATATGAATCCGCTAATTGCGCAATTAAGCACAATCCAAAGACGTGAGAGAGAGAGAGAGCACATGGGGGACCTATAAGTACCTATCAGCTATCACCATTCATCTCCATGTGCCTTTTTCTCTTATTTCTTTACCAACCCCAAAAACCTACCCGATGTCTCCTACTATGCATTTGTTATATATACATATTTAATTAGCTACTAATAAATCCTCTAAATTCCGTATTTTAATTATATTGTTTTGTACAAAACAAAAGATTATTTATACTTTTTACGGTATTTCTCAATGCATGATTCAGCGGTAAAGCCATAGGTGGGACCACCCGCCACCCCCGGCTCCACCACCCTATCTGGTGGGTCCCATTTTGATTTCAAAATAAAAGGCTTTCATGAGAGCGGGAACTTTCTTTCAACTGTTAAAAAGGATTTTGATCAGCTCAGATTTTGTTGGTATCAGTCAAAACTTACTACATAAGATCCTCTCAAAGTTTAGTCCATTATTACTTTCAGGAAAAATTACTTTCATCACTTGCCCCTTGGCACCATTTCTACGCTCTGAATTTTCCTTTCTTTTTGGGACTAGTACTTTTTTATGACAATGTGGAAAACCATCTTGTTTGTTGGTTTATTCAGTTGGTTGAGCAAGTCACTTCAAAGTCTCCCATTTAGGTTAAGCCTTCGTTTGACTATCCAATTTGGACCCAAAATTTTCATTTTATTTCTTGTTTTTTTTTTTTTTGAAAAGTCAACGAAAATTATAATTAATTTTTAAAAAATCAACTAATTTCAACTTCAAAATTTCATTTCAAACATTGGAAAAGAAAATGGGATAATAGGAATATGATCTAATATATCTCCATGTGATTCAAGAAACTGTGACTATAATGGACCTATATATATATATATATATATATTGTCAGAAAAGGAATCATTCCCCTGACCTTTGTCCTAGCCTTCTTAGATCGATCTTACTATAAACGTACGTGTATATATATATATATATGTATATAGAGAGAGAGATAGAGAGAAAATAACGTATTTTTTCTATGATGAATAGAGTAAAATAAATAACCGTAGGAGGAGAACTGGTGCTATACAAAAGTGTCCACAATTCCAAAAGAAGAACAGAGGGGATCACCTCTCCCAATCAATACCAAAACACAACGTGCTACTTGTAGAACATTTTAGGACTACACACACCACAAGTCTTCAAACCTTGATAGAAGCATATTTCTCGCCCATTGCTCCGCCTTTCTGTTTCTGGAACTGGATGTACCGCAATGTGCTCGCGAAGAAAGGATCCGAGATTTGGGTCGTAGACTCACTTTGCAACTCGTTGTTGATTAATTCTATCAGCCCCTGGATTGCAGCAGGTGTGATCTGGGGATCATCTTTCTCAAAAAAGTAGACGTACCTGACAGAAATGTAAACTTCAATTCAGAATTATTTTCCATCAAGTATAGTACATGAATGAAGCATGTATGTTCTTTCGTGTGTGCAATGTTCAATTAGGTAACAAGCTCAAAACAACTGACTTGTTGAGTATTTCGACAAAGAGTGTGACTGGTCCGCTGCTACCACGAACAACACTGGCCATTTGTTGAGAGGCATTTGCAATCCTCAATGCACGCTTTAGACAAAGCAAGACCCTGTAGCCAAAAATCACATAAATGACTAACAACACGGCAACACAAATATTTGTAGAGATAATAATGCAAGAGAAAGAGAAACCCACATAAATACCGAGTAAAATACTCAATCCTAAGTAGAAAGGCCGAGAGGGTACCTTTCTCCATCCTTGATACCATCCTGATCATCAACCCAAAAGAGATGTGAACATGCATACACTGCTCTGCACTGATCAGGTTTCTTCAACAGTTTTGCTGAATACTGATACGAGGAAAATCATCAGTCAAAAGCTCAAGTAGTTGACAACAGTTTAAAATAGCACAGAGAAAGCAAGAAAGCATCATTACTCCCGTCGCTTTATGTGTTAAGGTATCCCTATTCTCAACGCCAAACACATTCAGCCGCTGGAGAGTCCCAATTATTAAATGTATGGCAGTCACCTGGGCTTTAGAGTCCTAAAAACAAGGAACAAACAAGTAATACAATTTACTGATTTACTGCCTGACAACTTTTCTTGACAATTTATCGACCAAAATATAACTAGAAGAGACCAATTGAGGAAAAATTACCGCAATTTCTTCTTCGTATAACACAAACGCCTGAGTGAAAAATTCATAGGCAACATGCTCAAGATCACAATCATTAGCAGCCTGATCATCCATGAACCAAACAGAGAAATTGTAAGCCTAAGATGCACTGTTACAAGGATTAAGAAAACTTGTCTGTTCTATCTGAAAAGGCTACAAATATTATTCGGTGAAGTACCAGATCATTTCCTTGGTATGTTTTTCAAGTACCAAACATAGACACAACATACCTCGGCACACTGCAGGTACAGTCTTAATGCCAGTTCAGGAGAAGGAACACAAGAAAGAGTTTCAATGGCCTGAAAATAAATATGGAGCATTATTATACGCACATATGACATGAAGACATACATGTCAAGTAAGGATACAAGCACGTGAAGTAGGAAAGACTTTGCAAAAGTCAACTCTATGAGGAGAGAGCATAACCAATTTTATATATGCACTAGTAATTATCTTCCACAAATGTTTTAACGTTCCAAACTATAGGGATGCATGACTGTATATGCTCCAACTATCCTTATTCTACCAAGGTATTAGTCAAGCTCCCTCTCCAATGACAATGATTTATATATGTATATATCATTACCTGATTTAATAGCTGAAAGATTGTTTTTGGTGTTGTGGGCTCTTCTTCTCCGACTAACTCTCCATCCTGGCCTTGCAATTGCCTAACCAACTGCAAGCAAAAAAAACACATTGTATATAGTCCTCAAAGTATTTATATACCTATATCAAAGCTGCTACCATAAGTAACATGAGGTAATCAATAATGTAACTCCTGCTTATTTTAGGTTAAACATGGCACTTGGTCAGTCTAATATCACCGTCAGACTCATTCATATCTAATATCATTATAATAAGGCATTCTTGCCTCCAGTCAGTTCAAAGTCTTGTAAAATTTTCACCCAATCTCATATCAAATCAACCAAATGTATACACAAGAAAACGAAAAAGTGTGGTGCACGTGAAACAAGAAACATACATACCCTGAGTGCAGAAAATACAAGAGGAGGAATAGTGAAAGGCAGGCGTCTCGGCCCTCCACTCATAATATGCTTCTTGACAGTGCATATCATCTGTGACCAGTAAATCATAGTTCAGGGAAGCTTTATCCAACAAATAAAAAATTCCACAACCTCATATAGTTGTGGATCATATAGCTTCATGTGTTGCATGTACACACACACACAGAGGGAGAGAGAGAGATCATAACTACAAAAAAATTTTGAAGCATCAATCGCTTACCTTCAACATCTCCTCTGGGTCATCATTATAAAGCATATGTATGAGACGAGCAACAGAATTCTGCTCTTCTTTGAAATCCTCCTCATCAAGCTATTAGCAGTAGAGCAGAAGAAAACCGAAAGTGGATAAAAGGAAAAGAGTCACTGAATATTTTGTTAAACAGAAAGGGATCTAAAAGAAAAAAGAAAGTCATGGAATTTGTGAGGACTCGTAGAAAATTTACAATCCCAAATACTATATCCACCTCATCCAAAGAAGTTCCATCCAGATCCTTGATGAGCCCCTTTATTAATTCGAACAACATCTCAACCTGCAAAGAGAATATTTATGCCATTCTGAAGGGAATAGTTGATAAAATAGAACATATGGAGGAGAAACATACCTTATCAGTACTGGAGATACAAGTGTAGTTTTTCATAATGCTTTGAATAATGACCATTGCCATGACTTTATTTGTTCCATCATCAAGGTAATCCATAACGTGAGGATAATTAGAAAGTGTCAAGGCTGTGACAGTATCATTGTATTTTTCCAATGGACCACTTAGAAGTGCAACAACTTGTTTAGTCGCCCTATTATCTTCAAGCTTTGGTTTGCCAGAGAGCTTCTTTACACATGCTCCCAGTATTTGATCAACATAATCAAGACGATCAGGATGGACACGAAGAGTAAACGTAAGAAGAGAGACATACAATGATATAGCTCCAACAATAGGCATGTCAGCCTGTGCTTCTATCACCTGTTTCCGTTTGTAATATCAACTACTTTAGGAGAAAGAAACACTAGTGGAAAAGAGTAACATATAGAATAATGAAAATGAAAGCAGACCCTTAAACTGTTGTTCCCTCAAAACTATTTCTGCTAGGCTGGTTATGATTCATTAACAAAATTCTAGTATTTTCTATTTCTCGTATAATTTTACTGTTGTCTCTTCAAATTGAAAGTCAGGCTGAGTTCTTAATCCAACTTGTGGAAAATTTGAAACGACAATGCTGCAATTGTAGTTTTAAATTTTTGAGAGAAAAAAAAATGTACAAATTAGCTGAAGGAAATAACCAGCTTACCTTTCCAATGGCACTGCTTAATTTATTAAAAGCTTCCACTTGCAAAAACTCAGGCAATACCTAAGGTAAGAATAGCCACAGTTATGAAATGCAGAAGTACAAATAGATCAATGCATCAACCGTTAAAATTTTTTTATATAACTTACCTCTACGTTGGCTGCAGCATAATTTGACAATCTTTCCATTAATTGAGATAACACGGTCTTGGTATCAACTGTTGGCTACACATTAAAATATAATTTTTATTTGTCAAAAAATAGAACATAATGCAGGAGTAAAAATAGATCAAAAAGCATCATTGCAGACTTAGCCTAGCAGTAATTCCACAACCACCTCCAATGTTGAAATCTAGATCATATCTTTATTAAAAAAGAAGAATGCTTTAGATACTAAAATTCAGGAAAATGATACTCAGAATAGGCATGGTATTTACCTGAAGCTGGGGGCAAGCACCCAACAAGGTCTCTAGGGTCTGCAAGTGGTAGTCATCTGGGAAAACTTGAATAATGCATTCCATCAAATAAAATTGAGCAAGATCATCCTTACAGTTGACAACCTACAAGCAAACCAATGTCGATGCATACATAAAAGATCAGCAGAAAGCTTAATTTGATACATCATGTAAATATAGACACGAAAGAAAGAGCTAGATTATAAGACCTGCTCTAATACCCTGGGAAGAACAGTATCTTTGTACATTTCAAGGTCCACGCCCTCTATCTGACCAAGAACATGCAGATTTTTCCCAACCTATCAAGGACAATTCAGAATGGTAAAATTTCCCAGTTAAACTGTGTTAAGCACTTTCCATCTCTTCATAGTTTCAGCTATACAAGATTACAAGGTCACGAAGCTCGCTTCTCTCCTTTTCCTGCTTCTCTTTTATCTCACTAGGTCCCTGCAGTCCAGAAATTCATGTGAAGGCTTCAACTCAGGATCGCCAAAGAGTATGAATGATTCACAAGCACCATAACACCTGCATGGCCAAAAATCATGCCCTCAAGGTTCATTTTTACCTCCATGGCATGCAAGTACTCTGGTGCCATGCATTTAAAAACATGATGCGGATTAAGTTTACAGATGGTCAACGAACCTGATGCTGCATTCGAACCCAAAGCTTAGTCATCTCTGTGAAATTCTGCAGCACAAAGTCAACAGCGTCCATGACGGTCTCACCACCGCTGCAAGGAATTAGTGGCGCATCATAATCAGTTAATAACAACAACAACAAGAAAACATATTCATTTCCATGCCTGAAAGTTAATTTTATTTTAGCTTGGACACGCATCAGTACACATATTTGTATTACTCATCAATGTCTTAACCTATGTCAATATGAAAAAGACTAGACAAACAACAGAGAAAGAAAGAAAGGACTCCAACCAGCTTACCCTTCATACTCGGAACCAATATCTGGTAACTTATCTCTGCTGACTTGACAGAGATAGCTTCTCAGAAAGAGCCCGCGTATTGGATGTTGAACACCGCGGCACATTTCAACGAGATCTTTAAGCACATCCTTAGCAGGAGCCTCCTTAGATTTAACGTACACAGATCCAACCGTACACAGAAGATACCTAGTACAAAACAAAACAAAAAAAACGGAACTTTATTACGTGGGATTGTCAATTCATAATCAATGTGAACTTCAAATCTATGAATTAAAGTCATAAACCCAAAAAAAAAAAAAATGAAAAACATGTGGAGGTCCGATGGATTACATTCTAGGTAAAATATTGCCGGCGTGTTGAACTAGTTCGTAAAGATCAACGATCGAGACGCCATGCCTGCTCTCATCCTTGAAAAACATCTCCAGCATTCTCAACTCGTCGAAAGCTCGCATGTCTGAGAACAAGAAACACAAAAAAAAAAAACCGCAATAAGCAAAACAAACCTCGGATCATGAACGGAGAATCGTTTCGATCGAAATTGAGCCATCGGAAGTTGTACAGAGTTCGTAGTAATTGTGAGGCGAAAGCTTCGAGGTCCGAAGCTCCGACAGCATCTGAGCGGAGAATTTCAGAGCCTCACGAAGATTGTTGGCATCCTGAAAAGGCGAAAAACAAGAAAACTCGAATCGGAATCGGAAGAATTAGGGTTGGAATCGATCGAAGGTGGGGGAAGGGAAGGAGAACAATACAAGAGCGCGATGCAAGTAGAAGGCGTGGTGTTGAATGCCGGCGATGCCTTCGGCAAGCCATTTCTCGTCGTCGTCGATTCCGTTGGAAAAGATCATTGTAATGGGTCTTCCTCTGTGGAGAATCTGGCTATGGAGGATCTCCGAGATCGTCGAAATTTCTTGCTGTGCAAGGTTTGGAAATTTGGGGTTGGACTGGTAGTTAGTTCAATTGCAACAGTTTTCACGCTTCATTTTACTTCTCACACGCTTTTTTTTTTTTTTCCCTTGTCTGTATATTAGTTCCTGTTACCGCGCATTACCGTTACTATTCCAGAGCAGAGCAGTAGCTTTCATTTTATTATTTTTATTATTTTTTAATGAGCTTTCAATTTTTTGTTTTAATAAAGGAAATGACCTTTCAATTTTAAACTACCCATCAAACAATTGTAATCCCTCTTTAAAATAAAAAAATAAAAAAAAAACTGAAGTTTGGATTATTGGATTAATTTTTTGATGATCTAAATTATAATAAATTTAACAGCAGTTTTACATTAATAAGACTCTTAAAAAGTTAATTCAATGGTTAAAGAGTAACTCCTAGTCCTATTTTATAAATTCTGAATAATAACAATAATATAGAAAAGAGGAGAAAATTCATTATGTGTTTAAATCGTTAAATCCATATCAATGTTTAAGGTTAATATAGTTTAAACTTACAAACGACACGTTCTTTGTTATTTGAATTTTGCAGTCGTTTAGGAGACCAAAGGACACATTTTTTCATTTAAAGTTTGTTGTCGTTAATATGATTAAAAACGACACGTTGTTCCATTTGAAAGTCTAAAGTCATTAACGAGGGGGATAAAAGTATTCCTTTAATACTGTCTAAAAATTAAGCATTGCATTGGCTGCCGTTGGAGTTATTAAAAGCAATTCGTCTTTTCTTAAAATATTTGTTTGTACCTACAAAAACATGTCATCAACTCCTAGTGAATGAAAGTTTTTATGTCGTTTATTCAAATACATGTCATTCTTAAAGTTGTTGTCGTTTAAGTTGTTGTCACATGTCATTGGTGCTTCTTATTTTGTCGTCGGACTTGAGAAAACAAATTTCCTCTGGACGTTTAAAATCAACGACCACCCACACGTAGTTTGCCTACATCTAGCCGTCATTTAAGCGGTAATTGGACATATTTATTATTGTATCAATGATTCTGTCATTTAAGTAAATAAAACGACATGTAATTTACAAGATGAAATTATTAAGCTAAACTATATCATCCATTGTCTTTGCAATTTAAAAAAAAAAAATCATTAGTCGTTTCTTTAAAATACTTGATGCGCTTAATTATCGAACAACATGTCGTTCCGGAGAAACGGTATGTGGTTTCTAGTATCAAGTTTGCTGTCGTTTAACAAAAACGACGTGTCATATTGTTTCATTCTTTCTCGTTCAATCTGAGAGAACAACTTGACTGGTGTCGTTTTAAGTGCATGTCGTTATACTGCATGATCAAATAACAAGTAATCTATTTCTTAATTGCTGTATTTCAATTGTAGTTTGAAAGTGTAGCGTTTCTTTTTCTTTATATTACGATTTCGTTGATGAATGAAAGTTCACGTTTTTAGTGCCAAAAAATGACGCATTTCGATTTAGTTACATGCTGATTCAAAAAAGATATATGTCGTTTCTTGTAACTATAATGCGTCTCCAGTCCAAACAACGTCTTTTCGTTTTGTAATTTTGTCGTTTTTTTGTCGCTTTGCAGCTGGGAGAAAAAAATCGTTGCTTGAACGTGATAAATAACATACATAAACTTGAAAAATAGATGGGTAGATAGAGAGTAAAAGAATAGGGAAAAGGGCAATAGAAAAAAAGAAAGCTGCAAGGAAAGCAAAGCTAAATAATGAGGAAATGTAATAAGCAAATTTAGATGATCAAGGATTTTTTCGTCCAAGGATGCTTTCATATTCAATTCTAATGTTTGACTTTCAAAAAAAAAAAAAAAAAAGAAATATATATCTTCCTGTGTCTTTGAATCTAGATTAGTAGTAACTTTTTTGTTTTATATTTTATATTTTTAAAATTTTGTTTGGAAGAAAAAACCACTTCGATGACCTTGCCACGCCTCCAATGTTTAACCTTTTATAAATTGTAACATATCAGTTGACAATTCCTCAAAACAGGATCTGTTGAAAGTGTGTGTGTGTGTGTCTGTATTTATATATATATATATATATATATATTTTTTTTTTTTTTTTGCCTCAAAAATATAATTTAGATTAATTTGTTAGTAGTTGATTATAGTTGAGTGATAAAGTAATGGCAATATGTCGTAAAACTTCGTATTCAGAGGATCATTATCATCCTTACCAAATCATTATCATCCCTTTTAATAGTTTTCAGTGTTTATTATTGTGTTTTTTTTTTTTTAACCTTGACCATGTGAAGATTAGAGGGAAGAAGAAGGAACTTAAGTCTGTTAAGAGATTAAACTTCTATCTCAAAAGGTCAACGTCTTCAGTGGAGTGATTCAATACTTTTATAAATCTATTATTGGTGTTGTGTTTTTTCGATGTGGGACTTGAGTTTCTTTTTATTCTTAATAAGCCCCCGCAAGATCATACTCTCTTTGAAGTTACCAATTATCCCATTTTAATCGACTTTTTTTACAACTTTTTTCTACAGTTTTTCTCTTATAAAGTTTGAATTTACGATTTGAATGATGGGTATGAACCTATATCCAAATGGGACCTAAAACTTAAAACACCTAAAAGACACCATAGCTCAAGTTAAAATTTTCTATTCAGCATAGAAAGAAAAATTAAAAACTAAAAAAGAAGGAAGGTACATGAGCAACTCCCAGAAAAAAGTTATATTTTCTAGGTTATCTGGGAGCAGCTCTAAATCATAAGTCTTAGGTAATTAGTTACGTCTAGGTAATAAAGTTGTTATTTTTAAATTTATTAGATTATGGATACTCTAAAAAAATTCTTGATATTAGATTAGTTATCCTTTACAACTGCAAAATAGAAAAAATTAGATATGATAGTTAATTATTATTATTATTTTATTTTGGTTGAAAGAGTTAATCATATACTTAGAACTTGGTAACTTGATAAGTACCAAATATGTTGTGACTAAAATAGTAATACATTTCTTCCAAAAAAAAAAAAGTAATACATTTCTTATAGTCTTTGAATTTATTGGAAGTATCAATTTTTTATTACAATTATCAGCCTTCCTAATCAAAACTTATTTCGTCAGTGAACAAAAAATTATAAAGAAAATAAATTTCTCGATGATATTAGGCGCCATATGCTTTTTATTTTTATTTTATTTTACCTTTACTATATGGATCTACGATTATTATCTATTAACAAAATATTTTTTAAATTTTAAATATAAATTTATTTTTTTTAATCTAAATTCCTTTCTTTTACCTGTTCAGCACTCACAACAGGGTGAAATTACAGTTACCAGATAATTATGAAAAAAGAACATGAACTTTGACTTGAGATGAATAAAGTCGCATTAGGTGTACATTGCTTGGCGGCAGTTTGTACTAAAAAAATTCTGTTCGGTAATGTTAGATAGATTGATAAGTACAAATAATATTATCAAAACAAGATTCAGTAGTCAAAGTCTCCAACAATCAACTTAGAAGATACGTGTCAATTTTCAAACTCAAAAAATTATTTTCTAATAAGTTTGTGTTTGATTTGTTAATTGGAGATAAAATTTTTAAGTTGGAGTTGATTATCTTTTCAAAAATTAATTATAATTTTTATTTATTTATAAAAAAAAGATGAAAATTAAGATAAAAAAATATAATTAATTTAGAGTTAAATTTAAACGTAAGACGAAGCCTAAGTAAAAACATTTTTTCTGTAGCATCTTTTTCTCCTCTAGCATGTTAAAAACATGAGTTTTGCCTTCTGCTTATTCATGGGGTCATTTCTTTTAATTTGAGCCCAAGTGGGGACGTCTTCTTTTTTGCTTCTTATCCTATTAACGAACTGCCTGAGAATTTTCACGGAAAATATTTTTCTAATATAAAAAACTTGTCTCCTTCGGTTGTAATTTTCTGTTGGGACATGTCAAATTCAGACGGATACAGGATGAAAATCCGTGGAATAGTCATGGCGTGCTCTATATTTCTAAATATATGAATGCAAATGGCCTTTTTTCTTATGGCAATAAAAATTGTTTTTTTAATACTGAACAGTACAGAATCATTCAACCACCATTTGAAAGTCTACAAAATGCAATAAGAAAAGGAGGCTAATAGGACATTTGAAATTAAAGAAATGAACAAGTTTTCAGAAAGAGTGATGATTAAGAAAGTTGATTCAACAAATAAACTTGAATACAACAAGAAGAAGTTGTTGTCTGCAATCCTCGGTGACAGCCACGGCCAAGGGTGGCTCGGCCATTACCGCGGAATTGGAGCCAAACTAGCTGCAGAAGTCCTCGTTTCTTCAGCCTTCGGTTCGTCCAAATCTTCATTTGAAAACAAAAAATTAATTGATTTGATTAAGAATCCTAGTAGGATTCTATCTTCTATTCCGAGTCTTTTTTTTTTTTTTTTTCGGTTATGATTTGTGTCGGAGTCCTAGTTGATTCTGTTTTATAATCCATCCTTATTGATATTGTTTATTTATTTTTGTCAGATATAAAAGACGATCCAAAAAGCTTAAAAGGTTTTCGTGTGATGAGAAAGGCTAATTTAAAGGGCTCGATTTTGCGAAGAAATTCGGTAAGAAAAATTGTGAAGACGGTGGCTAAGCAGTGTTCATCAACCATGGTGGAAAGAAAATCAAAGCCAAAAGGCTCTCTCAGGCAAGTGAAACTAGAAAGTTTGTCTCGGATTTATTTGGTTTATGACTTCCACTCCAAATTCGCAAGTCAAATTCCAAAGTTGCTTAAGCTTGGAGAACCAAACTCCAAAGCGACCGAGTCGAGAGATGGTCACAAAGAAAAAGATGATCATCCTTTGAGCCATATTTCTCTTCTGCAAAAGGAGTTACCAGACTCAATTCTTGGTTGGCCTTTTCATGGAGGAGGTTCTTTCGCAAAGCAGGAGGTTTTGAGAAATTCAGAAGCCAAGGATGTGAACCTCCCGAGTCGGTCGAATTTCAAGGAATCAGAAAATTTGGATCTTGTTTGTCCACAGGAAGTGGAAGTTAATTCTAGTTCACTTTCTTCTGATGTGATTGAATCGCCGAGGTCAAGGCCTGGTTGGCCTCTTCTCATGATAAGAATTCCTCTGACTTCTGATTCTTCAAGTGAATCCGAAGCGGCGAATCGACCAAACGAGTTGGAGCTACTTATTAGAAAAGCAGGTTCATCTTGCAAGAGATTCAAATATGAAGAGTTGAAGGCTGCAACTTCTTGGTTTTCCTCTGGTAAATAATTTGCTCCTTTTTTTAGTGTTTAAAATTTACCGTTAGCGGTTAAATCAAGTTGTCTTAATTCATTCGGAGTATTTGTTTTTTTCCTTGATGTTGATGATTTGAGTTTGTTCACCAGAAAAACTTATTGGCCAGGGAGGATCAAGTACTGTATACAAAGGACGTCTTCGAAGCGGCAAATCAGTGGCGGTCAAGGTTTTGAAACCCAAAAAAGAAGCTCAAAAAAACTTTTCCATGGAAGTAAATATTATCTCTTCAATTAAGCACAAACACATTGCGCCTTTGATTGGGATGTGCTTGGAAAATGGCCATCTTATTTTTGTCCATGAATTTTACGCAAAAGGCAGCTTGGACCATTACTTGCACGGTAAGTTATCTTGTTCTAATGACTTTGACTTCTTTATTAAACTCCATCAAATTTCTGATTTGGTGATTGTTTTTTCCCTTCTCTGAGGCAGGTGACAGTGGTAGATCCGTGTTGCCGTGGAAAGTGAGGTTCAACGTGGCGATTAGAGTCGCTGAGGCTCTAAATTATTTGCATAATGATTGTCCTCAGCCTGTTATTCACAGAGATGTAAAATCTTCAAACATTCTTCTAACCAATGACTTTCAACCACAGGTACTACCTGTAACATAACCTACATGGTTTACCTGGCACTATAATCTTGTTATTTTGCTACAAACTACACGTCTCGTTCAAGAAAATAATCTTTTTTTTGCTTAAGGTTTAATGACACAAGCTTATTTATGAAATAAAGTCGTGCTGATTAAATATTTCTGGAAATTATGTATTGCAGTTGTCTGATTTTGGTTTGGCTATGTGGAGTTCGGCGGATTCTGCTAATATAATAATACAGAGTGATGTGGTGGGGACTTTCGGGTACATAGCTCCAGAATACTTTATGTATGGAAGTGTCAGTGAGAAAATTGATGTATATTCTTTTGGTGTCGTTCTTCTTGAGCTATTAACGGGAAGAAAGCCGATTGGTCCCAAGGGTCCCAGAGGACAAGAGAGCTTGGTCAACTGGGTAAGAAACTTTGTATTCACTTGCATATTCTACTTCATGGAAATAACACAAGTGGTTGGACTTCTTTATTAACTGATTTATGTTGATGTAGGCAAAAAATTTATTTGAAGGAGAGGCTTATGAAGCACTGCTGGATCCGAAGTTAAAAGGGGTGTTCGATGTTGCTCAAATGCATAGAATGGTTTTGGCAGCAAAGCATTGCATTTCTCCTTCAAATCGAGTTCGTCCAAAAGCCAGTCAGGTATGTACTAACTGCAAAGTGTTTGATTTTGCTAGAAGAAGATGAGTTTTGATTATTGTCAAAGCAGCCAACACAAAACACTACTTCATTACAGATACTAAAGCTATTAAGAGGTGAGAAGGATGCCGAAGAATTGTTCGATTCCCATGCTTCTGATACCAAGGATTCAGGTTATCAAAACGACGATGAAGAATCTTTCCCAGAGTGTTGTCAAATGGATCGTCTGCGTTTTGAAATTCTTGAGGCAGATGATGGTAGCATATCAATTTCACCAAGTTGCACCACATCTCCAAGTAGAGCAGAAAAGACCCACCGTCTTAAGCTCAAGGACTTCTTAAGTCAACCACTAGACTGATCTGTTTTCTTCTACCATAAATCAAAACAAACATTGTAAAAAAATTTAAGAGGGAAAAATTTTTCAAGGCCGTTATTTTTTTTTTCTCTGGAAGATTTAACAAGGCCTTTGAAATTTTGTACACATGCACGAGAGACGAGAGAAAGCGTCTCTCTTGCATAAATTAAATTGGTTGGTTATTTTCTTCATTTTATTTCTAGACTTTGTATTGCATCATTTCTCCATTATTACTGGTACGTATGTACCACAGAGAGAATTCTTTCTGGAAGTTCATCTGTTCTTCTCATGAGACATGACATAGAAGTCAAAATGCAGAGAATTGAAATAAAGAGAAATTGGTTCACAGCTAACCGATTCTCAGGAAATTGAAACTGGAAAAGCTCATAGAGCTACGGGTCAAGAGTCCTTATCTAACTCTGACAATAAAAATAAATAAATGCTAATGGAAATACAAAAAACTATTAAAAAAATTAATAACAAGATTCAAACTTGTGTAACTTGAATCTCCTCCACTTGGAACAAAACTCATTCTTTAGATAACTTTAACTCATATGGAGGATTAGTACTCACAGTCAGCAACATTTGAAATTTTCATATTTCATATTTCATATTTTGTAGTAGATTATTCACATACAAAGAAATCACTTATGTGCTTGTGAATCTATCTTCTGATTTAGTTATAGGTGATTCAAAACTATTTAATTTATTAATAATGTGCCAAGGGATTCTCCAGGTTTTGAAATTCTTGCAGGATAGTATTCTCTCTTGTAAAAATATATATTCAGTTTGAAAAGTGAATTTAAATAGGAGATTCAACTGAAACCTAAAAGAGGATAATTTTCTGGAGACAGACCGTTTTCTTATTTTTACTTTGTTATACCCCCTTTTTTTTTTTTTTCGTTGAGAATTTGTAATACGTAGGAGGGAGAGAATTTGATTAACCTTCCCCTCCCCCCCCCCCCCCTTTTCTTTTGAATGGTTAATTGCCTTTAATTTTTTAGAGGACCACCTCATGTCCACGTGAATCTCTGATTCTCTGTATCTTTTAATAACCAATCGCAGTAGACACGCATACACAGAGGAACTGGCTGCTCAACAAAACAAAACTCATGTTTAGCTTACTCAGAAATATCACCTTGCTATAAAAATGGCACGTTTACACCATGGAAGAAATGTTAGTATTATACTTAATTAATTAGAATCCACCACATGGTGATACACTTGCAAAACTTGAACCACACTTACAATAATCAAGTGGATCCACAAAAAACTCAGCTCGCTCGTTAAAAACTATGTACAAATCCGCGATATTAGATTCTATGAAGTCAGTGTCAAGGCAAAAACAAAGAATCAAAATGGAACTGTATAGGGCAACGCCCATATGTCAGCTTCAGACAAGTGTTGCGCTTGCGGCCACGGCGTGGAGCTCCTCCAACACAATTCTTCAAGGTCGGCTTTGCGTCTTTTAGACTCTTGCTTATCTTGCTGCTTTCTTGACCCAAAAAGCCAGTCCTGGCCTTCATCATCTTCTTGCCAAAACTGGTGAATAGGAATCTTGGGAACCCAATTCTCAATCAATGTTCTGTATACTGATTCGGCCTTTTTAAAAGGCAAACTGGTTTTCTTTTCTGTTCTGATTTCAGTCTCTAGGACTGACAACGGCAACTCCAGGCATGGTTCAAGGTTGAGTTGTTCAGGTTCCGTTTTCGTCTGTACATTAGACTGGCACAATGGTTTGTGGCCCAAGACAGTCCTCTCTTGAGCAAGAGTCTCGGGTCCCGTGGAAGGACAATTCTTGTCCTGTTCAATCGTTAAAGAGTCTGGCTCTGTTTGCTTCCTCGGCGCCAACTTAAAGCGAAGGACTATCTCTATTTGATGTTTGTAAGCAACAATGAAACATGTTATATTTGTGCCATATTAAAGAAAGGCCACAAGCTGGGTGGCGATAAGGAAAAAGCAAAACTCACTTTTTTTAGGGTTTTCGCTTGCATCGACCATCGAGTCCTGCCTTTTCCTCTTGTTGCGGCTCTGGGTGCCATCAGACAAGTAGCAAACGCTGGAAACAGTTGGCAGCTCATGCTCTTCTGTGACATCACTGTTCTCCAATTGCTCGGATTCCCCGTAAACTTGCTTTGGAAAGTACTTGGCTTTCAAGTCAGCACTCTGGCCTAGTTGGCAATGCTTCTTCTCATCCTTGGTCTTAACCAATTTCTCATCCGTGACATGGTTGTGTGCCTTTTTCTCCCTATGTTGGTCCTTTTTCCTTGACTTCAACTTCTTATCTTTCTTCCTCTGTATCTTGTCTTCCTCCTTTTCTTTTCGGGGCTATTGAAGCACCATATGATAACCATAAGACAGGTGGAGAAAATCAAACGAGTACGAATATCCACAGACATTCATTGCCAACCAAGATATACTCGGAGTACAAAAGGAATTCTTTGTCATACACTTAGGCAGCTAAGCAGGTTTCGGTATATACACACAAAAGGATATCGCATTTACACCAACTAGTAAATTCAAGAAACATTTCAACAACAAATGTTCCGAATAAATCACAACTTAAACAAAACTAAAACCTTGTTCATAAAATTCAAAAGTCCTCGGGACCCAACTAGCCTATTTTTTTTTTTTGAAAAACACTTCAATCAGATTATTTAAAAAGTAAACACCACTCAGAAAGGGCAAAAAAATTTGGTCCGAAATTGGGATCTTTCCAAGATCCACGACCAGATCGAGAAAATCACAACCAAAAACTAAAACTTTGTTCATAAAATTCAAAAGTTCTCGGGACCCAACTAGCCTAAATTTTTTGAAAAACAGATTATTTAAAAAGCAATCACCACTCAGAAAGATGGCAAACAAACTTGGTCGGAAATTGGGATCTTTCCAAGATCCACGACCAAATCAAGTCATACTTAACATGAGATTTTTTGTGTCATCTTAGATTCAACCATAATCGCCCATAATCTTGGGCATCTTGGAACAAAAGAATCTACAACTAAAACCCAGATCCAAAAGTACAAACCAAACGATCGCATGTATTAAAGTTTTATTCTTGGTTAATTATTCAAAACTTGTTCAAAAACAACTAAATCTAAACAAAAAATTACAAAATTTTTCCCCCAAAATTTCAAACCCTAGTTTCAAATCATATACCCAATTACGATATTAATCTTAAGAGGCCTTGTAATTGAAAAAGAAAAAATAATCTTCGAACAAAAGTAGTTCGACCAAGGCCAACGAACCTTATCATTCAATTCGACCAAGGCCGTCCTATACGATGGCCCTTTGTTCGCGTACGCCGGAGGCGGGAACGAAAAACACCGAGACATCTTTTTGGTTTAGATCAAAAAGATTGGGGATTCAACAGAAGTTTCAGACGACTGTGCGAGAAACCCTAACCCTAATTTTCTCGGCGGCGGCGTAACAGGATCTGGAAGACTGAAAGCTAAAGAAGAAGAGAAACCCTAGACGCTTGTGCTCCAAAATTTGCAATTCTTGAGATCCAGAGCCCGGTATTTATAGAGCGATTATTCGACCGAAAAAAGGAAATAGAGAGCCTAGGTCGGTTTCATGTCGGCTTCTATCTTTTATACCGATAATGCCCCTATTAGTGACGCATGTTACGCATCAATTTCCGTTTATAATAATTTAAATAAATAAATAAAAGAACGTTCCTTTCTTTTTTCTTTCGACAAAGCGTGCGGGGAAAACGCGTATTGTAATTTTCAAAAAAAAAAAAAAACCTATTTTGATTCTAATTTATGTTATTTTTACGTTTTTTTCACTCCAACATTCCTAAACTTATCGCATAATCGTAGTTGGTTCTTAATATTTTTAATTTTGATAATTTAAATTCTAAATTTAAAAGTATGTAACAAGACATCCAAAATTTATTTTCAATAATATGTGACTATTTTTTTTCTTGAATCATTGTAATTTACATTAAAATCATTAATTAATGACAAAGATAGTCATTTTTATACATTAGGTTTTGGATTTTAAATTAAGTGAGATAAAAATTGAAAACTTAAATACTAACTTTATTTCTAAATATAAATTCAGGTTAATGTTGGTTAACATATATTTTTATTACTCTTAATTAATGATATATGTTCAAGTTACATGTCAGTTTTCATTGAAAATTAAGGTGACTATATATTTTTAATTTCAAAGATAAATTGATATTTAAAATCTCATGAGTAAAATTACAATTGTGTGATAATAATCTGGGGTGCATAAGTGATAAGAAGAAAAAGGAAAAAAAAAATCCATAAACAACGAACGTATGCGGGATGGCAATTATTTTCCTTTTTTTTTTTTTTTCTTGCATGAGCAAGCCTTAACGTTAAGTGATGCTGTTGTTGATATCAAAAACAATGTGAAGATAATACTAAAGAATATCAGTAGTATTAAGCATCATACTAATAAAAGATAAATAATATTATTATAAAATTCTAGAATCCATCTTAGACCATGAGTTCCCCCCCCCCCCCTATATAAAGTGTGTTGTACTTTCTGAGTTTTTAATCGCATAAATAAAATTTTGATAGGTTAAAACATGTTGTCCGTTGACATATATATGAATAACATCCAGTGTTCTTTTTCAAATTTTGATTTTTTTTTTTTTTTTTTTGTTTTTTGTTTTTTGTTTTATGCTTTTGCAGTTTCAAATTTTGATATGTTGTGTACACGCACCGGACACGCCTGTCTTTCTGTGAAAGCTGATATCAAATCTTGCAAAGAGAAATAACATGTCGTTTTGAAGAAACGACGTTGTCTTTTAAATGGAAAACCACATGTTGTTTTCCTAAGCAAACTACAGTCTTGGAAAACTCAATGTCGCTGAAGAGTTTAGTCTACATAAACCTACACAACGAACTACGAGTGGTTGCTACTACACATATTATGGTAATGTCGTTTAATAATTTCAAGAATTAAACGGGATGTCGTTTCTTCATGAGCCTCCCGCAAACCTCTACGAACATAACGCCCAGCTCCTCCTCCGCCCAATTCTTGCTTCCTTCGCCATGCACCTTCTCTGCCAGCGACATCGTTTCCCTTGCCTCATTTCGATAATACGTCATTTTCCGTTCCAGACAACGTAAAGATCTTATTAGAACGCAAACATTGTAAAAAGTATCGTGTTAAATTCTGAGAGGAAAATTCTGTCCGAAATTTTTTACTCTTTCCAAGAGAGAATATCGACTCAAGAACATATTTTTTTTCACCAAAAAAGTTCACTGAGAAAATAACCATTATAGCCTACAAGAAGAAACAAATGTTTGGATCAAATAGTAACTCATCATCATAAATTTCACCCAAGCAATTGCTGTACGCTTACAAAACCTTACCAGTAAAGAATAACGAATTGGTATATAAGAAACGAGAACTTAGCTGCTCGTTGCAAAATATGTAAAACTCTATTACAATCCAATGGGTCAGTAGAGACCAACAAAAGAATAATATATATATATATATATATATATATATTTATATCAAAACGGAACTGCATAAGGCAACGCACATATGCCAACTTCCGATAAGTACTCCGCTTGTTGCCATAAACTAGAGCTCCTCGAACACGATACTTCAATACCGCTTTTGTGTCTTTTAGACTCTTGCTTATCTTGTTGTTTTCTTGACCCAAAAGGCCAATCCTGGTCATCAAAGTCATTTTGCCACAGCTGATGCATAGGATGGTCAGGAACCCAATTCTCAATCAATGTTTTGTATGCCAATTCTGTATGCTGAATCTCATTTACGTACAAACTGGTTTTTTTGGCTCTTCTGGTTTCAGTTTTCTCTTGTGCTGACAATGGCAACTTTAGGCACAGTGTAGGTTTGGCTTGCGCAAGTTCTACAATCGTCTGTGAATTAGAATGACCCAGCACCGTCCTCTCTTGAGCACAAGTTGCAGACTCTGTGGAACGGTAATTGTTGTCACGTTCGCTCAATGAAGAATCTGGCTCACTGTGCTTCCCCAAGGGCAACCTAATACGAAAAGTTGCTCCTGTTTGATGTTTGAAAGGCAATCATAGATCAAATGTTATATTAGAGAAACAAAAAAAAAAAAGTTAACAAGATCATGAGCATGGGTGTCATATAAAGAAAAGCAAACCCACTTTCGCTTTTGCTGCCATTAACTAACGAGTCCTGCCTTTCCCTCTTCTTGCTGATTTGGCTGCAACATTCAGGCGAGTGGGAAATGCTTCCAGAACAGGATGGCTGCTCGAGTTCTTTGGTAAGATCACTCTTTTCCAACTGGTCAGATTCATCGTCAACTCTATCTGAAAAGTACTTGGCTTTTGAATCAGCTTTACTCTTTCCATCCTTGAGTTTTTTCACTTTGCAATCGGTGGTGACACGTGTATGTGTCTTTTTCTCCTTAATTCCGTCCTCTTTCCTTGACTTATTCTTCAACTTCTTCTCTTTCCTCTTCTCTATCTTTGCTTCCTCCTTTTCTTTCTGGAGCTATTGAAGCACCAGAATGACAATCCATGAGACGAGTAGAGAAGATCAAACAAGCACGAATATCCACAGATTCTCATTACCAGAGGGAATTAAATTGTCAACTCAAGAATCCTCAATGCAAAAGGATATTCATAGTCATGCTCTTAGGCAGTTAAAACAGGTTTTTGCTAAAATAGAATTAACCTCTACTCTAAATCAACTATAATCTTAAAAATCTTTACAAAAATTCCAGAGAAAACTAATTCAAAACCAAACGTGAAAATATTTAAAGTTCTTCGGAATCTAGTTCAAGTTAAAAAGTTTGCACCAAGAAAATCCGCAACAAATAGCTGCTGGTTTAACAAAATTGGTCTTCTTTCTTATATGAAGCACAACAATGTTTTTGTTTTTGTTTTTCTTTTTCTTTTTCTTTTATAAAGAAAATCACTTCTAACAGATTAAGAAAAATAATCAATTACAAAAACAACATATCTCACAAGGCCAAAAAGATTTCTGAAAAACCTATAGATTTAACTTGCCCATAATCTTGAAAATCTTGGGATAAAAGAGTCGAAGAAATAGATTATCAACCATGATTTTCCATAATCTTGGACATGGGATAAAACTTAAAAAGAATCTACACGCAGAAATTGAAGTCGAAAAACAACTGACCTAAGGTACCGAACGCATAATTTTTAGGTTCCATTCGTTTCGGTCTTGATCCGAGATTAAAAAGAAAAAAAAAAATTTGGAAACCCTAAATCCGAAATTCAAAGGAACTAGATTCCAATTACACACCCAAATTATCAAAATTCATCTTCTAAATCATTCACGAAACTCGGCGCGTAAAGAGAGGCCTTGCACTTTACAGAAAGCAAATGAAATATGTCGAACAAACGCAGTTGAGCAAGAACGCAAGAAAGCAATCGCCCAACGAACCTTATTAAATTCAAGCAAGGCCTCCCAATACGCCCCTTTGTTCGCGTACGCCGCTGGCGGAAACGGAAAACACCGCGACATCTTTTCTTTCTTTCTTGCTTTCTTGCTTTCTTTCTTAAGGTCGAAAATTAAAGAAAAGAAAAAGACTTAGGGATCCAATGGAAGAGGAAACCCTAGATCCTAAGCTTTTTCTGTTTACGAAAGGCGATTTGACTTCAAGAGGAAGCAATTTTTGAGGCAGTTAATTTGACAAATTCCTCCTTCGCAATGGAGCCGCGGCGCCTACTATTTATAAGAGAGAGATTAGCTCCCTTAATACGCGCTAAACACGAAAGTTTACTCCGTTAAACGGTGTCGCTTATTGTGAGAGGAAAACGACGTTTTTTTTTTTTGTTTTTTTGCCCTTTTATTTCCTTATGCTTCCATTCGGTTAGAACCATACATATACAGGGGTTTTTATTTTTATTTTCATTTCTTAACTTGCGGCTGGGATTTTGAAATCTGCATATTTTAGATAGACTTAGTTCATATGTTTATTTTATTTGTGTCCTTATTCTTATTTCACCAATAATAACATGATACATATATAATAAATATAATTTTTTAAATAATATAATATGATATTATAATTTAATATATATTTTTAATTAACATATCATGATATTATTAAATGAATATGAATGTGATATAAATAAAAAAAATAAGAGTTGAACTGCAATCAACTTATATGTAGATTTATATATATATATATAGATTTGGTCAAATTAAAAAAATGCTCCTAGACTTTGTCAGTAGTACTAATTTCCTTTCTTTTTAAATGTGTTGATGATATTTCCTAAATTTAAGAAAAACGGTATTAGAGTCCTGACTTCCAGCAACCCAAAAAAAAAAAATTTAATAATAATAATAATAATAATCCTTCTGTCTGCGTCTAAAAAAAAAATAGACAGAAAAATATCACCTACTTTCACATGACCATTAATCTTGCCAATTTTGTCATATTTAGAGATCATCGTTAACACATTTTCAAAAGTTGGGAAATAATTTTTTGTTTTTTCAGTAAATAAGTTAGGAAATAAATTGACACTAGTAAGAGTGAAAATAAAGTAATATGTCTATAGTTTTTGTTCAGAAATTATAATGTAATATGCAATATAAGCAATTTCTTAAAAACTTTTGGAATATAGCAGATTTTAATATATTCGGAGTAAAGAACATATCCATGATAAACAATTTATTAATTAATACTAAAGAATGAATAGTTTATTAGATCAATTCACCAACCAAGACATGAAATATGATACTCTACTTTGAACCTAGCTCAAGTAAAATGTGCAATAGCAATTAAGACAAGAAATTGGTTTCCTAACAGACCAGGGAAAGATTAATCCTCGTAAACATTTTGACTCCCGTTAAAAAAGCAATGTAAATTTTGAACAAGTAGCCAACAATTTGAGTTCGTAAATCTCCAAGAATGGACTAAATGTCTAAGGTGAAAAATTAACAAAGACAAGTCCACCTAATCCACAGCCTCCCAGTGATGAATTTAGCCACAGTATTCTCTTGAAGGCGAGAAACAAAGGAAAATATTAAAGCAAAATCAGTAGCAAAAACACTGGACAAAATTTTCATGCATTTGGTATGTTTCAAGTTGTCGATACAATTAAGCCATTCACAATCCTATATAATCATTCAAAACTTTGAATTTTCCAATTGAAATTTTTAGTCTCGTAAACTACTCGCTCATGTCGTTTCCTTCAAGATCGCTGAGACCACCAAATGCTTCGTCAGGAGCCTCGCTGCCTTCTTCGCTGCTTTCATCAGTTTCCATGTCATCTTCAGACTCCTCTTCATCACTTTCATCATTGTCCTCGACAATAACTGGCACGAATGTGTCGCTTTCATCAGCTTCATCGTCAACAATCTGTTCATTAAAAAAAAAAAAAAAAAGGAAGGAAGCTTGCTTAAGTAAAGAGCTTCATCTACTTCGTCAGCTGGCAAACATTATATTAGCATATAAACAAACAATTACCCCTGCATAAAGCACGTCCAAAACACTTGATAGTTGAAGAGCTGACATGAAAGTGGAAAATCTAGATTCTATGAGCTGCATATGATCAAAATTCCCAATTGTTAAACAAAATATGCCTGATAAGTGAGTTGCAATTTAATGAAAAAGATAGATGAGACGGTTTCACTTCCAGTAAGAAGTGCTTCTCGGTCCCTTCTTAAACCGATAGTTCTTTTGGTTTTCAGGTCATCATCAGATTGTACCTGATACAGAGTGTTCAAGACAACTAAAGAAGATTCCTGGGACATTATTCCACTTGCATGCTGAAGAAGAAGGCACCTCAACCACGGAAGGGCACATGCCAAGATTGCACCCCTGAACCACAATCATAGGTAAAAATAGCAGTTAGGCATCTCAAAACCATCAGATTTCTCCGGAACAATAAGAAGAAAGGGAAAAGAAGATTGGATAAATCGAACTCCACAAGCCACTTAAGATGTATCCAGCAAGCCGTCAGAAAAGGTGTTACAGCCTAAAGTATCAACTATCAAGATACTCATACATACATTAAACATTAACCTAGCATGACCAACTGGGCTGTTAGAGTATGCAAGCAGCAGTGGCAAACTATAAATAGAAAATATTATTTGAAATCGTCAGAGGGTACAACCTATTGCTAAGTTTTTACCTTGACTGAATAATAGATATTAGGAATTGTAGAAGCTTCAAAACATCCGATGGATTCAATAGTGAGATTGATTTTGCAATAACCTGCAACCAGAAAATGTATTTGTACATATTAACATGGACTTTTCATCTGGGTGTTCTTAACTAGCCAACAAGTAAGCCTAACGGGAAGACATACCTTCTCATCTTGGGTGTATAAGCAATCTAACAGAAGGGCACGGTCATCAGCATGCAATGCTTGCTTAAGCAGAACGTGAACAGAGTCCGCACTAGGAGGCTTTGCCGCAAGAGAAGACTCATCATTTTCTTTTCTCTTTGCTATATCACCATCCCCTGAATACAAAGTCCCAAGTTTTTCTCCTATGGTTGGCTCATTTAAATCGTCATCTACAAGAACTCCATCGGTAGCCTTTCTATTACCTATTGTAGAAGGCACAATTATCAAGCAAGCAAAAACTTATATTAAAATTGCTCCTAGTGTTATTGTGGTCCGAACAATACATACTACTTATGATCAATTGCTCAAATAAGAATAATCAAGTCGTGAGAAAGCAAATTTGTAAAACTCGTAACTTTTAGCTTTCAAAATTTGCTCTTTCCCCTATTCAAAAAAAAAAAAAAAAAAAAAAAAAAAAAAGAGCTATTTCCAGAGACAGGACTAAGGAGCTTTATCCAATCAAGTAAAAAACCTTAACAATTTCAACCACATCTCTCGAAGTTGAACGATCTGGATCGGATGCTGCACGCTTCTTACTTGCTTTTTTACTTCTCTTCAGCGAAACCGATGCTTCTAACTCCATGGAGATCTATGACACATCATTCATTAGCGTCTTTAGAAAATGAGCCATTGCAACAAATATTCCTAAAGTGAGGATTCACAAAACAATTAACAGTAACTACTATAAAGAGTGTTGGAACTTGCTGCTTAGATGAATCATGGCAGTCAGTAAATAACGCAACACCGTGGAGATCCACATTGGCAGTCCGCAGAGGGACAGACGGTTTTAAGGTATGTTCTCATCCTTGGTCTTAACCAATTTCTCATCCGTGACATGGTTGTGTGTGTGCCTTTTCTCCCTAGTTGGTCCTTTTTCCTTAACTTCAACTTCTTATCTTTCTTCCTCTGTATCTTTTCTTTCTTTTCGGGGCTATTGAAGCACCATATGATTTCCATAAGACAGGTGGAGAAAATCAAATGAGTACGAATATCCACAGACATTCATTGCCAACCAAGATATACTCAGAGTACAAAAGGAATTCTCTGTCATACACTTAGGCAGTTAAGCAGGTTTCGGAATATACACACAAAAAGATATCGCATTTACACCAACTAGTAAATTCAAGAAACAGTTGAACAACAAATGTTCCGAATAAATCACAACTTAAACAAAACTAAAACCTTGTTCATAAAATTCAAAAGTTATCGGGACCCAACTAGCCTAATTTTTTTTGAAAAACACTTCAATCACATTATTTAAAATGTAAACACCACTCAGAAAGACGGCAAAAAAATTTCGTCTGAAATTGGGATCTTTCCAAGATCCACGACCAGATCGAAAAAATCACAACCAAAAACTAAAACTTTGTTCATGAAATTCAAAAGTTCTCAGGACCCAACTAACCTAAATTTTTTTGAAAAACAGATTACTTAAAAAGTAATCACCACTCAGAAAGATGGCAAACAAACTTGGTCGGAAATTGGGATCTTTCCAAGATCCACGACCAAATCAAGTCATACTTGCCCTTTGTTCGCGTACGCCGGAGGCGCTAACGAAAAACACCGAGACATCTTTTTGGTTTAGATAAAAAGATTGGGGATTCAACAGAAGTTTCAGACGATTGTGCAAGAAACACTACCCCCCCAATATAAAGTGCGTTGTACTTTTTGAGTTTTTAATCGCATAAATAAAATTTTGATAGGTTAAAACATGTCGTCCATTGACATATAAATGAATAACATCCAGTGTTCTTTTTCAAATTTTGATTTTTTTTTTTGTTTTTTGTTTTTTTTGTTTTTTGCTTTATGCTTTTGCAGTTTCAAATTTTGATATGTTGTGCCCACGCACCGGACACGCCTGTCTTTCTGTGAAAGCTGACATCAAATCTTGCATAGAGAAACAACATGTCGTTTTGAAGAAACGACATTGTCTTTTAAATGGAAAACCACATGTTGTTTTCCTAAGCAAACTACAGTTTGAAAAAACTCAATGTCGCTGAAGAGTTTAGTCTACATAAACCTACACAACGAACTACGAGTGGTTGCTACTACAAATATTACGGTAATGCCGTTTAATTTCAAGATTTAAACGGGATGTCGTTTCTTCATGAGCGTCCGCAAACCTATGCAAACATAACGTCCAGCTCCTCCTCCGCCCAATTCTTGCTTCCTTCGCCGTGCACCTTCTCTGCCAGCGACATCGTTTCCCTTGCCTCATTTCGATAATACGCCATTTTCCGTTCCAGACAACGTAAAGAACTTGTTAGAACGTAAGCATCCCAGTGATGAATTTAACCACAGTATTCTCTTGAAGGCGAGAAACAAAGGAAAATATTAAAGCAAAATCAGTAGCAAAAACACTGGACAAAATTTTCATTCACTTGGTATGTTTCAAGTTGTCGATACAATTAAGTCATTCACAATACTTAAGCCTATATAATCATTCAAAACTTTGAATTTTCCAATTGAAATTTTTAGTCTCAAAAACTACTCGCTCATGTCGTTTCCTTCAAGATCGCTGAGACCACCAAATGCTTCGTCAGGAGACTCGCTGCCTTCTTCGCTGCTTTCATCAGTTTCCATGTCGTCTTCGGACTCCTCTTCATCACTTTCATCATTGTCCTCGACAATAACTGGCACGATTGTGTCGCTTTCATCAGCTTCATCGTCAACAATCTGTTCATTAAAAAAAAAAAAAAAAAAAAGAAGCTTGCTTGAGTAAAGAGCTTCATCTACTTCGTCAGCTTGCAGACATTATATTAGCATATAAACAAACAATTACCCCTGCATAAAGCACGTCCAAAACACTTGATAGTTGAAGAGCTGACATGAAAGTGGAAAATCTAGACTCTATGAGCTGCATATGATCAAAATTCCCAATTGTTAAACAAAATATGCCTGATAAGTGAGTTGCAATTTAATGAAAAAGATAGATGAGACGGTTTCACTTCCAGTAAGAAGTGCTTCTCGGTCCCTTCTTAAACCAATAGTTCTTTTGGTTTTCAGGTCATCATCAGATTGTACCTGATACAGAGTGTTCAAGACAACTAAAGAAGATTCCTGGGACATTATTCCACTTGCATGCTGGAGAAGAAGGCATCTCAGCCATGGAAGGGCACATGCCAAGATTGCACCCCTGAACCAAAATCATAGGTAAAAATAGCAGTTAGGCATCTCAAAACCATCAGATTTCTCCAGAACAAGAAGAAGAAAGGGAAAAGAAGATTGGATAAATCGAACTCCACAAGCCACTTAGGATGTATCCAGCAAGCCATAATGTCACTTTTTATCAAAAATCTAGAATGGTTCGAGATAGAACGTCAGAAAAGGTGTTACAGCCTTAAGTATCAACTATCAAGATACTCATACATACATTAAACATAAACCTAGCATGACCAACTGGGCTGTTGGAGTATGCAAGTAGCAATGGCAAACTATAAATAAAAAATATTATTTGAAATCGTCAGAGGGTACAACCTATTGCTAAGTTTTTACCTTGACTGAATAATAGATATTAGGAATTGTAGAAGCTTTAAAACATCCGATGGATTCAATAGTGAGATTGATTTTGCAATAACCTGCAACCAGAAAATGTATTTGTACACATTAATATGGACTTTTCATCTAGGTGTTCTTAACTAGCCAACAAGTAAGCCTAACGGGAAGACATACCTTCTCATCTTGAGTGTATAAGCAATCTAACAGAAGGGCACGGTCATCAGCATGCAATGCTTGCTTAAGTAGAACATGAACAGAGTCCGCACTAGGAGGCTTTGCCGCAAGAGAAGACTCATCATTTTCATTTCTCTTTGCTATATCACCATCCCCTGAATACAAAGTCCCAAGTTTTTCTCCTATGGTTGGCTCATTTAAATCATCATCCTCAAGAACTCCATCGGTAGCCTTTCTATTACCTATAGTAGAAGGCACAATTATTAAGCACGAGAAAACTTATATTAAAATTGCTCCTAGAGTTATTGGAGTCCAAACAATACATACTACTTATGATCAATTGCTCAAACAAGAATAATCAAGTGATGAGAAAGCAAATTTGTAAGACTCGTAAATTTTAGCTTTCAAAATTTGCTCTTTCCCCTATTCAAAAAAAAAAAAAAAGGAGCTATTTGCAGAGACAGGACTAAGGAGCTTTGTCCAATCAAGTAAAAAACGTTACCAATTTCAACCACATCTCTCGAAGTTAAACGGTCTGGATCAGATGCTGCACGCTTCTTCCTTGCTTTTTTACTTTTCTTCAGCGAAACCATTGCTTCTAACTCCATGGAGATCTGTGACAAATCATTCATTAGCGTCTTTAGAAAATGAGCCATTGTAACAAACATTCCTGAAAGTGAGGATTCACAGAACAATAACAGTAACTAATATAAAGAGTGTTGGAAGTTGCTGCTTAGATGAATCATGGCAGTCAATAAATAACACAGCACCGTGGAGATCCACATTGGCAGTCTGCAGAGGGACAAGCGGTCGTGGGCCAATTTTAAGGTATGTTCTCAGAAAATTAACAAGAACTAGAGACTTAGAGCTTTATCCTTAAGCTAAAACACTTGGTAATCGAGAACAATAAGGTCTAGGATTGGTTAAACATTACGGTGAACCCGTAGCAAGCAAACTTTATCTAAACAGAGACTCCATCTTTTCCTGCAACCCCATTTTCCAGAATTCTGAGTCTCCTTTGAAGCATCTATGACAGCACAGCATAGGGTGATTGTCCTGTGATACATTCCGTATGAAATGGATGAAGGTTTTCAACCGGACCACCATTGCCACTAAAATTTTAATTTAGCCACAATTTTATCAATTAATTTAGATCAGGGACTTCAAATTTGAAAAAAATTTGAGATTTTGCTTCTTGCGTTGAGATAGTTTTTATGCAGATACACTGTTGAGAACTCGAGAGTTGAGATATTGATTACAAGTAGGAAATGATGATTCTTGTGTGTGTATATATGTATATTTATATAAGTTTTTCCTAGAAGTTTGTTGTGCTTCTACACTCTCTCTCTCTAAAGTCAAATCTCTCTCTCTCTTCGTATCTAATCAATCAGCAAAAACAAAATCAACATCACTTAGCTGAGTATTTAATAAACAGAGAAAAGATCATCATAAAAGGAAGAACCGACATACCCAGTTCATAAAAATCATCAGAAAAAAAAAAAAAAAACGGTAGCAAGTTAATATTCTTGATTAGAAAATGAAAAATTAAAATAACCTTTGTCGGCGGAGTTGAACGGCGTCCTTTGAAGGAATCGCCGTTGAAGAGAGGCGGAGAGGAGGTGAACCCTTCTTTCTTTTCGTTTGGCTTAGGGTTTTGCCAAACATTTAAAACTTTTGAGTGGAGGCTTCACCGGTGCACCGCCAACGACTGCCTTGTTCTAAATTTCTTTTTCTTTCAAATTTTCTTTATTTAGTTTTTAATCAGAAAGACCAAAAAACCCCTTGAGGTCGTCAAAATCCCTAAACCTTATTTATCAGAAAAAATAAAAATAAAAAGGGATAAAATGCTCATTTAGTACCTAAACTTTTAATATCGTACAACTTTGGTTCCTGAATTTTTTTTTGTAGTTAAAATGCCCTTAAATTTTTAAAATGCTGCTACAATAGACTTTTATATTAATTTTTGAACGAAAACTATTAGTAATTTAATCAAAAAGTGACGCTGACTTCGGATTCCATCAAAATTAACGAAAAAGACTGTTGTAGCAACGTTTTAATAGTTTACGATCATTCCAGTTACGAAAGGGAATGCCCCTAAACTATTAAAACGTTGCTACAATAGTCATTTTTGTTAATTTTTAAATGGAATCAGTTAGGAATTTGGTCAAAAAGTAATGTTAATTAATGGATATCATTCAAAAATTAACGTAAATGACTATTATAGCAATATTTTAAAAGTTTAGGGATATTCCGACTATGAAAAAAAAGTTCAATGACTAAAATTATAAAAAAAAATTAAAAATTCAAAGACCAACCTAACAATTTACTAAAAAAAAAAAAAAAGAAAACACACGCAAGCGCTCCAAACTCACCTTTTACTGAGCCTCCCAACACATCTCTGGTGCATCCTCAATCGCGAGTCCTCTTCTCTGGCATCCCTTAGCCGCACCTCCCTTTCTCGGGCACCTCTCCTCAGCCGTACATCCTGACTGTCACCAACCTCCCCCACAACCTTCTCCACTCTGATATCGGCTCACTCATCCTTTCCCATCTGCTCTTCTAAGTTCTATATTCCGTGCTGGCCGACCTTTTTTTTTCTAGGGTTTATATTATCTTTTTTTTTCTGAAATAAATTTATGGGTATTTTATCAGTTATAGGATTTCATTTTTTTTCATTAAACGTTATTACTTTTTTTATTTTCATGTTTTTATGGAAATGTAATTATGATATGTTATTTGTGTGATGTAAAAAATAATGGACAAATTTTAAAATTTCCCCCCGAGCTTTAGATCTTGTTACAAAATACTTCTCGAACTTGAATTTGTAACATTTGTTTTCTCTGAAATTTTGAACCATTTGTAATTTTCCCTCCTCAGTTAAAATTTTGACGGAAAATGACATGTGACGATCACTCATGAGAAGATTTTAGAAGTTAACTATGTAATTATTAATTTACCACTTGAAATTAAAATTAGAAACCCTTTAGATGATTTCCAGCCAAAAGAAAACAAAAAACAAACAAAATGCACTTTTGATAAATACCACAAAAGCATGGCTTGCATTGATTTTCCCACGCTAGAAAAAAAACTCCTGTAAGAAATACCATAAATAACATCATAAATATTTATTTATTTATTTATTTTAAATTTTAAATTACTTATTAATTAGTATCCATAACGTAACTACTACTGAGTCACCAATTCATAAATGGAGTCTATTATTATAACATTTTTTTTTCTAGAGATCAGTATACATAATGGTCATTTTAAACTGTCCCAGAGCTAACTACATGTCGTTTTCACGAGTCGTCCCGTACTCTTTTATGCCGTTACTTTCGTTTGTATATTTGAGACGACATGTCGTTTTTAAAGTAGTTTGACGTTTCAGAGAGGGGGAAAAAAATCGTGGAAACGTACTGAAACGTGTAAGAACTGGTTACCCCTAAAACCCTTTCTAAGCCCTAACCACTTTTTTTCTTTCCCCAGAGCAGTTGAGATTTGAGAGAGACAAAGCTAGATTGATCACGATGAGAAGGGCTAACGGAATCGGAGTTCTCGGCCGAGCCATTGCCGTTGAATTATCCGCCGGTATCTCAGCCGCTGCTCGACATCGGCTCCTCCCTCAAGCGGCGGCGGCGGCGACCTTAAATTCTCGCTCGCTGTCGTTCGCCGGCCGATTCTCCGATGGCTTCACTCAATCGACAACCCTCATCCCTTCCACGAATCATGCTTTCCCAGCAACGGCGTGCTTCTCCAGTGGCGCCTCTCCGGCGAAGGAGCCACAGAGCTCCGAGAAGTTCCTCGCCAAAGACGTTGTGCTGTATCAGTACGAAGCCTGCCCTTTCTGCAACAAAGTTAAAGGTGACATTAGTCACGTTTTTCGGTCATTTCTTTAGAAATTGAAGTTCTTTTCATTAATTCTCCAAATAGGACCTTCAATTTCATTGCTTGATGACATAGAAACTTGGTCCTTTCAGTTTTGTTGATTGATTTTTGTCAACCATTGATTTAATTTTGACATTAATCCCAAAACCCCAAATTTGTCCAAATCTAATTCCTAATAGCTTCTACTGATTTTTGTTTTCGTTTTCGATCCTCATAGCGTTCTTGGATTATCAGAAAATTCCGTACAAAGTTGTGGAGGTTAACCCCATCAACAAAAAGGAGATCAAGTGGTCTGATTACAAGAAGGTGCCCATACTGAAAGTTGATGGTGAAAACTTGGTTGATTCATCAGGTTTAACCACTTCTAAACAAGTTCTCTTTTTATTTATTTCTTTATTTTTCTAACCAATTTAGATCACTGTAAGCCTTCTTTTGTGGTTGGTATAATTGGAAAGGCTACACATATACTACTTGTTCCAGAGCAATTTAATTTCCAACACTGTCAAACTTGGTCTTTTCGCTGTAGATATAATTGAAAATCTGTTTCAAAGGATCAATCCAGAGAACCCTGCCTTGGACAGTGAAGAAGAAAAGAAGTGGCGCAGGTATTATGGAGAAGATTTTTGCTTTTCTTACTATTTCATAAATGTGGTAACGTTAGAATTCATGTAACTTATTATAAAGCAACTATGCTATTCTTGGTGTAGGTGGGTGGATAATCACTTGGTTCATGTTTTATCACCAAACATATATCGAACGGCTTCCGAGGCACTTGAGTCGTTTGACTATATCACGTCTCACGGTACGCCAGTTAAATCCCTAAACATTTTTGTGCATTTCTAGTTGAATTCGCTCATCCTTTGGACCGTTTAATACGATACCCTTATGAGAGAGATGTTTGCTTTGATGATAATGTGGACTAAGTTAAGGAATCTTTTGGATATCAAAATAGACCTGTATTCATATTGTACTTCTCTTATCAAAAAACTCAGATTGTACGTCACACCATGTTGCTTAACGTGATGATTTTGATCTCGGATATGGCAGATAAAATGGTACCTTTGTGAAAAGATATATATATATATATATATTTTTTGGCAGGAAATTTTAGTTTTTCTGAAAGGATAATAGCAAAGTATGGTGGAGCTACAGCAATGTATTTTGTGTCTAAGAAGCTAAAGAAGAGGCACAACATCACTGACGAACGTGCAGCATTGTATGAAGCTGTAGAAACATGGGTGGATGCTCTTAAAGGAAGGCAGTTTCTTGGTCAGATCATCAAAAACACATTTCCATATTTGAGACCCTTTTTTGTGTTTCACAATAGTAGTATTTACACACTATTATTAGAAAATGATCAGAGCTTCTAATGCATAAATTGGTTCTGCAATTTCAACAGGCGGGTCGAGTCCAAATATAGCTGATATATCCGTATTTGGTGTGCTGAGGCCCATCCGGCACCTACAATGTGGCAACGATATGGTGGGAAATACCCGGATTGGTGAATGGTACAATCGAATGGAAAGGGCAGTGGGAGAATCTTCTAGAATTAATGCATGAAGGTTAGCATCAAAAAATGGTGCTTTTTCATAAATTTTGCTGATTACTTACTGATTACAGAGAGGAGGGTGTGTTTGGTCATGTTTACATTGATAGTTTTGAACTGCTCAAGGTTGTGGACTCATACAGAAGATTTACAGCTGTATTTGTATTGAATAAATGTGGCGATGTCAGTCAAATTGGAGGTTTATTGTAGTATGAGGTGATGTTTTCTTTTTCTCTCTTTGGTTCCAAACCCTGGTTGGTTTTTTACCACAAGTGTCTGTCCCTCGAGCACTGAGAAAATGAGAACTGAGAAAGAAGTGAATCTCTCCTCATAGCCAGAGTAGGAGACGTAAATAGAGTCAAAAGGCATTAGGACCATTGGCTCAAATATTGAGAACCAGTTCATGGCCATTAGGTTTTTGACTCCTTTGATCTGCTTCAGTTAAAAGTAAACTGTACTTTTTTTTGCTTACTAACCCACAAAGTACAAACTAATTATGCACTTTAATCAAATGTCTTTAATCTGACATATGTTTTGAACCGGTACTCTTTAGACCTTAAAAGGAACACCTTCCCAAGTGTGTTTATGGTTTCCTTGTCTGATCCACTTCCTGTTAGACTCGATTTTCAAGTTGGGATCTGCCCTCTTTCCGTGGTATTTGTACAGCCACGGGTTTTTTTTTTTCTTTTTCTGCCTTTTTTTCCTTTTGGCCTTTTTTGGAGTAAGCGACCGATAAAAACGTACTTTCTCTCTCTCTCTCTCTCTTTTTTTTTTGTTATTACTATGAAAAAGAAATATGTTTTTCGGCAAGCTCATCTGATCGAGCAGGCATAATAGAGAGGTTTCCAGTGGAGCTCATTATTATCCACGATCTTTTTAGCTTAAAAATACGTACACCCTTTTGTTTGATTTGGGTTTTGCAAGTGGATTCCAACTTCCAATCTGCAAGGTGTCATTGCTCTCTGCATGTAGTAGCTGCGTGGCAGGGTCTACTTTTTTCTCCTTAAGCAACAAAAAGGGCCTCTAAAAAGAAAAAGAAAATGAAAAAAAAAAGATAAAATCTCACATCCAATTCCAAATCAACCTTCTAATCTCCGAAGTTTGCATGTATTCATCCACTTGTTTAAACTTGGAACCTAACCCAACAACAAACCAGATTTGTCCATCTCAATTCTTATTTTATCACTGAAAAAGGATCCCACTGTCAACGACCAACTTTCAAACAACCTGAAATGAATATCTTTTTGTGGGCTCCATGGTTGTCCTCAACGAGCCTACTAATCAATTTATGGTTCATTTTTTTTTATTATTTTTCTTTATTTACCGTAATTTCTTCTGTGAGAGGGAAGATAACATCAGTGATCTCTCTTTTATTACTAGCAAAAACAATATGCGTAAAAAGTTATAAAATCGGATCTAATTTATCCTAATTAAGTAGTTAAAGTATCGGTTAATCATAGTTTGAAATGCAAAAATAAAAAAAAAATAAAAAAAAATTACAGGCTTCTCAAATTATCTACATGAAGAGATTGTCTTGTGAAACATATCAATCTGACGAAGTGCACATTTTATTTAATTTTTTTCTGAACAGCAAAATGAATAATAAAAGACGACTTTTCTAAATGGTGAGAGTCGCATTGCGTCTGATTAATCACATGAGAAGATTTTCCAATCTTTATGGCGTTCTAAAGGACTAATGATATGATGAAAATAATTCCACATGGTTTGATATGATAAATACACTTATAAAAAATGATAAATACAACACATGATTGATATAATTCTCTATTTCCAACGAGAGAGAGAGCAAAAAAAAAAGTGAAATGAAATAAAAAATTTGCTATTTCTTCGGCCTTTTTTCCCAAAGGTCGAACTGACAATTTCTCCCTTCTCTCGGATTCCCCCTATAACGTCTGTCATCTGACCCTTTCACGTCTGAATTGAGTGAATTTCTCTCTCACCAATGCATTTCCCTCTTTCTCTCTCTCTCCATGAAATCTCTGACCCCGGTTGTTGTGTGACTTCCTTGTCACAAAATCTGCATGTGTACGTCGTCGTTTTCCACCACCCTTGCATCTCTCCCTTAAATGCTTTCTGCTGGTTATTTTGTAGCTTTTTTTGGGTTCTGAACCCCAACAAAATAAATCCTTTATTCATTTATTAAAAAATATATATGTATTTATTAATCGTAATCCCATATACATAAATATATAAGATTTGTCAGTTTCCCACTAATATAAATATACAAGCTACCACCCCACGGGTTTCTTTCATAATGGTCTCTTTCAGTTAAACGGCCAGAAAGCAAAGCCAACAAAGGAGGCAAAGGTTGTGCCAACCCAATAAAAGAGTTTTAGAGAGAGAAAGAGAAGGAAAGATAGAGAGAGAAAACAAAGAAAGGATAGTCATGCATCTTTTCTGATACGACAACAACACAGAAAGAATCCTCTAGCTTTAGACCTAACCCCACCATTAAATATGTGAAGTTTCTTCTTCTGGTTTTTCTGGTTTCATCGAAAGAAATAAGTTTTTTTTTTTTTTTTTCTCTTTTAATGGCTGTTCAGGCGCAGTTGTATTCTGGGAATTATCTGGGCTTGCCCACCTTGTGTTCGCTACAAGATTTGTCTCTCAATCCTGTTCTTGGGGTTGACGATAACATCAATGCCCATCTCTTCGGCCTCCAAACCGCTCATCAACAAGCTCAGTTTCACGTCAGCCATGGCGTTTATCCCTCTTCTTCTTCTTCTTCTTCAGATCTTAGTTTTCTCCGAATGGCTTTTCCTCAAGCTTTGGACGCTCAAATGGAGTTGCAGAGACAAGAACTCGAATGCATTCTTCAGTCACAGGTAAAACAAAACCATCCATCAAAGCAAATATATGTATTTGTATATTTTCATTCCCTTTTAAAGATGACTCTGGTTTATTTGTGAAACAGAACGACAAGTTGAGGAATGCGTTGCACGAGCAAAGGAAGCGGCAGATTTCGGCACTGATGAGCCGGCTGGAGTCGAGAACGCAGAGTTTGATGCGGCAAAAGGAAGAGGATTTGGCGGAAGCAAGGAAGAAAGGAATGGAGCTCCAAGACCGGCTGAGGAAAGTGGAGATGGAGAGTCAGACATGGCAGAGAGTGGCTCGAGCAAACGAGGCCATGATTATGGGCCTCAACACCGCGCTTGAGGAGATGAGAGGGAGACAGTTGGTCATCACCGCCAACAACAACAACTCGCCTGAAGACGCAGAGTCGTGTTGTTGTGAAGAGCCAAAGTTGACGTTAATGGCGTGCAGAAGCTGTAGAGCTCAGAGGTCATGCGTTATTTTCCTCCCTTGCAGACACCTCTGCTCGTGTAAGTCCTGCGACGCTTTTCTCGGTTCTTGTCCCGTCTGCGAGTCCACTAAAGAGGCCAGCTTGGAAGTCTTTTTGGCCTAGAACAACAAGATACGTTTTTTTTTTTTTTTTTTTTTTTTTTTGGTGATATATTGAAGAAGGAAAAGAAGAAAGTGAGGAAAAGAGTACGTGACACATACGATAAGCCCCTGTTGTAGTGTCATTATGATGTCTTTTGTTTCTTGTCTTGCCTTTTCTGGGTCTGTGTGATCTGGGATTTTTTTTAAGATTTTTTACTTTTTTTTTTTGTTGTACTAGAGTGGACCCACATATCAATTGAAATGATGATGATCACGGCATGGTGCATTGGTGAAAGTTTAGGGAGTATAATAGTAGTGAAATGAAAAGAAAGAATCTGCTGAAAATTTGCTTTTCTGGTGTTTGATGTATTTTCTCTCTTTTTTGCCTGATTTGGGTTAGTTTTGTTTTCTCTTTCCGTATCGCAATCTCACGAATATAAAAATTTGCACAGTGCACTTTTTCAAACTGACAATGAAGAAGAGAAGAGAAGAGAAAAGAAAAGAAAATATAAAAGAAAAGAAAAGAAAGGTTTTGGTGTTTGTCTTAGGAGCAAAGATTTGAAGGACTGCAACTGCCACCGCCACTTTTTAAACAAGAAGGGTCTCTCTTTTTGGTTTTCGCTGCTTCCGATGAGACAGTGGATAGCTGTGCAGTGCAAGTGAAAATGACACGAGCGTCAACGGACCAGACAAGAGTGCTTTTTAAAGCTGAATAGCCCTTTCCATTTTTGCTGCCACGATACAAAATACAACAAAATCTCAATTCTTTTTTCCTCTTTTTTTTTTTTTAATAATATCTCACATGAGTCTCTCACTCGCTTCCATAAAATCTTCAGTTCTGAAAACACCCCAGTTCCTTTTTTTTTTTTTTTTTGGTAAATAAGAGTAGTAAAAATCTAGTAGCTTGAAATTGTACAATATTAATCGGCTTTTTTCTTTACTCTACTAGTAATTTTTTTAATTCTTTACGTTGTTTAAAATACTCTAACCAATATCATTTTGTTGAAACAACCTTTCAAGATACAGGGGTATTGTAGATGGCATTCAATATCATATACTTGATGGAAAACGAGTTTTACAATATTCAACATCACACAAACAATTGTTATTTCGAATATGATTACTAATATTATTTCAAAATATGAGTTTTGGAAATATTATTTCAACAATTTTGATATCAGTTTTATAAATTTTTAGGGTTTGTTTGACATTTACATTTATTTTAAATTAAATTATATTTTTTTTTATCTTTTTCTGAAATTTTTTTTGTCTTTTTTAAAAAAATCAACAAAAATTACTATTTAAATTTAAAAATCTTAATTCAAGCTCAACTCATTCACCAAATAACTCCTTAATTAATATGGAAACGCCTAATTCTGGTCCACTAGGAGCTTTGACGTAGATCCCATTAGCTTTAGTTACGAGGCGTATGCATAACGCTCAATTGATTCACTGTTTAGTGTTATTATTTTTTTTTTTATTTTTTTTTCCTTGTCCAGGTCTCTTCTTTATCGAAAATAGTAATGGGATGCTGTTATATAAATCTGCTATAAATATTTAGCCAAAAAAAAATCTGCTATAAATGCAAGAAGGGTACATAATACACACAACACGGATATTTATTGTAATATCACATTTGATTTCAGGTTCAAAAAATAAAAAATAAAAAAAAATACATACAGTCGTTCCCATTATCCCATATTCCATTTCCACCGAATAAAAGGCTTTTACATACATGTATCAACCATGTTATTTTATACTTGATTTCATTGTAAGATTAAAAGACAAAGTTATTTATTTTAACTCTTACAAATTATTTTGCAAGAAACATTTGTCTTCCTTTTGTATCAATTCTTTTTAATCGTAGTGATCGAAAAAAGGATGTGAGTTAAAGTGCATCCTTATGCATAAATTGTGTCTGATCCTTGTTAAGCTTTAGGGGAATAACAAGATACTGCAATCCATATTGCCTTCACATACGAGTGACTTTGGATAGAGGATTCTTCAAAAATATAATAATAAGAAGAAAATTAAATAATAATTTTAAAAAAACCGATTGAGGATTTCGATTGATCTCACCTTCAACAAGTTTGGATATAATTCTTTAATATTTACCATAAGAGGTAGTGGTCTAGTGGTTGAGATGTTTTTGCTAGACATCTCCCTTTTATCTATCGAGGTTCAAAATTCAACACTTCTCGTAACCTTCTGTTTTAGCTTTGACTGTTATAACATTGAGTTATTGAGTATAAATGATACGATCATGACTGGATCATGACTGGATGATTAGGAGAAACTAACAAAATGTCCCAAAAAAAATATTTGCTTTCGTAACATTAAAGTAACATATTTGCTTTCGTGGTTTGATCAGATTGACCTTTGACGTGTGAGGCCCGCTTGGGAATGGAGTTTGATTGGGTTCAAGTGGGCCAGTGGCAACAATTATGTTGAGTCTGATACGATTGGTACGCAATATTTTCATTTTATTGCAGATGGGTTCTCAACTTTTTTTTCTTTGCATTTAAATCCCCCCTCCCACCACACACACACCCCCCCCCCCCCTCTCTTTTTTTTTTTTTTTATATCTCATAAGTCCTTAACCTCAGTTCTTTATGCTTCCATTGAGCATCATTGAAGACGTACTGGCCACCGTTCATTGTCGAATTCCAATCCTACATCTTCTTATTTTCTTTTTGTGTTATTTCATTATCGAACTCACTCTCACTTTGTCTTCTCTTGAAAATGTGATTTTTCATTTTTTAGCAAGTTCATGAAACTTTTAGGTTTCAAGATGTTCTTATAAAAATTCAAGCACAATCCAATCAACGAATTCAATGTTCATTCTATATTAGATTGAATTGTTTATATTTGAAATGATTTTTAATAATTAGATTAGCTAATAGATGTTTTAAAAAATAGTTTTGATAGAATACCTACTTCTATAATTGGCATTGTTATAATTTATATGGCCAATTTGCATATTTGGAGTCACTTTAAAAAATTTGGCAAATTAAGATTTTTATTCCTCAAATTTATCTTTTGCATCTTTTGAGATGAAAAACAAATTATAAACCAAATAAAAAAAAACCTTTTTAGCTAATATTTTTAGTGTTCAACAAAGAAATCAACTCATATTTGGTATATAATACTGTCACGACAAGATTCATTATTGAAAGTTAACATTTGTCAAAACATATCATAAAAGTATGTAAACTTTAAAACTTATACATATCTAATAAGTTTAGACATAGTCTTAATGTAAAATATATTGTTCATAATATATCATAAAATTCTCATTAGTTACATTATATTAAAAAAAAAAAAAACAGAACTCAATCATACTTATAAGAAATGAAGAAAACTCTGGTATAAAAAACTTAATAGGTGATTATAAATATACTCTTACGATAATTTTATATATGATTACATCATAAGATATGCTTGAAAAGTTTGAAATCTTCCTCGAAAAAAAAAAAAAGAAACTTAATTACTGAAAAGAATTTGAGTTATAGCAATAGAAATAGTTTTTCCCCTTCATTAAAAAAAAAAAAAGAATAAGAAACCTATATGCCAGTGGAAATTATAGCCACAGTTTTACAATACACATATTGAGAGTCTCATACATTCATAATATGACTTAAATCACGATTCATAACAGTTTAAACACTACCTTAATTAATAGAGATGCTTTCAATTCTTTTATTTTTATAATATTTGTTTACAAAAATCCTCTTTTTTTTTTAGAATTCCTAAAACACATTTTAAGGGAAAAAAATTAATTTTTCGGATACCTTAAACTAAAATTTAATCCTGCTACCAAAAAAAAAAAAAAAAAATCCTTATTGTGGTAATCATAATTATTTTCTAAAACCAATTAGTGATAAAAATAAGATGCTTCATTTTTTTTATTTATATTTATAGAAGGGCCCAAAGTGCGTTAAAATGATAAAGTAAGATATGATAAATTATTCTTTGGTCCATAATATATTTATATAATTACGACTTGATTGTTAATCTTTTTTTTTTGTTGGTGACTAAACAATATTGCTTTGGATAAGATTATGTCATCTCACTTCAAGGTCCTTTCTCTGTAGTTAAATAGGATGATACACTCCTGTGATGCAATTTGATCCCCTTGTTTATAATTAAAATATTCATAAACTCTTTAATACGGTAAAGAATTATCATTTTTACTACCGAAATTTAAAAATTAGATACAACAGATCATGTTTTAGGTATATATAAATTGAATCATATAATATTTTCTTAATTATTCTTAAATAGTAAATTATGTGTGATTCATGTGATATTTTCTTGTAAAATTTTAACGTCATTTAACAAAAAAGGATCATTTTTTATCATTTTAAAGAGTTCACAGTGTTTTTAGCAATAAAAAAAGATTGAGGATCAAATTATAACTTTCCAAAAAGATTAAGGACTAAACAAATAATTTACCCCACGATAGGGCGAAAGTCAAATTCTTTGATTCATGATGCCACATGTCCCACCGACAAAGCAAGAGCACTGAAACTTCTGGAATTGATGCACACACAATAGAGTCCCACCCCAAAAAAGGATTCCTTCCCCAGACCAGCTTCCTTGCTGTCTACTCTTTTCCGTCTTCGTCCCCAATCGCCGTGACTACTGCCATAACCAGAACCTTCAAGAAACCACCCTTTCACCTTTCATCTTTCTCTCTCATCCCTTCTTTCTCTCTCATCAGCATGCAACAAGGCGATTACGGTTCCGTTCCCTATTATCCCCACCCTCCTCACCCCCAAAACCCTAACCCTAACCCTAACCCCACCCCCGATTTCCCCCCCAGCTCCTACGCCTCCGCTCCGCCGTTCTCCGCCGGCTACGGCCCCTCCGATTACTCCGGCTATCCCCCGACCTACCCTCCTTATCCCCAAAATCCCGATCCCGTCGCCGCTCCTCCCACGGCTCCTTCCTACGCTCCGCCCTCCAACCCTAATCTGCAGTCCTTCAATTCCACCTCCCAAGCCCCTTCCTTCCCTCCCTTCGAGTCCCAGACTCCCTACCAACCGCCGCCGCCACCTCCGCCGCCGCAGCAATCGTACTTCCCGCCGTACGATCAGCATCAGACGGCTCCCAATTACGCGGCTCCTCCGAACCCAAACCCTAGCCCCTCCGCCGCTCCTCCCAATTCCCAATTCTCGTCCTCCTCCCAATTCCCAATTACGATTGGTACGCAATATTTTCATTTTATTGCAGATGGGTTCTCAACTTTTTTTTCTTTGCATTTAAATCCCCCCTCCCACCACACACACACCCCCCCCCCCCCTCTCTTTTTTTTTTTTTTATATCTCATAAGTCCTTAACCTCAGTTCTTTATGCTTCCATTGAGCATCATTGAAGACGTACTGGCCACCGTTCATTGTCGAATTCCAATCCTACATCTTCTTATTTTCTTTTTGTGTTATTTCATTATCGAACTCACTCTCACTTTGTCTTCTCTTGAAAATGTGATTTTTCATTTTTTAGCAAGTTCATGAAACTTTTAGGTTTCAAGATGTTCTTATAAAAATTCAAGCACAATCCAATCAACGAATTCAATGTTCATTCTATATTAGATTGAATTGTTTATATTTGAAATGATTTTTAATAATTAGATTAGCTAATAGATGTTTTAAAAAATAGTTTTGATAGAATACCTACTTCTATAATTGGCATTGTTATAATTATATGGCCAATTTGCATATTTGGAGTCACTTTAAAAATTTGGCAAAATAAGATTTTTATTCCTCAAATTTATCTTTTGCATCTTTTGAGATGAAAAACAAATTATAAACCAAATAAAAAAAACCTTTTTAGCTAATATTTTTAGTGTTCAACAAAGAAATCAACTCATATTTGGTATATAATACTGTCACGACAAGATTCATAATTGAAAGTTAACATTTGTCAAAACATATCATAAAAGTATGTAAACTTTAAAACTTATACATATCTAATAAGTTTAGACATAGTCTTAATGTAAAATATATTGTTCATAATATATCATAAAATTCTCATTAGTTACATTATATTTAAAAAAAAAAAAACAGAACTCAATCATACTTATAAGAAATGAAGAAAACTCTGGTATAAAAAACTTAATAGGTGATTATAAATATACTCTTACGATAATTTTATATATGATTACATCATAAGATATGCTTGAAAAGTTTGAAATCTTCCTCGAAAAAAAAAAAAAGAAACTTAATTACTGAAAAGAATTTGAGTTATAGCAATAGAAATAGTTTTTCCCCTTCATTAAAAAAAAAAAAAGAATAAGAAACCTATATGCCAGTGGAAATTATAGCCACAGTTTTACAATACACATATTGAGAGTCTCATACATTCATAATATGACTTAAATCACGATTCATAACAGTTTAAACACTACCTTAATTAATAGAGATGCTTTCAATTCTTTTATTTTTATAATATTTGTTTACAAAAATCCTCTTTTTTTTTAGAATTCCTAAAACACATTTTAAGGGAAAAAAATTAATTTTTCGGATACCTTAAACTAAAATTTAATCCTGCTACCAAAAAAAAAAAAAAAAAATCCTTATTGTGGTAATCATAATTATTTTCTAAAACCAATTAGTGATAAAAATAAGATGCTTCATTTTTTTTATTTATATTTATAGAAGGGCCCAAAGTGCGTTAAAATGATAAAGTAAGATATGATAAATTATTCTTTGGTCCATAATATATTTATATAATTACGACTTGATTGTTAATCTTTTTTTTTTGTTGGTGACTAAACAATATTGCTTTGGATAAGATTATGTCATCTCACTTCAAGGTCCTTTCTCTGTAGTTAAATAGGATGATACACTCCTGTGATGCAATTTGATCCCCTTGTTTATAATTAAAATATTCATAAACTCTTTAATACGGTAAAGAATTATCATTTTTACTACCGAAATTTAAAAATTAGATACAACAGATCATGTTTTAGGTATATATAAATTGAATCATATAATATTTTCTTAATTATTCTTAAATAGTAAATTATGTGTGATTCATGTGATATTTTCTTGTAAAATTTTAACGTCATTTAACAAAAAGGATCATTTTTTATCATTTTAAAGAGTTCACAGTGTTTTTAGCAATAAAAAAAGATTGAGGATCAAATTATAACTTTCCAAAAAGATTAAGGACTAAACAAATAATTTACCCCACGATAGGGCGAAAGTCAAATTCTTTGATTCATGATGCCACATGTCCCACCGACAAAGCAAGAGCACTGAAACTTCTGGAATTGATGCACACACAATAGAGTCCCACCCCAAAAAAGGATTCCTTCCCCAGACCAGCTTCCTTGCTGTCTACTCTTTTCCGTCTTCGTCCCCAATCGCCGTGACTACTGCCATAACCAGAACCTTCAAGAAACCACCCTTTCACCTTTCATCTTTCTCTCTCATCCCTTCTTTCTCTCTCATCAGCATGCAACAAGGCGATTACGGTTCCGTTCCCTATTATCCCCACCCTCCTCACCCCCAAAACCCTAACCCTAACCCTAACCCCACCCCCGATTTCCCCCCAGCTCCTACGCCTCCGCTCCGCCGTTCTCCGCCGGCTACGGCCCCTCCGATTACTCCGGCTATCCCCCGACCTACCCTCCTTATCCCCAAAATCCCGATCCCGTCGCCGCTCCTCCCACGGCTCCTTCCTACGCTCCGCCCTCCAACCCTAATCTGCAGTCCTTCAATTCCACCTCCCAAGCCCCTTCCTTCCCTCCCTTCGAGTCCCAGACTCCCTACCAACCGCCGCCGCCACCTCCGCCGCCGCAGCAATCGTACTTCCCGCCGTACGATCAGCATCAGACGGCTCCCAATTACGCGGCTCCTCCGAACCCAAACCCTAGCCCCTCCGCCGCTCCTCCCAATTCCCAATTCTCGTCCTTGTACTCCACTCCGTACAGCCAGCCGGCGGCTTCGGTCCCACCGATTTACGACAATCCGTACGAGAATTTCGGGAAATTCGATCAGACCGGTGGCTATTTCGACGACAAGTATGGGGGTTACAACCAGAGCCGGCCGGATTTGGGGTCGGATCTGTACGGGAAGAGATACGATTCGGGGCGGGACGATGGATATGGCGATGGAGTTTATGCTTACCAAGGGAACAAGGTGGAGCCGTACGGCGCCAGGGGCACTGTGCCGAAGTCGACATCGTCAACCTTGTTCGATGATTATGGGAGATCGATAAGTTTTCCTTCGGGTAAGGACTCGCCTGTTAGCTCGAGCAAGATTGTGAGAGCAGTGCCGAAAGCTGATACCCAGCAAGACGTGAAGAGCGGGGTTCTGAAGTTTCGGGTCAAGCTGTTGGCTGAGAGTGGGGGCCAGAGTGTCATGGACGTTCTTTGCCAGGTATGCCAACCTCTTTCTTTTGTTGTTCAAAGTTTTTAGCTTTAGAATTTAGAATTCGAGCAAAGCTAGATCAATTAGTTTCAATCTATATGGAACTTAGTTTGTGATATTTCTCGCAATCTGAATTTCACTTTTTTGCTTCATTGTTATTCTGCTTTTATCATGGAAATACTTTGGAATAAATTTTAACACACTTTAGTTGTGGACAAGTTTATATTTTCGAGTGCTTGTCAAAAGACTAGAATTATCAGCATTGTTTTCCGATAGCCGGAGATGGGGGACATATTACCGGATAGATTATTTGAGAACAGCATTGTGATTTCGTTTCTTTCATGGCACACTATTTTCTTAGAGGCTAAATATAGTAGCTCGTGTTAAACTCTACAGAAACAGGGAATGCACGTTCTCTTGCTTTGAATCATGACTTTCTAATTTCCTAATATTTCAACTGTAACATGCACATTGTTTGCTTTGAATCATGATTTTTCTTTTCCTACTTTTTCAATCATATTGCTTGCTTTTGTCTTGTGCACTTGCATCGGAACTCCATCGTGTCTTTCTTCTCCATCCTTTTAATGATGCCGTGGCTATAAATTCTGTTAATATTTTGGTTGTTCAGATTGGCTTGGATGGGATTCGCATGCTTGATCCTAGTACCAGTCGGACATTGAGAATTTATCCCCTTGAAAACATTACTAGATGTGAAGTAAGTTATTTATTTTCTTCCATTTTTGGCTTTAGGCTTTAATTCAGGCTTTCTATCTCTATTTGCGTACTTATATATATATATACTAAATGCAGAAAATGGATTCATCTACCCTGGCAGTTTGGTCAAAGAGCTCTGTGGACATTGAGCCGAGACGTATTAGACTGCAATCTAATAGTTACACTACTAACACTCTTCTGGATACTGTGACTGCTGCTACTGTACAGGTTGGAGTTCTAAATAGCAATCCGTGCTAGTTAATGAAATAAGATTTTTGCTTGGTTTCCAAACTGTTCTTAGTGTCTAGTCTATATGATGCTCTGTCCCCCGCCCCCAAAGTAGTAACTTGATCGATGTTACGTATTAGTACGCATACTTTGTTTCTGTGACATTCTCTTTTATTGTTTGTGTGTCATGACCATGGGATGAAAACTCACATTTTTTTCTACACATCTTTTAATATTTGTCGTAGTTGTTGTTGTTTTTTTGGTTCCTTGTTCCGGTACATATATCATAACATCATGCCATGTTTTAATCTTTATGCTTAGGGTTGGGAATAGAGTGATACCTTTTTTTTTTTGGTTGATAAGGGAATATGACGGTTCTTTGAAATACTGTAAAGACTCGGTGGTCTGACTCCTGCAAGGAAAAGAGAATATATATATGCATGTGCACTCATGTAGTGATTGGGTTGTTTTTCCATCAATTATAATAGGTTAGGAAACAACATTTTGATTAGACATTTTTCCCCTGTTTGCTCTTATTCTGCAATTTACTTGAGGCGAACAGGCAGTTAAAAAATATACTGTATACATGTGTTTCACTGTCCCTCTTTCTATATTTGGATGGCCAACTTTGTTGATTTTTAGTATTTATGAGACCTATGTTGCTATTTAGCTGAAGGAAATGGGAGGAAACAGTAGGCCTTCAGATTCTTTAAAGACAAATGAACAGCCCACAGATAAAAAGAAAGGTCTTGTAGATTGGATGAACTTGATGAAACCTGCCAATGAGGAGAAAGATCATTGGGTAAGTAGTTTTGTTTTTGTTTCCCTGAAAGAAATGTATCCCCTCCTATGTAATATCGTATAACGGTTTCTACACGTGCTCTTATTACTTGTCGTAGGTACCAGACGAAGCAGTTTCAAAATGTACAGGATGTGGGGCAGATTTTGGGGCTTTTTTGCGCAAGGTGTGTTTTGTTCAAGATTAATGACCTAAATTTTCCATTTACCGATAACTCTTAAGGTGACCTATGACTTAAATCCCATCTCAGCATCATTGCCGCAACTGTGGAGACATTTTCTGTGACAAGTGTACCCAGGGCAGAATTGCTCTAACTGCAGACGAGAATGCTCAGCCTGTTCGTGTGTGTGACCGCTGCTTGGTATGTATCATTCGTGTTTTACTTTGTAATCAAGATTCAGGTTTAAGGTTTAAAAAGGCGAAATTGGGAACCAAGGCGTTTTTCCTAATCGAGGCCAAGGCGTAAGCCTCAAAGGCGGATTGAGGCATAAGCCTTGAACTAAAATAAAAAAAAACTCATAAAATAAATGAAAATTCATAAAATGCCATAAACCATTAGTAAGTTGACCAAATTCATCACAAAACTACAAAAACACATAAGCTGAGCCGTTGTTGCTCAGTCACGGGGGTGATGGGGTTGAAGATGGAGTGTTGTGTAATTATAGGAGGGCTGGAGGGGACAGCAGAAGGCACAAATACGGGAGAGTGATGTTGTTTCTAGGCTTTAATTTTGTTTTAAGTATCAACCAAGACACAAAAAAAAGTTGGGCCACACTTTAAAAAATTAAAAGGCTCAAAAGTTTAAAAAAATTCAGCCCAAAAGGCCCATCTGTTCGAAGCATGTGCCTCAAACGCCTCAAGGCATTTGTGCCTCAAGGCGCACACCTCATTCAAAAAAGGCGCAAGCCTCGTTCTGGAACAAAAATTGTAAACCTCGAGGCACCAAATGGCTGCCTCACGGTGAGGCGCGCCTCAAGGCAGGCACCTCGAAAGCCTTTTTAAACTTGTTGAATAGGGGAATTAAAATATCAGTTCAAATAATTGTGTCTCTGCTGTACACAATTATAGAATTTGATAAACACGGCTTTGTGTTACTTTCTTGACAAAAGACATGGCTTTGTTGAATCTGCCATTTGCTAAACTTAAGTTTCTGATAGACTGAATTCCAAGTTATGTTATTCACATATTGGAGGTTAGTATTAGTTGATTTGTCTACTTGCTCCTACAGGCTGAAGTGACTCAGAGGCTGAGTACTGCCAAGGAAGCAGCAAATAAATCTCTGGGGTTGCAGAGTCACGAGGATCTTGCTAAAAAGCTTCAGGTATTAATTGTTCTCTCCTCCGTGCCCCTCCCCCCACGTCTGCAAATATAGTGTTTAACTATTTGTCATCTATAACATCATGTTTCTGCTAGTATATTAAGATGTTTTAATGTTGTAAGCCTTTGACGGCCTCTATCGCATCTTTGAGAATGATTCATTTACGCCTGCAAAACAAAAATGGTTTGAGTTAATTCAATGATGTGGTAAATCAGGAACGTTTAATAATTCTTCACCCCCACCCACCCACACACACAACATATATGTGAGCCAGTCTGTGCATGCATCTGCATGCAAATCCATTCTTGCCTGTATCTAATAACGTTTCTATGGATTCTTCTTTGTGGCAGGAGGAGATGGAAAAGAACCGCAAGTCATCATCAGGTAATTTTTTCTGATAAAGAATACATTGTCACATCATTAGAGAGAAGTTCTTGCTACTTCTTCTTGCCTGTGGTTTACACGCTTGGTTACCGAGCTCATTCGGCGGTTGGCTTCTAGTTTATATGCGAGAATCCTGTAGTTTGATTTTGTTTTAATGTAAATTTGTAGGATCGAAGTCGGATGGATCAGGGAGGCGAATGAGAGAAGTTGCCTGCCCAATTTGCACTGTCCATTTGCAGGTAAGAAATCCTCTATTTAATTTATGAAAATGAACTATCATATGCACTCTTATCCATGGACAAGGGGAAAAAGACAGTGCACAAACAATTGTAATACAATAGTGTGAAATTGTGATTCTTGCAGGTTCAAGTTCCCAGCTCGGGATCGGAAACCATAGAATGTGGAGTTTGCCAGCACCCATTTCTTGTTAGTGCTCATTGATATGTACATTTTTGCATGGCTTGAGGAAGGTCCTGAATTGCTATTTATGGAGTTTACAGTTTAATTTGTTTTAGAGGTTTCCATGTTCTTCTACTAATAATAATTATCTACATGGTATTTGAGTATCTCCTCTCCTGGTTTGCTTTGACCTGGTGGCAGCTTTCTCTCTCTCTTTTTTTTTTTTTTTTTTTTTTTTTTTTTTTTTTGTACATGAAGATTTCATTCGGAAAGCCTCATCATTTGGGTCACTTTGGTCTTTTGTTTTGTTTTGTTTTTTTTTTTTTGTTGTGGTTGTAAATTGACGTTTATATGGAGATTAATACTTGTAAATTTGTTGAAATTACTATAACGTGATCAGACATTATTGATAGAGCGGATGCGTGAAAAATGGCTTGATGTTGAGCACTTATGCCAACTATATTCGGCAGCATCTCCAGGCTTTTGTCTGCGACTTTGGGAATTTTTTTTCAATTAGCTTTGAAAATTTATGATTTTAATGTTTTGCCTTCTTTGACATAAGTTTTTACATGTACGTTCTTAATAAAAAGTTTCTATATTTTATTTTTATTTCTTTAATTTTAAAAAATAATAATAACCAACGTGTGTCCACATTGAAGTAGAAAGCTGATTCTGATGTTGGGTATAAGTGTTTATTCTGTTTTGATTCTACTGCAATATGATTCCAAACAGTGTTCTGATGAACTTGGTATTTAGTGTAACTGTGCGCTTTGGAAGTTTTTTTGAAAACGAAACAGTAGCCCTTTGGTAAGGTCACTTTCGAAACCTTATTAAAGATTGTCTTTGCCATTCTAGAAATATTCAACAGTTGTAAAAATGGAGTTGCAGGGGATCCAACTTTATTTTTTCTTTATTTATTTTTTCTGAAAATAAAAACTAAAAAGGGGATGGAAGGGAAACCCCGTACCTCTTGCATACAATGCAAGCGCACACGGCGCAACCTTTTGAGCATCATAGAGTGAGACTTTCGTCTAATGCATGTTTTCAAGTGTAAAACTAGATTGAAATCTCATCAAATCAAGATCTAAAAGCTTTAAAATAAAAAGATTTTATAGAAATTTGACAGTCAGAAACAGAACTTGCTCATAATTTTTATTTTTATTTTTATTTTTATTTTTTTAATGAACGCTCATAAGGAATTTTTTCATATCATACCCTAAAACTCCAAATTTTTGACGTCAAAGTAATGCTATTACTTTGCTTCATTCTGTTAACGCGATTTTGTCATGAAAATATCAAGTCTGACCCCGGATTTTATAGCATGTACATGTACTTTTACTTTTGTGGGGTTTGTACTCACCTAGTCGTATCAATAGTTGTAAAAACATATTGCTAGTTACTTTATACTCGTTTTCAAAAGATTAAAAAAAAAAAAAAATTACGTATACATATAAATTACATATACATACACACACACACACACACACACACTAAATTCGTATTTTCAAAGCACCGGAAATGCGTGCTTAATTAATGGAGTTATCTGCAAAGATGGCCCGTTGTCCTTTGCTGCCGTGGAGGAGTTAAAAGGGAGCCAGTGAGCTGTTGCATTCACCATCAATGGAGGCAAATAGTACGAATAATTTCTTACCGAGCCATGTTCTCAGTTTAATTGATTTCCCAAATTAAGTGGATGTTGAATTAAAAAATTGGACTGTTGTTTGGTGGGTGGCCACTCTTTTTTTTTTTTTTGTCCTTTCCAGGTTTTTAACCTCCTCTTTTTCCCATGCTGCTCTTTCCGTGGTTAAACTCATGGCCAACCTTCACATGCATCTTAACCATGACATTGATTTTGCTTCCGTGATTAATCTATTTCTTGATTGATTTGTTCATCATCAACTTGTCAAAATTTTGTATTAGTTCACCTCCCGATTTCCCTTTTTTTGGAGTATACAACACAAGAGTTCGAATTTTACACGTTATAATAAAATTAAATTTGAAACAACTACTAAACTATACATAACGATAGTTCATCTCCTGATTTGAACAATGTCCGTTTGTTATTACATCCCAAGGGCTTCCCATTTTCATTTAGATTCTTTAATTCGATGATCAGATAGATTGAATAATACGCACTTTCGGCATTACTGAGATATGAAAAACTTAAATTAGGTAGTTTTCTTGTCGTTGCAAAGTCATACCCCAAAGCCTATGGAAACACATAATTTGGCTTAAGCTATAAAGGTTGTCTTTGTCGTTTTCCTACAACACATTTTTTTTTTCCTTTCTTGTCCGTCGATATGTGGTGATTGGAAACTTTCCCGAGTTAAGCTTTTGAATTTTCTGAAAATTTATACAGCACACTAAAACTATTACTTTTAATTGATCAAATTTTATCTTATTGCAAAACATCGGTTTGTGAGAGTTGAAAATAGCTTCTAGTTTATCAAAATGTGAAAATTAAGTGTGTTTGATTCGCCGGTCGGATATGAAATTTTTAAATTAGAATTGGTTGACGTTTTAAAAAATTAATTAATTTTCGTTGACTTTTCAGAAAATATATAAAAACTGATATGAAAAATTAAAATTGAAAATGTGGAACCAAATAAAGACTAAAATTAATGTTACAGACATAGGACTAAAATAACCTTAACTATGCTCCGCACTGACTTTTTACCCACATGCATTTGATTTGTATGAATAGTCTCATTTCAGTACGCTTTTTTTTTTTTTTTTTTTTTCAGCAAGAGAAATAGTATACAGATTAAGCAGAGTATTTTCGAAGCAGATCAATAAGATAGATATTGCAAAAAAGTTCTACTATATATACAGATACGCACACACACACACACACACACATATATATAGAGGGCTTGTGAGCTAGGGGTTGAAAGGGGGTATTGGCCACATCTGTTACATGATTCAAGTAACTCCTTACGTGATTGGTCATGTCACGTAAAGCTTTATATTAGAAGACTTTAATTAGTGATGAGGTTGGAGTGATGCCTTAAATTCAGTACTTATTAGTTGTTATATTTAGCTTAGCAAGTCTTCGTTGTTCCAATATTCTGCATTTATTTTTCATAATAATACGGAATCGAATCCGTACTCTCTCAAATCCAAACGCTAACCGGCCTCACTCAATGCCAATTTACCTAGTAATCATGAGCTCCAATTTTTTTTTTTTAAGTAAAAATATTGTTTTAAAAAAAAAAAGTGTCTTGCAAACCTAAAACAAAAGAGAGTAAGAAACTGAACTAGAAAAACAACCAAATCAAATCAAATAAGAAAAGTAACTAAAGAAAAATTAATGATTTTCTCAATTTAAAACTTGCATCTTTACAAGTTCTAAGCTAGTATGACGTATTTTTCTCGTCGGGCTCTTTATTCAGTTTCTCTTTAAAGTATCCATCTTTACTATTTTTACTTATAAATCCGAAACAACAATTTTTATATCTTTTTGAACAAGTATATGATTGTCGAGTTCAACATCGATTTCGGAACTTCGATTCTTTAAGAAGTCTTCAATTGCTAAATCTCTGGTTCTAGTACTATAAGTCTCCGTCATGTTACCATTTTTCTAAATCTTTCTTTCTTTTTCTGTTTAGACATTAGAATAAGCCCTATATCATCCACTTACTCACTCCCAACTTTTAAAACTCTGAAAGGAATCTGATCTGGAAAAATTAAAACTTCAACAAATTGTATCTTCTGACATATGAGATCGCAAATCTAACATTAAGTCTAACAGCTTGAAAGTTTCAATGGTCTCACTAACCGGAGGGTAGAAGTTAGAACCACATTAGTGGTTCAAGCTTCAATCACTTTCATTTCCGATTATATATTATATAATATATACATATATACATTGAAAGGTTTGTGGATTTTGACTAAAAGAAATATAGATATATGCCCGAAATGAGGCTCCACACAATTTGCGTCCTCCTATATACGTCAATAATGCTAAAAATGCAGTTGGGAGTTTTCCATTATTAATTCATTATAATTAAACGCCAACAGACGACATCATGCAGCAGTGATCCTAATAATTATATTGTCGAAGTTGATCATCCCCATCTAGGTCAATCGATGACGTGGTGGTTAACGATTGGCAGTGCAAATTAATTGACGCATGGGCCAAATTTACACATGCCGTCTCGGCATTGGTTTTATTAGGTTTTAATCACGTGTCATTAAAATAGGTCTCATTTCTCAGACCCCTCCATTTCTATATAATATATACAATTAATCCTGCCTGCCCTTTTTCATAAACTAAAAAATATTTATGTATTCAAATTATTATATACTTGCGTAGCTAGGGTACATTTGAGTTGGACTTTCAAGACTTTGATATGGCTATATATAATACAAACTTTTTACCCCATTAATAGGGGCTGAATTTAATATAAAAACTGTCAAGATTATATTTTCCAGGTTATTTGATGCTATTGCTAATAATTAATTTACTTTCTGATTAGAAACAAGCAGGGAACTATTGAAAAGGAACCCCAAAAAAAAAAAAAAAAAAAAAAAAAAAGCCATCTGCATCCAAAGAATTGAAACCCACATGTGACATTAAAGATATAGCTAAGCTTAGGGACCTTTATACGCTGGGAATCAATTTCCACAATTTAAATTAGCAGTATTAGTTGCTCTAAAAATAAATAAAACAAATAAAAGTCTGTGGTCCAAATTGTATTAAATTGTGATATTGATGCCTCACAACGACAAAATGAAAGTACCATTATATACTGTTTATGCATTTTAAAGTTTTACTTTATCGATATCTGATATTTATTTGTGTAAAGTGAGAGAAAAAGATTGATCCCAGAACTTGTGGACAAATATTCAAGCGATTAATATATTCTTTTTTAATTGTTTTTTCTTCGTTCCTTCTTGAAGAAAATCATGTAGAGTAGAAATTATTAATGCGCGGGTAGTTGGTTGGGCGATAGATGTTTGGAGACAAACTCAATTAAAAGTGCAAGTGATGAGAAGTGATTTGACACTAGATCTTAATTTGGACAGCTTAGCCAACTTGGGAGAACCTAAATGGTATACTCATCAACAACATACATTATTTTAGCTTTTTATCTATTTAATTTCTTTATAAATATTTTTTTTCCTTGGAAAATTGAAATATTTGATCTCTTTAATTTATTAATGTTTGGTCATTCTATCATGGTAAATAATATATATAGAAATTATTTTGAGTAGTGCCAAGTGTCACCATATCTTTTGTACACACGGCCAATTCATTATAAAAGTTCGTTAATTTTTACACTTAAACTTCGTCAATTAGGTAAGAAGGTATGAAAAGTTGAATACATACATTTAACATGCAAATAGTTATATATTAAAAAGGGAATAGCACGTAAATGACATAAATTTAAAAACTATTATATTAATATGACATAAAAATTTAAAATTTGATCAATATAAGATAAAATTAAACTAAAGTTAGCTCAAATATGTGTCATATTAGTCAAGAGTGGGAATTTTATGTCATGCTGATCAATAAAAAAAAAAAAGATATGATTATTAAGGTCATTTTCTCTATTAAAAATTTTAATTTAGGTATGACTTTCCAGCAATTAAATATCTAAAAAAGCAACTGTCAACTATGAGGACAAGTATCATGGGCGTTCTCTATATTTCTTAAGATCGTATCATGATTATACTTTTTAAATTAAACAATCTTAAGAGATCGATTTTGTCAGCAGCGTGAGAAACAATATTATAGCTGTAAATGTGGCATATTGGTCACGACAACTAATTTGTTATTAATTAATAAGGAAGATTGGAATTACTATATTCCTTATCGTCAACATTGATAATATATTTATATATATGTATGCATACGTGCACATTTGTCTGCATAGTTTGTAAATATATCGAATAATAAAAATAGAAAAACTATGGATTTTACATATTTATGATATATTTAATTTTTTTTAGTTTGAGAGTGGGAGATTCAAACACTATATCTTATAGTAAATTAACGTATCGAATACATATATGATAAATTGAAAAAATACACAGATAAACAAGTTTTACATGAAAACTTCATAGATATCTCGTCCTATAAAACTTAAAAATGATTGAAAATATTACGTCTTGATTTAACCAATATCTGCCACGACATGTTGTAATCAGAATCGAGTTGAACATAGTAAAATGAACATGTTACATATAGGGTTGTTGATCTTGTACGTCTAAAAGAATAATATTTTAAGAAAATTAAAAGCATATCAATGTACAATTGATTTTTCTCCCCCAATAGTTTCTAATATTTTCCCATATATATATTTTCGTAATTATGTGCAAAATACATTACAATCACACGACCTAAGCCTGTATTGTCACTGATTTATAACGAGAAGAACCGAAATTTTTTTCTAACCAAAAGATATTTCGGTAAAACATAATTTTTGAAGTTGGAGGATTTTTTTTTTTTTTTTTTTTTTTTTGTCATGGGGCAATTGTACAGGTATTTCAGAAGTCCTGACTTTTGAAGTGTGAAAAGAAAATTTAGCAAGATTAAAAAAAAAATTATGACGGAAAACACAATTAAGGAGGAGAGGAAACATAATACACGCATTAAATAAAGTGACTAGCTATACTTTCATCTCCCTACATACCACTGTAAAGCTATAGTCCACATGTACAAATTAAAAGTTCTCCTAGGCTTCAAATAGGGATAGCTTGAGCAGACTTAATCATACACAAGACAGAACATATGCCGATTTAATTATACACAAGTTAAATGCGTCGACTTAGATCATATGCCGGCAAAAAGTTGTCTATTGTGTTACCGTTATGTTTTAACACTTCGTATTTATAGTTAATCATGAAATATTGTATTACTTTGTTATCATTTGAAACCACAGTATAAAACTTTAGCCAAAAGTAAAAAAGAAGCCACATTATTCTTTTGTAATTGAAAATAACAGCAAACGTCAACGTAACCACAAAAAATTCATCTATTTATTTATTATAGAAAGAATGTTGTATCCGATATCGGATATTATCATGTACTTAAAATTTTTTATTTAGAAATTTATAATAATTAATTAATTTACATGAAATTTTTTATTTAGAATCTTCTAATATAATATCTTCCTATTTTGAACATTAGTTAAAAAAATATTATATTAAAAAATCACTTAATTGACACAACATATCACAAAAAAAAATTACAAATGCATAAAAGGCGAACAGCAACCCCCATATATATATATATATATATATATATACACACAACTACTACGGGAAAAATATGGCCGCACATAGAAGGATCGGGTTTGGTTGTTTACCAAAAGAAATATCAAAACTTGCTTAATCATACCTCAAATAATTATTAAAAAAAATAATGGTTTAAATTTGTGGTGTGGTAAACCATGCTTTCCATTAATAATTTAAAGAGGAATTTGGGGTGGTTTTAACTTCCAAGGGGGTGGTCCACCAAACCAGAGTACTACTACTGCACGACATACTAAAAGTCAATAGTAGTAATTAGGCTTTAGTAAGGGATAGGACATGAAGGCCAAGCGTTCGACGTCCTCTCTGCACATGTCATAACTCTTTAGGGTACGGATGACCTATATAGCGATGAGACAATTTTACTGATGATCTTTTTTCTTTTTTGTTTTTTTCAATGGTAAAAATATTGAAAGGAAAAGGAAGGATGAGGAAATTAGGGTTCGTTTATTGAATAAGTTTGAGTTAAAAAAATATAGTTTGAGTTAAAAATTTTTGTTGATTTAAAAGAAAAATAAAAATTTTTTTAGAAAAGATAAAATTTTTTTCAGAAAATAACAAAACTTAATATGAAAAAGTACAGTTTGAATTCAAATCCAAACAAGACCTAGGTTAATTCATTTACCAAAAAAAAGAAAAAACTAGGTTAATTCATAATTGGTTCCTGGTGCTAGCCAGAAATCTTTCGCCATGCATGTCAGCCAACTTCTTTTTGTTAGTTCGGTGTAAGGTTATAAACACGCATTTATTATTAGTTTTTTTTTTTAATTTTTAAAATTAAGATACATTCAAGATTTGGATCTGGTATCTAAATCCTGGAATCACCCGCTGAGTTAACCCCACTCGATTGTCAGCCAACTTTAATTGTATAACAAGTATCATGACTCTTTGTTTAGCAAAAGAGAAAATAAATAAATAAATAAATAAAATAAAGTACCATGAGTCTTCTACCAAAAAAAAAAAAAGTACCCCACGTATACATATCTTACTCTACATGATATGGATAACTAATTTTAAAGGAAAATTACGGGGTGTTTGGTGTAGTGGTTTGAGTTGAGATTTTTAAATTTGAATAGTAAATTTTTTTGAATTTTCAGAAAAGATAAAAAACTTTTCGGGAAAAAGATAAAATTTTTTTGGGAAAAAGACAAAAAAAAATTTGAGTTGAATGAATTAAGTGGTTGAAACAAACAAACCCTTAGTCATATAAAAAAAATTACCTAGGTAGAACGTAAAAATTGAATTATGAGATTACTAGATTAAAGAAAATATCAAGTAGCAAAATTTAATGAAGATCTAACAGTGTATAAGTGTACTATTGTTATAAATATCATCATCATCATTATTACTATTAATATTATTATATTACAAATCTCTCACTTTCAACTTTGCTATATATAACAAGACAAGCTCTAATTTACTAACTTTATTGTTTGCTTTAAGTCAAGGTCTATGAGTACATTTAGCAAATAAAAAAATAAAAAAATACCAAAGAGAGAAGGATTTTGACGGGCTGTAAATTAAAAAAATATCGGTCTCCTATATTTATAGTAATGAAAAGTCATAACGTTTGATCAAATTTAGATCTATGTACATATCATCACAAATCAGTTTGATGTCTGAATTTCTTGTGTAATAGTTGTATCCTGATTATCATGATAATTAAATTTTGACACCTTATATTATTCAACTGTTTAAGTACATTTTTGGAATTTAATTCCTATATCATCGCAAATTAATACTGAAAAAGAAAACTAATATACGTCAGCAGATTTAACCTGAGTACCTGACCATAGCATGCATGAGAATGACAAATTAGGTCGATTTCTAATAACATATATATATATATATATATATAACAAGGATATGAACTACTTTCATATTCATAATGTACGACATGACACTTATTTCGAAAGTAGTCGTTTGACACTTGAAAATTTATATCAATTTACCTTTTTTAATTTTTAATTTTTTTTTACAGATCATATATAGTACTAGATAGTACAGGGTACTATATATATATATTGATTGCAATTAATCAAACCCCCATGTGGGCCTGTGTTACTTATGGGACGCCGGTGCAACAAGATGTGTTAATATTTGACCAAAAAAAAGAAAAAAGTTTATGCTTCCATTTCGTTGAATAGGACAAGATAGAAGTTAATTTCTTTGTTCCTGTTCGGGTCTTTGTCTAGTAAATATATTTCAGTTCAGACCGAATCTACCAAAAACCAGAAGATGAGAATGAAGTTAACTTGGATATTAATTCTTGAAGTTATAATAATTATTAGCCAGCGCTACATATATCTCATATCATATATAATTATAAGTAAGTAGATTGATTAATATAATGTATTCGTTTTAGTAAATTCAAAGGACAACACAACAGATCATGAACAGTATATATAATACCAAAATTTTCTTATTAAGCTTCACCAAACAGATATTAAACAGTAGTAATAGTAAAGTACTAAATACACGTCTAATGTAAAAATTAATATACGATGGCCGTAGATGAGATACATGATCATTTATCTTACTTCTATTCTACGGGATCATTTGGAATAATATTTGTAGACAAAATTTTATAACTCAACTCTAAATCTATATCCTACTCTCTCTTTCTTTTATTTTTTAAAAAATAAAAATTTAAATATTAAAAATCCATAACTTCTTTATTTCAAATAAAAATAAGATAATAATTTTTAAATCGCACAGAATGATAAAAAAAAAATAAAATGATATTTCTATAACATATTAATTTTTTGTAATAATATTTTAAATTTTTATATTATTTTTTATAATACAGTTTATTTACTGATCATATTTTTAATTTGGACCTATAAAACTTTAACTCTAACTCCAATTCCAACCTCAACTTTATTCATTATTCCAAACAGGCTTTAAATAAATTTTTTTTTTCTCTTTTTACAGGTTGGATCATATGTCTTATCTCTAGTATATGCAATAATGACCAGTTTAATTATTTATTTTAAAAAATAATAATAAAAAAAGACAAGGCTAATTCCCAATGTTTTAGCATATAAATATTAGCAAATCCAGGGAGAAACTGAATGAGACGGATAACACAAGTATTTCTCTGTCCCTTTTCTTTTCTCTATCTTCCCTGTCTAGAAAGCGAAGTAGCTTTAGGGAAAATAGAAAGAAAAGGAGAAGACTTTTGAAATCCAAAATATTAAAAACTAGAGTATCAATATCATCATAATCATAATCGTAATCATAATCATAATGATCAAAGTCCTGATGATGTCCAGTAGTAGCAGCAGCAGTAGTAGTAGGATAAGTTTTTCCTCGTGTTGTATATTTCGAAGTTTGGCTATGTTTCTGGTTGTTTGCAGCTTAAGCCAATGTCCTTCAGAGGCCGTGATAAAGCTACCGCCGAATGTGACAGTCCCGGCAGTTATTGCGTTTGGAGACTCCATAATGGACACAGGCAACAACAACCACCTCAAGACTGTCGTCCGGTGCGATTTCCCGCCTTATGGCCAGGACTTCGAGGGTCGGAAACCTACCGGCAGGTTTGGCAACGGCATTGTTCCTTCCGATTTGTTAGGTATACAGCCTATTAATGGACATCATATATCACTACTCCTTTTTATTAACTTCCGTTTCTTCTCCCACTCTATATATATATATATATATATAACATGATACACAATATATACATATGTTTAACATTTCTATCCTTTCTTTCTTAGCCTATACATATATATATATATATATGTGTGTGTGCGGGGCAGAGTTGCCCGTACTTGAGTGGGCGATTCTGCCTTAATGAATTTCTCTCTCTCTCTCCCCTATTTTTTTTTCCCTCTCTTCCTCTAAAAATCTGATTCCGTTTGGTGTTATATTTTGACTTGAAATTTTTAAATTTAAATTGATTAATTTTTTAAAAATTAATTATAATTTTTATTAATTTTTTTTAAAAAAATAAAATCTGAGATAAAAAAATTAAATTTAAGATAGTTTACTAAATGAAAATTTTATATTTTTTTTATTTTATCCAACTAAAAGTTTATTATTTTTATAAACCAGCCTTTTAAAAACTTTATATTTTAATATATATTATTACTGAAATAATTAACTGATTCTGCCGTTGTGTATGGATATATATATATATATTTTCTTTTCTTTTCCTTCTGCCATTATATAAAGTTTATAAACCTTTGTGATCTCCCTCTCCAAGCCTTAACTAGCAAAGCTCTTAGTTATGAACCTTACGTTGGCTTTCCATGTAGGTGGTTTAGTTTGGTTGTGGCCACAGAAAAACAGAAGTCTAGCTTTCACGTTTGAAACGGTGGATTTTAATTATTTATACCTCTATCCTTGGTGAGAAAATCATATATATATATATATATATATATAAACCCATGAAAATTTGCATAACACCGGTCACCAAACTTATCTGTAGGAATGCCCCCATTTATTTTATTTTATTTTTGTTATGCTAAATATTCGTATTATTAAGTCAAATCATATAAATGAAAGACTTAAAACAATCTGTAAACAGCAGTACAATTAAAAATTTTCCTTCCTTTATTATGCCATCTGTTAAGTAACGCAGTTAACCGTACGTACATAGCAGAATATTAGTACTATCTTGCTTTATTTCGAAATATTTATTAAACGAAAGATAATTGACCCACCGATTTTAATTCTAGCTTCCTCAAAAATAAAAGAATTCAAATTTTGATTTTTAAATATTAATTTATATAATATATATTAATTATCTTTTTTATTTATTTTATAAATATTTAAAATATTATTATATTAATTAAATATATATTTATTAATAAAAATATTATAAATAATTAATAAATAGTATAGTTTTTATTAAAAAGAAAAGAAAAAAAGAGGATAATTTAGTGTTGTTTTAAACCACCACCCAAAAAAGAAAAAAAAAAAAAAAAAGGAATAGAAGGAGAGAGAATGGTAACTGTGGTCCGTTTGGACAAGATGCCACTTGTCTTATGGTGTTACGCTGGGTACGGAATGCAGATTTTATAATTGTTTTACTGCTAAGTAAATCTTTTATTATTCAGCAAAGGAAAAATAATGATTTGCAAGCATGAACGATGATAAACTCTATAATTAATGAAAAAATCGAGTCTTATTTATAATTCTAGTAGCGTGGAATTCATTTTTAATTACTACGTGATGTTAATATTGGGTTTTTTTTTTCTCTTGCCTGCTAAATTAAATAAATTGGTTGGAGAAAAACATGTAATGAGCCATGATTTAATTTACCACCAGTCACACATAAAAAAAAAAAAAAAAACAAACAAACAAATTTCACCAATCACATTGATGATGAATAAATTTACACTGATAATTGCCACTTGGCTCTAGGATCTAGTTTCCGGTGACTTACTGTCATGGTAATAGTGTTGGTAATTTTTTATTTAAATATGGTGGTAATATTATTGTTAATCATTGGTTTTTTTTTTTCGATTAAAAATAAAGATAATCCTTTATCTCTAACTGCCAAATCAGGATTTTACGTGACAATAAACTTTCTAATCATGCTTATAGGTGGGTTGACATTAACTGTGGCCCATAGTTTTGGTGGGCCTTTCGTAAAATGACTTAAGAGATGAACTCATTTGTTAAAATAAATTTTTTAAAAATAAACTTTATCAACAAAATAACTTCTGAACTATTCACTTTTGGACTGAAAGATCAAGTTGTTTAGTGGAAAAATAAATTATCAGTTTGCTAACTTCACAATCTCATATTGTTATTAATCTGGCACTTCCTTAATGCGTATTATATATATATATATATATATATATATACACGGTAACCATTTATTAGTTTATTGAGTTTCTAATCCAAATGTTTGTTTTATTTCCAGTGCAAGCATTTGGGATTAAAAAGTACTTGCCGGCGTATGTGGATCCGAATCTACATCCTAATGAGCTGCCCACAGGAGTATGCTTTGCTTCAGGTGGCTCGGGATTCGACCCCATGACACCCAAAATAGTGGTAAATTATTAAATCTAGTGTTAATTAACTAATTAAGCATTAATATTGTATCTGATATACTTGTCATATATATATAACTATTTGCTAACTTAATAATAATTTTTGTGCATTAATTACAAAAAAAAAAAAAAAAAACTAGTCAGTTCTGTCGTTCTCAGATCAGCTCCGACTGTTCAAAGAATACCTAGGAAAGCTTAAGGCAAAAGTTGGAAAAGAGAGGACACAGTTCATTTTGGAGAATGCCATATTTCTTGTGGTAGCAGGCAGCGACGACATTGCCAATACCTACTTCACTGTTCGCATAAGAAAGTTACAATACGATGTCCCTGCTTACACAGACCTCATGGTCAACTCAGCTTCCGATTTCGTTAAGGTACATAATTATGATATCAAACCTGAGACCTAAGACCCGAGACCCTAAACCCTAAATCCTAAACCCTATTCCCTATCTCACCCGCTAATAAAATAGCCCTGGCTGGGGTGTAATAAGCTTTGATATTGTCTTATATGTATGTTATTATATTTGTTGGTTTAAATTTAGGAATTGTATGGACTTGGGGCCAGAAGGATTGGAGTGTTTAGTACACCACCAATCGGGTGTGTGCCGTCACAAAGAACATTGGGTGGAGGACTACTAAGACAATGTGCTGAAGAATATAATCAAGCAGCAATCTTGTTCAACTCTAAACTCTCTGCCAAGTTGGATTCACTCAAGTCTCGTCTTCCTAACAGCAGAATAGTCTACGTGGACATTTACAACCCTCTTTTTGACCTCATTCAAAACCATAAAAAATACGGTAAAATTTTATAAAAAAAAAATCATCTCAAATTTATCGGCCCAAAAATTATAAACTCTTGATTCGGTGATACATAGCATTATTTTTATTTTTATTTTTGTATTACGCTATTGTTTATCGTGTGAGTTACGTGTTACTGTGATTTTAGGGTTCGAGTACGTAGAAAAAGGGTGTTGTGGAACAGGAGCAATCGAGGTGGCGATACTGTGTAACCCGCTATCACCGCCGTGTGAGAATCCGGCTAGCCACGTGTTTTGGGATAGCTATCATCCCTCAGATGCAGCATACAAGTTCCTTGTCCCTTCACTTCTTCAGAAGTATGTCAACAGCTTCGTCTGAGTCAACTTTCATGAGCCTAGCTTACTATTTATATATATATATATATATATATATCTACTTGATCAAACATTACCTATACTGTTTTGTTTATCACCGAATTTGTATTGGAGCGCTCCAAATATTATGTTTATTTCCCGCCGGGCTTAAGTGTAATGGAAATGTTTAGTACTGGCTTTTCAAGCAAAAATTATTCATAAATATATAATCGAACTAATTAGATTGTGTTTGCCTTCCGCTTTCGGCCTTGCATTCTTGTTTTATGATAAATTAGTGTGCAAATAAATGTATTCCTCTCCTGCACATAATATATAAACATCATGATATACATACACGTAAATATCTAATTTTAGACATAAATTTACTATTGGATTGTGTTTGCCTTTCATTTTCGTCCTAAAATTTTGTTTTTTCTGATCAATTAGCGTGCTAAAATTAATATCTCCTCCTACATATATACGCAAAAACAGCCTACATAAAGGAGAATCCGTCATTATCAAAACTTGTATTAAAAATTATTTCAAAGAGGGAAAAGCTTTTCTGTCGATAACATATATAAGTGTGTTTGGATATAGAGCTTAAAACAATTTTTTGTTGTAAATTTTTCCCTAGATGACAATTTTTTTTGTTCATATTTTTTTGAAGATTTTAGAAGAGAAAATACTTAGCAAAAATAATTTAAATCAAAATTATGTAAACCCTATGATCCAAGCCGGCTAGTAGCTTCCATTTTTGGTAACTTATTTCATGAATCTAACCGGTATAAATACTATCAAAACGTACATGAAAAAATTAACCAAAAGAACGTTAAGCAAGATTTTACTTGAATTTTTTTAGCATGGAGAAAAAGGGGATAAAAAATCGAGATCTTGTAGTTGTAAGTATATAAAATAGTAGTAATCAAACCTAATTTATCACAAAGTATAGAGTTTGAATTTCTCGTATGAAGAGAGATAGATACTGAGAAATGTACATGACCATAATATTCAATAGCATGTGATAAAAATTAATCGCAGTAATAATCAAAATAAACAATTTATTTTCCGGAATTTAGAATTAGGGATGAAAATATGAGGAAAGCTAAAATCCCAACCAAATGGAATCAGCATCTGATAGTTCAAGCTTAGTCGCTATGCAGCCTGATCTGCAGTTTCCAATCTCACTGTCCTTTCCCCTAACTCAATTCTCATTTGTGCACAAAAATGTTTGTGAAATCCGTTTCATTAATCGATATATATCTTTATCTTATTTATGGTCTCTTTTTATTTTCTAAATTTCTCAATACTAATATATATAGACATTTTTCAGTATTTCATTTATAAATGGCATGCCTTTTATTTTCCAAATTAATTCTCAATATTAAAGAAAAAAAGTTTTTGAATGGGACAACTATAGCTGAGTTAGATATTTTTAATTAGCAGAAATCCTAATTAGAGTTGTAACTTTATTCTTTATGATCAAGCTTAAAACCCATATTTCATGACAATAGTACACAAAAAAGATAAAGTTATATTTTAAAGTTAATGTATTTGTCGACATAATGAAAATGCAGAAGGATCGTCAGTCGTGACCATGCATCTTCAATATGATTTCTATCGTCATATATGTATGTATGTATTTATATACAAGTATATATATGCATATAATATTGTTGAACTTGTGCCCCACAATGTAAAAAAATATTTTCATTATAAAGGAAACTACAGCATATATAATCTGTTTCAGACAATGAGATTCTTGTCTCTTTGGAAAAGAAAAACAAAATAAATAACAAAGAATATTCATATATGTGTGTGTGTGTAGTTCCTTGCACTTGTGGATAACCCAACAATTGGGAAGTTACACACTTTTTGCTGATTAACTATGCCCCATATTATTAGTATTGTCGTTTGGTGTATGTTGAAAAGCTTGACAATTGATATAACTCCCTTATATTAAAAAAAAAAAAAATTGACATAACCAGCTGGCTCAGCCCCTATGGACGATACCTATGACAATTAATTTAAGTACTAAATTTATTCAAATTTTATCATACTTCTGGGAATTGGAGTTGGGAGTTCAAAAAATGTTGATAAAATGTATGGCGCAAGAAGGATGCTGATTTATTAATGATGGTGAATAGTCATCGTCATTATTATACGTCACAAACACTCCCAAACGGACAGCTAACTGAAATTAATTTCCAGTTTTATAATTTGTCCCTTAAAATTTATTTCATTATAATTAATGAATGTGTGGTTATCTATCAACATCTCCAACTATTTCAACTATTTGCAAATAAACTATTCTTTAAAGAAATATTTCCGCAAGGAGGCGAACGTCTCGGCTTGGTTGGAAAGTTTTATTTAGCAATAATAAACCGGAAGGCTAAAGTCTTTCCGAGGCTAAATGATCAGAATGGAGCCGAAGGTGAAAGTGTCCAGCGATTTTCGGAAGACTTTACTCTAACTTTTTTTTTTTTTTGGTCTTTTCAAATATTTTCCAAAAAAATATTTACCAATCTGTCTCAACAAGTAAGAACAGTTTTTGTAAAACACCTTTTTGTTTTCTTTAGTAATTGATACCACGATTTCATCTTTTATTTTTCACCTTGACATTCGATAAGAGAGTAGGAACAAGAATTTAATGCAACAATTAATATTCTTTACACTAAGAGAGGACAAAACGACCAACCAGTGTGAGGGAAATAAAATTGAGAAGATTATGTTGCATTTATAAGAGATGGTTGTGGGTGTGTTCTACGAAATAGCTAGTGATCATTGGTTGAGGCAGGAATCACGTGGCTGTTGAGATCTGTTACTGATTATTTTTTTATTATAGGATATCTCTATCGACACATATGATGTGTGTGTTCCATAAAATAGTTAGTGATCATTGGTTGAGGCGGGAGTCACGTGGCTGTCGAGATCCTTTACTGATTATCTTTTTATTATAGGATATATATCTCTATCGGCACATATATACTTCAGAATGTAAAATTTAGTTAAAATTATGTCAAAACTAATATATATATATACACACACACAAAATATACGTATTCTTCTATAAATATGATAGGTTCAAAATAAAATACTACTCTATCATAGAATTCTTTATGTTTTATTAATATAATATATGTAAATGCATATATATGTGGTTTTTATATATGCATTGAATGTTAAGAACTCATGTCTTAATTATGATTAAGTATAGATTAAAAAGTGTGTATGCCCAGACATCTAGCGGAATTATTATATGTCTGGTGATCATGTTATGAAATTCGGACAAATTAGGACTATCAATGCCAATAGGATGTTGTTTCGTACTCCATTAATGGAGAATTTTGTTGTAGTTATAAGAACTTAATTATAGTCTGCCGTTTCAAAAAAAAAAACAAAAAACAAAAAACAAAAAACAAAACAAAAACAAAAACTTTTTTCCCATTTTTTTTGAAAACATTTTTGTAAGGCTATAGAAGGGAAAAGATACGCACATGTGAAATGAGGATGATGAATATTTGATGTGTAATTTTTGTACGTATATAGTTTTCTTCCTTTTGTTTGTTTGTCTTTTTTTTAAAGATATAGTTTTCTTCCTTAGGAAGAAGTGTTTATATCTTTCTAAAATGAGATTAATATTAAAAAATGTATGTATATATGACGGTTTACATTAAATTTCCTAAATTTTATCCTTTTTTCCTCTTTTGGACTTGAAAGTTCAAACTCGATAGAAAACGGATAGTTGGCAGTTTTTTATATTTACAAAGGATACGAGAGATGAAATTTAAATAAAGTTTCTAAATTTAAAAAGTACTTTTGTAGTTTCAAAAATAAAGGAGTAACAAATTGAGAAAATATTAAAATTAGTAGGTTTAATTATACAATTAATCTTTTTTTTTTCTTGTTTATGAACGAGAAGTTTGCTAGTTACGTAATGGAAATAGTTGATGTGTAATAAATTTTTTAATCTCAGCTAAAAATTTTTTGAACAATCTCCAATTATTCTTTTTGAAATATATATATATATTTCCCCTCTAAAATTTGGCTCTCGGTCATTTAGAATATATTTATTACTATGAAACTGTTGTTTCTCGGATTATATAGATGTTTACGTATTTTGTGGTATGAAATTTATGACTCCCATTTTTCTTTTTAATTTTCGAATCTAAAAGCCTTTACCTAAATTTCTCATCTTTCATCTACTAATTAGCCCCCAACGGATCATATATTTTAAGAAATGGCATATTAGTGGACTTGAGGCTAGGTCAACCGACATTGGAAGGGATAGAACATGTTACTTCGCAGGAAAGTGAAATTAAGAATTGGTATTCTTAAGAAATTGACGTCTTTTCTTTGTAGGACAAGACCCCATACTTAAAAAATAATAATAATATATATGAAGGATAAGACCTAATTAACATTACTTCAGGGGGAAAACAAGCTCATGAATTCGAGAAGAGAAAGGCAAAATCCTCATTTGATTTTGCACATTCATGCACTTAAGACCTCGGGTCGTGTCAATTAAATAAGAACGTGCCGGGCAATTATATAATTGTTGTCTAGTTGGGGAAACGAAGGTTTTAATGACTAAAAGTTTAATTCTATACAGCGACTTACGTACTAAAATGTATTTCTAGTGACGATGACTATTTTTGTTTAGTGACTTTGTATATACAAAAAATAATATTATCATGCTGTCACATATTGAATTTGGGCCAATTATGGAGCCTTAGTGATTAATTATATAAACCAAACAGTGGACCCTGATCTTCTCCAATATTAATTCTCTGGCAATAGCCAAAAACTAATACTGCAATTTCGTGGAGCAAACAAATAATTCTTCACCTATCACTTCCAAGTTCTCACGCAAGGATATTGTTATGTGTGTGTGTGTATATATATATTCAAGTGGACATAATAATTTTTACGTGGAGGAAACACGTCCTTCGTTTCTTGTGTTGATCTCATAATTTCTATGCCTTATCGGAAGACCAAAAGAATAAGTGCTGGTTTACAGCTTTGCTTGGCTCAACCTCCACGTAATACATAAAGATAATTATATATGGGTATATATATATATATATATATATATATTCCTTTAGAATGTATGTAGATTTAATATATATGAAATAATTTTTAGATAGAAAAAAGTTTACAAGGACTGATTATATAATTAAAATAAGTTATATGTGATTGCAAATAGAACCAATAGTAATTCTATCTATAACTCTATCAAAAGTAAAGAATTCGAGTCTTACCATCCTTAAAATTTAAAACAATAAATAAATAAGCTACTTCTACTCTCTTCAGGTTTTGACAAACCTATATAACACAATATTACTTCAACCCCTGATTGTTCTTGATAATTTAATTTACAATTCAGCGCTCAGGAAAAACAACAATGAGCATCTTTTTATTTTCTTTATTGTTATTTTTGAAGATGAAGATATGGACAAAATTTTAATAGCCAAAATTTTTTTTTTCTTTGGAGGAATGAGTGATTAATCTAGTTTTAAGGACAATATTTACAGCAGCGGATCGAGTAAGAAAATCTTTTCAATAACATAAAAGTATGAGTGGTAATTGTTGATTGGATATACTTAGTTTTTAAATATTTTTATACTTAAAAGTTTTTATGAAGTGCGATACACTTATAATTAAATTTTACTATTAAATGAGTGATAAAATTCTAGGTGCACAAAAAACAAGACATAGAAATCAAATTTTAAAGTTTTTGCTACACAGAATTGTATGCAGCTTAGCCACCGATCTTGATCAGAAATGCAAAAGTTAAAGGATATCGACACACTTTATCCGTGAAATTTGACTAGTAAAGATAGTAGCAGAGTTGCTCATAATTGAGTAATTGCCGTTGCCCCACTAATAAACATTTGAAATTTCATAATTTTTACACCTAAATTAAGGAAAATTTTCAATTGTCCCTTTATATGATGAGAAAAATTTATATTTGGAACTCGAATAAAAAATTGAATGCTCATAACTATGTAATAATGTAATAAAAAAATTAAAAAAAAATATTCCGACTAATTAAGTGTGCCCGCAATACTTTCAAAAACTTAAAGGAATCGATGCAGTTCACTCATAAAATTAAAACACGTACCTAGTGCTGCAGGCGCCAGCATAATGTCCTGGATCAAACTAAATCATGCAGAGCATTTTTCTTTTTTTCCTTTTTTTATTTTATTGTATTTCTATTGATATGGTTTTTACACTATTCTTTTTTCTTGGATAAACAATGGCTTTGAAGAGACTTGCACAGACAGCAAATAAGCTGGAGGAAAAAGCAAAAAAAGAAGAAAAATTTATAGTACGTACTTTTGTCTTATCAGTATGTTATGATCATTAAATTAACTTTTAAATTGTTTAATGTATAAATATCTATGTCATAATTTATAACACGTAACACATAATTACTTTAGTTGAATTAGAAATTTTTTAGCAACTAAAACAACAGTACTTTTCAATAAAGTAAACATGCAATTCCTTAAAAAAAAAAAAAAAAAAAAAAAAAGTTATTAAAGAAAAGACACGATCTATCCAATATGATGACCCATTCTTGGCTCACTTTCTTTGAGGGACCACCAAAACTCTCCAAAGGCCATCCACTTGAGAAGGGGAAGGTGGGGATATGGGTGAAACCAATTAAATGATATCCTTAAGAGGGGACTTCAGTTCAGCATCCAGAATCAGTTGGGTTATACTCTGGCTGTATAGTTGTACTCATAAATAAAGCCTACTTTCTACAACTAACCTTTTTTACTTGAACTGTGCACAAGCGTATCTGTCATGTTTTGTTGTCTTCAAATGCACTACAAATTTATACAGGCTACTCTCTTGTTCCGTACCCTACTTGTACAAGATAAAAATGGATGTCACCACAGCGTCGTTTGATCGAAAAATAAATGATGTTAATAAAAGAAAAATAAGATTTATGATAATATAACTTCTCATTATTATGATACAAACTTCTCGTTATTATGATATAACCTCCCTCTCTATTGGAATTGTGTCGGATAACACACTTTTCCATTAATACATATATCATGTTCTTTCAAATCAACTATTGCAGAAACTCAACTGTCTTGACCAGGAACATAAATACAAAATGAATTATTATAATGTTTTTGGGAGATTCTTTAATTAGGAATATATGAAAACTATACAATACATCAGAACTTCGTAAAATAAATAAAAATTAACTGTCCAAACTGCACAACATCCATAGTTTTTATTTATTTATTTTTTATATAGATCTTAGGATTATTTTTATAATGATCTATGAATTATAATCTTTATCTTAAGTTGATCCCTAACTCTTGATTTCACACGTTACATTACTTCGAAATTTTTTATTGTTACATAAATAGTTGAAATTGTTTAGATAAAAAAAATACAATTATTTTTTTGAAGGTTAGCTGAAATTGTTTAGATATTCTAAAAAAAATGAACAAAAGTTGAAATTGTTTAGATATATGAGCTTTAATGATAAGACTAAAATCATAACTAAATATTTTTTGAAGCAGAGCTATTCCTCCAATATAACTCTATAATGCTTTATATCTTTGATTTTGCGTTATATATTTCTATTAAATACAATTATCTTTCAAAGATAGAATTTCTTTTCAAGAAATATTTAATTATGACTTTATCTATAAATAAAATTCATGTGATTAGAACATATTCAATTTTTATCTTTTTTATTTTAATACAAAATCTTAACAGAGGTACCATTCACATAACTGTAAAAAAAAATCAAGTAATTAAAATGTATAAAATTAAAAGTCAGAGATCAATATAAAATAAATCATATATTTCGAAAGTCATTAATTAATAAAATTAACCCTACTACCTCATAATTTTCACGTGTTCTTTCTTTTTGCCATATTTGCGGGATCAAATTCAAAGGATAAATAGGACAGCTAGTGGGCGTGAGACTGTAATGACATTGGTTTTTAACCCCTTTATTTTTTAACCACTTTGAAAGTAGCCGTCTTTATAGAGGGGAAAGAAAAAAACCCCCTATGTTTGTGCAGAACATTAGTACTCTTAATTTTCTTTCATAATAAATTAACCCCCCTTCACTACCATAAGTTACCTAGGAGCCTATCAGCAACCTTAGACAATCTCAAATAAAAATGGCAATATCAATGTAATATTTTTTTTAAAAAGAAAAAAAAAAGAATAGCAAATTTGATGGGTTATCTTAATAAATATATACGATCCAATACATAATTTTATTTTTCAAATTTAGATCTCTATTTCATCTTTATTAAGTTTTTAAGTTTTAAAACTCATAAAAGTCCCTTTCAAAAAAAAAAAAAAAAACTCAAAAGTATAATTTTACTATTTAAAAAACTTGACAATAAAAATATTGATCATTAAATGCACAAACTAAGACATTAATAAATTCCAATCAAATATAAAAAAATTTAGCATTTACTTTAGTTGATGTCATACGTATATAAAGTGATTTTCCCATTCAAACATTAAAATTTAAGTTCATACATGAATTGGATATTACATTGGATATGCTCTAAATCAATAATGCTATATAAAATCTTTTCAAAGGCAACTCAAAAATGTCAGTAATACCCTACTCATATCATTTCATGTGATTGGATTAGACGGTTCAATTATTGTCACTGCTCAGTAGAAATGTTATTTGCTGCTAGTCCCATCAATTCATTCACGTCGCCCCAACATGTCTTATAATATATAGAAAATGGCAAATAGTCTTTAATTCAATTATTTATTTCTGTTCGGTTTAAGAAAGAAAAATGCTTGAGAACTGGAACCAGGTATTAGATATCATTAATTAGCACCTGTAGCTAAGTATTGCTTTTTGAGAAAACCTCCTTAATTAAAAGAGAACTTATAAGTGAGACATTTTATTGTGCACTATCAATAAGAAATATTGATGTTTTAACCATGGATTAAATTTTTAACATTCTAAATATAACTGGAGTAGTTATTATGTCATAAATGAAAAATCATAAATTAGATTGTTAAAAATAATTCATACAGATGGTATAATAGAAAAATCCTAATTAAAAAGCATCCTTTGTTTTGTTCTTAAAAAAAAAAAAAAAAAATCCTTGGGACCTCACGTCAATGCATGAGGCAAGTGAACAATACAATGATTCAGTTCCAGCAGTACTTATTATAAACGATCTTAGTCAGTGCACAAAATTATTTGCACTTAAGAGGCTTGCGAATTTGATGTTGCTGTGATTAATTATTGTACGAGTTAATCCATACTTCCAATTAAAATTAATTGAATAAATGTATATTTGGATAATTATGAATTGTTGTTCGGCTTATATGGTTTACAACATTTTGAAGAAGGCGCAAATGGGCAATTAAAATTGGTTGTCTGTTGGAACCAATTAGTATGCATTTTAAAATGGTATTAGTGCCTTGTTAGTTCCCCTTTTGGTGAAACGAAAACTCTCTTCAACTAAAATATATTTATATATGTGTGCTTTTTCATGTATAATTTCTGCGTTTGGTCTAACAATACGTACAAGAAAATCATATATATATATATATATATATATATATATTTAATAGAATGTGAAAATAAAGTAAATTTATGTTTCTTTAAGTACAAGACTCTACTACATCATTTAAGAAAAAGTGTAGTTTTTTTTTTTTTTTTTTTTAAATTTCCCTGGGTCTACCTGATCTTTTTTTTTTTTTTTTTAAGAAAATAAAAAAGAAGAAAATTTTATTTTTGGAGGTCCAAAAGCAGATCGAATGGTGTCATATCCCCTTACTTTTCTTCTCTTTATGAGAAAGTTACAGAGAATACCTACCCTTTGAAATTTACATTAATAAATTTAGCTATACATGACTCGTCTTGTTTCCCCAATAAATGACGATCGGAAGCTCGAAACTTAACTGTGACTCTTTCTTTCTTTTTCTTTGAAACGAAAATAATAATAATAATAATAATAAAATAAATGAAGCAATGACTGTACGGTTGTATAAACGTTGTCCGATTAATTTACTGCACGGAAAGTCTTGAAAAAATTATAAGCTAGAAATCTTATAAGTTTCCTTCTCTTACTTATTTAAACCCGAGCGTGGTCACCAGGACCTGGGAGAAACGAAAGGCTTCTCAAGAAAACATCAGAGATATATAATATATATATATATATATATTTATATATTTCGTTAGAGCAAAGGCAATAAAAACTGTTTGCTTCTGAGCTCAAACATGAAAAGCTTCTTGTTGTTAATTTTGTTGGTAATTGTTAGTGTGTGTTTGAGGACAGAAGCGAGAGTAAAGCTGCCGGCAAATGCGACTGTGCCGGCGGTGATAGTGTTTGGGGATTCAATAGTGGACACAGGCAACAACAACAACAACTTGAAGTCTCCGGCCAGATCCAATTTCCCTCCTTATGGGCGTGACTTCCAAGGCGGACTTCCGACCGGCCGCTACTCCAACGGCAAGGTCCCCTCCGACCTCTTAGGTAATTTGTTGATTCTCAAAATTCTCTTTCTCGTATTTCTGATTAATTATTATTATTACTAATATCTGGTACAAATATTATTGCATTGGACATTTGAAAAAAAAAATATATATATATATATATGTATACATATACTTTACACTTGATTGATTAATTAGTTAATTTGTTACTTTACACTTGATTGATTAATTAGTTAATTTGTTACTTTACACTTGATTGATTAACTAGTTAATTTGTCACGTGAGGCACTTCAAATCTTGGCCATATCCATATATAATTCAAACTTGTTTTTCTCTTTGATTTGATACCACTGTTGCTGTTTTTACACTTGACTTATTAGTATACAGCCATAAATACAGGGGCGCACTTGAAAATGATGTACCAGTGATTTTTTTTTTTTTTTAATTGCTTGGCCATACGTTCCCCACTTTGAAAAGCAAATGTCATGTAACTCGATTTCTATTTAGCAGTATTCTAAGCTTATATTTGTTTGTGAGTTCTCTCTCTCTCTCTCTCTCTCTCTCTCTCTCTCTCTCTCTCTCTCTCTCTCTCTCTCTCTCTCTCTCTCTCTCTCTCTCTCTCTCTTTTTAGGAGCTAGTAAAAAATGATTTAGTTTATAAAAGACGATATACATTCTTGAAAAAATGGTGGAGGCAACATAGTTTTGGATTTTTTTTTTTTTTCCTCATAATATATAGTGACCATGACGGAGTCTTTTTATGACGAATGGGGTGATTGCCCCACTAATTTTTTTTTCTATTCTTTTTAAAACAAACTTTAAAAATTTACATTTCTTTTTTATTTTTGCTCTTTTTTGATATTAAAATTTTACAAATATGCTCTTACAGAACTTTAGGTTTTTTCATTTTTATTTTCATTTTTTTTAAGTAGATTTAGTATATATTGATATTTATGGACAGAGAGAAAATATATGGCTTAATTTGTCAACGTATCTATGTATAAGATCCACAAACGGCGCCAAAGATTGTGACATGTACTAAATCAAGTAGTGACGTGGAGATCACAAATTAATTACAAGCTGCGACGTGTGGTTTCAATTTAATGGAGCTACTCATCGTACGTGTGCTTTAAAAAATAACTTTATGCTCCAACTTCTAACTAAAACACACGCTGCAGTTATAGTCAGAAACTTTTTTTTTTTTTTTTTTGTGAGGAATTATCTATTACAAAATTAAGAATTTATCCGGTTGAAAAATATTTTCGGACATCATTAATATTAAATACTATTATTAATAAAAGATAGGTTCTATTTGTCTATTAATGTATGTTATATTATAGGACCTAAATTTTATTAATATGTGAGGGTGTACCACGCATTATACTTCAATATTTTTTGTTTACTTTGCTCTAAGATGGGCCCAACTCCCTTGAAAAGAAACTTTGCCCAACTAGTAGCCATTTTCCCCCTTTTGAGAAAATTATCTTAATTACTATATATATTTTATTTATTTATGATATAAAATTTTTATTTTTAATTAATATGATACAAATTTTAATTAATTTTATGTCATGTTAATCTAATATTAATTTTATATGTTATATTAATGTAATTATCTTTAAATTATATCATTAAGATGTTTTCTATTTTTCTTTTTATGCATTGGCTTGCTCTGTCCTTAAGATCCTTAGTAAAATTATAACCTATGTCCATAAAGAGACTGTTTACATATTCCTATCCAAAACTGTTAGTTAACTGAATTTTTAAAAAGTTAAAAATTTTGACACATGGGATCATGTAAAACTATGAGTTATAGTTAGTGGGTACGTGTTTGATATAGGGATTTGCAATTGATTAAAAAGGCGCCTGATAGTGGGCCTTTCCTACGCCAAAAAAAAAGCGCCTAAAAATTATTCCAAAAAAAAGCCTAATAATATATATATATATATATATGACATTACTCATTTCTATCTTATTATATTTGTCTAATCTAAATACGGGAAGTTTTTATTATTTTGTTTTTACTTGGGGGCCGGGGGTTAAACTAGTTAAAGGCTTCATTCCTTGCTGCACTTTATTAAAATATAAAAATATATTTTAAATTTGAGGTGAGAGATTTAAATTTTATATTTTTTATTTAGATTAAATATGATATTATTTTAAGACTAGGATGGTAATCAGGCTCCATTGAAATATTTATCATAGTGAAACTAACATTTGAAATATTCTCTTTTCTTTTCTAAAAAAAAATTAGTTGAAGAGTTGGGAATCAAAGATCTCTTACCGCCGTATGCGGATCCAAACCTACAACCAGAGGACCTACTCACAGGCGTCTGCTTTGCTGTTGGGGGTGTAGGATATGATGATTTGACCTCAGAACTTGCGGTAAACTTTTATTTTTAGTTTATAGTTCTTTTGAAAATCTAATTTAGGAGAATTCTATAGTAAAATTAACGACAAAACCCTGCGATTAAAATTTTAAAAGATATTAAAATTATCTTTTTCAATCTATAGTAATATGATTTAAAACATTAAATAACTAAAAATGTTTTTATTAAATAATTTTTGTCTTAAGTACTCGACTTTTTATTTTAAAATAATTTTTTTTCATATAATGAAGTTTAAATAATAAATAATGAAGTTCAAAATAGTAATAGAAATAATAAAGGACAATTTTGGTATTTTAAAAAAATTTGACCAGTCAAATACGGGGGGCATCGCAGGAGGTTTTGTTTAGATCATTTTTAAGATCATAAGGGATAAACGTGGTATTTTGAAGAAAAATAGGATATATTTTAGGTATTTGCATAATAAAAAGGGTGAAAGTGATATTTTGACTAAATGCAAATTGTGTTTTGGGTTTTCTCCTATGTTTTACGTATTAGGTTTAGATCTATATCAAGTCATGTCAATTATGTCTATTTTTATGTGATTTTGATGAAATAATATTAGAAAACACACATATTAGTAAGAATTTCATATCGTAAAAGCTCTAACGAGTTGAAATTTATTGAATTTACACTCTTTTTTTTTTTTTTTTTTTGCTTGTTTCCATAGTAAATTTTGAAAATTTCTTTGTTCCGTGACCAAGCAGGTTGTTCCACCACTATCTGACCAATTGGAAAAATTCAAAGAATACATAGAGAGATTGAAAGAACTTGTGGGCGGAGAAAGAACAAACTACATCGTAGCTAATAGTGTCGTTTTCGTGGTATTAAGCAGTAATGATATTGCAAATACCTACTATACTACCGGAACGAGGACCTTGCAATATGACATTTCTTCTTACACGGACCTTATGGTCAATCAGGCTTCTATTTTCTTCCAGGTATATTTCTAGCAAAATACTTTAGAATATCACTGGTGGTAAATATCACTATTTATAAAAAGTAAGTCCTACCTATAAATCATATATTGTGAGATCCATTTTTTATTATTAGCGAATGGTATTCAACATCACTATTATCTTTAACATTGTTCTTATTCTTAATTAAACTGTGAAATATCATTCAAAATGTATTATATTAGATTTAAATCTGGGTATATAATTTAGTAAACATTGACGATTATACCTACATTTTAATCTTAAATACTCCCGAACAGAGGTGGAGCTGGGGGGGGGGAGTGGGGGCTGTAGCCCAACTGAAAATATATATATTTTAAATTTACCCTGAAAATTTTATAATTTTCACAATTTACCCCTATTAAAAAATAAAAAAATTCTCGTATAATTCATATTTTGCCCCCATTAAAAATAAATAATTCTCACATAATCTCTACTAAAATTAATTATATGTTTACAATTTTACTGCTTGACCCCTACTAAAATTAAAATTTCTCATATAAACCCACTAAAATTAAAAATTCTCACATAACTCTCATTAAAATACATTTTATCTTGAAAAAAAAAAAATTTAGTATGTACCCCACTAGAATATATTTTTGGCTTTGCCCCTGCTCCTAAATACAATTGATTTGAGAATCTTGTTAAGAAAACAAAAAATTTGGATGGGTAAGAAACACTAGATATATGTGTTTATAGTTTCTGTAAATTACATTTGAAGGGACTGTATGGAGTGGGGGTACGAAGATTGGCAATTCTTGGTGCACCGCCGATAGGGTGTGTGCCGTCGCAACGAACTCTTGGAGGCGGCGTAGAAAGAGATTGCTATGACAAAGAAAACGTAGCAGCCAAGTTGTTCAACTCTAAACTCTCTGCAAAGATCGATCGCCTTGCCAAGGACAGGCCGGATGCTAGGATTGTCTATGCTGATATCTACTATCCACTACTTGATCTCATACAAAACCCAACTGCACACGGTAAACTTATTTCATTTTTAAAAATTCTGTTAATCCTTACAAAATTATAACATTTCATTCTGTTGTGATTTACACTTCAGAATTACACAATCGTGCATCGATAGAAGTATTTTTTAATTTTTTTTAAATTAACCTACCACAGAACTGCCTCCTCCTTTTCTTCGTTTTTCTTAATCCAATTTATAAATGAATGAACTTAAATTTATTTATTTATTTATTTTTTAATGTGAATATGATCAGGTTTCAAGATTGCGAAGAAAGGGTGTTGTGGAACTGGAGTTATAGAGGCAGCACTGTTGTGTAACCCATTGGACACCACATGTGAGGATGACAGCGTTTATGTATTTTGGGATGCTTACCATCCAACGGAGAAAGCATACAGAGTCCTCGTCAAGCAAATCATATCAAAATACATCAATAAATTTATATAGTAAATCTGTGCATTAGTTCTAATGGAAAACCAATCTCATTTGTTTACTTGCAATTATTAATTTATTACTTATCTCTAAAATGTATCCAAGTTTAAATCAATAAAATTTCCACATTCTCAAGTTTCTCAAGTTATTCATTCCTGAATTGCATAAATAACTATCACAACCACTTTTAAACCGTCCTTTTAGTTTGGTGAGGACAATAACTACAGTATACTAGATTCTCATATTGGTTAGCCAAAATTTAAGAGGGGAAAAAAAAAAAAAAGGGAGGCTAAATTGGAATTAGATAAAGAATATGTAGTTGAATAACTAGTTTTCTCATGGACTATACGAGGCCAAGGGATGATACGTAAATCTAGTGGGCTATTTATGGATATCATCAAGTAATGATAGTTGTTTTAAATCGCCGTCATCAAAAGCACTCTGGAAAAACTCGGCAACAATCTAACGACGGTCGTTTTAGACAACTGTCAGTTTATTTGGAATTTAATCCTTCCGCGAGTCTCCCATACAAAATCATGATGATCTCTAGTTTTTTTCACTTAAACTCCCTCTCTTCCCAGCCAAAAAAAAAAAAAAACACTGTTGTCGATTTCTCCTACTGTACTAAAATTTTTGTGTAATCATTTTTATTTTCAACTGCAAGCTCAAATAGCTTTTACATGGTTTAGGACGCGCACCATGTGTCTGAGAAAAGGCCTCAAACAGACAGGGACGAGGCAGCATGGGCCTGGGAAGCTTACGACTTCTTTTTTTTTTCTCTCCCTATACCTTATGTTTGTATACATATATGTACAACAAATTACGACAAGTCCCCCTAAAATTCGAAAATCAACTCTAAAATGCCCAAATTAAATTGTAAAGTCCCCCTTAAATCTGAAAATTTAATTAATCTTATAACTATAATTAATAATAATTATTGAATTTAATTAATATTTTATTGTAGTTATTAGCTTCTCGGAGAAAAATTTATGACTTCATCACTGCAGACAGACTAATATAACTAAAAAGCTTCACTCCCTTGTTCCTGCTTCTGATTCTTTTGTTAAGGGAGCATTGGTTGCTGAACATCGGTGATATATACAGTGAAGCAATTTACTGTGTTAATCCACTTGGAAATAATGTCCCTGATAGTTAATTTGTAAGTTCCCATCACTTGCTATACTTTGCATAACAATTTCTCTGAAAACGTTATTGTTAGGTCCAGATCTTGCTAGTCACACAACCTCAAACCTCAAAGTCAGGAGTCTGCACCATTTGCACAGGGATCGTTGGGCCCGATTTCGTATACATTCTGTTAAGTAACATCCAGTCCATTCCTTTACATATTTTACTGGTTTTCTTTGTGATCACTTCATTATTACGTATGTGAGAGACACAGTTTTAGTCAAACAAGCAAGTTTATACTAGCTATCATTTCTAAATATTAAAATGAAGACCTCATGTAAGCAATTCCTATCGATTGACTGTTCCGATAGATTAAAAACGGAATTTTTGCTACGAGATCATTTATTTTGCACTATAAACACGAATTACTTAACCAAAAAAAAAAAAAAAAAAAAAAAGTGATTTGAAGCTATGGTCCTGTTGACTGACTGTTCTGTTGCATTAAAAAATGAAATTTTTGCCGTGAGGTCTTTTATTTTGCACTATAAGTAAGAATTACTTAAAAAAAAAAAGTGAACACTCGTGTATATATATATATATATATATATATATTTATCAGTTCTGGGAAAAGAACGAAAGAACATCCATGTTTGGGAGAAAGGTTGTAATAATTCGGCGGTGGTTGTAGAGAAACAGAGTAGAACTAGTTTTGCGGTGTCCCTCACAATTACTGTCCACCAATTTATGAGCCCTGACATCTGATGAACAAAGAACATTAGATATTTTCATCTCTCTCTCACACATCAATGTCTGTCTCATATTTTTGGCGGAAAACAGTTCATCTCTAGTAGCTTTCTTTCTTTCCCTCTTTGACATTTCATAAACCAGCTAATAATTTACCTGTTCTCAAAGTGGTCCTTTGCAACATATACATATAATCATGTTGAACAAGCGCATTCCTTTCTTACGTGTCACTAACCATTTGGTAGAGGATTTCTCAGTTTACAAATTTTTATAGGACGGTGAGATGAGTGAGAGAGAGAGAGCCAAGTTAAAAGGTAGTTTTTTTTTTTTTTAGATGTCACGTTTAGTATCTAGGATAATATTAAATATGGGAGCTATATCAATGTTCTTGTTTTCCCAAATATTACAATTGGTATAGGGTATTCACTCGAACTTAAAGTGGATCTATGTAATCTCTCAATGCGACATCCTAATAGATCGGTAAATTTGAACTCATAATCAGCGTGACGATAGACTTCGCTTTAGTCATTTTAGACCTCCACTTAGTTTCACTCAAATCGCATCCTGATCATGGATAGATCACTCAGAGGTTTGGATTCATAAACAGTGACAATTTGAAAGTTGATTGCTTTATTCTCCACTTGGCTATGAGATTAATCATTATATGTATTTTTCTTGATACTTTTCAAAAAGGACCACCTATCACTAGCTAGTCTTCGGCTCACGGGGTTTTGCAACCCCGTGACAGTTTGATTACCAAGCCATTTTTGATACTATAACTTTTGAGAGAATAGATTATGCCTATTATTTTATTATATGATATTAAAGTTGGAGAGAGTTGAACTCGAGTGATTGATTGCATTAAATTGTACCTCTCCAAATGGCTGTAACTTTTTGGGAGTAGTTCCTACATCATTGTTTCCCTTATTTCCCTTTCATCGCGGTTTGACCTTTTGACATAAAAAGAGACGGTTACTCGTGTTAGACCAACAATTACGGAGTGCGTGCCTCACGCATTGAAATGTAAAATAGGTCTTATTGATTAATTGTATGAATACTAAATTGTAATTATGATATATATATATATATATATATATATATATGTTTTCCTACCAACAAGTCCTTTAACCTATGTTTGATGGGAAAGAAAAAAAATAAGTGAGAAAGGAAAACTTAAAATGAAGTATTTAGTAAAATTAAATATGATATTATCATTAAACTGTACCTACGATCACATAAACTTTGATATCCAGGTTATCTAAAGTGTAATAGTTTGTACCTCTAGAAACTATAGTATATATAGGCGATTTTTTAAAAACTTTTGGACGTATTTAGCAGGTTTACTACAAATATACTGCTTATTTTTAACACTTTAAAACCTGCTATTTACTTCTCCAAGCTTCAAAAAAAAAAAAAAAAAAAAAAAAAAAAAAAAAGAGGCTATTTAGCTCTTTCTCCCTTCACTCCTCTGGTTAAAGGTGTCAAACTTCTCCATCTATCATTCCAACCGATTAAGGTTTGGCACAGTATATTCTTAGCATATGCATTTGGTTAGGGATGGCAACAAGTCAGGTAAATAATGGGTAGTCATCTCTCTAATTTATCCCATGAAAACAAAAACCCATCCTTACCCCAATTAATTTGTTTAAATTAATATTGATGATGTGGTTTTCCATCACGAGTTTGGGGTACTCGTAAATATGTATTTATCTAAGTTATTTTAAGTATAAAAAAGAAAGAAAAAAGAAAAAAGGCACCTATGTAAGACTTTGAAAACGACATATTAATTTCAATTCATGACATTTACAATGCTTGAAGTTATGTATATTAAAATAACATGTTAAGCATAACACATTTGATCTCAAAAAAAGAAAAAAAAAAAAAGAAAAAAACAAATTAACAAGGTGGATAATCACGTAAAGGGGTCTGTGACTCTTAAATCCATGCCTAATTGTATTTGCCTGGAGTCACATCCCATTCAGGATCTCTGCGAATATTCATCCTCTATGTATTAGGCCATTGTGCCCTAATTAATTTATTGGGCTGCCCCTAATTAATTATTGGGCCATGCCTAATTGTATTAGGCCAGTATGCCCGTAATTATTTATTGGCGAGCAAGTATTAAAGTCGGACGGCAGGCTTACAGAACATAACAAATTTTAATGTATTTCAATAAGATTATAGTTTTTAAAGGAATATCCTGCAAAATAGCATATTTCTAAACTATTGTCTAATCTTTAATAGTTTTAGGATTTTCGTCACCTTACAATGTAAAGATCAACGTGACAAAATCTTAACCAATAATTAAGTGTGGTAAAAATTCTGAACGCTTGTACTAAAAGGACTATTCACACAATTTTCTCATAAAATTGGCAGTAGATTCTCATTTCACATTACTTAATTTATATAATATAATATATATACAAAAGTTAAAAAGAAAAACAGAAACCTAACTCGAAGGCTTACGCAAAATAAAGATAACAGACATGAAACAAATCAGACCCTAATTTATAAACAATAGATTTCTGCATCTTAAAACTCTTCACTTTGAGTCTGAAGAGTATATGATCCTTAATCTTCTTTCCGGAATGATCATATGCTAAACTTTTTCATGTAATTATCACATTAATAATTTCTTTTTTAAATTCACTTTCAAAAAGTTTCAAAACATAATAATGATGACAAAAATAAAAATAAAAATAAAAATAAAATTATGTATTAAAGAATAAAATAAAATAAAACTATTTTCACACTCTTTTATAATTAACAAATATAATATTAAAATAGACAACTATATTAAAGATGGTCCTACTGATTTGATTTTACAATACAAGTGGGCTGGGCTCGAATTCGTCGTCTGAAGTATGGCAAATATCGCTTCCAGTGCCTCGAGCGATAGCAATCTGCGTTGGCCTTCTTTAACATTTAGGACCACCTAAAACTGTAGATCTTAAAATAACCTTTTTATTTTTTTATTTAAAACGAGTAGTAATTTAGTAGTGATATGTAATTAATAATGCACTGATCTACTAAATGATATGAGCTATATGTTATCGTCATCATTCTTTTTAATAAGCAAAAGCTTTATTTGAAATTTTTTTTATAAAAAAAAAAAGGAAAAATAAAGAACCGACAAATTCAGAAATCAAAAACAAAAAACAACTTAAGAAAGCATATAAAAGGGAGGGAGGGAGGGAGGGAGGGACCAATGAGAAGGAAACATTACTATTTTCTCATTTTAAAACCTTTAATTTCCGAATCCTAAATTAATAAGATGGCGAGTTCTTCTTGGACTCCTTTTTCATGTTCTTTGTTCAATTTTTCCCCCCCTAAATATCAAGCTCCGCCAATTTATCCTAAGAACCAGAAGCTGCAATCTCCATGTATTGTGTCTTGTTACATTCTTCTCATAAAGAGTTGTAAGATGAAAAAACTGTAACTGCATTAGAAGGATCAATAAGTTTAAACTTCCAAGTTAATATCTTCTGATTGTGAAATTAGAATGCAACTTATTTCTAGTGGATCATTGACTGGAGAATGTGAATTACCCAATGAGTTGTCACGCTGACTGTCACTAGAGGTGCCACTTATATTGCAGTAATTAATAAACTTTCTTCTCTTTTTTTAACTTTTTTGTTCTGTTGGAAGTCCCTTATAAACTCCTTATTAATGATCCTTTCTAAATTAAAAATAATTTATATGTATGTACTTATGTATATGTATGGATATATATTCTAAATGCATTTTCAATTCAATACTAAATTGATGTGTCAATAATAGATTTAGATATTTCGATAGATGTATATACATAGAAAAAGTAAACTTCAATGGAGCACTTTATTTAATATCAATTTTACCATATGTTAAATTTGATGATAAATTTGTTATAACTTGTAGTCAATGCCAAACATTTGATTATGTTCGTGCTGAAATTCATTTTTACAAGTTTCAAAACATAATAATGATAACAAAAATAGATATATATGACATTATAACTAACATTACCTCTTGAAGCACAAACTACAATAAATATTTTACTAGTGCATAGCAACATAGATAAGTGGATTTTTCTTCGAGACAAAAAAAAAAAAAAAAAAAAAAAGAGTAGATTTTTCTAGTAGCAGTAGCAGCAGTAGGCCTAGTAGTACATGGTAACTGGTACATGCATGGTAGATTTTTCTTATGTCAGTACTACTGATTTTAAGTGCCATTAATTGTAACCATAACTCCGCTGGAAATATATACTTGACTTTCTGAAGCATACATTTATATGTGTGTGTATATATCGTCCTTCTACCACAACTCAACCACCACGTTGTCAATTCTCTTTCTCTGTATATACATATATAAAATATATGGACATGCATATAATTTAAAGTATCCAATCACGATCATAGTTAAGAAATTATCTGTTCAAATGTACAGTTCTAGATACAGTTGTTAAATCTGTAGCTTGTTTGATTATAGTTCAACTATTCAAAAGTTCGATTCCAATTTAAATTTTTATAAAAGAAAATACCAGAACAAAAAGTAGTGGATTTCAAAATTTTGGACCCTTAAAACAACCACTTCTTTCCTATCAATGTGGTTTTTTGTGGTCATTCTCATAGCCACGATATATGATTATTTATGTATATATATGTCTATATTTCCCATACAACACCTGCACTGGTTACATATATGTGGCGTCCACATCTTCTCTCTTTTTCTCTTTCTTGCCAGAAGAACGATAATTGAATTGTTATTAAAAGCATAATAAAGTTAAACCCAGGAATGGCATGGAGATCATGACAACTCCATTAATTACAAAATTAAAACCAATCAATTAATTATTATTCTTATTATTATCATTTTATTTTATGTATGTATATATATTGGTGAACAAAACCCGCGCTAAAATCCATATATTATCATAGATAAGTTCCATTAATCTTGGAAAATTAAGCAGTAATCCATCTTGTATCAATTCAACCTTGTATTTTAAAAAAGTATATTTAAATACTGCTTTCAGATCAGTATCAATTTCTTACCTTCAGAGAGAGAGAAAGAGGGAGGATCAATTTCTCTTATGTATATCCCTTTATATTCTAATCTTCGTCTCTGTTTGATACGTAAATGTCAAAGCTAATAATTATGTTTGGCACCATTTTAATTCTAAAAATTTTAATTCATTTCGAATACATATTCGTTTTATATATTTTTTTTAATTGGTACCGCACTTATATTTTTCTTTCCCTCAAGCACCTATGTATTTTATATTCTCAATACAAATCTAAAATTTCAATTCAAAATGGTATGTCAAAACATGGACTAAGGAGTAAGTATATGGTGCATTACTATGTCCGCGAAAGCTACAACATAACAACCAACAAGAATGATACATTTATTAACGATTGGCCCCCTTTCTAGACCCACGTGGGGGAGTGAATTATTAGTAATAGTGACAATAATGAGAAATCACCTAAAACTAAATATGTGATAATATGACATGGCCATGCTAATATATATATATATATAGCAATATACATGTATGTATGTTTACTATAAGTGTACAACCAAGAGAGAGGCTTATTATTATTATCAACAGAAACACTTGATCAGAAAATGCAGTCCCGCTTTTGGTTTAGTTCTTGCTTGACATATTTGTTTCTATTGATCTGCAGTGCTACAACTGCAAAATCTGCAACAAATACGCTTCAAAGAAATGAGAGAATTTTGGCTGTACAAGCGTTTGGAGACTCATTCCTTGACACCGGCAACAACAACCACCTCATCTCCATAACCAAGTGCAATTTCCCTCCTTATGGAAGAGATTTCGTCGGACGGAAACCAACAGGGAGATTTTGCAACGGAAAAGTTATCTCCGACTTAATAGGTAAACGATATAATTAATTATCATGGGGATTAGATTTTAAGTATGACTACTGATTATGGTGGTGGAGTCAAAAATTTATTTTGTTGAGACAGATTTTGAACTCATGTTTGAGCTTAATTTCCTCAAATTTTTCTTTATTCTTAAAGGCTTTTTAATCTCCTTTTTGTTTTCTTAGTTAGTTCTTTATCCAAATGGAAGCCTAAATATGAAAAGTTGGATATAGTTTGCAGTGGTGCTCAGCACCACCTTTAATTCTATCAACAATATGACAACTGTGGGCTCGCAAATAAGTAATTAGTTAATTAAGTAATTACCAGCTAAAAATTAAGTACGAATTTAGTTTTACACATGTATACTTTTAATTCAACATGCATACAATAGAAATATATATACAAGTCTCTCTAAAAAAGAAAGGAAATATTATATATATATAATCTAATATTTAAGCAAATATATTCTTTTTTCTAATTATTATCTTGGAAATAAATAATTAATCTAGCGTTTATATATTATCTTGCAGCTGGAGCCTTGGGAGTTAAAGAACTTCTGCCTTCGTACCATGAAAAAAACCTGCAAAGTAAAGACCTGCTAACAGGCTTGTGTTTTGCCTCAGGAGGCTCCGGATATGATCCTTTATCAGCTAAAATAAACGTATGGAAATTAATGCAATTACTTTTTACATGTAATTAAATTTCTCGAGATCTTATGTAGTATATATCAAAACGTTTAATAAATAATTTCATTCCGTCCAAAATTAATTTCTTACGTTCTTGGGATTAACCAAAAATGGTCCCAAACTTTCCATCTACCAAATTCATTTTAGTCCATTTTAAATGTCCCAAAACTGATTACATTATATTTGTGGTGTGGGATCTTTTCTTATGCATCGCCATTAAAGTCTGGGCGTCGACCATGTATATGAAACTAATTAAAAGTTCACTTTTTAGTAGCTTTCAGGATAGTTAATTTATTGAAAAGTATTTGGCATGGTAGAACATGACACACACGCACACACATGCATATATATATATATATATATATGCATATTTTGTATTGAGTATTTGGTGTTGCTTTGTCCTTAATTAGTATATTTCACCCCGTTTCCCCCGCTTATACGATATAATCTCATAAATAGGATCCTAAGGGTATTGATTGTAACTCACTTCAAAAATTCAACTACCCACCACGGACGATTGAGGTGTAATATTCCTTTTTTTTTTTTTAAATATCAATTAACAGAAGGACTAATTTTGTCAAATCAAATCGATCAGTCTTAGTTTTAAGACATTTGAATTCGGTGTAAGTTTTGTAGATATTTTGAGATTTTAATCTTCACTGATATTATTTTAATGGATGATCCTATTACTCAATACGCTCAGCGAGTAATCCCGCTATCAGAGCAAGTAGAATTCTTCAGAGAATACAAGGCAAAGTTGAAGGCAGTTGTTGGAAAAGAAAGATCAGAAACCATCATCGCCAACAGCCTTTTTCTAATCTCAAGTGGTAACAATGACATCTTGTTCAGCTACTTTGCAACTAGGCTTAGAAAGTTGCAATATGACGTTCCAACCTACACTGATCTCTTGGCTACCTGGGCTTCTGCTTTCTTCAGGGTATATATAATCAATTTTCTCCTAACTTTCTAATCATTCCCTATTTTTTCTTTCACTTTTCATCTAATTTTCCATTAATTAACGGAAAATTGGGTAGGATTTATACAAATTAGGGGCACGAAAATTCGCGGTGCTAAATACGTCGCCATTGGGATGTCTCCCATTTTCAAGAACTATTGGAGGAGGGATTAAGAGAGGATGTGCAGATGACTATAACCAAGCTGTTCAGTTGTTCAACACCAAGCTATCTTCTCAGTTATCTTCTCTGTCCCGGGAACTTCCTCAGTCCACTATGGTTTATGTTGATCTATTCAGCCCTCTCCTTGACATCATCCTACAACCTGAAAAATATGGTTAGTTTAATTAATAATTAATCATAACTGAAATTTTTTTGTTATTTTATTTTAATAACCCTAAAAGTTTTATAGTTTTTATAGTTTACCCCTATTGAAATTAAATAATTCTCATATAGTCCTTCTTTTACCCCCATTAAAAATAAAAAATTCTCACATATAATTTCCACTAAATTTAATTTAATAAAAAAATTGTTTATACTTTTACTACTTTGTTCCTGTTAAAATTAAAAATTTTCATATAGTCACCTTTAAAATTTATTTTATCTTGAAAAAAAAATTTTAATATACGCCTCCACTAAAATAGATTTATGGTTTCGCCCCTGTATATACATACAAAGCACGTTAATCATGACTATACAAAATGTTATGTGTACATACAAAATTATATAAAATTATATGCTTCTTCAAAAAAGATGTACAATTATTTCACACCTGATTTTATCATAAGGTGTAGAGTTCAAATCTACCATTCCAAATTAAAAAAAAAAAAAAAAAAAAAAAAAGCTAACAAATAAATGTACCGTTGAAGACCAGCACGAAGGATTGGTTATATAATAATTTGTCTTTCTGTTAAATTAATTACAACTTATTTGCAATTAATGCAGGCGAATATCAGACAAAGGGTGTTGTGGTACTGGAGCCCTAGAGACGGCGATTCTTTGTAACAAGTTGACTTCAACAACTTGTACGAATACGTCTAGTTATGTGTTTTGGGACTCTCTCCATCCCACCGAAGGAGGTTTCAAGACACTTGTTTCTAAACTCGTTCCCCAACTCTTTGAGTAGTACATACACACAAATATATATATACATATGTTGTTTACTTTAAATATGTAATATTATACAAGTTCATCACTATGAACCATTCCAAAGTCCAAACCATCACTATTCTATAGAACTGTTACTTTAACCTGTCGTGCCTTTATTGCACTAAAAAAAGTTGAGGGACTCTGAAACCCCTCAGCATCGCAAGGCACAACATGGTGGTGGCCAATGGTCCCCCTTACTACGTCTTGGGATATCGGGGCTCACAAAGCCCCCTTTATTTCACTTTTTGGTGAAATGAGAAAGAATTGGGATGATTCTTCATTTTCAGGTTTTCAGTCCCATATACAGGAACCAATTTCCCTATGTATGGTATGGAGACAGGTTATTTATACTAGTTTCTCTCAGTTGATCATCCGGGATTTACCCAACCATCACTAAACCATACTTCAATTGTCTAAGCTGGAGCGAGATTTAAGAGGAGGCCACGGAAATCTGAGTAGTCGAAAGGGAAAAACTAGCAAAGGTACCCACCCTTGCCAAGTGTGACACTCTTATTTCACTTACCATTGCAATTTGTTATTCAATTATTCAATATATATGTGTGTGTGTAGTATAGTGATCATAGAAAACATACGAATTTGTGGTCATCATGGTCCTTCATACTAAATATATGGTAACCTAATTTAATATGTAGTAGTATTGGAACTATATAAAGATACAAAGCTAATATTATTTTGATTTAGATATGCAAAGAAGTACAACAACGTATGAACCACTGGACAAGACCGAAAAATCCCTTAATCACGACCCGTGAGCCAAGAAACAACAAAAGACCCTTTTCGAGTTATACATAAAGAAAGCCGAAATTGAAACTTTTTTTTTTTTTTTTTTTCTCTTTTTTTGGGTGTGTCTCAGATTATGTATATAACCAATCAAGATTATGCCAATGTATGAACTCAAATGATCAGCTCTCCCAACAAATTTATTGATGTCACTACATACAAGAATTTGGAAACTTTGCAACGATGTAACTTAATTTATCTCAATATTCCATGCCCTTCCAATCACTATAAGATAGTTTATAATACTACTCGCAATTGTCATTTGTGATCAACTAACTAGCTCTTTTAATCTGTATAATCTAATTAGTCAATTTATACACTAAACACTATTATGAACCCAAAATCTCTACGGAACAAATCACATATTTCAATTCATGCACCTTCGATTTCACGTTTTAGAAAATTAGTTATAAGTTTCACATCAATTTCTCTGCTAATCCACTCACCATCTATATATTGTGTAGTTAACGTGCCTTGAACATTTTTATCGAGCCCGTCACATTGGAATTTGTTCTTGGTTTGGCTCTCTTTAAGCCAAATATACTCTACCCATTTAGGCAAATTTAGATAGCATTATGAACCCAAATCCTCTGGCAAATAAAGGTATAATGTGTCTAAGCTCTTATAATATGCAACATGTATTGATGCCACATCATGCATATCAATATATATATATATAATTATGATTTGTTTGGATAATAAATTTGAAAGTAAGTTTCAACAATAAATTCAAATATTTATAAAGAAAATACTATACAAATAATTTGAATAGTGAATTTGAATCTATAATCCAAAAGAGCTTAGTTTCCCAATTTCTTAAAAGATAAAATATAAGAAATTTAACACTCTCTCTTATGTAGTCTGTAGATGAAAGCAGTACAGAGCCAATTAAGGTTAATGGGGACTCAAGCCCCCATTTATATCTTGTATTTTTTAAAATATATTTATATACATGTATATTTATATTCACATAGCCTCAATCAACATTAAATTCGATCTTATAACCCATCAACTTTTTGTTTTAATTATTAATCCCTACTCATAAAAATTCCTAGTTCTATCACTGTAATCTACTTTAATGTTCTTAATTACAATTACATACACATGTAAGCATAATATATATTCATATCTAGAGACAAATTTTGCTGTCCAAGCAAGCTCATTTAGATTTTTTTTTTATTTTATTTCGAATGATGATATTGCGAATTATTATTGATCAAGTTTTTTTTCCCAATTTATTCGTTTTTTAATAGAGCGCAAAGAAAATAAATCAATTTGCTTATAACTCATCAAGTTTATACTTATCGGAAACAATCATGTTTGCGTTCAATAATTTAAGTTTTATTGTTATGACCGTTATCATTTTTTTTTTCTTGGAATTGATCATTTATTTTCAAAATTTAGGTTGATAGATAGTTTTAATTTGGATTATTATTATTTTTAAATGGTTGAACTTTTTTTTATTTAAAAAATGGCTAGTGACTATTAAAATATTGATTGATCCAGTCGGTAAATTAGTGATTGATTGATAAAAATACATATTGATATCAGTCAATTATCATTATTAAGTGATCAATCACCATTGTTTGATCCTTTTTTAAATGATTATTTTATTAATTTAACAAGATTTTTGAGATTCAATTAAAAAATACTTAAAAATATCATTTACCCAAATATTCCTCTTTTTTTTTCTCTCTCTTTTCTCGTTTTTTTTTTTTTTGGGAAACAAACGTATACCCTGGACTTCTAATCAGCCACCCTTGACCAGTGCAAGCATCTTAAATTTTTAAATTTCCTCCCATTTAAAATTTAACAAACATGCAAACGACAAAAACTCTGGCGAATAACAAACGACAACGACAATAGAACCAAGAACTACCGAAAACAACAATAAATAAGGAAACGACAAAAAAGGACAAAACGGCAGTAAAACACAAATTACCAAAACCTAGCAGACAAAAAACGACAAGGACAATACCGCCAACAAAAAAAAAAAAACCCTGGAAAGCCAAACCTATTTAAAATTTAAAAGGCAATAAAACTTCCAAGTAATAAATCTGCTTAAGACAAACGACAATAAAAATATAAGGATAATATATTCGCCTATTCGGAAAAGACAATCCAAAAACGACAATAAACTTTGAGGGGACAAATTTTGGGCCTCTGGCGAGTAACAGATCACAACGTCGACAAAGGAAACCCATGTCGCTGAAAATTACAAGTGCAAACTATAATAAATAATAAATAAAGTGATAAGTAAAATATCGTTCTAATTAATGTTATTAATTATTTAAATTATATTAACTTTAATTTTATTTAAATAATCAAAATATATTTTTAAATAAAAATAATAAAATAAGTAAAAAGATAAAAGATTCAAAATATTAAAAATTTAAAGTTTCTGATTTTATTGGATTAATTATATTCAAATCTTTTAATCTAATTAATCAATATTTATTCTCTATATTGTCGGTGAATCTCTGTAATATATTCATTAATCTTTCTCAAGCATTAACAAATAAGCCTTATCATCTCTATCTCTCGGTCTCAAATAACTTATCATAATTCATTAAGAACCAGAAATTCATGATGCTACACAAGTTTTATAACTATTTCTAGTGTATGACAATCTCATAGTAGATTAAACAATAGCTTATTTAATTATCACTTCTCAGTTTTAAATCAAATATCAAATTATGCAAAAGCTAGTCAAAAATTCACAAACATTAAACACAGATTAAAATACTCAATATAAAACTAGAATAGAATATCAATTAATTAAAAATAGAAAAACTAAAACAATCATAATCCCGCTAAAAAATTATCTCTAGAAAAAAAATTATTTTATAAATAAAAATAAAAATCTATAAAATAACGGTTCAATCATTTTTAAATTACAAAAATAAAAAAATAAGAAAACAGAGCAAAAAAATATAATTTAAATGTGTCACAGGTCTCTAAAGTCTTTTCCTAAATTTTCTTTTCCCTTTTTTTTTTAATAATTCAAGATAATTTCTCCAGCATTTTATAGAAAACTCGATACTGAAACCTAAAATATATATATATTTTTTTTTTAATATGGTTTTCGGCTTCTCCCGTGGCCAAAGACCCTCAGCACAGAGCTCAAGGCGCATTTTTATAACCTCCAAACGGCTGCCTCCTTCAATTTCTCCTTTTTTAATTTTTTTCTTTTCTTTTTCTTGGCTGCAGCAAAGGTGACACGAGTCACCCTCGGGGCCCACGGAGATAATTGATTGGGAGTAACGTGGAGCTGGGATGCATGGCGAGCTTGAACTGGCTGGAGCTTGTCGCCACACGCGGAGCTATGGAACGCGAAGTACTAGATCCGACACTGCTTTAGTTGCTGACACACGCACTGAGACGCTCCGAACAGGACGAGTGATATGTACTCGCCAATCTGGGCGTCTTCCTCACATATCTGATGGCCAAAATGGGCACATGACCGTACGTGGATACTTGCACAAGTGGTTGACATTGGTTCCGAATTTTCTTTTGCTATTTTAAATCTTTTTTGTCACATTTTAGCTTAAAATTACTGCTTTTAACCCTATAAACATAATTAACTCATATCCTGGGACAACATAATAAATTTATAAAAAAATTAATATAAATTATTAAGATTATAATAAAAATATAAGCTTAATAGTGCTAAAATAAGTTATCCACTCAAAAAAAAAAAAAGTCTAAAACGACAATACAACACAATCTGTGCATTTTTTTTAATAGTAATAATATGCATGTCTTTCTGGCACCATTAAATATGTTTAATAGCTGCATTTCTGTTAGTGGAGATAGTGTACTTTTGTTCTCTCGTATAATAATGTTGAAGGGAAACACCAGGTACAAGTTTCTAAGCGCCTTTTATCGATAATATCCACGTCATTTTAAGACTCGTAAATAATAGCCTCATATACTATCTCGTGGGTATGAACATGATCTTAATGCTCCAAACTATGATCCTTCGTAAACATGATTATAATGATCACGTTCTTGATTATTCGTGATGTGTGTGGTTGTTGTAAAAGTAAAAACTTAAATAATTACAAAAATTCATAATTCAAAAACTCTATGAAAAATTAAAAATGGGAGAGAGAAAGGAAAAATAGAAAGTCTTTTGGTGATTTTCACATTACATAACATTTTTTTATGCTTGACCATGCACATATTTATAATCTCTTTTCTTATAAATGAGAAGACGTATTTGGACAAGCTTCCCTCACAACATATATGAAAGGCAAATGTCCACCATTAGTTGTTAAAAAAGTAAATTCTCCTGATTTATTACATTAATCAAAATATGGACATATTATATAAAATAGGTGGAGAGCAACATAGAATTTTTAAGAGAGTAATAATAAATTATAATATAAAATTTAAACATAACAATAAATAATATAATTAAATTTATGACCACATGATAATTAAAAAAAAAAAGAAACTCCTTCTTCTTCTCTCTCTAACATGAAATTATTCATATGAATTTGTTATTAAAAATCAAATATAAATCGGTTATTTTTTAGAAAACACAAGGAAATCTTACCAAAAAACATATTATAATTTACTATCTTTTAAAAAGCATGTTATAAACATACTTATAAAGTATGTTATTCGTTATAATTTCCATACAAAATAACCCGAATGATCATACTTTTCATTAAAAATAAAATCTTACCCTATTTTAGTTGAACTAAACACTACTTTATATGAGCAGTCTGCAATAAGGAAAGTCGAACAAGTAGTATTTTACATTAGTGCAGTCTACAAATCTTTTAACTTGAACTATTGTGCCAAACTTTCTGGTAATGCACGTAACTTCTAATTTTATGTTATGTTTTTCTTTCTTTCCTTTTTTTTCTTTTTTATTTGGCTCAAAGAAAATTACATTATTCTGTATGTTTTTGCTGAAAATTATTTGCATTCTATAAATTGGAATCAGCATATACTAAATGTCTCATAGATTACAGATATAGAGATATAGTTCAACAATAATATCATATCTAATTTAAAAATAAAATGTATAAAGTTCGAATTCTTTCCCTAAGTTTAGAAATAAATAAATAAATAAGAGTCTCTAAATCATGGAGATAAACATGATCATACTTTTGCTTATTGAATGGGAGCTCTAAAAGCTTTTCGCCACCTTTTTTCGGCTTCAATTCCTCAAAAAAGTCCTGTGTAAAAGAAATTCTTTGCTACTTGGTTTTTGACTGTCCATGACCACTACATTGTTTACTTCTATTTTGCGCCTTATTTAATTGTAATCGTGCTTCTTTATTTTATTTATTTTTCTATAGTTTTCTATTCTTTTTTTTTTAATGAGACAAGATAAGTTTGAGGGCGCATGAGGCAAGTATAATATTATATTATTCTGATTGAACGCGATTTTAATGTGTTGTAAGTCATAGCTCTCTAGCCTTTTGCCCAGCAATTTATAGTAATGCTCCGTTTGACACGTTTAAGTTTATCTCAAATTAAATTATATTTTTTTATTTTAATTTTTGTTTTTTTTTGAGAAGTCAACAAAATTTATATTTAATTTTTAAAAAATCAATCAATTCTAACTTAAAAATTTCATCTTCAACTAACTTACTAAATAGAGACCAAGTGTGTGCTTTAATTGGAGTTCCTTCCAAGTGATTTGCCTGTTAACTTTAAAAGAATAATGCATTTAGCTCACGGTCAGCGAGTCTTCAATGCCCGTGTTTCGTCCACTTCGATACATTCATAATAAACTAAAAGTTATATATGTTGTTTCCAAGAAAAAGACAAGTTTAGGATCTTGATAAAGTTTCTTTTTGCTGAAGATAAGGTTGCTTCTTTGACGGACATTTGTGTATGATTCCTGCCTAACATTATCGTCGGAACATTAATGTAACGCAAGATTATATTGAATTATAAATTAAGCATCCGTTTGACTCTTAAATTCGAACCTTTTCTTATGGTTTTTGTTTTTGTTTTTTTCTTTCTAAAAATCAATAATATTTATAACTAGTTTTTGTAAAATTAAATTACCTTTAATTTAAAAATTATATTTTAAATCAGTATTCTAAACGCAAGGTAAATGATCATGTGTTACAGTTTCAAGTTGACCATAGATGATACATAAATAACTTTTTTTCCCCCCGGAAAGCTAGCATTCATAAAATAAAAAAGTTAGTATAACCAACTTGAGGAAGCCTATTCCAAGTTACTAGTATAATTTTTTTTATAAGGAAAATTATTAATAGAATTACTTGTCAAAGTTTTTTTTTTAAATTGTTTTTAACCATGAAGGAAAAGTAGAGGAGATAAATGACACTCATAAATAGGTTTCGAAATTTCAGTTTGAGATTTAAACTTCCAAAAAAAAATTTTAAGAGAAAAAAAAAAAGAGGAATATATTATCTATGTCCCCCTTATAATAGAAGAATATATGATCTATGTCGTTTAATTCTTATTTACAATTTTTTTAATTGTAATCTTGCTGCTTTTTCCTCTTTGTAAATGTTAAAAGAGATGAGCGCGAATTAGACAAGTACATATTGTTGTATCATTATGATTGAACGCGGTTTTAATGTGTTTTGAGTTCATATATTTAGCCTTCTAAATTATAATTTGTCAAGCTTTCCACAGTATCTTTTGTTGAATCAGAGTATGCTTTATTTGGAGATTCTTCACGTGATTTTCTATTAACTTTTACATGATCATTCAATTTAGCTTTACGGTCAACGAGCCTTCGATAATTTGTGTGTTTCATCCATTTGAGAGAAATAATGTTTACGCGTTATACATCTATTCAATGAAATTGGTATTTAGATGATTTATTCTTGTCAATTCTAGGCTACAATTAGATTTTGTTTTTATGAAAAGGCAAGTTTAGAATCAAGATAAAGTTTTTTTTTTTTTTTTTCCCTCTCTGAGATAAAGTTTCTTTTTGCTGAAAGATACCGTTGCTTCTTTAAGGACATTTGTGTATGGTTTCCACTTAACATTGTGGGTCTCTCAAAAAAAAAAAAAAAAAAAAAAAAAAGGCACTTATGTACCCATTCAAGAAAAAAAAAGGCACTTATGTACCCATTCAAGGTACTTCGAGCCTACTAAAGTTGACCGTAGATGACACGTAACATGATGAATAATTAGTTATTTTCTTTTCATTTTTTTGGTCAGAAAGCTAGCATTCATAACGTTAATAGATATTATTAACCGACGAAAGGAAACACATTCCAAATTATTAGTAGAACTACTTTTCAAAGTTGTGTTTTTCATAAAGGTTAAGAAGAGGAGATGAATGCGCTTCTATCTTATACCTAGGGTTCGGGAATTTCAGTTTGAGGTTTAAACTTTAGAATTTTTTTTCTAAAAGAATGAATGGTGTTATTCCATTCTCTAGACGGAGCCACTTATGATATTTCAATGAACTTTTAATTTAATTTTTTTAATTCACTTTTAAAAAGTTTACACTTTTATCGTTTTATCATATTAAAAATTGATTATCTATATATATATATCATTATAAAAATATTATCCTCTAATATACGCCCCCATTAAACCAATAAACTGGCTCCGTAGGTGTCTCATTCTTTCATCCCTATAAAAAGTCTCATGACTAATGAATTTTATGAAATAAAAAGAACTAACATAATTCTACTAAAAAGATAAGCCTGGTTTTTACTCACCCAACAACATAACACATTCACAAGGTAATAGTTCTAAAGTAGAGCTACTGAATATCATCAAATCCTAAGTGCAGCTTGGCCGAAGTAATTAAAAAAAAAAAAAAAAAAAAAAAGACGTCGCCAACTTTACACCATCTCAATGGTGGTAAAGAAATTTTGATTTTACTATAACGAAGTAAATTTCTTCCACTTTTGTTGACATGAAAAGCCAATGTTAAGAATTTCGTTTTCTTAAAATAGTGAAGCTTTTTTCCTTGTTGATTTTAGGTATTATGCCAAGTAAATAATCTGAAATGCGGCGTATTAGCAAATACACCATTATGTTCATACATGCATATTTCCCCCCCTCTTTTTGTCGTCTCTTAGAAGTTAGAACCAAACAAATCAATCATACTTTTCTCCTTTTGATGTCTTGAAATTGAATAAAATTTAACAATAAAGTTTAGCTTAAAACAATCGAAGTACTAGGGCGAAAATGGTTCAAATGGCCGTAAAGAGAGTGAGATATTACAGATTTCTGATCGTACTATATATTATATAAATATATATTTTTTAATATCTGAATCGTCTCTCTCTCTCTCTCAATTTGGAATTTGCCAAATATCTAGCAGATAATGTACTTCACGTAAAGGTGTATGTATATTTAAACTCTCATTAGACAATACACGTTTTTGCACTCACACACATAAAAAAGAGTGTGTAAAGAAGCGAAAGTGGATATTCTACCTATCAAGTATATCTCGTCTGGATCGAAGTAAAAAACAAAAAAACAAAAAACGAAGTATCTCGTCTGGCGATCTAGTATGAAGAAGCAGCGGGGAATACAGATGACAACCCCAATTCTTCTCCATATTTCTTTTATTCTCTTTTTGTTCTCTCTAACATGCCATGGGCACAGTGAACTCAACGTACTTTTGAAGCTCAAGACCGCCATGATCGGACCCAAAGGTTCCGGCCTCGACGACTGGCTTCCTTCATCCTCGCACTGTTCTTTCTCTGGAGTTACATGTGATGACGAGTCACGAGTCACTTCTTTGAACGTTACGAATCTTCCTCTTTTCGGCTACTTGCCACCGGAGATTGGGCTTCTGAACAGGCTTGTCAACCTCACCATGTCCTCCGACAATCTCACCGGGAAGCTTCCTTCGGAGATGGCCAACCTCACGTCCCTTAGGCTCTTCAACATCTCCAACAACTTCTTCCAGGGAAGATTCCCCGGAGAAATCACGCTCGGAATGACTGAGCTTGAAGTTCTCGACACCTACAACAATAACTTCTCTGGTTCATTGCCAATGGAGATTGTCAAGCTTCAGAATATCAAGCATCTCCATCTCGGCGGTAACTACTTCTCGGGACATATACCGGAGAATTACTCGGAGATTCAGAGTTTGGAGTATTTAGGCCTGAATGGGAATAGCCTCACCGGAAAGTTTCCGGCGAGCTTGGCTGGGTTGAAGAATCTGAAAGCGTTGTACGCTGGGTATGATAACAATTACGACGGCGGAATCCCGCCGGAGTTGGGGTTATTAAGTTCGCTCCGAGTTCTTGACTTGGGAGGCTGCAATCTCACTGGTGAGATTCCCAAGAGTCTGAGTGCCTTGAAGCATTTGCACTCGTTGTTTCTACAGATTAATCGTTTAACTGGTCAGATACCTTCGGAGCTTTCTGGTTTGGTGAGCCTGATGTTTCTGGATCTCTCCATCAACATGCTCACCCGAGAGATACCGGAGAGTTTATCGGAGTTGAAGAATCTGACGCTGCTCAATTTGTTCAAGAACAATTTCTACGGTAGGATCCCGGAGTTCGTCGGCGACCTTCCGAACCTGGAGGTTCTTCAGGTGTGGGAAAACAACTTCACTTTTTATCTTCCGAAGAATCTTGGCCGAAATGGAAAGCTTCTGGATTTGGATGTCACGAACAACAATATGACGGGACTAATTCCGCGTGATTTGTGCAAAGGAGGGAGGTTGAGGACGCTGATCCTCATGCAAAATTCCTTCTTCGGACCCATTCCTGATGAGCTCGGCCAATGCAAGTCCCTCACGAAAATCAGAATCATGAAGAACTTCCTCAAGGGAGCAATTCCTCCTGGGATTTTTAAGTTGCCCAAGGTAAGCATCATTGAACTCAACGACAATTATCTTTCCGGAGAACTTCCCTCTGAAATGTCTGGAGATTCGCTCGGAATCCTTGTGCTTTCCAACAATTGGATTTCCGGGAAAATTCCTCCGGCTATCGGAAACCTCAAGAACTTGCAGACCATTTCTCTGGAAATGAATAGGTTCCACGGTGAAATTCCCGAGCAAATATTCGACTTTAAATTGTTATCGAATATCAACGTCAGCGCCAACAATCTCACGGGTGTTGTTCCGGCTTCGATATGTGGTTGTTCTTCTCTCTCGGCCGTGGATTTCAGCCGGAATAGTTTATCCGGCGAAGTTCCGAACGGTATAGCCAACCTTAGCATCCTAAGCTTTCTGAATTTCTCCCGAAACCATCTCACCGGCCAAATCCCGGACGAAATCCGCTCCATGACGAGCCTCAGTACAATTGACCTCTCTTACAATAACTTCATCGGCGAAGTTCCCATCGGCGGTCAGTTCATGGTGTACAACGACGCGTCCTTTGCGGGAAACCCGAATCTCTGCCTGCCATTTCACCACTCATGTCCATCCCGATCGAACGGAGTTTCATCCTCTGGCCAAAACGAAAAGGGTTCAAGTTTCTTTGACAAAAGTTACATAGTCTATGTAACTTTAATCGCCGCCGCCACAATTCTGTTGTTGACCCTCCTTGCGCTCTACGGAATCCGAAAGAAGAAGCTCCAGAAACCAAGGCCTTGGAAGCTCAAAGCGTTCCGGCTGCTTCATTTCAAAGCCGAAGACGTTCTCGAATGCCTCAAGAACGAGAACATCATCGGCCGAGGCGGTGCTGGGATTGTATACCGCGGGTCCATGCCGGACGGTTCTGTTGTCGCGATCAAACGCTTGGCTGGACGGGCTAGCGGACGCAGAGATCACGGTTTCTCCGCCGAAATCCAGACACTCGGACAAATCCGACACCGGTATATCGTGAGGCTGTTGGGTTACGCGACGAACAAGGAAACGAACTTACTTTTATATGAATATATGCCGAATGGAAGCTTGGGAGAGCTATTGCACGGACCAAACGGAGGGCATTTCCAGTGGGAGATGAGATATAAGGTTGCTTTGGAGGCTGCCAAGGGACTGTGTTATCTCCACCATGACTGTTCTCCCCGGATCATACACAGGGACGTCAAATCCAATAATATTCTGTTGGACTCTGAAATGGAGGCCCACGTGGCTGATTTTGGTCTCGCGAAGTTTCTGCAAGATGATGGAGCTTCGGAGTGGATATCTTCCATTGTGGGCACTTTTGGCTACATCGCACCAGGTTCTTTGATTTTTCATATTATATAACTATTCATATACACATATACATATATATATATCTCACATGTCGAGGTATAGTTAGGTAATAGTTGTTTTGTATTGTTGCATGACAGAGTATACTCGCACACTGAAAGTGGACGAGAAAAGTGACGTGTACAGCTTTGGTGTGGTTCTACTGGAGCTGATTGCGGGAAGGAAACCTGTTGGCGAATACGAGGAAGGGATGAACATTGTGGCGTGGGTAAGGAGCACTACATCGGAGCTTTCTGATCAGCCCTCTGATATTGCTGCTAAAGTAGTGGCAGTGGTGGATCAACGTCTTAGTGCTGATTATCAACTGATAGATGTCGTACGAATGTTCAAAGTTGCGATGATGTGTGTTGAGGATGATTGCTTAGTGAGGCCTACTATGAGGGAAGTCGTTCATATGCTTGTTGATCCTTCCGAAAGTACTGCTCGAACTCGAAGTCTCGACCTTTAGTTATGTACTTTCTTAGTTATTATTATTATTGTTTTTTTAATGCTGAATATGTACTCTCTTAGTTGGTTTGCAACTCTAAGTAAATGTACTTTTTTATCTTTGAATAAAAAGTGCAAAGAAACTTTTTTTTTTTTTTTTTCTATGAACCATCTTATCTTAAATTAAAATATATTTTTTTATCTTAAATTTTATCTTTTTTTTAAAAAGTTTTTATCTTTTCTGAAAAGTCAACAAAAATTTTTAACTCAAACTTAAAATTTTCAATTCAAACTCATTCACCAAACGGACACTTAGTATTTGTTTGATAAGTTAGTTGGAGATGAAATTTTTAAATTATGATTGATTTATTTTTTAAAAATTAGTTATAAATTTATTTAATTTTTTTTAAAAGATAAAAATTAATATTAAGAAGTATATTTTAGTTGGAGTTAAACTTAAATATCAAACAGAAACTTAGTAAAAATGCTAAATTGTAATAAATTGAAAAGAAAAGTCATATAATAATGAGGTTGTAGATAAATATGAGACTGGAAGAGAGGAGAGTTGCTTTGTGATAAAACTGATCCAATAACATACTGTTTCTTTTATTTTTTATTTTTAGGCTTATAACTCTTATCCAAATTTCTCACTTTCCATTCAGTGAGTTAGCGAAATAAAAAACCCTATTAGTAGTAAAAGTCATTTAGATGAAACCAAGTCCGTTTGTACTTTTACGATCTGTTGGTAGTGCGTGGCATAACCTCTTTTTATTTATTTATTTTTTCATATTCGAACATTTACTATTATAGATATAAACATGGGAATTTAAAAATTGCTTACAATAAAAAAGTTCATTAACATAAGTTGATTTCCTTGATTGTAAGGTACAGTACGAGTTGTTTAAAAAAAAAAAGAAAAAAAAAAAAAAAAAAAAAAGAAAAGAAAGAGAGAAAGGTAGTATTGGGAGTTAAAATATTGAAGGTCAGGCAAGTGCCTAAGAGATAATTTTTAGACGCTAGCAGTTTGAATTGGAATAGAACATTATCATCATAAAAAAAAAAGAAAATCATTCAATTCTGATCGATTAACTTTTTTTAGTTTTACATTAACAATTTTACTTCATGTAAAAAGTAATTAATATAAATTTCTGCGTTCCAAAACCTCCGTGTAAAAGATTACTTGTAGGTCAAGTTGGGTATCATCGATTATATTTTTGTTTTGAGACTACATTGGATGCTTTTTTTTATTAAAGTCTAGTACATTGGACGCTATTCATTCCTTACAAAAAATTGTCAACGAAGCGGCCAAAAAAATTGAAAACGACGACAAATTAAAAAAGACAATTAAAAAATATGTGTGTGTGTGTGTGTGTGTGTGTGGAAAACGGCAATAGTAGCGGAAACCGGAGATGAACAAAAAATACAGACGACAAAAATGCAACGGCAGCAAACGAAAACGTGAATAGGAGTCGAGCAGCAACAAAAAAAGACAACAAAAATAAAATAGAAGTAACAAAAAAAATACAATATAAAAAGGGCCAAAACCTGGCGATCAACAGACCTGTCAAAGAACGAAGAAAAAAAAAATGGTGCAGCTGTCAAAGGTTTGGTATGAAGGGAGCTCAAATCTCAGCCAAGTCGGCTGAGCTAAGCAACAGACAAGCAAATTATTGTAAAAGTTCTATTCTCTGAGTGGAAAGCTGCCAAATGACTTGGCTTTCAGACTCTTGTAGGCGTGGTACAAACCAAACGCATCGTTTAGAGATTATTACAGATCCAAAACGACCCAACGTTTAACTAGTGGACGCAGCCACAAAACGACAAGCAAAACAGAACATAAATGAAACAAACTTTTATACTTAAGTTTAAACATAATAATAAAAAAAAAACGACACCATAGAACCCTGCATCATCTGCATCAATAAATAAATAAATCGTTGCAAGAACAAATGACGACGACAATAGGAAAAACACATCACAAAGGGAACGAAAAAGATAATAATGATAAACGCGGCAATATCAAGAAGAAAAAAAAGCCGAAACGACAGAAATCTAAGACAACATACGACTCCGTGAAGGGAAAATGACAATTCAGTCTTTGTAGCGCATTTAAACAAAAAGCAGGCCCAATTAGCCTCTTTCCGGAAAAGGAAAAAAAAAAAAAAAAAAAAAAAAAAAAAAAAGAAGAAGAAGACAACGCAGTCGTTCAATGCCTCTCGAGTCTCGCCCTCTGCTGTCGTATCTTTTTCTGTCTCCGGACTTTGGATGGTCAAACAGACTCTGTCCCAACTCAATGAACATCGATTTTGCCCGCCCTCGCTTTTTTAAACCCAAAGAAGATTCTCCGTAGCATCCTCGTTTTTCACATTTCTCTTTTTTGTCTCCTTCAATTTTTTTTTTTTTAATTATAGTGTCTCCTTCTTCGTTCATTTTTTATTCTGACGCTTTATATTTTTCTCCATAGTCTTTCTTCTGGGAGCTACTTGCCCCTAGGGTTTTATCCAAATCACTCCTTCGCCGTCCTGAAATGGAGCCCGTGGCATTCGTGGTGGATAAGATCGAAGGTTTCCGTAAATGGGGCCACGACTTCTTCGCTGGCCTCATTCATCGCCGTCGTGAAACTTCCGGTCGCCGCCATCCGGTATGTCTACTTTAATCCTCTGTTACCTTAAAAATTTCCTATTTACTTTTTATTTTTCGTCTCAATTCAGCTTCGCTTGTATTTCTATTCATTAATGGCGATTACAATTCTTCCGTTGATTTTTTTTTTTTTAGATTGAAATATTAAAGCGGTTGCAACGAGAGGCATTTTCGGATTTGATGAAACTGAGGGACAGACAAGATAAGGTAGAGAGGATTCTTTCGTTGTACAAAACGGCCAAAGGAAGTCCTTTCCAAGAAGTTGGGACTGTTTTGAGAGGGGAAGTTGATCTCTTGGGGGCTCTGTTGATGAGGCATACTGTCGAACATGATGACTGCAATGTACTCGGTCGAGCCGGCATAAGAACTGGAGTTGATACGAGGTTCAATTTCGAAACCACGGTTAGGGATAACGATGCCCTGGTTGTTGAGTTCGTTAGCGGTCATAAGCATAATCTGGTTGAGGAGGGCTTTGGAAGCCCACTTTCTCTATCGAAGGTGTTCTATACGGCAAATGCCGGTGACTGGCTATCTGCATTTGTTATCCCTATGGGAGGGAAATGCAGTGACGTTGCGGTCGTCACTAATCCTTCGCATCAGGTACCTTAATTGTACAATCAGTGAGGTTTTCTGGTACCATATTTTTGCAATGTTAAGGTTAACTGACATATATAAGCTTACTGTGTACACCTGCGATTCAATGTATTCACTTAAAAAGTTTGGAGTTTTGATCTCAACTTATTTGGAAGATGTTAACAAAATGTTTTAATGGTCTTTCTGAGTGTTAAATCTGCATGCTGTATTAGCAGGCTAGATCGGTTAAAGTTGAGATTGCATATAGTGTAATCGTGTAGTTATTACTCCAGTGGTAATCCCCGTGTTGAATTAGTTTTTAAAGTTGTCCTTTAATCAACAATATACTGGGCCTAATGCTTGAAAATTTTTCTGTAAATAATGATGATGTAAAGCAAAAACAACTCAAACTATGTCTTATTTGTGTTTCTGATTGATTTTTCTGCCCCTGCTTTTTGTTAATTAGGCCTCGCACTTGTTTTGGTTGACTTCTGAAAATTGATGTTTTTTGTTTGGCAGGGAAAGGGCCTTACAGGTGTTTCATCATGTGGACCGCCTCTTTTGAATCTGCATAATGGTAGTGCTATTGGCTTAATGGTGAAGAAGTCAAATATTGTTGCTTCACTGGCTCAGTTTGTTTCTGGACTGGGAATGCCTCCGGATTCTGGTAACATTGAGCATTGCTTCAGCACATTTGGGCAAGTTCTATGTCAACTGCCAAGAGGAACAAAGCTTTCTCTTCTGGGACTTCTCCAAGTGCCCAAATTATTGCGTCAACGTGCCAATCATGGACCACTAACCTTTTCTTTTGGCGGGTACAGACATCAAGAAGCATATGAGGGAATGGTTGAAGAATTTGTTCCACCAATGGGAACGAGCTCACAAGTCAATGCCTCAACTGGATCCATTGCTCTAATGCTGGAATCAGAAATTGATGAGTTCACTAAGATCGGAGGTTGGGTTGAGATGAAAAACTCGAATCTTCAATATCTAAAATGGGCTGTCAGTGTGTCTGATGATTCTGAAGATTCATTTGGATGGGGAATCAGGTTCAGTGGAATGAATGAAGGTCCCAAAAGTTTTGACCATTTTCAGGTCGAATCTTACATGAAATTGAATTTAGGAAAGAGGTTCAGTGTAAAGCCAGGTGTTGCTTTTATAAAGGATGGAAATTCCAGAACAACTGCTCTCATGCTCCGGTCTAACTGGTCACTTTGATCACAGGTCCGCTGTCTAAAATGTTCAAATCCACACTTTCTCCAGCCTTCAGGTAACTTACTGACCACATGATTTGGTTCTCTTGTTTTGAATTGTTAGGTACTTGTTCACGATGGAACCAACTTAATTTTTTTTTTTTTTAAGTCGAACAAGTAATTTGACTTCGAACAACCCTACTTTCGGATTTTGCATATAGCACCCTCGGTCTTGAACTGACAGGAATACAGACTTTGGGTGGAAATCGACCTTTTATCCACTGGTTGGGTTGGGTATAGGGAACAGAAATATGATCCATAAAACCGTCAAATCCATCTTCAATGATGTTTTATAGGCCATATCGAGTGCATAGACCAGTATAAGTGAGGACAAGTATGAGGGCATTTTGTTAATAATTGCATAGTCTTTTCAATGTTGCTTCCGTTCCTCCTGAGCTAAGCTGTGAGAAGTCAGTTAATTGAAACTATCAAACGGTCCTTGCAAATCCTTATTTTACATTCATTAATCTCAGATAAACATCAATTAGAGCTTGTAATTGTTGTAATATTCTTTTTTCACTGAATCACGATTTCGTAATCATTGTTGTATTGCCAATAACAATTTAGCTTTCTATATGGTGCTTGTATCTTTTTTAGCTGTTGCAAAGTATTTAACTGTTCTTTTCCTGTTTATTATCTGATTTAGCATGTCTTTCTCATATAAAGGATATCATACTCTTGAGTGAATAACATGCGTTTTTCTTTCAGCAGACGACATAATTTCTTTTGACTTTACAGCATCTCGTATCTTCAGATTCATTTCGTTTCTCGAAAACGGCCTTAAATTCAGGGACGGGGGTGCGATTACAAATTTTCAACTTTAGAAACTGAAACAACATACCGTTCCAAATGAAAAACGACATAAACTGAAACATGGAGAAACTGCACCACTAGGACCTCTTATTTTGCCACAAAAACACATCTGATGTTGACACTGATGGTAATGTTTAACGTAAAGTAACTTATAAACCATAATCTCGGAAGTTGATCATAGTATTTTTTAAATAGTCGCAATTAATTTTAGACTAGGAACAAAATATGTTGAAACTTGATCTTTATTTTTATTTATTTATTTATTATTTTATTTTTGGCTAAATAAGGCTAAAAATATCATTTGTTGGTCCTGCATGCATGCTATGATGATTTTTTGATATTGAGGGATAGTTTCTCTATTTTAAGGGAGCATTTACTTCTCATGAAAGAAAAAGAAAAAATGAGTAATTAATCTGTTTTCCGTCTAATCATAGGTTTATTTACAAAACACGGAATGAGAATTTAGTGGGTTTTATACAAAAAAAATTTTTTTTTGGGTGAAAAAATGGAATGATAATCCTTGCATACAATTTTTGTCGAAGAAAAATAATTGTTAAATTTATTTATATACTCTTAATAAATTTTCATATCATAATAATTGGTTGATTGTGTAAAAAAACATTTTAAAAATTACGTTGATAAAATTAATATCATTAAGTTTAACAAATTATAAAAGAAAATGAGATTGTGTCTCAATTTCCATCACACCATAATAAACAAGTAATCACTAAAAGGAATATCAATAATTATCTTTCTTATTACTCTACTTTCTTTTTCAATATCATCATTATTATTATTATTATTATTTGGGTTAAGATTTGGTAAACGTGTTATAAAAATATTTACTTACTTCAATATATTTTCCTATTGGGAGAGACATTTTTGTAATTTTCGTACAACTCAAGGGGTATTGAGTATTGACAAAAAGATTTGGGTAAATAGGCAAAACACGTGAGATATTAGTGTAAAAGGATGGGTTTATGACGGCTGACTTACCATAAATGTACCTTTCAAATCGCACAAGAAACAAAAAAAAAAAAAATCACACAAGAAACGGCAACTTTTTACCGAGAAACAGAACGTCCTGTTGTGAAACAAACGAGACGAAACATTTCAAACGACAGCAAAACGCTACAAATTCGTGTCGACCTACAGCATAACAAATAAAAGAGAATTTTTAAACATAGAACGACAAAGCGGTTTAGATCGAGTAACAAGTTTTTTTTTTTTTTTTTTTTTTAACAAGAGAAACATGTTTTTTTAAGCATATTTTTAATGAGCATGACTGTGGTAGAGACCTTCTGAGGGTCTCTACCGATAAAACCCTTTTTTAGACCGTCAAGATTTAATCGAACGGTTCAAACGTTGATGGTATACGATATTTATCATACACCTAACCTCATATAATCATTCCCACCTAAAGTCTTCTCCGTCGCCGGCAATCTTCCCGCCACCATCGACGGACGCCGGCGACTCATCCCCGATGTCGGTGACCCAACTCTGTCACCTCCGACCCCCAGCCCCGGACACCAGACATCGGCGACCCCATTTTCTCTCTCTTCCCCTTTCTCTCTCTTCTCTTCTCTCTCTCTCCCCCTTTCTCTCTCTTCCCCTCCCTCCCGCCGGCCCCCACCCCCGGCCTCCCCCACCCCCGGCCGCCACCCTCTACCGACAACCCCCCGACGACCCCCCCTCTCTTCCCATTTCTCTCTCTTCTCTTCTCTCTCTCTCTTCCCCCGGCTGGCCTGGGGCAGTCGGGGTGGGGAAGAGAGAGAGAAAGGGGAAGAGAGAGAAAGCGGGGTCGCCGGCGGCGGAGTTGGGGCCGGAGGTGGGTCGCGGGGACTGGGGTGGTCGGGGCCGTCGGGGCTGGGGGGGCCGGGGTGGGGAAGAGAGAGAGAGGGAAAGAGAGAAGAGAAGAGAGAGAAAGGGACGCCGGCGGCCGGAAAAAATACCGGAGGTGGGTCGCTAGCGTCGGGGTGAGTCGCTGGCGTCGGGGTGGGTCGCCGACGATGGACAGGTCACCGGCAGCGGAGAAGACTTGGGGTGAGAAAGTTTATATGAGATAAGGTCTATGATAACAATGATATATCAACCGTTCGATTAAAATCTAACTGTTAAAAAAAAATTCTATCAACGTGATAGCTAGGAGAGACTCTACTTTTATTATATATATCATTCCAAATTGGCTTTCTCAAATAAAAACCTGAAAACTTTTTCAAAAAAAAAAAAAAAAAAAACTAGAAAAAAAAGCCGGTACCCTCTAGGTTTCCCCATCGGGTTCTTTGTCTTTCCTCTCTCTCTCCTCTCTCTCAATCCCTATCCTCTGTCTCTTTGCCCATCGCAGTACAGCCGAAGAGATCTCAGAAGATATGGCGTCCGGCAGAAAGATAACGCTGAAGAGCTCCGATGGCGAGACTTTCGAGGTCGACGAGGCGGTGGCTCTCGAATCCCAGACGATTAAGCACATGATCGAGGACGACTGCGCCGACAACGGAATTCCCCTTCCGAACGTTACGAGCAAGATCCTCTCCAAGGTCATCGAGTACTGCAAGAAGCACGTTGAGGCTCCCAAGTCCGACGACCGCGCCTCCTCCGCCGGCGACAGCGATCTCAAGGCCTGGGACGCTGACTTCGTCAGGGTCGATCAAGCCACCCTCTTCGATCTCATCCTGGTCAGCCCCTTCTTCTCCTCCTCTTCCTTGATTTCATTTTTCTCTCATCCTTCTTTCTGTTTGGTTTGATTTTTGTTCCTAGGGTCTCTAATTCTTACATCTGTACTCTTTACTTTTTTCATGTCTTATAATCTTAAAAAACGCATAGATAATTGATATAGGTTTTTTTTTCTGAAATAAGTTTTGATTTCGATAGCTCGATTAATAGACAACGAATTTTTTCGGAGAAATTGTTATTTTCCGTTTCGTTTTCAAAGTAAATAAAATTCGTTAATTTAGGGTTTTTTTTTTCATTCCTGCGAAATTCCATCCATATATATATGTATATGATCCATATATATATGTATATGTTCCTGTATATGCATGTGTTATTTAATCATTCTATGGCGTTCATATTCAGTTTTGTCATGATGGGTATGCGATTGAGTGATTGAGTTTTCAGGAGCTATGATTATACATGTGTATATATGTATATATTTTGATGAATATAGTGGTTTATATTATGCCCCTTTTAATGTTATGATTGGTTTGTAGTCCGCAAACTATTTGAACATCAAGAGCTTGCTGGACCTCACTTGCCAGACGGTGGCGGACATGATAAAGGGGAAAACACCTGAGGAGATCCGCAAGACATTCAACATCAAGAATGACTTCACACCGGAGGAAGAGGAAGAGGTTCGCAGGGAAAACCAATGGGCTTTTGAGTGAAATATCTATTGTCCTCTCCTACATAGACAAAAACTCTGCTTGTGCTTAATTGCTTTCTTTGTTGCTTCTTCTTCTTCTTCTTCTTCTTCTTCTTTTTTTTCCTCGCTCTTTTTATGTATGAGGTGACGGGATGGATAAGCTTGTATTCCAGTATGGGAAGCCTCTTTTGTCAGTGAAAAACTTGTACTCTTCTCTGGGAATCTAAGTTACTATAAATCTCTTTCTTCACCATGTCTTCTCTAATTTAGAAAAACTCGTGATGTTATCTGGATCTCTCATTACTTATGTTAAATGTGGTGAATGGTGTTCTTTATTAGTGGCTTATTCTCGTTATCAATGTTCATTACCTTTGGAGTTTTTAGTTGCATGTAGATTATTTGAAGGCCATTATTGCCTACCAATTGTTTGATTAAAGTACTCAGAAAATCTAATGGAACAGTAAAGGGTCAACAGGTCTAGTAGTTAATTGGTTTCTTTCCTGTTCCATCTGAAGCATAGAGAATGATCAATTTAGATGGTTAGCAAAGTGACTAGTTTTTCATGTTATTTGAGAATTGGCATAGTACAATAGTAGTAGAGTGATTTTAAACCGGGAGATCAAAGTTTAATCATAGGGATAAAACTTAGAAGCTTGATATGTAAATTTGAGAAGCAACTTTAAGTGTCCTAAAACTGCATTAGTTACATTTTGGTGGTGTAACTTTAGTACAAAGACATTATTTGTTCTGCATCTAGTTTTCATTGCTTACAACGAAAGGACTGCGGACTTTATATTTGCCATTTGTCCACAGAATGGACCCAAATGAGGTTTTCTGTGACGCACTAGAGCGAGAGAAAATCACTTGATAGCTCAGTTTTTGATTGGTCTTGGTGAATCGCAGCTCATCTGGAATCACTTTGATATCCAAGCTACTTGGAGCTTCCACGGTTGCGGTGAATACCGTTTCACCATCTTCCGCAACATAAGTGACAGTTCTGCTTATATTCCTGGTTGCCGTCCCCGTGAAGTTGGAGATTGCTGTTGATGGGTAGTTTATGTTTGATATGTCCCCAGTGCTTGGGTTCTTTGGGCAAGCAAAATCACTAGGTACAGTATTTGAGATAAGTTTAATCTTGGATATATCGAACCCAATGTAGCAGAGGAAGTTCAGGTAGTCATTGATACTGGTTTCATAAACCAACCCAGGCTGTGATGGCCCCTCTGTTGTTATTTCCCCTGCACCATAGTCGTAGGGTGTGGCCACGGAACCCAAGTCTGTTGTTATTGGCGCTTTCAAGTTGTTTGTTTGGCTTGCTGTAAATAGATGAAGCAGTTACTCATGGATAATTGGTTTAAGCATACAAGTTCAGGAATAGTTAATTTCCTTATCAGCTTCTGACCTGTTGTCATGATCGCCGACTTGATTGCAGAGGGGCTCCATCCAGAGTGTTGAGATTTTATGGTCCCGACTACACCAGAAACATGTGGGCACGCCATGGAAGTCCCTGAAATCACGTTGAAAAGTGAAGGCTCTTTGCCTTCTGGAGTTTCTGCCGAGTTGTTGCCAATCCATGCTGCTAGAATGTTCACACCAGGTGCTGCAATATCAGGCTGCGAATTTTGGTTCTCATTATGTTCTATCTCTAGAAGCAAACAATACAAACGTGGAAGGATTTTAAAATGGCCATACCTTGAGAATGTTTGGGGAAATGTATGAAGGCCCTCTGGATGAGAAATATGCCACGGCAGGGGCTGGCTTATACTCCGTCACTGTCGCGGTTGGTAAAATTGTTGCAACTGGGTTTCTTCACGAACACCAAAAGATACGGTAAGTAGCTCCGGATTTTGCTTCAAAATACTCCAACTAGAATACTAATGTAGTCCAAGTTAAATTTACCTGGTTGAGTTTATGTAGGAGAGGATAACTTTCGCGTCCTTTGAACCAACCACTGTGGCTGGAAATGATTTATAATTTTCTGCCACAGCCCTTGATGCATCATCAACAATCACAACACCTAATCCTCCAAGGCTCTTTACTGTATCCCTCTTGTCATACACCGAATAATCATCGGTCCTCTCGCAGACAACAATCTTCCCCTTCACCGCGTTTTCCTCCATTGAATCTCCTTGACAGTTACTACACATGTTTTGTTGAGTGATTCAGATACACAAGTAATGCTCTTGCTAGGAAATTAAGTACATCTAAAGAGCTATCACCTGGCCGCATTGTCGTCAGCGTCACTTCTCTTGGCAGATTTGGCATGTATCAATGGGTACACTGGAGACTTTTGGAGAGGTGAGAAGTTTATACCTCCTCCCTATACAAGTTTTCAAAAAGAAATCCAATCAATTTCTAATAAAATAGCTCTTCTAATGAACTTTTGATGCTGGCAAAAATGGAGAAGCTGGAAAAAAAAAAAAAAAAAAAGAAAGAAAAAAAAAAATTGGGTCGCCAGGCCCAAAACAGGAGCCCAGTTTGGGACTAAAGCCAGTAACCTTTACGACTTTGCCTCCACCCAAGACAACATCGGATTCAAAATCCCGGTCAATGGTCGTAGCACCAACAGTCAAAATCCAAGGCACAGCGTTGGTGACCGTCGCCGGCGAGGGGCCATCATTCCCTGCGGAGCAGACCACCGTAATCCCGTTCTGCACCGCGTGGAAAGCCCCGATCGCTATGACGTCGCTCTCCAAGTCTGGTCGAAACGCCGCCGGCGACCCCAGCGACAGAGACAGCACGTCGACCTTGTCAGAGATGGCGTCGTCGAACGCCGCCAGAATCGCCGATCCCAAACACCCCTCCTCCGAGCATACCCTGTACATCGCGATCCTCGACCCGGGGGACCCACCTTTCGCTGTCCCCGTCGCCAGCCCATAGTACGACGCACCGGTGACCGTGCTTCCCGCCGCCGTCGACGCCACGTGTGTCCCGTGCCCAACCATATCCCTTGCTGTCTGGTCCTCCGTCTCACTATCATCTCCGACGTAAAATCTCGCGCCAATCAGCTTCCTAAACATGCATTAAAATATGATTCAGAAACTTTCATTGTTAATGTTCGAATTAATTGACACTAAATGAGAAGCCTAGCTTATGGATATTAGCAGTGATTTTCATCCAACAGTTTTGGTCTTGCTCCAGTTCATTGTTGTTTAGCAGGTATGATTACAATAGGTCTTTTTTAAATTTTTAGTTTAGGTTTAATTTTGTGTCTACCTGTTACAGTTTGAGGAATTGAAATTATGGCCTGCAGTGCAAGTCCCATTCCAGCGAGATGGAACATTGCCGATTCCATCGTCGTTGAAGCTGGCAGCCTCGGGCCAAATGCCGGTGTCCAAGATGCCGATGATGGTGTCGTAGCTGTCGGATGAAGAAGAGTTGGAGTCTGTCGTTTTAGGAAGCGAATCGATCTTCACGGAAGTCTGGTGCTTGAGAAAATCCCATGAGTGAGTCGTGTGTAACTCTAGTATTGGATCAGGAAAAACGGATACAACACCCGGTTTTTGCGCAACCGACCGAGCCTCCTCTTCTGATAAGCGAGCCGCGAATCCGGAGAAGCCGTGCTTGTATGTATGTACCAGTGCATTTGCTTTCCTGTTGTATATTCAGTTCATGATCAGACAAACAACTAAAAGAAGACAAACACACACATGTAAATGATGGCTAAGAATACCTTCTGAACAGGGAGTTGAGAAGTTGAGCATGGTCATCACGAAGAGAACCATTGGTTGAAGAGGCAGCCCCCATGTAGACAACATAAACGCCATTGTTGTTTCTAGATTGAGCTGCTTTAGTTTCAGGTGAGAGAAGGAAGAGTAGTACTAGACTGAACGAAAAGAAAATGGAAATGCCCATATTCAGTTTTTTTTTTTTTTTTTTTTTTTTTTTTAAATAATAATATTGGTGGGGATATTGTAGTTTGAATGTTCGAGGTCAGTTCCACTGACATCAGTGACTTTATATAGGCAAATTAGTTGTGTTGCCAAAATGATGGGTATTGGGGTTTGCTTTGCTGATATGGTGGAGCAGATGAGATAGGCCGATTTGGTGGGGGATTTGTCACGCGCACCGCGAATCCATCAAGCTCTAGATATCGGCCACACGAAGTGCGCGATTTCTAATCTAATTCTAGTGCCATTTACGGGTATCACTACATATTTATTCGAGTATTATGTTAGATATGGTGATGAAGTGGAGATGGTAAAATGGAATTGGAAATTTGGAATTGGACGGTATATATTTTTCTCACTAGCTAGGTGTTAAGCCTTGTATTAGTATTAAAGATGATATAGAGTGTTGTTATCTTTTGTCTAAGTAGAAATTTTGATAACAGATTAGCAACTGAACAACCTCATGCAATCCGAATGGTAACTAAAGCTTTCTTCTCATAGTGTGAACAAATACGTTGTGAAAATCAGTCTGCTTGTAACATTTTAAGTATATTTTCTCAACGGCCAAGTGCGTTTTGTTTGTGGACTTTGGGATTAGGATTTTTGTTCCCCCTTCTTCCTTGCATAATAAAAACGTGTTGGTCCTATCTTGTCCCCTATTTTTATTATTTATAAAAAAAATAAATAAATAATTTGGGGTCCTTTAGTAAAACAAAAGCATCTAACCTAATTTTTCTCAAAAGATAAATCAAGTTTCACTCATATTATTATGAATCTAAGTTTAGCGTCGTATGTATAATCTATTGATCGAATATGATCTCTAAACTAATAATAAAATATAAAATATAAAATATAAAATATAAAAGAAGAAGATATCCTCACCCACCACACAAAAATTAGAATCAATGCTAGGGATTTTGGATATAATACAAGCATTAATTTTGACTAGCCAACATTGGGATGTGTTATAAGAGTACGGGCTTTTTAGGCATGATTCAAACGACCATTAAATATTAATCCACGTCGGGAGAAATACTATGGTGAACTATGACATGTATTGCACTTTGGGAAAACATTAAATTAGGCACAATTACCTTGTAGAGGTAATCGGGCTAAGAATGGCCACCAAATAGGCAACCCAAAAAAAAAAAAAAAAAAAAAGTTTTTTCTGAGAATCCCACGTAACAGCCTCAGCAAGTGACAAATCAAAGGCCACCAAAGTGCGCCAATGCCACCTTCCAGAGCCAGAAGAGATATTAGACACCTGTGTTTGTTTACTAAACTAAAAAGGATCTCTACCAGTTTTTGTATTCTACCTTAATTTTTGGGCTTCGTATGGGCTGCCAAAGCCTGTTACGACCCAAAAAGTTGGTGTAAGAAGGAAAAAACATGACACTATTTCAGAGGTTGTTTCTACAATTTTCTCGGATAAGAACTTGGGAGTTGTGAGAAGAGGGAAAAAAACCATCATTCTTTGGTGAACACATTTTTTGGTTGAGTTTCCGCATGCATTCTTATCTCATATATATATATATATATATATATATATATCTGGCCGTGCGATGCTAGCTTTAGATTTGGCTGGATTCAGCCGTGAGCTGGCAATATCTTTTATTATTATTATTAATTTTATATTAGTATTTTTTGTGAGCAGACCCAATGCTTCTTTGGGTTGTTCTTTTTCACATAACCCGTGTCTGATCATCGGAGAGATAATCATTAAATGAATTTCTTTTTTTTTTTTGGAAATATCTTCTATCAGAAATTAAGGACCTGATTTGAATAGCTTAGCATAGTATGTTCTACAGTAGGACCTTTTATTCTACTACAGTCTTGATAGAAACTTTTTTTTTTTTTTTAATTCACTCAAATGTTATAATGCACGACAAAATAAAATTTTTTTAAAAAAAACTGCTTTAGCCATACCCCAAAACATTGAAAATCAATTCAACTAGTAAAAACAATTCCTAACAGTAGTTGGGAGGGGGGAAAAAAAAAAAAAAAAAAAGCGTTTTCCTTTGGATGCTTTTAAGAATGCAGCCAAAAAGTTAGTGTTATTCCAGGCGACGGTATAAGCAAATTGACCATTCAGGCAGTAATGTAGTACGCCGGTCTCTATCAACGACGTATATTTGTATAATTTACATATGTATATAAATATATATATTTCGCCTAGTGCATGGTGTCACCAAAATAAATTTCAGAATTACAACCAAAAAAAGAAAAGAAAAATGGAAAAATTGCAAGGTAGGAGACCTATGATCAAGTTGTAAGACGAGAATGTTACCATATATTTTATCAGTCGTGTCTCAGAAAATGAAGAACAGCGCCAAGATTTCCTTGGACACACTCCATTTTAATCTATTTAGTCCAAAATTAAGTAGGAGAATTAGGATTGAGACCGTCGGTTTAATTTCGTTGTCTTAAATAATATCTAAACATAATAACAAGTCATTAAATAAAGTTAACTATTTATTATTTTAGACAAAAAATTTGAGTCTCAGAGAATGGAGGATTCCTAATTTTATAATTGCCTAATCATTTTTGCATAAAAACTTAAAGCAAAGAAAAAGCAAACTTAAACATCTGAAGGTCTCACACATAAACCTTGCCTCCCTCCCACCGACCAAATATTCGCAACTTGTATCAATTAAAAGTTGAGAACTGGGCTAAATATGTTCCATTTCTTATTATTAAACAAAAGCCATAATGTTTCCAGCTGGAAATACAAAATACAAAATATAAAATATATATTATAAATACGATTTACGATTTAATATTTACCAAAACAAGTCCATGGATTTATCTCCTGAACACCGAGTCTTACCATAGCAAGCATCTCTCTCTCTCTATAGACATTTTTCACCTTTTTGATAAGATGGACATTTTTCTTTGATACGACATTTTTCACCTTGTAAGCAACTCAAATCTCTTCATTGGCTATTAGCATAAAATAAATTTCCTAATTGGCCAACAAAAAGCGACTTGGAAAGATAGGCTCAGCAAAAAACGCCACATCCATATTAAAATGATAGGCTCAACTTGGACGCCTTTTCTGACCACTTACAAGAATAAAATTTGGTAAGCCAAGCCAATGGGAGAAAAAAACCTAAAAATAGAAAAAGCGAGAGAGAGAGAGAGAGAGAGAGAGAGAGAGAGAGAGAGAGAGAGAGCAAAATGGAGCTCATCTTTCAACCCCTCACTGCGGGGTCTCTCTACTTCTCAAAATGGAGCTGTTAGGGTTCTGTACAAAGTGCGCTTTTTCAGAACGTCCGTAGGAGCTGCCAACTTGAACTGCTAATATTTACATTAAAGGAAAAAAAAAAAACAACAACCAAAACATGTTAATCTCTTAGCCTAATCCCATTAATTACTCAAATGAATAAGAAATCAGTGTTTTTAACTTACCGGTGTTAGTTGGTTTTTGAGCTTAGCATTCTCTTTACGCAAATGGGCAACTTCATTTTCTAACTCATTTGTGTAAGCCTGCAAGATAACTTTTAAATTAGTTTAGAAGCTAAAAGACTATCGACTTGAATCTTTTTAGTTTTTCTTTAATAAATAAATAAAAAAAAAAAAGAGAAGGTTCCTGTTTTCTGGCTCTTGACCGAGCAGCTGACTCTCTATTCTTCATCAAGCGCTTGTGTTTCAGGTCACTAGAAACATCGCCATTTTCTTGAACCCTTTTGACCTTGTTATAAAGAGCAGGAGAGGAATCCAAAGCAGGGTTTTTGGTAAGAGAAGCAGTATTATGATTATTTTTATTTTCGAGGAATATGAAACCCAGCTGATCGGACTCGGAAGTCCAGCTCGGAGAGGCGGTAGTAGACGACGACGGTCGTTTGGGCAGAGAACCGAGGTCGAGAGAAATGTTTTCTCCGGTGGACGACAAGTCGTTTGGTGGCGGTGGGTCTTTGTGGAAAAAGAAAGTGTGGGAGAAGAAATCTTGGAAATGGAAGGTTTGGGCTGTGGTGGTGGAGTTGGAGGTGGAAGTGGAAGTGGAAGTGGAAGTGGAGCGATGGTGGTGGTGGAGAGAGGAAAGGTTGATGTCGTTCCACGCTTCTTCCATGGATTTCAAGGGAGATGAACATGTGGAGGACGATTTCGAGCTCCACATATGAGAGAGAGAAAGAGAGAAGAGAGAGAGATTGGAGTTTTTTAGAGTGCGAAATGAGAAGAATGGACTTGTAACTCTAGGGTCTTAAAAAAATAATAATTAAAAAAAATGGGTCTCTCTCTCTCTCTCTCTCTCTCTCGCTGACTTGTACCATCTTTTGTAAATTCAGAATAAATCATACATAAACTATATTCAAGGAAAAGTGGGAGAAGACTTGGGGTAGGCGTTCATTATAAATATTAAATGCATTTTGTACCAAGGCTACGTTTGATTGGAACGATGGGAGGATTGAAAGGATGATGAATATAAAAGATGAACAATCATTTGTATTGATTGATAATAGAAAGAAATAGTTAAAAAATATATAATAATTAATTATTTAATTATAGTATAATTTATTAGTATAATTTTTTAATAATTCTTTTTAAAAATAAAATAGACTTTTAACATTAAAAATAATAGATTTGTTGAATCTTTTCACCAAGTGAAGGATTCAATTTTTTGGGTTTGGACACTGAGGTGGGAATTTGGGCTGGGCCAAACGGGCCGGCCCGTGGCCCGTAATTTAGGCCCGGTCCGTGGCCCGGCCCGGCCCGATTTTTATCGACCTGGTAAAAGCCCGGCCCGATACTAAGAGGCGGGCCGGGCTCTCATTTTAGGCCCGACCCGGCCCGAATATTTAAATCCAATGGGCCGGTCCGGCCCGGCCGTTATTTAAAATTATATATATTAATTTTATTAAAATTTTAATTATTTTATCTAGCAAATATTATCCTCAAATATTGTCCCTGAACTCTTTTTTTTTTTTTGACAGATTACACGACGGTTTCTAGGAAACCGTCGTGGTATTAGTTGAGATACCACGACGGTTTTTGTAACCGTCGTGGTATCTCTAGCTTCCACGATGGTACATAATTGATATATTTTTTTCATTGTAAAATTATAAATATGAAGTAAGATTGCACTCTTTTTTCTTTAGTGAGGTTTTATCCCAATGGGTTTTACTTAATAAAGTTTTTAATGAGGCAATCATGACATTAATAAAATTTTAAATTTCAATTTTATATTTTCTTTTTTGTATCCTTATTTTTTAATAAAATTTATATTTTTATTATGTGCTTAATTTATTTTTCAATTTAGTAATATTTAATCAAAAATATTAAGATAAATTATTAAATTATCAAAAATATACAAATTTATTCAAAAATTACAAATAACACTAGTGGTTTTTTTTTTCCCGTCGTGGAATAGGCAAAAAATAAGGCCTACATGTGGACATTTAAGAACATACCACGACGGTTTTTTTGAAAAACCGTCGTGGTAGGGTGAATTTTTCAAAAAAAATTTTTTGAATTTTTGACCTACCACGACGGTTTTTTAAAAACCGTCGTGGTAGATCAAAAAATTCAAAAAATTTTTTTTTTAATTTTAAAATTAAATAAAATTTTAAAAAATTAGGCCCGGCCCGGCCCAGCCCGCTCTAAGCCCACGGGCCGGGCCGGGCTTATATTGCAAAAATTCGGGCCGGCCCGGCCCGAATTTTGACAATAGCCCAATGGGCTCGGGCCGGGCCGGGCCGGGCGGCCCGAATTCCCAGCTCTAGGAGGAAGACTCCTCCCTCCACCTCTACTCTCTCTCTCTCCTCTTCCTTTCGACCCAACAAGGGATTAGACTTCTCCCTCTCCACCCTCTCCCTCCTTCCATCTCTCCTTCCAAAACATACCTAAAACAGCCTCAAATGGTCCCGGTATAGAAACATCAAGATTCGTGAGTTCTAAAAAATTTGGCGTCTTTTGCAGTTTGTGTCCCCGGTTTTTCATTTTGTAAATTTCAATGTGGGCATAAATTCATGATGAATTTATTCTGATATGCTTCTATATGTCGTATTTTTATATTTCAATGCATGTATTCAGTGACAGATTAGGATTTGAATTCAATAAGGGCACAAATAACACCTAAATAAATAAAATAAAATCATATAAAATAAAAAAAAAATCAAATATCTTTTAATGATAATATCGTATTGAGTATCGTGGATGGTTCAAAATAATATTACGTAAAAAATAAAAATAAAATAACTATGCAAACATTGAACCTTATCTCCTAAAATAAAATTCTTAAAAAAGTTCATAAATTTCGTAACATTTTACACATATGCGTAAGTGTATACATCTTAAGGTATTAATTGTGGTTATCTTCCAAAGAAAAAACAAACAAACAAACGATGACGATGGGTTGGTCTCTGAGAAGTAAAGATAAAATAGAAAAATAAAATAAAATAAAATAAAATAAGAAAGAAGATAAACAAATAAAAGAATGGGAGTGGAAAAAAGAGAGAATTGGGGGAGTGACAATTTTGCTAGAAGCAAACGAATAAAAAATATGCAGTAAAAAATAAGAGAGAGAGAGAGAGAGAGAGAAAAGTAGTCCAATTGGATTCAAGCAAAACAAGTTTAATAAAGCCCAGCTAGCTTATAAAAGGTCCAAAAACAACATAGCCACCAATAAGTGGGGATACAGGCTGAAAACTCACAAATGAATATGAATAAAAAGTTTGTACGAATATAACTTTGTAGGAATAAAAAGTTTAATAATTTGGTGTTTGAGTTGAGTTTGAGATAAAGATGAAATTTTTAAGTTTGAGTTGAGTTGATTTTTTTAAAAATAGTTATCAATTTTGTTAAAATAAAAATTGAGATGAAAAATTTGAGTTGAGTTTGAGTTAAATTCATTAACCAAACATAGGTTTTTGTTTGTTTAACGTTGATCAACATATTATGATTATTACATATAGTTGTTATATTTTCAAAGCAGTTCTTCTTCTTCTTCTTCTTCTTCTTCTTCTTCTTCTTCTTCTTCTTCTTCTTCTTCTTCTTCTTCTTCTTCTAATTCAACTCAACTAGTAGAATTATAACATTTCAAAATAGGGGTTTTAGTCCATGATTTATTTTGGGTTATTTTTTATTTATTTTTAACTAAAAACTAAATTTCACTTTCATTTTGTTTTACCATCTTTTTTCCCCTTTAAAGTTGAATCCCAGTTATTAAGAAATAAAATTTTACACAACTAATATACTAGCAATTGATAATTTTAAAGTCAATCAATATTTGGAAACAAATAAAGTTTTTAACAAAAAAATTTAGAAAAAAAATGTAGATAGAGAAATTGGAAGAGAAAAAAAAAACAAAGTTTTAACTAAAAATATAGAAAGAAAAAAAAAGATAAACAAATTGGAAGGAAAAAAATTCAAAATTTTTATTGAGAAAAATCAAATATTGGTTATAACAAAACATAAAAAAATTTATTTATTTTTTATGGGGGCACATTGAAGAAAAATATTGTCATTGAGGCTTCACTTAAATTCCAACAGAAAAAAATAAATTTTTTTTTTCCACAACTGAAATTAGCTATAGTTTAGAACCATAAGATCTAATTAACATCGTATCAAATTAAATAAAACACAATAATTTAGCATAAATTGATGAAAATCTAATGATTAAAACTTGTATTCTATCCCTAGGGCCTTTTTTTTTTTTTTTCATTTCATATTTATGAGTTGTCATAAAGAAAATAAAAGAGTGGACAATACTTTTAACTATTAAATCTAATTGACAATACTTTGTAATCGAATATTTTTAAATATTATAATTCTGACATTTCAACTGAAATTTTTGTATTTTAGAACCATCGATATTTAAAAAAAAAAAAAAAGAATGTAGTATTTTTTTTTGTAACATTATTAAAATTTTCAAGCATCATTTTATTAAAAGAAAAAACAACAATAACAAAGCGCATCATGTTCAACTCTCACAAAAAATTTGGTAAATTGCCAATTTATTAACCGAATCAAATGCAAACAGTAAACCTAGTTTTTTTTTCTTTTTTTCTTTTTTTGAAAATGAGAGTGAGGAATTTGAAATCTATATATTTTGATGAAATTATGTATTAAGTTATCATAAAATTTCATTTGCAAGTGCAATTACAGTTTTTTTTTCTTTTTTAATGCATCTAGTTTAGTTCCTTTTTCTTGAATATACCTAGGTTGATTGTTTACCTCTTTTGGACAACTAAGCTCACAATTTATAAAGAATGCGAATAAAAAAAAAAGGTGCGACTTCCAGAGTCTAATCGAACTGACAAAAAAATGTTTTAGCAAAAGGAAAAAGGAAAAAGGAAAATAAATCATGCTGACAATTTACATACTTATACACACACACACAAATATGTTAACCTTTTTTTTTTTGGGAAAAAACTATTTGTTCCAAACATTGAGTAAGTGGGGAAAAACACAAGGCCATCAATACTAGCCCATCATCCAGGCTGCCTTTTTTTTTTTTTGTGGCTAAAGATTTCAGGCTGTCATTTAAAAGAGTGATTACAACATCATTAAAATGTGAAGTTATTTCCTGAACTTCACACAATTGCAATATGATTTTGACAACTCACCCCTTCAACTAAAAACTAAAAACTAAAAAATAAAAAACAAAACACCCTCGATTAATAATGGTATTAATTTTTTTAACAAAATTTAAAGAGACATGCACATTAAATCATTAATTAAGAGCTAAAAAGGTTCTTTTAACGACTGTTAACTAAAACTTATATAAACAATCTAAGCCAATAAATTTGTGAGGATATATTCATTTCCATCATAAATTAACGACTCATATGGTCGCGTGTTAATTTTTTATTTTAATAACATTACCACCATTATTAATTGAGGATGTTGTGCTACCGATTTTAAATTCATGAGACAAAATGTGACTATACAATAAATAGGAAAGTGGTACACAAGAGCATGAAACATACGACACACCGACATCCGAAACAACCACCAGAAGAGAGACTAAAAAACCTGCTTCGAATGATAGAATGCCACACTTAAAACACATACAAGAAGCAACTTGAAGCTGCATGGCAAACAAGCACAAAAATGCTATGGCTTTATTCGAATGATTCGTCCTATGAGAGCGCTTCAGATGAAGCCACACGAGCGCTTACGTATTGGAAAACTCAAATTCTGAGTACCTAAAAAAAATACCAAAAACCAAGCCACCAAAATAGGTTCAAAAAAACAATAATCATCCACACCAAAAGGGCAAACTATACAGCTCAATATCACCTTCGTCTCAAAAAAAAAAAAAAAAAAAAAAAAAAAAAAAAAAAAAAAAAAAAACACCTCAAAATTCTGCCTTGACAGGATAAGCAGCTCTAAGTTCTGTCTGCCTCAATCTCTCTCTCCCTCTTTTTTTTTTCACTTTAAATTATTTTTTTATTTCGTCTCTCTGACTAGCCTCATCCGTCACCGCTTCAGAAATTGCAAGAAAAGGTGTAGCGCCCCAGTTCTTACATCAAACTCTCTGAATTTACAATGACACTATTTGACATTATTAGGGCGCAGGGCGCAACAAATGAATCAATTTTTTAAGCTTCAATGCGTGTTTTGAGTGGTAACCTCGCCATTGACGAGTTGTGACTGGGCAGTCGATTCAGTCGAATGTTGTTCCGGACCATCTTCAGGGTTAAGATCTGCTGCTTTGCCTGATATACTATTTTGGCTGGGAGCCACCTCCAGTGCGATCTTCTGAACAGACGCTGCCAGCAAATTCTGACTTGAATTGCCACGAGATCTTGAGCCTGAGAAACGACCGGAAGTTGCTGCCCATTTCATCCAGTCATTACGTCTCCTAACCTTGTCATCCTGCAGCAACCTCAATAGTAGAGTCACACCATCACAATAATACGACCGACTTGGCAACTTCTTGAAACTTCTTCGGGGAAAAAGAGAGAGAGAGAGGGAGAGACAGCGCAAAACGGTACAGGTTGCTATTTAAAGCCATTGAATAATAAACTAGATAACACTGCCCAAATAAGTAAATAACCATGTTTCCACAATTGAATAAAGAGGAACCATAGGACACGGTTACAGAAGGAAGTTTACCTGCACTTCCACTACAGAAGAATCTCTCAAGGAACTCAATATTAATTGGATGCTCGTTGTCAACTTTTTAACCTGCAAGAAAAGAGCCATTAGGCGAAAGGAAAGCATTAATCCATGTGATATGAGAATTGAAAGCAGATGTTCACTGATGATTTCATAGTAATATTTTGAGTCGACCAACACCGCAAGAAAATAGGTCACAGGGAAAGAGAGGGCCTAGGTTCAGGCAGAACAAGTGCTATAAACAGACAACACAAGATTCACATATTCATATCAACTTTCAGATGGACCACCCAAACAAGCCAGACACGGAATGCAGAAAGCCTTTCCTTTTAATATGCAATATGCAGATTTACATGTAATATAAATCACACATGACAATCAGATATTTGATGCTCAGAATCTGAATGTATGCCAAATATAATAATCTACGTCAGATATTAAGGCAACAGTCAACAGCACAAAATTCCTTAAAGATTTAAATTCAGGTTACAATTGCATGCATCAGAGCAAAAAAAGTTATAAAAACAAAATGCAAAAGAAATAACCATTTTGAAGGGAAACAGACCACATTGATAAATTAATGCATAGTTTATCCAAAGAATAAAAAAAATCATACAGAAGAAATATTCACATGTTAAACTCTGTAAGTATCTCACGAATTCTGATTTCTGAACCAACTTTTCATGACAACTGAATAGCTCAATACAGTTTACCAATCTAAGTGCTTTTAGTCTTCCACATGGTCTCCTTGATGTATCGAACAACAATAAAGGACTGAACGGTTAGGGCAGAAATGCTATAATTCATATTGAGATCACTAAGTATAAATGTTAATGTTTTCAATTCGTGAATTCTTTGGCATGACAAGTTTTTTCATTACGATGTCAGATTGATAAGGTACATTTATTTTTTCTAAGAGAGTAACAATTAGAAACAATTATGCTATGTGATTGAATGTCTGAAGGCAGCTTTTAAAAGCTTACCATTACCAACATGTCCAAAAATAATCAAGGTTTTAGAAGCACCTTATAGAAAGGCCAAGCTGGTAAATGCAAGTCATCAAGCAGCCATGATGAATTGAGATTATGTTGGCATTATCTACTCTCGAAAAGAGAAAAAGAAAGCTTAGTTAACAATTAATAACATACTCGAGGAAAGCTTGCTATTAAAGATATGGGAACCCAGCCTTGATCATCCATGTTTGACCTCAAAAATTCGTCTTTTACCAAATTAGCATCACTGCAACATAGGTACACTAAACTCAATTCTAGAGGATAATCAATATAGTTAATAAACAGAAACAATGAACAAAAGGCAACAGTACAGGTACCTGAAATAATAATCTATTTGGCTAACTATCGAAGTAGGCACAGGTGGTTCTGCACGAGGACCAGTCGTCGGAGTAAACGAAGGATGAGCAATGAATGATCCACCTCTGATGGGATCAAAAGGAACTTGAAAGTAAACAACATCTGGAAAATAATAGCGATGTTAATTCATATTCCCATAAAAAGAACAATCACTCTTACAGAGAAAAAAAAATATATATATATATATGTATACACATATTTATGCATATTCACATTGAATACCCATAGGGTTTGTGTAGGGTCTAGGATGCAGAGGCGGAATATATGCAGCAGCATTGGGTGGCGGAAGCGGCCTCATATAGCCCCTCAGAGGAGGGGGAGGAGGAGGAGGACCTCTTTGCGGTTGCATGTGAGCATCTCTGGCATTACCAAAATTTCCATGGCCTTGATCGCGCCTACCCCCGTGGTAAGGACCATCTCCCTGAGGATGGTGAATAAAGTTCCCTCTGCGGGAAGAATTCCTGGGATCATTTACACGATGGTGCTGTTGAGGCATATACCCAGGCCCGAGTACTGGTCTCCGGAAGGGTGGGTCCCTGGGAGAAGGGTCAGCAATTGCCGGTATTAGACTCCCATAAGCATTTGACGGCATCTGATACAAAGGGAATGCTGGTCCTTGAGGTGGTGTTGGCGTCTGCGGCGGAGGGTGTGCCAAGTTACTATGAGCAGGCCCACCACCAGCACCAGCACCACCGCCGCCACCGCCTCGTTTTATTGGTCTTTGCCGGGGATGGTTTTGGTTCGAATTTGGGTTTGGAGGAGCATTCACTTGTCTTTTAGGTGAATGTGTTTTAACAGGTCCCTATCATCAAACATAAAAAGATCATACATTCAATTAATTAACCAATTCTCATCAAATAACAACCAACAAACTGCTCGCCTCAGTAGATATCGCAATCTAAACGCATCAATTTAATGGCTTTCATCATCGCAACCCAAAATACACAAAACCTTAATTTTAAAAAATTGAGTAAATTACTTTTCGAATTATATTCATTGATGATAAAGATTAAATGAAAAATAAATGCGAAAAGAGGATCAAAACCTGGGACGTGGAAGTCGATCCCTCAGTGAGAGGGTTGGAAGATGAATCAGCTGAAGGTTTAGGTGAAGCCCTAGTGGACTCGGAAAGAGCAGGCCAAGAAGCAGCTCCCATTACAGAACCAGACTCGACGACGCCGTTTGAGAGCTTGTTCCAAGCAGGCTTCTTCGACTTCGCGGCAATGCCGTTGTCATTACCACTAGAACTCTCGGCGGCTGAGAAATTATCCATCGCCGGCGGCGGAGAGGAAGGAGCCGGAGCCGGAGCCGCCTTGGGAGGGGAGCAATCTGAAATAGGGATTTGCTCCGATACAGTGGGGGCCAGCGAGGACAGGGACGATGACGAGGAAGGCAGAGATTGATGAACGGCCGAGATTGATTCCTGGTCGCCTCGGACCACTTGGGCCCACGGAGAAGAGAGATTGCCGCCTCGCCTCAAGCGAGGACTGTCGACGCCGCCGCCGCCGTCGGAGGGTAATTCAGGAGAGTGGCGATTGGGGGAAGGATCGCAAGCGGAAGCCATTGCCAGATTAGGGTTTTTGGGTTGGGAGAAACCAAAAAAATTTTTATCAGTCTAAAACAGAAATAGATAAAAATAAATAAATAAATAAACAAATAATTGTAAGTAATTAAGGAAACAAAATAAAACAAAACAAAAATATTTGGGGTGATGAGATGAGAGAGGGAAGTATTTAGGGTTTGTTTCTGTTATTCTAAAATGCAGGGGGATTTTTATACAGATCGATCAAATTAACGACCGCTCTCTCTCTCTCTCTCTCCCCCCTCTTTCTCTCTCTCTCTCTCTCTCCCCTCTCCCTTATATTGTCTTTGCTGCGTTTCCTCAAACTTTTCTAGAGCTCCCAAATGTTGCTTATAAAGCAAAGGACGGTAATTACAAAATACCCAAACCTCTTCAATTCTTTTAGATTCTACCGTCTCGAGGGTAAAATTATAATAAAACTATTTTTATATATTATATTGATCGAGTTTATTTTTAAACTATTTAGATATAATCAAACGATTGAGATATTACTTATCTACGATAATTATCATATACCTTATTTCATATTAGTATAAATTAATAAAAAGAAAATTTGTTAAAATTAAAAAAAGACCAACCCCTTTCTTTCCCCAATGCCCGAGACTTCCCGCCAACACCGACCATGAACCCCCTACCCCCGAGCCAGATCTGCCCCGCCTCCTCCCAACGCCGGTGACAGACCCCCCACTCCCCCAACCAAATTTGCACCCCCCGACGTCGACAGATCCCCCCACACTCGTGCCCAGGCAGCACTCCCCCTACCCGCACTCGAGCATTTTTTTTGGGGGGGGGGGGGGGGGAGGCGCTTGGGCTTGAGTGCAAGGGTAAGGTAGTTTGTCGGCATCAGGGGGCGCCTGGGCTCAAGCGCGGGTGGGGGGACTGGGCTCATCAGTGGTGGGGGTGGGGAGTCAGAGTCAAAATCGGGGGGGGGGGGGGGGGGGGCCGTCGCCGACGTCTGTGGGAGGTAGGATAGATCTGGTTCGAGGGGGAGGGTCCGTTGTCGGTGTCGAGGAAGAGATGGGGTTGGTCATTTTTATATTTTAAAATTTTTTTATTTATTAATTTATACTAATACGAGGTAAGGTGTATGATAATTACTGTACACAAATAGTATCTCAGCCGTTTGATTGCATCTGAAATGATAATTACTGTACACAAACAGTATCTCAGCCGTTTGATTGCATCTGAACAGTTTAAAAAATAAGCTTCATTGATAGGGTATATAAAAAGGGTTTTATCGCAGCTTTACCCCCATTTGATTCTAATATGATTCTAATTTTTTTATTCTAATTTTTGTATTTAAAAAGTATATATTTAAAAAATTCTCTCCCTTTTTTTTTTATGTTGTTTGATTTATAAATTTAATCTTTTTTTTTCTTTTTTTTGGAATTTCAATCTCTTTTCTTTTTGAATGATATAAGATTATCTCTTATTAAAATTTAAAATAAATTGTCTTCTCGTTAAAAATAAAATAAAATCCCTTAATCTATTTTAAATAATTTTGATAAATATGGTATTTAATTAAAAAGTTAAATATTAAAAATTGAAGGGAAAAAAAATCCCTTCATCGAAATTTTTATTTGCATTTGTTTTGTTTAAGGGTATGAAACAACTAATGACTTAAACAAATAATCAATTAATAAAATCATTAATTTATTTATTAATTAATGGTGCTTTTTGCTGTCATGCTGTGTATACTGTATTTGTGTATATGTAACATATTTATGTATGTAAACCTCAACTGTGAGGAAATCAGGGTTTGGGACTTAGAAGTTATAAATTTAAGATTCAATCCTTAATCAACATAAAAAAATTAGTAATAGTTTAATTTATAGATGAGGGTGTATATAGAGTGCATGCGTACCACCCAAAAAAAAAACATATTTACAAATGTGAACTAAACAAGAGTGGAATATTTTGACCATTAGTGGTGTCAATAACGTCTCTTGTGGACTTTGACCTTGGCCCCAAGTTAAAAGGTCAGATGGGAAGATTAATTTCCATGATATATATATATAATAATAATAATTTGTACCACAATACTGACTTCTATGCATAATATATATTTTCCCTTCCTAATACATTGTCACTAGGTAAATGGATGTTTTACAAACAGAAAAAATAAAAAAGAAAATAATAATAATAATAATAAGTTTGGATGAAACCTCAGTCCAGCTGTATGACAATATTTTTTTTAACACTTAAAGGTTATTTATTTCAAAGATTAAAAAGAATTAAGTTTACTGATTTTTTTTTTTTTTTTTTGGTTTTAGACTTCAATGGTAGGATTTAAAAAAATAAATTATTATGTTGTCCAGTTTTGCAATTGACATGTCTAAATCAGAATTTTTTTTTCGCATATTATTCTTTTTATTTTTATTTGAAAAGTAATCATTTTTTTAATCCATAAGTATTCAGTGCCAAATTTGACAAATACAAAGTTTGATGGCAAATTTTCCACTAAATAATTTTGTATTTGATTGTTATTGATTTGATGTTTTAACATTTTTATTTAATCAGTATTATACTATTATTTCTAAGTTATTTAAATAATATAAATTTACTTTTATGAATTATAAAATGTAGATATAATATTAGAAATAGTATTATATAAATGTGTTATTTTTCACACATTTTTTAATAAATATGACAATGCCATTAGAATATATATTGGAGATGATCTTTATTTTTCTTTTCATTCTAATTTCCAATGACTTTTTTCAACAAGGCAAGCCAGACAGCCTTATGAGAAAGAAAACAACACATGATTGTAGAAAAATTTTAATATTCTTAATGCAATTAATTTATTATTGTTTAATATATATTTGATAGACAAACCATCCCAAATTATTAAACGGAGTTTGTTTATTGCCGATATTGAATATTTAGCATTTGTTTGGTGTTTCAATTGGAATTCAAAATTTTTATCTTAATTTTTATATTTTTTTGAAAAGTCAATAAAAATTATAATTAGTTTTAAAAAAATCAATACACTCTAATTTAAAACTTTCATCTCCAACTAACGAACCAAACGGAGGCTTAAAATCAGATAACATAAAATAAAACTTTTTTTTCCCGAGGAATACATGTGATAATATCTTGTGTTCCGTACTCATAACATAAAGTATATGGCAAAAATGTATAATCATATATGTGTATACATGTTTGAGATGGCAAAATAATATGTTTTTTTTTTCTTTGATAATTGGCAAAAATAATATGTTAGATTGTAGTAAACTAGTAATACGTATGGAAAGAAAGAGTGGCAAATTTGGGAAAAGCGATATATAATTGGGTGGGACTTGTGGCGTGGCAGGTCGACATGTCTCAGTCCAAGGAAAGAGATATTAAAATGACAATTATACTAACTAGAATTTGAGAGGATAAACTTCCACTTCAACATTTCCCTTCTTCCCCCCTTTTTTTTTAAAGAATATCTGTTCATTACGCCTTACTATAATGAAAAATTAGATTTTAAATTTGAATAGTTATTTATTATTATATCTTTTTAACTCTTCGCTACTTATTTTTGGATTTTGAATTATGTTTATCTTGTAGGCTTATTCAAAATATTTGGAATACTTAATTGAGTTTATCTTATATATGTGATTCCTTATAAAAGTGTGATTATAACTTTAGAGAGATATTGAGATTTTTTTAGTTTACTTTCTCTTGAATTCACATTTTTTTTTTTAATGAAACTCCACTTTTCTTTTTAGTTGTTCTATTTAACTCATGTGATTCTATTTATTTCTTGGTTCTTCTTTTCTATTTTGATTCTCTTTTTTTTCCCTTCATTTTGTCTTTTCTATTTTTATCTCTTCTATTTAAATTCCGTCTTTCCTATCTCGTCTATCTCCGTTTTACATCAGCTTAATTTAGGAATCACGATAACAGCCTTTTTTCCTTCTAAATTGGAGAATAATCACTGCAATAAATTAAGTAAAAAGTGTGTGTATATATATATATATAACTATATTTTTTTCCCCTTTTCTGTGGGAAAAATAGATAAATTTATTATAATTATATACTATCTTCCATGTGGTCGTTTGTACATATTGTTTGTGGGCCTAGGCTTGGGTTTCCATAGCTCAGGATATACAAGAGAAGCAGACCAATGGATCTCTTGTTCAAACCTATATCTAAAAACAAGGCCTAATTCCTAAATTCCTCTTTCTCTCGCTCTTGTGAAATAAGAAAAGAAAGAGTAAGGGCAGTTTGATTGGTGAGTTTAAACTCATTATTATTAATTTAATTTTTATTTTTTTTTTAAAATTTTTTTATCTTTTCTGAAAAAGTCAACCAAAATCACTATTTAAACTTATAAATCTTAACTCAAACTCAAACACCAAACACCCTATCAATGTTAATTGAAGTAATCAACAAGTTTTAAATGTATTCGAAATAACTAGTAAATCTATTAGATAAATAATTTTATTTGTTTGATTACAAGCATATCTAATGAAATTATTATATCTGACTTAATCTAAAAATACAGAATTATAAAGCACGGGTTTACGAAATCACCTAGCTAGTATATGGGAATCTTACTATATAATTAAATCACACATGACACTCTCTTACTAATACCTACTAAAATGATTATTTAAATATAAATAATCTAAATATATATTTTATTTAAATACAATGATTAAAAAAGACATTTAAAGACATATTAAAATATGTCGATTCAATTAAAATATAATATCAAACGTAATAGAACATCGAAACGCAACATTAATTTATAGGTTTACAATCACTTGGACACTCTCCTCTTGTAAGCCGATTTCAAAAAGACAACTTCTACCTAACAAGGCCGTTATAGCAGATATCATGACCTTTACCGACGGAGGACTTCACGTAACAAGGAAAAAGTAGGTCAACGGTGATAGAAACCTCGAAAACGACAACCAAATTCAAAGACAGCAGAATGCTGTAAAAACGACAGTAATACGAGAAACGACACAGGAAGTTTGAGATGACAGACGAGTTGAAGTTGGAACAACCAAAAAAATGCCACATGAACGAAAACAACGATTTATTTATTTGGTTAAATCGAAAACAACGAATTTAAGAAATCGACCCAACAGACAAATGAAAAACGACAACATAATTCCTATAGAAATAACAATAATATTTAAGAACGACATGCAAATGAAAACGATAACATAAAATAAAAGTAAAATATATATATATATACATACTGAAAACTACAGAAGAAAAAAGGCAACAAGCTTTAATATAGCAGCAAAACGACAAAAATCATTAAACCGGTAATAAAATCAAGAACAACAAGAACAATAAACAGGTCTTTATCGAAAAAAAAGGGTTTGGAAATAACAACTAACCACCACAGCAAGAAAAACTTTTACAGGTACTTTGGGGCAGGAACATTATTTTTTATTACCGCTAAAAACTGTTGCTTTAATCATTAAAATAATATTTTAGTGATTTGAGAATTTATTAGAAGTACTTCTTAATCACGCGTTATAATTTTTTACAGTAACAAATTAGTTCATTAAAAATTAATCTAACGATTATTTTAGATGAATTATTGAAATAATTATTATATTATTTAAATATATTAGCTGTTTAGTTGGGTCATTATTGAAGTGGAATTTGTTTAATTATTTCACAATAATTTAATTCAAATCCAAATTCAAATCCAAATTTTTATTAAATTTATATCACATTTATTTTTCTTTCTTTATATAATTCAAATTTAATTTACATTTAATAAAATTACCAAAACACAAATTTTTTAGCACACAATTCAAATTCTAACTTTCATTAGAAACATTCGGTTTAAATAAATGAATATTCAAATACAATTTCATATATACGTTTACTTCCAGATATTCTACTGCTGGGGAAACTATACACACATTACTCGGGTTGTCCAGAGTACTAGCATGTACGACAAAATACTTGCCTGATTATTCAAAGCTATATGTATCTCCCTAACTCTATCATTGTTTAATCTATTTTTCTCTTTCCTATTTATTCCCTTACATTTGACGTAACTTGCAAGCAACTGTTTTTTGAGGTCGTTTTAATGTAAACATCTCCTGAACTTGGAATTCCGTTATGTTCGTCACGTGGCATTTTTATTTTACATATTTATCCTCAACACAGAATATATATACAAAAAAAAAAAGGTATAATATGTCATATTTCGTATTAATTCAGGATAAGAGTGCGATAGTACTACTGTAACTGATTAGTGCTGTGCATATATCTGTTTGCGCATATATATATATATATATATATTAGAATGTTAGCCGTTCTAATATTTTATTTTACATCTTATAATAATTAATAAATTTATGTATAACTTTTGATTCTTTAAAATTATTAATATAAATAACCAGTATAACCGAATAATATTATGTTTGAACCAATTAGTTTATATATAATATGTATAAAAAAGTTATAACGGCTGTTTTGTATTAGTGCCGCATATAGAAGAGTACCTGTATGTGTATATGCATATATAAAACTAATTAGATAAGATGTATGTACATATATATAGTCCAGTGCACGAAAGATATCCAGGAGCTAAAGCAAGAGATGTGTGATTAGATTGGCGTGGCTTGTTGTGGACTGGAAAGCAAGCATACAAACTAAACGACCAATTCAACAACACCCACTTTTATCCTGATCCTGATGACTAAATGATGGGCATATGTTTTAATTTGAATACGTTTCTGAAACGCGTGCCCAAATTCATGTACTACAATCCAATCATTTGCTTCACATAATTTATAATTTATTTTTTTCGAAAAATTAATTTATAATTTTGCGTACATGCATAGCTATCCTACCAACCCTTCCTTTCTCTTCCTTCAGCACTCTTTAATTAATAATTTAATTAATTGGTATTTCCTCGTGGTTATAATTACTAATATAATTAATTTGTTGGGATTATTAATACACGAGTTGTTCTAATCTTGGCCAATATATGAACCGTAGAACTCAATGTCACCGCATTGACGGAGCATGAGAAAACGTGAAAATTACATGCATCTCAAGAGATCCACCATATCATTATTAATTTTTTTAATTTTCCTTTAGAGATTGTAAAATTTTATAATAAAAACTATACTTTTATCCTATCAATAATAGATACCGTTAATTTAGTTATTATATTAATTTTTTTTAGCAATATGTTATTATGAGTATCTATGTTTAATACAATATTGTAAAAGCATTATTTCTTGCACTTCGGTTTTCTCCAATTAATTAACGAGTTTATATATATATATATATATATAATATATATATTATATATTATAGATATACGTTCCAAACCATCCCTTCTCTTCCTCCAGAACTCTTTAATTAATAATTAATTAGTTGTATTTCGTCGTAGTTATAATTACTAATAATTTGTTGGGATTAATTATACTAGTTGTAATTCTAATCTTGGCCAATATATGAGCCGTAGAATTCAAGGAAACCACATTGAAGGAGTAATAGACGACATGAAAATAATATGCATCTCAACAGACCTCATCAATATCATTTATTAGTTTTCCATTTGAAATAACAAGATGTATGATACAAGCTGTACTAATATTTTGTTAATATATTTTTGTTAATAAGTACTATTATTTGAATTGTTAGATTGTTTTTTTAACCATCCGATTATATATAAGTGTTTATATTAAAAATTAACAACGTAAAATATATAATTATTTTCAATCATAGATCAACAATATATATCGAGGAATAAAAGTAATTTCTATTATAAACGTTTTCCCTCTAAAATAATGTTGTACAAGCATCATTACTTGCAATTTGATTTTCTCCATTTTTAGTTTCTTGTTTTGGAGCGACTTTGAATTACGAATATTTGACTACTTCTTGAAGAGAATTTTCTTGAGAACTGAAATAGCATCCACATAGTAGTAGTTGTGTCTCGTTTCAAATATTATTCATTCATGGAATTAAAACTTTATAGACTTTACAAAAAGCAATTAAAAATCTTTGTCTTAGATTTTGCCTGCTTGCCAGTTTTGTGCTGAGAAGAAATAGACATGTATTTTATTACGTGGCTAGCTAATTTATTTGCTGTGTGGCCCTCTCGAGCTTTCGGTTGTTTCCTCAAAATTACAACTGAATTAAATGCACCTTAAAGTCATATACAATTGTCGAACAACTTTCACTTTTGACCCTTCAAAAAAAAAAAAAAAAAAAAACAGCTATTGCTTTGTTGTTATATGATATTTCCCCCTCTTTTATCTCGGATTATGTATAGCAATTCCTTATAAAGCATGTGGGCCAAATAATATAAATAATAAAAAGAACGTATCTCTCCTTCTCTCTCATTTTTGTTGCATGTGGGAAAACATTCTTAATGCCAGGACCAATTTAAATGGGGGGGAAAAAATATTAGACTGGATTTTGTTTTTATTTTTTCCAATTTTTGACCCTTTATTTTTATTTTTATTTTTATTTTTATATTTATAATTTTTTTGAATGTGTCAAATTTTGACTTATGTGGATAGAAGACAAGCCTTCAAGTAAGCAATATATGTACAGTAGTAATTTGTACACATCACCATATATGTCATATTATTTCATAACGCTTCCCATATCAATACCATCTTTCCGCCATAGAAAAATAAAAGTTTGGAACATTATTATTATTAACACGTAGATATACACAACGTGCCACAGACGTAAACGTGTGCAAAAGCCATAAAATAATAACTAAAAATGAAATGCCAACAAAACACATTACCTCTTATATAACCCCCTAACCTCCCCTTTTGATACATTTTCAGATTGACAAATTCTTAGACACCAAAAATCTTTTCTTCTTCTCCTACACTCTGACTAGGTCTGAATATTTCTTCCGATCAATCGAGACCACCGAGAGATCGCAATCTAGCGCACGATCGACGTTTGTTTCTGTTCTTTTAACTGAAAAATGCCTAATAAGATGAAGAGGTTTCTCATGTGGAAGAAACACAAATCTCCGTCTGCTGAAACAGCAGGTGAGTTATTTGTAAATAAAATTTTATTCCAACTCTTCAGATATCAATATAGTTTGTTCATGATTCTTCAACAAATATATTTAATTAGGAGGCAATAATTCGGCGGGTGGATTTTTTGCTTTCCAAGTAAACAAATTAGAGAAATTTAAGGGGGGTTTTGTAATTTTTTTGCACAAGCAATAATATATGATCATACATAACGTGTTTTTGATATAGTAGTTTAAAAGAGTTTGGTTCTGTGACGTTTAATGTATAGCTGTTTTTTATATGCTCTTAGGAAGATCACGCAAGGCCAGTGGAAATAGCTTATCCGCCAAGTCAAAGGTCAATGAGGAATACTTGAATGCATTCAGAACAAATTCCTATGAAGAAATCTGGGACATAGTTCAGGGAAAGTTGGGAATAATTAGCACTACTAATACTACAACAACCAGTACCGGATTTTCATCCTCGTCGTTATCTTCGCCTTTCTATTTGGACCTGTCCGAACTATTGCTCGAGCCGCGGCAAGAAACCCTAACGAGCATGATCGACAACCTCAATTTCCATCGCCTTTTGGTCGAGTACTTTGAAGCTAGCCTAAGAGCTTGCAACATCTGCGAGCTACTTCTCCGAAGCATCGAGCAAACTCGCTCCGATTATCGGAAAATCAAAAGGGTGATCAAGATGAGCAAAAGGGTACTAGTTCATGATCACGAATATCATAATAATCCTGATCATCATCAAGAACATATCGATCAATATTCCCGAGCTATATTCAGAGAGCTCGCTGCAATCGCACTACTCAGAAACCCTTTCTCCGTCATTAGCCCTTTGCAATATCACGATTTACGCGACGGCTACATGGTTTTGCTCCGGAAATTGACATCGAAAGGGAAGAAGATCAAGAGGAGAGAGAAGCTGAAAAGACTTTGCAAGAAAGTTGGAGGAGCTGGCCTTGTGGTAACGCATATTGCATTGTTGACTGCCTTGTTGGTCTTTGCATTTCACAGCGTGTGTGGCATAGTGGCAGCTCCCCTAGTGTGTTGTTCCGCAGTTTATTTAAGCAAAAGAAAGAAGAAGAGAGCCACGGATTCGCCGGCACCGCAATTGCCGCGGGGCGGGCTGGGCGAGCAACTCGATGTGGCGGCCAAAGGGATGTTTATACTGATCAATGGCTTTGATACCACGTGTCAAATGGTGAGAAGATTACACGACGAGGTTGAACACCGCAAATCGGTTGCTGAGATTTGTGTGAGGAATAGGAAGTTTGAGCTACTAAGGGAGGTTGTGAAGGAATTTCGTGATGAGAACTCTAGCTTTATGGAGCAATTAGAAGAGCTTGAAGGCCATATTTACCTTTGCTTACTCAACATGAACAGATCAAGAAGGCTAGTAATTCAAGAGATTATAGCTTCCCAGAAGTGATCATATATTTCTATATATATATATATATATGAATTAAGATGGTGCGCCTAATAACGAGGGTGCTACATATTTCCTTGACATATTGAAATTCTTTGTTTTTCCGTTTTTTTTTTTTAATGCCAAATTTTGGCTTCAATGACAGTTGTTTTGAAGCTTTTTTGGTATTGTATAGTTTACAGCGCCCATAGTGAACATCAAGACTTGGTTTTGACATGTTACTATCGAGTCTTATGCTACATTTGGTTTTTCATCTCATATTCAAATTTTTCATATCAGTTTTTATCTTTTTTTAAAAGGTCAATAAAAATTATAATTAATTTTTAAAAAATCAACTAACTCTAATTTAAAAATATTATTTCTAATTAACTTACCAAACACAGACTTAGTTATATTCCATCGCATGATTAGCATATTAAAAAAAGATGGTTTTATTCTACGGAAAAGAGCATAAAATAATTGTTTCCAGTAGAATATTCCACCAATTTTTAAATTATTTTTTAAAGTAAAAATACGTCTACGCCTTCCATAGTTGATTCTTAATAGTTTAAAAAAACTATAAACTAAAAAGTTAGATCGTTAGTACTTATCCATAATGAATCTAGTAATGGCAATATCTATAACAAATATATATACATTTTAGTTTTTTACATATATTTTCCTTTTCATATCGTTTTTCGTGTTCATTATTCACAAAGCTCATGTGGGATGATAGTTTTCATTTCCGTTGTTAAATGCAATTATGCTTTTTTCAAGTTATCTAGCTATTCTAACAAAATTCCATTTTCATTTTTTGGATATTCATGAAAAAGTTTCATGCTGTATATTCCGTACTATTTTCTTAGAAAAATTCTTATACGTTAAATTCTTAAATAATAATAATAATAATAAAAAGCTCTGCTACAGCGATAGGAACAACAGATGGAAGGCCAAGTATAACTTATTTGCAAACCACCAGGGCTAGCCCATTGGTGAGGATGGGGTGGGTTAAGAGCTTAGAATGCATTACTCTCAAATTCGAATCTGGGCATGCGCACAATATTAATAACACAGTCATGGTGGGGGTTAAAGGGGCATATGGATGCATACCAACCCCAAAAAAAAAAAAAAAAAAAAGTATAACTTATGCGCAAGAAAATTTGATACCAAACCAATAAATGAATTAGTTAATTAGGAGAACAATAATTATTTCTTGAAACAAAATGTATAAACCTCTGAACCTGATACAAAAAGCGCAAGAACAACAAAATTTATGCTTCTTTTCTCTATAATTTTAAGTCAAATCAGGTCCAGAATTTGCAGACTCAATTAATTTCCCGTAGTTTTTTATACTCCTCATAACCCAGCAAAGAACCCTTGATCTTGAGCCAATCTGCCGGTTTTGGCATGATGATGGCTATATATCCTTCTCTATCTGCCTGCAAAGAAGCAAGGGACGGAACGATGAGGGGACAAATATAAATGATAACCAAATAACGCAAAACCTACGCAATCAGAAGTCCAAATCTGGAAAGATAAAGAGGCCTTAAACTGTGTTTTCACTCAGAGGCCGTCAACTGTGTTTTCAGTCAGAGTATCCAAAAGCCTTTCTATTACTTTTGCATATTGCATAACCACTATCATCTAATTCAAACATTGAAAGGTGAAAGTTTAATACATGTCAATCCTTCCAACTTTCAGAAAGATCTATTTCCAAGACGGTTGGTCATCTTTCACCAAGATTCGCCACACAACCGTGGTTGCAAGCTTAGCACGCACCTCGAATGGATCAGTTTATAAATCTCCAACACTTGAGAATTTGTTAAGAGAAAACTTCAAAGTCCAAGGATATTCTCTGACTCTCTTAGATTGTTTACCCCGACCAGCATATCTTCCCCTTCTATTCTACGCCGTCCATGGCTCAACTAGCACGCAAATTTAAACAAGAAGGCAGAGCAGAAATATGTTTCTACCAAGAGAACAGCGGAAATTGAGATTAAAAATAATACAATAACAATGATTTTCTTAAACAGATGACAAGCCTCTAGCTATTACCTTCAAATTTTGAAGATAACAAGAAATGTCTAACAATTAATCATCCATATAAGAATGATAAGGTACTCAACTTGGTCCGTGATCCGTATTTTCGGAATTTATATCGCCTCTCTCATGAATTAAGCAAAAGAAAATTAAATTACAAGAATGTTAAGTGATTCCTTACCGATGAATTAAGCAATTGTGGCTGCTTGATTAATCTGTCGTTCACTTCCAATAGTGACCCTTTCACGCAACACCTGCCAAAAGCCACTTCTACTTTCAACTTAATATCTCAAAACTAGTTGAAGCAAAACCAACATATCATTACCAAATTTTATTAAAGAAAAAAAAAATGGCAGATACATGAAAAAAAAAAAAAAACAAAAAAAAAAACAAAAGATTAAAAAAAAAGAAAAAAGAAAAAAGAAAAGAAGAAGCTTCACCTTACAATATACGAAGCGTCCTTTGTGCAAACTTTACATAGAGCCGTATTAGACTCGAAGTATTGTGCATTCTGCGAAAATATAAAATAAAATAAAATTGACTCTTTTTTTTTTCTTTTTTTTTTTATTTGGGTAAAAAATTTAAAGATTACCTTCTTGCGCTTGCCGGTGACCTTAATCCCGCTGCGATCAGATTTTCCGACATTGAAATCAACGGTCATGATTCCGCCTTCATCTTTAAAAGCGACATGCGTGGCAGCCAAACCGATCACACACAATCTTTTAGCAGAGGACGAATAACCAAATCATTTATCATAAGAAAAAATTAATGGGAACGATAAATATAAATATATATATATATATATTAAGAGTAAAAAGGAATTTGGAGATTTACCCATTGGGATGGCGATAAACGTACTGATCGTGTCCTGGCTTCATAAAATCTGGAGAGAAAAAAAATAAAAAAAAATTGGTTAGAGGTTTAGGGTTTAAACGACTAATTTTGTTCAGACGTCTCCTATATGTATATTTTGTTTAGATTAATTGGAGGGGAAAAGGGATGGAAACCAGGAGCGAAATAGGAGACGAAGTTGGATTGAACAGCGGAAGGAGGAGTGAGAGGAAAGTCGCGAACATCGGGAACGAGAAGTCTCTGTAACTCCTCTTCTTCTTCTTCTTCTTCTTTTTCTTTTTCTTGTGGGTCGAGTTTTTCTTTTTGTTGTTTTTCGTGGGTTGATTCGCTTTGTTTCGAATCAGCCGCAGATGAATCGGCTTCAAAGTCCATTCTCAGTACACGCTAGATTGGATTACCACAGATATGAGATAACTGATACGTTGCACTTGCCGTCCAATTTCTCCGAACGTTTCTACTTACTACTTGCTTTTAAGCTCAGATTAACCACCATCTACACACAACCCCCCCTCTTTTTTTTTTTTTTTTTTTTTTTTTTTTTTTCTTCTTTCTGTTAGATCTTTTTTTTTTAGGGGTTTTCTATTTAAAAATTAAAAACATTTTTTTGTTCACCGTCCCCAATTCAAAATTTTTATCCCAATTTTTTTCTCTCTAAAAAATCAATAAAAATTATAACTAATTTTTAAAAATTCAATCAACTCCGACACAAAAATTTCATCTTCTACCCGCAAACCAAACCATGGTTAATTTTTTCTTTTTGCGGTATTAGACTACTAATTGTGTTGCACACAATTCGCGTGGAAAATAGACCAAAAAAAATACGCTACATGGCATTGACCGTGCTATCATGTAAGCAGTCACATAATGTTGACGTAACTGTAATGTGGCAACCGTTGGAGGCAAGATGAAAAGCACATTCGTGTTTATAGAGTTCGTTTGGGACAATATTTTTAGATAGTAAAATACTATCTGGATCCAAAACTCACAATTCTACATCAAATTTTCTCTTTTTCACAACGATAAGAAGAACAAGACAAGATCCATTTTGCATATAAATATTTTAAATATATTTCAAAATTTTGTATTAACACCGTCTTTAGAATTTCCCCAAACGGACCACATATATAGGTAATAGATTTCAGAATTTTTTTAGGTCAAAATAAAGTTCCCAAACATAGAGTCAAGATCTATTGTCCCGAATTTCATATCTTATTAATTGTCTTCCTAATAGTATATATCATTTCATCTGAATTTAAAAATTATGTCACATAAAAAAAACTAAATACTAAATTCTTAAATAAATTGATGAATTAGCAAAACAATATTAAGAAAATAACAATTGAAATAGAAAAATAGGACTACAGATCTGGACTCTCTAGACACATGATAAACATTATTTGATGGTATAAGAATGCAAAACTTAAAAACTCATGATATAATTTATGGATGAGAGTAAAATATAATGTTAAAAAGGTAAATAAAAAAAAAAGTATAAAAATTACAATTGTTTTTCGCAAATAAATGGATATAGCACCATTTTGAAAACTAAAGAAAGAAAATAGCATATTTGAAAATAATTGAAAAATGTAGCATATTTATGGAGAAAATTTGAATAATTAATTTTAATCATCTAGAAAGAAAATTACAAATTAATGTGAAAATTTTTTTAAACAAAAACAAATTTCAAACGTCATGTTATTTATTGACTAAACGACAACAATAGATAGTTAATAAATGCCGTAAAAAAAAAGTCATGACAAAAGAAAACAACAACATTTTTTTTGAGTAATTGGTCTAAATAGTTATTGAATTCTTTTAATGATAACAGTTTGATCCTTTTTTTTTTAACGAGATGATTTTAAATTCCTATTTTCTTGGCCAATACGTCATTTTTCATCAAACTATGTTAGAAATCTAACGAAATCTTGCTAAAACGATCAGTTTTGTCATGAAAAGAATAAAATATCCTCCATCTCTCTCCCTTTTTCTCTCGTAACCCCCTGACACGAATCCAGATCTGGGTTGCACTGCCGTTGCCCCACACTCGCATTGACGCAGTCACGACCCCCACCCCCGGTGCCCTCTCTCCCCCCCTCCCTCCCTCCATCTTGCCCCTCCCTCTCATAACCCTCCTAGCACGAACCCAGATCTAGGTTGCATCACCGCCGCTCCCCCCGTGACAACGCAGTCGTGCCCCCCACCCCTGCGCCTTCTCTCCCCCTCCCTCCTTCCCTCCTTCTCGCAAATCCCCCGGCACGTACCTTGATCGGAGTTGCTCCCCCTTCCGCTCAGTCGCGAGCCCCCACCCCCACCAAAATCCAGATCGAAGTTACCCCCTCCGCCTTTGCCACCATCAAGCCCTTCCCCGAAATCACCGTTCTGGGTCCCCCCTTATCTTCGCTATCGTTAAGCCTTTTCCCCACCGTCTTTGCGGTCTCTGAGCTTGGCCTCAAAACCCAGACCCCACGAGCCCTAAACCCCCTCCCTCCAATGTCTTCGCCCTTGTCGAGCTTGGCCTCAAAACCTAGACACCAAATTGGGTCCTCCCCTCCCCCCACCCCTATCTTCGCCCAAGCACTCCAATCTAGTTTTCATCCCAACCACCCACCAAGGATTTGGGAAATGAGAAGAGAGAGATAAGAGTGATTTTCATGATTTTTTTAAATTTTTATTAAATAATTATTAATAAATTACTAAAATACCCTTTTATTTCGTTAGAAATTAAAAAAATTAGACAAAAAAGACTATAATGGCCAACATTTTAAAAATTCAGGGTCATCTCGACCAAAAAAATAAAATAATGATCAAACTGCCAACTTTTAAAGAATTTAAGGATTATCTCGACTAATTACTCTTTTTTATTTTTTTAAATTCTGGAGCAATTAAACACAGTAAGTTGGAAAGATGGCATGAGTGTGAAATAAAAAATTATTATTATTAATAAAAATCACACGTTCAAGAAAACGACATAAAACAAAATGCTAACAGATTTATGAAACGGTATCAGCAATAAACAACGTCAACATTCCTCTAAAAAAAAAAAAAAGTATTTGGAGAACAAGACATTGACATGAAAAAACGACAAGGGCGAGAAAGAACTTGGCATCGGGTCTGTTAAAAAATTCAGCAAGAACGACATGATTGATATGCGACAGCAGATTAAAAACGACACTTTTCAGAAAACGACAACAATTGCAAAAATTTGACGAGGACTATAGAGGACAAAAACATAGCAAACGCAATCATTAGGGAAACGGCAACAAAAAAGGAAAATGACTAAGGACATCAAATTAAGAAACGACAATTAAAGAAAAACGACATCAGAATGAAAACTACGAAAGTCCATTAGGATACATTACTTCATGAAGTTTACATTTAGTGGAAAGACAAAATAACACGGTAATTAATAAAAGAAAAAGAAGGATCATGAGATTTTTACAATCTATTTCACAATTAATTTTGTCTAAAGTCTTAATTTATTCAAACAGGCCCTTACTGAGAAATTTTTGAATGCTTTTAAGTAGTTTCCAGAACAAATTGGTTGTTTGATCATCATTACACACACACACACACACACACACACACACACACACACACACAAAAAAACCTTTATGAGAAAAAGTGGTAACAATGAAACATACTATCAATTATTTTTTCCGAATAACTAATGAACAACAGAAATCACCTCTGAAGTTACAACACATAATGAATCCTTATGCACAATTTTTTCCAAATATTACAAACAAACTCACACTTGTACCTTAGGCTTAGGCACTCTTATTATTCCTCTACTGCGTCTTTTAGAGGAAAAAAATATGGAAAGAAAAACACACTTAAAATACAAGGCAAATAAACACCAATTCCTTCAATAGATACCTCTCCCTAACAAGCTTTTAGAATTTTTGCTGCTACATTCACCTAACGACCTTGCAGTCAAGTCTGATTTCTTGCCCGCCCCCGGTGATGCTGCTCATCCTGATCATTGACTTGACGAAAGCCTTCTCAAACTCTTCCTTGGAGCTAGCGAAATTCGACACCAAGGCCTTTGTCTTTGGAGTGGTGAGCAGGGCTTGGTCCGAGGAGAACACACTCTTCCCTTGAAGAAGTAGCTTGTAGTACGCGTTGTCGAAAATCGTCGTCGTAGAATCCAAGGTTGTCCCTGCATTTTTCACCTTGTTGTGAGCGGGACAAACACTCCTCAGGCTAGCCGCAAATGAAGAGTGCAGAGTTGGGTCAACGTCAAGGGTGGCGCTGAAGCTGTGGATTCTGTTTTGGAACGATGAACAATGAGCGAATCCAAGAGTATGTCCTCCTGAGTAAAGTCAAAATAGATAGTTATGGAATTCTTTACTTGTCTTGTTTCAATTGTCAAAAAAATAAAAGAAAGGAATAAGTGTAACGATAATTTTTTGACGCAGCATTTCAAAAAAATAAAAAATAAAAAAGCCTTTACTAGTAGTGCATAGTTTCTGAGCATTAGATTTGATTACTGTTTGATTTTGATATGACTTATGTGATATTGATCCAACGTTCAAAAACGTGGAGTATCAATCAAGAGATAAGGAATGTACCCGAGAGAGCCACTAGATCTGTAACAGAGAGGCCTCGTTGGGCAAAGTTTTGAGTTAGTTGAGAGATGTTGAAGGTGGGAGCTGGTAATTGTCTGGTCTCAGTTGCCTTGGATATTCTCCCATCTTTACGCCCTTTCGGGACCTCCCAAGTGGGACCTCCAGACTAACAACAAACACAACACAACAAAATGTTGTGTGTTAGGTCAGAATGTTAGTACTTACTACTACTTGTGGTACAATAAATGGAATAGTCGTGCGAAATTGGAGTTTTACTACTACTGGAACAAGATAAGATATTCTTACTATGATAATCAAATTTACTAATGTAAATTATCAATTCTAGTATTATTTTTCTAGTGCTAGATAGTTTAATCACCAGAGCGACGGCGTCCCGAGCAGCGAGAGCTAAGATGTCGGCGCATGACACGACGCCGGGGCACGAAGCTTCAATGGCTTTCTTTGCATTGTCGATGACATAGAAAGCATGCAAAGAAATGTTGGGAGGCCCATCCTTTTCAGCCTTGTTCTTTCCCTTTGATGCCAGCAGTACAGAAGCGTCACAACCCTTTGACACAAAACCAAGATACATAAATTTCATGCACTAATCAAACCACCAAATACTGTGTGTGTGTGTGTGTATGTGTATACACACATGCATATTGAATTATATTACTCTAATGAAGCAATCGTGAAAGTGCATGCGAAGCAGCGCAGCAGGGACAGTCTTGTCGTTTGACATGGCTTGCTTTACAGCGTGTGTGACGATGGACTCCAACTGTGGACATGTGTAGTCGTAGTAGTTCGAACTAAGTGCATTCACAGACAGTGAAATTGAAAGCAAGAGAAGAATAGAAGAAACTAGTAGTGAAACTTTGGCTGCCATGGTTGGGCTCGGGAGGATTTTTTTTTTTTTTTTTTTTTTTTTGTTTTGTTTAAGTGTGAGAAAGGACTTGAGAGGAGAGTCGTATATATAGTAGAGGAAGTCAGAGACAAGAGAAACATGGAGTCGTTATAACAAAATTAGAGGTTATGGTTGTTAAAGAATTTGGTGATCAATAAACCCACCTCTTAGTGGAGTGGTATCTTTGAAGCAATGATCACAATAATAAAAACAAAAGTCCTATCATATTCTCATTCTTCTTTTATAATGTGATACATCAATCTGTTAAAATTTCTTATATTATTTATAAAAAAAAAAGAAAAAGAAAAACAAGAAGAAAAATGTCGACTCTGTTTTTGTATTTGGATTATCTAATTTTGCATGGGGAAACAGTCGGCTATAATTCATGACATAACATGATTGAATTTCACTAAATAAAAAGAATGAATTCTACCTATGAGTCTCATATTATTATATTCATTTTCCGTTAATATGTTATATTAAACACTACTAATATCCTTTAGTATTATTTATTCGTTCTATTATCAAGGTAATTACATTAACATGTTTCGTGTATACGACCAAGTTGAGTAAATAATAACACAAGGCCAATAAACATATATTGTAACCATGCAAAAGTGGTAGCAAATTCAGAGAATTTCGGGATTGTATAATATTGCTGAATTGCAGATTGTTTTTTGAGGTTGTGCTTAGTTTGCTAAGCACAACATATTTCTTCTTATCAAATTGTTAACAAAAGTGACCTTACGAGAAGAAGAAGAAAACTATATAATAAATATAGACATATATGTGTGTGTGTTTGGTGGATAAGGTTGAACGAATAAAGGCCTCTTTGCTTAGTTTAAGCTTTAATTAAATAATAAGCTCCAAATTCGACGGCTTACCACGTCTTTGTCAACAACTCATAATCTTAGATAACAAATTCACAAATGATTTTGCCTGTGTTATGGGTTTTCCTTTTTCGTCCTTTTCTTTCTTGGAGAGAGCTGGTAGAGCTCACAGAATGACATAAATGCTTTTCTTTTTGACAACAATAAGTACAGATTCCAGCCTAACCACTCCCTTCGAGAAATTCTTTACAATCTCTTAGACATGACAACTTAACGGCTTTTCCGGTAGATAGTCATTTTTCTTAATCCCTCACCTCACCACCCCCCCCCCCCCCCCCCCCCCCCCAAAAAAAAAAAGGTTAATTTCATCCCCAATTTTAGTTTAGTTTTCAAACTTTAAAATATCGCAGAAGTAGTTCTCACACTAGTAATTTGCTCATAGTAGTCCTTTCTAAAAACTGTATTGTAATTTTTTTTAAACCTAAAACTGTATTGTAATTACAATATAAAGACTATTCTGGGACGTTTTAAAATCGGGAAACTAGGCTTGGATCATGTGTTTATTTTTGAAAAAGAAAATTTTTTTATTTTAAATGAGAAAATTTTTTCATTTTAAGAATAAGATGGTATCTAGATGTGTAAAAAAAATTTCCTTCTTAAAAGCAAAAAGTTGTTTGGAATGAGAAAAAATAGTATTGGGAATACTGTATTGTGAGAATATTTCAAAAAGATTTTTTTTTTTTTTTTTAAAATGGTATTGTACAAAATATATATAAAAATGAGATAGCTTTCATTTTCCAAAATGAGATGAAATATGGAAAAAAAAAATTAGGAAAAACACTCTTTTACAAAAAATTTCTTATTTTGGAAATTGGATCCATCCTAACAAGGGGTAAAATAAGATTCGATAAAAGTGAATAAATAAATAAATAAAACCAAAACAAAAACAAATCAAAGAGATTGAATTTAGCGAAGACCCGACTGGCCCAAGGTTAGCCCGACCAAAGACTTCTATATGGGCTAAAGAGTGTAGAGGCCCAAGTTTCTGGGTTTACATCGACCAAGCGATAGGCAGGCCTATGCTATTCATAACAGTTAACAGAATTGGAATTGTTAGTTATTATTATTATTTTATTATTTTTTGTCATTCAATTTCCACATTACAGACTGGAAATAGGTGTTGAAATTTAGTTGAGGGAGTGAATTTGATCCTATAATTTTGTTATTAAGTCAGCATATCACCAAATACATCTTTTTTTGTTTTTTTTTTTGTTTTTTTTTTTTTTGCACGCATGCGAAAATACTTTAAATGAACTAGCTTCTTTAAATATAGCAGTCTTTTTTTTTTTGGTTCCGTGACTGAAAAAACATAGTCGTCTAACGAATGGAGGAGGATTTTAAGTACACATTTGATTCAGAATTGTATAACTATTACAACAGGATTAATATTACAGCCAGTGTAAAATTTTTCAAAGTAAACATTTCTACATGATGAAGATGAAGATGCACCTTTCATGCACTTCTTATTTGAGTGCTATAACGAATACAAAATCCACACAATAACAGGAGAGACCCTTTTCATTCTGAAAAATGCCAGATCAACCTCTACCACCTCACTGGATGACCGAAAAATAGCGGCGGGCTGCTTCCAGAAAATAATAAGCACGCCTCTGCCATTCCGATCAAACCCTTAGCCCCGAACCCTAAACCTTTTTGGGTTTAGAATTGAGTCGGGCTTGAGAAGGTTTGGCCAAAGGCCCAATTCGAGGGAACGATGTCAATGAACTCTCTGGTCGCGCCATCACTAGTTGTTACCCTAAAGGATAGAGATACACCATTTAGATAGGCATTAGACTGCCAGTTTGCTCCCCAGTTCCTTGACATGGCCATCCATCCGGTTTTCGAGCCTTTAATCGACACCGATTTAATGTCTCCGGCCCCTCCCACATTTGAGATCAAAACCAGCTCAAAGTAGTTCTTTCCGTTCATGGTGAATCTAACTCCACCATGCTTCTTGCATGGAACTCTGCACCAAAAAACCAAATCCAAGATGCATATTAATATTAATAATGTAATTAAGTACTAATTCCCCGAAAAGTTTAAAACTTGAAGTTGTTTAGGATGTACGCTGATATCGAATTGTATAATCCCTTATTCTAAAGCAATTGGTAAGGATAACACCGGTTTTGTGACAGCATTGATATGTTAAACACTAGTGGAGCCAACTTTTACTGAGTGAAGACGCTTGCCTCTCTCGACTCTAACTTTAATGATTCAATTTTTAAAATTTTCTAAAATTTCTGTTCTTACCTTTTTTTTTTTTTTTTTTGGGTTATAGTTTACGCTTCTGCTTAACTATGCCCCTATTCAATAAAAGTACATATATTTTGTAATGCCCCCACTGAAAAATTTCATGTCTCCGCGCGCGCAGATAATAAAGATGCGAGAAAAGAGAATAAAAAGCGAAAACAGGTACCTTTGGTACAGGACGGGGATGATACCGCCCCTGTAAATACCGATCTTTTCCCAAGCAGGCTGGGCCATGTCGAAGTGCTTGAGGGGTGGGTTGCACCAGCCTCCATTGTTGTTTGCAAGAGCATAGTTTGGAGGACAAAAGTTGGTTGCAGTAACTGTAACAGATGCTCCTTTAATGCACCATCTGGGGTCTGTTTTGTAGTCACAAATGATCTTAAAGCATTGCCCACAAGAAGCCCCATCATTGAACAACGCCGTACTTAAAGCCGCGGTTCTAGTCCCGTACCCTGTCGAATACAAGTTACCATATCCACATGCCCCACCTGCAAAAAACCATCCCAAGTAAATGTTCATGACTCAACATTACAACTCACTAATGAGCACAATGAATTCAAAATACATAAATACAAATATACATACATACATACATACATACATATATATATATATTTATGTGTGTGTGTGTGTGTTACATACCCATAGTTCCTGAGGCATCACTTCCTCCATAAAATGTGGCATGAGCTTGTGTCCAACTAGAAGGTGCAAATGCACCAACTTTGAAGGACAAATTGCATAGTGCAATGGCCAAGATAGACAATCCAAAAATGAGTTTTGCCATTTGCTGGTTGATGGGTTTGGCCCCCAAATGCCCACTACAGAAGAGGAGGAGGGCAAAGTGGGAGAGAAGATAGATGAGAAGATTGGGAATGTTATTTACAATTTATTGACATTTCCAAGCAGGACTGAGGTGCTTTAAATAAGGGACCAGAACAAGTGATGCAACAACCTTGCATGTGAGCTCTGCAACTAGAGAGTAACTAAAATATATATATATATATATATATATATATTTTAGTGTTTTTATTTGTTTATTTTTTTATTTAACAAAAAAAAAAAAAGTTGAATTATCTAAGCAAAGTCTGAAGAGTTTCAGAGCCTCATTCAATTATTTCCACGTTCTCTTGCCCTCTTCTAACACACACCCACATGCTTTTGCGCAACAGAGGAGCCGTGAAGAAATCAAAAATTCCAAAATCACAACTGTCCAATTCTTGTTTTCTTTTTCTTTTAATTATTATTAGTATTATTATTATTTTAAATAAAGCTCTTGGTTGTTCCTATTTGAAGATGAAGTCTTTATATTTAAATGGGGGTTTTCGTGTTGGAATATTTTTCTTCGGATCATATCATAATTATCATTCAACAGCACATGTTACTTCCTCAACCTTACATGAATCAATCAAATTGTTTTTTTCATGTGCCATGCACATGACCCATATTTAGATTGGACGGCAAAGGCTTGACAAAATCACTATATTGAAGAATATTAACTGGACTAAAACTGATGAATCCACCGCCAATTATGGGCTCTTATAATCTTTATTTTGTCCAAATATATATGTCATATATCTACCTGAATGGGCATACATAGCAGATGTGATCAATTTTTTTGTCTCATTTATATTTAATAAAGATATTAATTCTAAATTATAAATATATATTTCATATCAACAATTTTAATCAAAGTTGCATGTGATTGGAGCACCGTCAAGTTAATCCACAGACATGCACAGAGAGAGAGAGAGAGAGAGAGAGAGAGAGAGAGAGTTCATGGACTTGATTAATTTATTCGAATACTAAAATCACAAGTGGCCATGAGTAACCACCGTCAAGGGAGAAAATCTGTTAAGAGGAAAAAGTGGGAAAAAAATAAAAAAGAAACATGCAAATTGCAATTTCAAATGTAAGTCTATTTATCTTCTTTCTTGAAACTGCTTGCGCATTACAAGGGGTCTGACCTTGGAAAACTTTGAACGAGACGCAAGTGGAACTTGAAGGCTGTTTAATTAGCAAAAGATTATTAGTTCACATTCAGTCTTTGAATGATTGGGGTCGTTGCATGCACATGGCATTTATGACTTTATGAGCTTCAAACTACTACGTTATGATTGGTGGAAAAACTCTTCAAACTTTGCATATTCTTTTAATGTATTTGTGTGTGTGTGTGCTTCTTCTTCTTTTTTTTTTTTTTTTTTTTTTTTTTTTTTTTTTTTCTAATAGGTATAAGATAGTTAATCGTTTAAGAGGGAGATCCTAAGCATCAATGTGATAGTGGATTTTTTTTTTTTTTGACCATTCAAAGGTTTTGCGTTTTTTAGGGAAGAAGGAAGCTTTATTTATGCAGAAAAAGAAAATAAAATATCAGGAGTAAGGATAGGTTTTTAAAAGTTCAACAGTTATCCTGCAAATTAAAATGAGAGGTCCTATTGATAAGTGGACATGTAAATCAAAATGAGAGCTCCGATCCCTTATGATACCCGAATCCAAAAAACTAAGCATTGAAGCAAGCATCACTCTGGATCATTATTGATTCATTGATTCGGAAGACCTCTTATCAAAATCTTTCAACACAATAGTTATAGATAAGTGAGTCTTTTTATCCCGAGGTTCCAATTTTTTCAATTGTAAAATTGATGAACATGCTCAATATGGCATGAGTTCCATCGATAGGCTTGAGTTCTGGCATCATAGCGTTTTCCGTAGGTAACTCTGTTTTAATGTCGGTGGTATGCGTAATGCACTCGTTGCCAAAATATTTGCTTCTGACCTGATCTCGACGTTATGAACAATAACATATTTCTACACGTTATGCTCTAAAACATGCCGAGCGCACGTTTTACAAACACCAACTACCACTAGGCACCAGCCAGAAGGAGAATGAGAGAAATGGCAAAATTTACCATAAATTATTGGTCATCTCTAAGATACGATTAAAGCCCCAAGCAAATAGGCAAGAAAATGAAAAGGAAACGAGATGCAAAATTTAGACGAGACAGCTTATATATATTATAACTCTACAACTAAAAAAGAATACCCTTGAAACTCTCCAAACAAAAATAAAAGAATGCACTGCTAAATCTGAATACATATTTGAGTTGTTTCGCTTACGGACCAGGAGGGAAAAAAAATATAATATAAAAAAGGATGAAAGAAAGAAACGCTTACAACTGTTCGACCATCTCACCTACGACTGCTACCAAAAAAGGGATTGCCTCCGATACGACAGAGGCTCCAAACTAATAGTCTACGGTAAAAGACCCTAGAGTTAACATCAGTAGTCCAGGATAAACAAAAAGGGAAAAAAGAAAATAACTCTTTTTTTTTTTTTTCCTACTAGAGAAAGATAAACGATATTTAGTGAACACATAAACATCATCAGCATTTGCATTGCGTCCACCAGAGCACCCATTTTAGCACATCTCACGCGGCTACCTGGATCGGCACATTTGATCTAAACCCACCACGGCCCCTTCCACGAGTTCCCCTACCACGGCCACGACCTACAGAAATTGTCATAAAACAATTAAAACTGTGCTAACAATCCATGCACAAACCACGATCCAAAAGCATTCTGCATAGCTAACCATCCCATTAAATAAAGTATCCAAACAATTAAAACTATGAATACTTGAGTGTGCGTGCGTCTATGCAACAAAAAGGGTCAACAATCCAACAGCCTAAACGCTCATTAAATTATAAGGATAATAGCAGATAATTGACATTTTACTCTTTAAGATTCATAAAAGGAAAGTAAAGGGAAAAAGGTAGGTTACAGGGGAGGATCAGGGCTCTGTCTGTTATAATAATTAGACCGTCCATTGGAAAACATTACTTAGTATGTGCAACCCTTTTTGTTATTGAGAATCCCCTCAATTCGCCATTTGGGTATTTGATATAGATCCAGCTCAACCAAAATATAAGTCTTAACATATATAGAGAGGATAAGGACTCGAGGCTCCGATGACTAGGCATATGGCTACATCACCAGTCTATGACACAAGCAGCATGAAATAAAACCATTAAGATTAACTATTTGCACATACCACGGCCTTGATAAGGGGCTTCATGATTGTAACCTCCGTCTTGCTGTACATCAGCCGGAGTTCCATTGTACCCACCCCTTCCGCGGCCCCGGAAACTTCGTCCTCTACCACGACCTCTAGGCCCTCGGCCTCTAGCATTGTTCCGGTGCATGTCCCAACCTCCATCTTCATATTCAGAAGGAACAAAACCATTCCCTGAAATAAAATGCAACAGCCACATCAAGAACCTTATCATTTTGCTGCCACTAATACTCAAATTTCATAATTCTGAAACAGAAACAGAACCAACTACTGTATACTGTAAACAAATAAACATCCCAAATTCACCATGGCATCCTCAAATGACTAATAAAACAACACCCTTTCAGGACATTTCTACAACCATGGCTCAATAAAACCATTGTGCTATAACATGCAAGGGGGAAGCCAAAGCTAGCTAAACGAAGCAACAGTACAAATTTAATCCCTATTCCAAACCAACCAATAACCCATTGCCCAGTAATAGAACCCAAAGCGGAAGTATAACTTGTTAACCATCACATCTCCCAGCTACATACCTCTGGCCCTTGGCCTTCCTCTGTTTCCACGGCCCCGACCTCGACCACTTGGTGAGCCTTCTGCTGCAGCAGAAGTTAACAACCATAAATATTTCATTCTTTATTAGACAAAATATTTCCAATAACTACTTCTATTTTTTTTCTTTAAAGACATCTAGAATTTTTTTTTCCCTGTCTTTTAAAACTATCAGAACTCAACAAAATACATGAAACTGATTAATAACTAATTTTATTTGTTTCTTTGAGACATTTAGAGAGAACTATTAGAACTCAACAGAATGTATGCAACTGAAAAAACAGCTGGAACAAAATGACGATCTCGAGTAGTGGCTCACCTCCTTCATAATCAAATTCTGTCGATGCCTTGACCTGATCATCAGGTAATGGGGCCTGGTAGCTGAGGAAAGAAGTAATTTATGAACATAAGTAAACCAGTATGATTTACACAAGAAATTGGAAAATAAATAAATATATTTATATATATATATATATGATACACTTGGTATGTTCTTGCAATGTAAAAGAGCATCAAAGACACAATATGAACTGACCCAGGAGACGTTTTGTTCAACTCCTTCTTTGAAAGGGTTATTACAATCATGGACACATGCCTTGTGGTCTCCAAACTGTGACAAGAAATAAGAATTGGAAGGCATCATAACATGATAAAAATAAAAATAAAAGTATATAATACATAAACTAAACTCCATGATGAGACGGTGCAAATAACATAACAGCTCAAAAAAGTAAGCTGTTCTTACGGCAAGAGGCCTTCCTCTAAGGGCTCCCATGTATCAGTGATGTCAGTGGATCCAATTGAAGTATTCTGATGAAGACCAACGATTCTTCTCTGCAACATTTGAAAAAAAAAATTCAGGCAAATGCAAAAGGTAACAAGACTAGCTGATCCATCTAAAATTTACAAATGAAACTAGAACCTTAATTAACTCCACTATGGTCACTGTCTTGTTGATAGCTCTTCCCATTGCCTTGAAAACAATTTCATTTGACCCTTTTTCCTGCAAAGTAACACTTCAAGATCAAGCCAAAGCTAAAGATAGGGATTGAATGGATAAAAACCAAGCTTCCACTTTGCCCCACCCACAACTAGGCTAGAACTAGCTGCGAAAAAGATCTTTCACGAGAAGAATTATCAACAAGTAATCGCATGCACAATATAGAACAAAAGAATGACATGCCCAGAAAATGGTAACAGCGGGTCAGATTTTGAAATGTCGAGGACAAACGTTTGGATAACAAAATAACCAATGTTTACAAATATACGGGCAATATTTTGTCCACACTCAAAAGCTACTATCAAAAGGCTACAAATCTAGCAACATATTTAGCAGACTACCCAACAAACTTCCATATCTTTATGTCTGCAAATCCATTCCCAAAATCACGTTTACCCTGAGAATCCTTTATTAACCAAATAGATAAATAACCAGGGAAGCCACGAGACTTTCTCATAATTCGGCGGTTAAAATCCTACAGCAATTGCAATGTCATTCTATGCATAAAATCACACTCAGGAGACGTTCTAATCGCTCTAACTTCAACAATAATTGAACGACTACAGTTGAACAGTAGCTACTTCAATGAGCCATAATATATTATAGAATGCAAAGTTTCCAAAACAACTACTAAGCCATTGAGATGCAAGCCTTTCACCAACTAACTAATCAACCAAAAAAGGAAAAAAAAATACCCATTATAATGCAGAGCATTCAAAAATGAAAACAAATACAAAGGGAAAAACAAAAACAATAGCTAGAAATCATTAAGAGAAGAGAGAGAAACCTGGAGTAGAGTCATGGCGTATGTGATGTAGTTGCGCATCCTTCCCTGACTCGTAATCCTAATCTCATTCTCATCAATGGGCGTCTCTGCTCTCGGCTTTTCCACTCTCTGGTACCGATCCATCTTCTCCACCACCACCACCACAAAAAAAAAGGGAAAAAATTTCAACGAAAAAAATTAGCACGCCATGGAAATTGCTGAAACAAGAAAACCCTAGCTCCGAAACTAGCGAAAAAAAGGAGAAATACACCGAAGAGAAGAAAAATTGCACCATGAAAGCAGCACGAAAAAAAAAAACAAGAAATCGAAAGTAAATTGCAAGAAGAAAAGTGCAAATCAGAGAGGGAGAAGGAGAAATTAGGGTTTGGGAAGGAGGAAATACCTTTTTTGGGGGGGGAGGGGTTTGGGAAAAGAGATAAAAAAAAGTTGAAGCTCCGCAGAGAAAGAGGCCTTCTTCTTCTGTTGCCTACGGCTTTCTAGTTTCTTCTTTTTTACGCCCTAATTTCGCATACCGCGATGTATCTATGCCTTTTATACCGCCACTTCCAAACTACCCTAACCACTCTCCAAAACCTCCTCTATATTTACAACTCTGCCCACGATTCATCCAATTACTTGCTCGTCACTCTGTTTCTTGGGTGGGCCTTTTAAATTCTGCTGCCCAATTTTTGTTACCCACTTGAATTAAACTCATAAATAAACTGTTTCTTGGGTGGGCCTTTTAAATTCTGGGGCCCAATTTTTGTAACCCACTTGAATTAAACTCATAAATGTTAGAAGACACGGGGGATTTTTTTTTTTTTTTTTTAAGATAATTCTCCCGGTGATAAATTAATTTTGTATATTGATTTTAAAATTTTTTGTTTCGTGTTTTGAATTTCTGACGCACGCCCATCACGAATTATGAATGCAACAAGGGGAAATATTGGAAGCCAGATCATTCTTCATCCTGACTAATTAAATTAATTATCTTTTAGTCTATTAAATTTTAATCAATTTGTTTCATATTATAACTAGAAAAATAGGACCTAGCCGATTAAGAATTTTGCTTTCGACGTTGTTGTAGGAATTGTTGATGCCAAAAATGGTTCCGGCAACAACACCCAATGTGGTCGGGTTAGGACCGGCCAATCACTCCACCGTCGGTCACCTGCAAAAGAGGAAGCACCTCGGAATGATGGGGACACCAGTGTGGTGTCTGCCGCGGGCACTCCGATGCTTAAGTCAGTTGGAGAACTGAAGAGCGAAGGGAGAGGCAGAGCTTTGGCCAAGTAAGAATGATCATACTTGAAATCCGGGGTTTCTTCCCTATTTATAGGTGTTTTGCTGGACCAGGTGCCCGGTCCGGCCCGACTAGGGCGGCCGTCGTGGACCTCTAGGGCCCAGGCACCCCGTAGGCTAGCATGAGTTGGGGATCTGACCGACTGGGGCTACCTACTCCTGACATGGTACTGCGTGGTGGATAAATGTCTCATCGCTGCAGATGTCAGAATAGGCAGTGGCAGGTGATGCGACTGGTGTCAGTGGTAGGTAGGGCGGCGCAGGCAGTTGTGAAATGATGACGTTCCGTGCTAGGGAGGGTTTCCCTTAGCACGCGATTGGGAGCCGTAGGACGGCTGGTACCCTGGTCGGCCTCCCCGGTCGCTTGGGGGTAAAGCCCAAAACGTGCCCGTCATGGATGGAGGGAGAATTCCGAGAACCACAGGGGTGGTCGGCTGGTCGGGAGGCCGTAATTCCTGTCGAGATCGGATTGCCGAGCTTCAGGACTGAGAACTATGATGAAGAGGCCAACACCGATCAAATGCTGCCTGAGCTCGACCTGGTGGAGGAGAAGCGCGAGCAAGCTCTGATTCGAACTGCGGCTCGCAATCAAGTCGTAGCCAGGTACTACAACAAGAAATACCGGCCGAGAACCTTCCGGGTAGGAGATCTGGTGATGAAGAAAGTGCTCGTTCAGGAGCCCGGTCTCGAGTCTTTTGGCCCTAAGTGGGACGGACCCTACCGGATCACGGAGGTCGTTCGGCCAGGGACGTACCGGCTAGCTGACCACGAGGACAAGCCACTCGGTCATCCATGGAATGCCGACCACCTGAAGCGCTTCTACCAGTAGCTTTAAATTGTTGTTTTCTTTTTAAGACTCGATTGAGTTCCTGAAAAGACCCTATTATTTATTATTATCCGATTCTTTTAATGAATGCTACTCATGTTTCTCACGATGACGGAGTCAAGTCCCACGACCGGGCACTCACCAACAGGCGTGCCCGACCAGGACCAATCTGCCCTTGCAAACAAACTCCCGTGGTTCTCGGACCACGGAGTCAAGTCCCACGACCGGGCACTCACCAACAGGCGTGCCCGACCAGGACCAATCTGCCCTTGCAGACAAACTCCCGTGGTTCTCGGATCACGGAGTCAAGTCCCACGACCGGGCACTCACCAACAGGCGTGCCCGACCAGGACCAATCTGCCCTTGCAGACAAACTTCCGTGGTTCTCGGACCACGGAGTCAAGTCCCACGACCGGGCACTCACCAACAGGCGTGCCCGACCAGGACCAAAATACAAACTCCCGTGGTTCTCGGACCCCGGAGTCAAGTCCCACGACCGGACACTCACCATAAGGCATGCCCGACCAGGACTCAAGACAAGATCGACAACGGACCAAAGGAGCGCTCGGCTGAAGCCGACCAGAACAAAGGTTGGAATTGGGCGAATCACGCCCACACCAACCAGGGGGGAAGACATACAAGGAAACAAAGGCGATAATTCTGCAAAAATAATCTTGTCAATGTATATTAATTGTCAAAAGGAGGGGGTACAAAGTGGGCACCCGCAAACCCAAAAAAAAAAAACAAAAACAAAAACAAAAAACAAAAACAAAAAACAAAACAAACAACGCGCCGAGTAAAGTGGAATCACCGAGAAGTCGCCATTCAGTCAAGTTGCCCGGGTAAGGTAGAATCGCCACTGGGCGCGGCCGGCTGAGCGTCCTCCGCAAGCACCGCGTCTGTCTGCCCAGGAGGGGCTTGGTCGGACTGGTCGGGGTCGTTGAGGATCACAACAAGAGGTTCGGGCTGCTCGGGAACCGTTGCAGCACCAGACACTTCGCCCTCCTCCGGTGCGTCCTCGACGGTCGTCTCCCCCGACTCTTCGGGAACGAACGACCAGTTCACGTCGACCAGGGTAGGGTTGGCCACCCGGAAACCGGCATTCATATCCCTCATACCCTCTTGGTACTCGGCCACAAGGCGGGAATTGAAGTCCTCCGAGCCAAGGAAGTCCTCGATGGCCTGAGCCCTTGCCTCCTCGAGGGCAGCGGGCAACGCAACCTCCAAGTAACGAGCGTGTTCGGCCCGCGCGGCATCAAGCTCGCTCTGCAATCGCTGCACAGCCGATTCCAGCCCTTGCCGAGCAGATTCCTCTACAATGGCGCGGTTCTCCGAAGCTCTGGTTTTCTCCTCCGCGGTCCGAGCCTTCTCCTCCGCTGCCTTCGCGGCTGCTACCGCCGCGTCCCTGGCCGCTTTCGCCTCCTTCTCGGCGTTCAGCGCGTTCTCAGCAACCAGCTCCACAAGCTTGATCTCGTCTTGCGCCCGGATGGAAAATGCCCTAGCGGCGGAATTTCCAGCGAAGGCCAGACATAACGCCTGCCAAGTTGAAGTGTTAATAAATGAGTAATCAAACACAGAGTAAAGTTTTGACGACGCAACTCACCTCTATCAGCTTTGCAACACAGTCTCCGGTAGCCTCCGCGGCGTCGAAACGCTTAGACGACTCCGCCACCTCAACGGACAACCCAGTAAAAAATTTCGAGACTAGGGCTTTGTGAGCCGGAGAATCTTCTCGGCGCACACGGGTTATAGGCGGTGGTAACCTGTCTTCACGATGGCGTGTAGAGCGAGAGTCAGGCCGCAGATCAGGGCGAGAATCAGGCCGGGGGTCGGAGCGAGAGTCGGGCCGCGCATCGAAGCTCAAGTCAGAGCGCAATCGCAGCCCGGCTCGGAAGTACTCGGCCAGCAGGGTGACATACCCTGGTGGGGCTCTGGATGGCAGATCATTTTCGCCCAGGGCCCTCAAGTCAACGTCATCTGGGATCTGGAAGTCTCGACGGAGGGCGGCGAGATATTTCGACGTCACGGCAGAAGTATAGTAGTCCGCCGAGTAAACGGGCAAACCTCCTGCTAGACGTGCCATCTCTTGGTCGGATCGACAGTATACCTGACAATCGTTAATGCGCATCGGCCGACTAGCCGGCCTGTTCCGGCCCTGGAGCGGCTCCCTAGCTGGCCCCGAGCTCGTCGAGCTTTCGGACCCGTCTCGGCCTGACGTACTGGCCTAGCCGCCCGATCTTTCTGAAGGGCCCGCTTTCTCGGCCGGCGGAGCGCTTGCTGAGGCAGAGCGGGTGGTGGCAGCCTGGCCGAGCTCTTCGATGAATTGGCTGTCAGGGCGGGTGCCCGGGCCCACCCGCAGAATCTCCTGCAGCCGAGCCGCCCCCTCCTGCTGCCGGTTGCTCGGCGTGGTCGGCTCACTTGGGGAAGGATCCGTAAACCCGGACAGGTTATCGGGTGTCGCCTCGGACGAGTCTGAGCCTGAGCTCCCCGTAATGTCCGCGTCCCCCGACAGGGAAGGGTTCTCGGAATCTGACAGGCTACTCATAATAAAAATAAAGCAAAAAATTATACCTTCTCGGACGTTCTCGTCTTGTTTCCACAGCAAAACGTGTCGGTTGTTCTCGGCAGCTCTCGGCAATAAATCTCTTGAGAAATTTAGGAATGCCTCGCCCCTTCCCTCCTATTTATAGCTGGGGGCTCGAGGATTCGAGCGGGCGCGACTCCCAAGGCCGTGTTTCAGTCTCCCGCCAATCCCGCCCTTTGTTTAAATTTTGAACTTTAAAATTCGGCCTTTGCCGCCTCACCTTCCCGCCACGCACGTCACTTGGCCTATGATATCCACGTCAGCAAAACGTGCCACGTCAGCATGACAGCTGGCAAACCTGCCCGACCATCCTAGTAGCCGAGTAGCCGAATAGACCGACCATCCGTAGTAGCCGAGTACGCTTCGGACCACTGTTGTGAGGGCAGTACTCGCAGCACCCCTGACCGGTGTCCGGCCAGAGATGCTGGGGGCCCTATGTTGATGACCAAATCAGTCCACCGTACGGCCACTGCCGGGAAGGTCAGCTTTGCCTGCCGAGAAGGCGGATCATGGAGCTCCCGACCAGCAGACCACCCCTGTGGTTCTCGGAATTCTCCCTCCATCCATGACGGGCACATTTTGGGCTTTACCCCCAAGCGACCGGGGAGGCCGACCAGGGTACCAGCCGTCCTACGGCTCCCAGTCGCGTGCCAAGGGAAACCCTCCCTAGCACGGAACGTCATCATTTCACAACTGCCTGCGCCGCCCTACCTACCACTGACACCAGTCACATCACCTGCCACTGCCTATTCTGACATCTGCAGCGATGAGACATTTATCCACCACGCAGTACCATGTCAGGAGTAGGTAGCTCCAGTCGGTCAGATCCCCAACTCATGCTAGCCTACGGGGTGCCTGGGCCCTAGAGGTCCACGACGGCCGCCCCAGTCGGGCCGGACCGGGCACCTGGTCCAGCAAAACACCTATAAATAGGGAAGAAACCCCGGATTTCAGGTATGATCATTCTTACTTGGCCAAAGCTCTGCCTCTCCCTTCGCTCTTCAGTTCTCCAACTGACTTAAGCATCGGAATGCCCGCGGCAGACACCACACCGGTGTCCCCATCATTCCGAGGTGCTTCCTCTTTTGCAGGTGACCGACGGTGGAGCGATTGGCCGGTCCTAACCCGACCACATTGGGTGTTGTTGCCGGAACCATTTTTGGCATCAACGGGAATAATCTAATGATAATTTATATTTAACTCCATCATAAGATATAGAATTTGAATCATGACAAATTAAATTAAATCTTTTAATCTATTAAATTTTAATATTTTATTTCATATTTTAACTAGAAAAATAGGACCACGCTCATTAAGAATTTTATTTTCGACGTGGTTACAAGAATAGTCTAATAGTAATTTCACATTTAACTCCATCACAAGGTTTAAAGTTTGAATTCTACCACCCTCAAATTCAAAAAAATAAAACAATTATTGTGCTCGGCCAAAAGATTTTAAAATATTAAAATTAGAAGAAAAACTTTTTTTTTTCAAAGGAAAACTGAGAAATTGATCTAAAGGAGGCCGCATGGTAAAATCAGAGTTGTGTGCATCATGATTTTAAATACAAACGTCAGATATAGCATACATTTGGCCAACTGGTTTGGATCTAAGTTTTTCATTCCGGGTTTTGTTTTTTTCTTAAAAGTCACAAAAAATTATAACTAGTTTTTAAAAATTCAACCAACTCTAACATAAAAATTCCATTTGAAATTGGTGCACCAAACACACCATTATGAAATTGACCAAATCCAAACTTTTTTCCCATAACCATCACGTTCAGAAAGTATCATTAAAGTGAGCACAGAGCAACTCAAGGTTACAACTTTACACGCTTTATCGTAAACAGTTGAGAGCTCATTCTTCATCTTGTAATGCCTTTAATCAAGTTGTCACAATATTAAACGCGACTACAAAGCTACACAGGAGAATTAAACAGAACTAAAGTTGTTTAGTCTGTATACAAAATATAAACATACTTTCTCAGCATAAAGCTTTTATTCTAAAAAGTTTCGACCAACCACAGCAAAACAAGCCAAGAACACAGAGTAGAAGGTCTTGCAATGATTCAACTTTCATGGCCATAGTGCAAATTCTCCTCGTACTTGTGACTTTTTTTCCCAATAAGTGGATCGATTAAGTTTTTCCATCCATTGAAATCTAATGGGGAGCTAGCATCAGGTAGTTGAAATCCATTGACGAAGAAAGTCGGTGTTCCATACACTCCTCGTGAAGTACTATACTGCAATACAAAATTCATCCAAATATATATATATATATATATATATGTCATTCGTGGTATAATGGTTCTTGCAAATGAATCTTGGTAACTTCTATGTGTCACTGTGCGCCAACACATTGCATTGGTGAAAGTAATTTTGTATGCCAGAAAGTTATGAGCTGCAATACCTTAAAGGAAACCCTTGTTTTAAGGTCGGTTTTCCGATCGTTGAAGCCAGATTCAAGGGCAACATGATAGGACGCCCCGACTGCTTTTGATGCAAACTCCACAATTTCATTCACAACAGCGGCCCGGGACAAGTTGTGAGTTTGTGCATTGTAAAATTGGGTCTGTTCAGCAGTGCGCAACAAGCTTTTTAGTTTTACATGAAAGTAGAAAACCAGTAATAACAGATAACACAAGGCTAGAAAACTAGCATGCAATCTAATCTTCAATCTAAAACAGTCAAATTAGCGGGCATCCTCCATAGAATTGAACAACATGGGGTGCCTCGAATCATTGATGAGCCTACAGACATTCCACACTGCGAGAAATTGAAGTACGAAAGAAATTTCTGCGTGTATGAAACTAGCAAGAGAAATCAAAGATTCAGACACGAACTTAAGATTTTTAATGAGAGTCGTTAAGCAACAGAAAACAAACTTAGCCTTTCTTTTGCCTCAAAAAATTCATTTCGGATTTCAAATTCGCACAGAAATCAATCAGCGGGAAAACGAAAACGCTTGTACAAAAACAAGGAGAGATCTTGAGTGTAATCCTTTTCATAACAACCGAGTATAAAAGCAGCGCAAACTGGAGGAACTATAAGAAAAAAAAATGCACACTTATATATACATCTACAATATATATATATATATATATATATATATAATATCAAAAGAAAGGACCAACCTGCTTCTTAAAGAAGGCCTCCAACAATGGGAAGGTAGCTGAAGTATTCTGATTGTTAACGATGTGTAAAGCACGCGAAGCAGCAAAAGCATTGTCATGGTAACTGCAGTTTTCCGGAAACAAGAATTGTCAAAGCCATTTGACATGAACAAAGGGTGGAGCCACTTGAGGCCCATGGGGACTCCTTTTTTATTTATTTTTTTTAATTTTTACTTCCAAAAAACTTTTTCTTGCACTTTCCCTTTTATTTTGCCTTTCTGAAAACTTATAAATACAGTTTTTGCACAAGTTTTAAAAAAAAAATTTCTATTATCTTAAATCTATACACAGTCATATTTCACAAAACCTTTCAAATATAGATTATAAATTTGACTTTTACTTATACTAATAGATCAAACCTAAAATCCCAATTAAAAAACAAATAAAAATAAAAAATAAAAAAAAAACAGCCACACTACTATATACATTCATAAACTTTTATACTTTACATTTCAAAACGTGAATTAAACTCGACAAGTGACTTGAAGGTGAAAGATGAAAAATAAAGTAAAAGAGAGATAGACCAAGAGTAATAGATAATAATAATCATAGTAATAACAATAAAATTAGATAAACTGGTATCTTACTTTAAAATTTTGGTTTAGTTTAAGCCCCTGAAGAGAGATTCTTACTCGGCCATCACGAAGAATAAAAAGGGTTGGTCCATTTGAAACAAGCAAAGCTCTTTATATGGCGCATCAAACAGTGGCAAAAGGTAAAGCAAATATAAATAAATAGTAAATAAATAAAAACTGTCAGCACAATAAACAGTTATTACTCATTTAGAAAAAGAAAAGAAAATCCAATCACATAATTTAAAAAACTTATAAAGTGCCCCAATACCTAAAAACAAACAAATTCAAATAGCTCATTTTGGAAACTAGAGGTCAAGGACAGTGAAGTGTCAATCAATTCTCAATTTTTAAAAGCAAATTGAATTTTCGTGTTCCAAATAATATATTTATTGTCACTGTAGGTTTGAGCCAGAGAATGTAAACGCAGAGAGAGAGAGAGAGAGAGAGAGAGAGATTACTAACGGCAAGGGTAAAAGGTGAACGACGAGGTAAACACGGTGGTCGTAGTAGGAAAGAGCTTGCTTGAGAGCAGGCCAGGCGTCTCGGCTGTCGGGGCAAACTGGGTCGAAGAAGGCCTCGATCAGAATCGTATCGAAGTCAACCCGGTGCTTTCCGTACACGAACCCATCCAATTTTGCAGGTGGCAGCGATTGCCCACTCACAACCGAATTCGAAACACAACAACAACAACAACAAGGAGCAGAAAGCTGATCGTAATACCAGCATCTTGTTGTTCTTCTTCAGCGCCTTCATTACCACTGGGAGGCTCTCTTGTCAGTCTTCCTGTGTTTTTCAATTCAAACCACGTCCAGGTTCAATCAGGAGCAACAATACGATTTTTAAGATGGACATGTAAATATTTTCAGGGAGGGATTCGATTTTCAAATGTACGATCCGAATTGTTCCTCGCTAGGCCCATTTTCCTGGACCCATGCTTGGCCCAAGTCTGTTTTCCTTTTTTTTTTTCTTTTTCTTTCTTTTTTTTTTTTATTAAAAAGCAACCGGAAAAAAAAAAAAAAAAAAAAAAAAAAAAAAAAAAAAACACAATGAATCTTGTGTATCAAGGGTGTTTTAAGTTCATTCGCGTGCAAACTACGAATCATTCGGTTCTTCTTTTTTGTGAAGGAAACATCATCATTTTTTTTTTTTGAGGGGGAGGATTTTTTTTTTTCCAGAAAGAGGAAGGAAATTTCAATTATTCGAACACTTCGCTCTCCATTAAAAAAAAATCAAAATATGAAAGAAAAACCATTTCAAAAAAAAAAGAAAAAAAATTACATATGCGAGAGAGACCGAAATATCAGTTTTAAATTTAAACGACATGTAACTAATAAACTGTGTGAACGACATGAAACTATATGAATTATTTGTCCAACTATCGTACCCTGAAAGTGACGAGAAACAGTTCTTAGAAAACGACGAAAAACATTACAAAACGACAGGTAAACAAAAGACGACTTCAAGAGGCATTAAACGAAAAAACTTAGAAACGACAATGTGATGGGGAAGAAAACGGCATGAAAAGACACACCAAATATGTATATTAATTATGTTAAAATATATGTATTTGATAAAAATTTACAATTAGCTCCCTTAAAAATTAATAAACTTCATTTTATTTATCTAAAAATTAAAGTTTGTTATTCTTAGCCCACTCAAGTCTGTCGAACCAACAGTTCATGAAATTATAACCGTCCATTCAATTTTCAAAGGCTAATATTGAACCAATGGCAAGCAACATAGGTTAACCTGGGGTCAGAAGCAAAATCAGTGATCCATTTGTTTTTCAATTTATTTTTAAGTGGAAATAATAATTGTGCGACTAGTAACATAGTGTCGTTTTGCCATCTTTTTTTTTTTTTTTTAATCATCTATTTTCAACTCCTTTCGTTTGAAATGCACTTTTTAACAGTTAGAGGCTATATGAAACAATCATTGGAGTTGATTTTTTTTTTTTTCATTTTTTTCCAACGTCATATGTTTCACCGCCTTATTTCAAAACTACATATCTTTTTCTCTTTCTCATATTTAGAATAAAAAATAAATAAATAAATAAACTTTAAAATCCAAAACTTTATTATTTTAAGTCAAAATAAAATAATTTTTATGTCAAAATACTCATAATAATAAGATGAATAAAGTAAAATTCATATTATATATTTGTTTCCGAACATATTCAAAATTTTACATTATTCACTATATGACAATTTCTAATTCATACTTTAATCAAATACACATTTTCAAACATTCACTCATTTTTAATGAAATAAAAAAAACTCCAAAATTTCAATTCCAATTAGTGCACCAAATAGATCCTGAATACTTTGTGTTCCAACTCAATTTTTTTTTTTTGTTGAGAAAATTACACTATTAACCATCCTTTTTTTCTTCTGCAGAAAATTTTGTGACCATTTTTTTTAAGAACTTTTTGAAATGCATGTTAATTTTTATTTATTTATTAATTTTCTGATTTTTACTAGATGTCAACATAACCAACAATGAACATCAACAGTGTTGGTAGTCGACTCTAGTTGCCAACCCCGATCACTGAAATATTCTATTAGATTTTTTTAAATGTATGTTTGAAAGTCTCTATGGCTCCGATAGCCAATACCAGTTACCATAATATTCTATTTTGGATATTTTACAATAACATTTTTTTCTCAATATGAATGGTCATATGTCTTCGGCTCCAATGGCGAATGCCAGTCACATTAATATTCTAATAGAATATTTTGAATAATCTACTATAATATTTTTTTAGTTTCCAACGTACATAGTCGAACATCTTCAGCTCTAATCGCGGACGTCAATCACTTTAGTATTCTCGTAGAACATATTTGGTAATCTACAATAATAATTTTTATTTCAACAGATTGTCAAATGTGTCTGTCTAGGGTTGCGAAGTTTGATAGCATATCAAACTGAGTATTTTGGAAGAGTATTCTTTGTAATCTACTAGAATAATTTTTTAATTTTATCATAGATGATCTAACATTTCTGATATCACTGTATTATATGAAAATATTTCTGATTAAAATTATTTTGCTAGATTATTAAAAATATTATGCCAGAACACTTCAATGACCATAGTCAAAGATGTTTGATCAATTATGTTGAAAACAAAAATATTCTTATACATTATAAAAAATATGATACTCAAATATTTGGATAACAAGCGACCGGGGCTAGTTATTGGAGTAAAATATATCCGATTATTTATATTGAAAATAAAAATATTCTCTACAGGACAAGAAATATTTTATTAAAATATTCCGGTTACACACGCCGGCACCATATGCATCGAGCTAATAACCATTACTCTAACATATTTTTCCGTAAGAAAAACATTTGGTCTCGTCCAATTACTGTCTTCATAATAGCATGTTACTGTCTTCACGATAGCATGTTACTCCATCATTTACATTTTGCAACATTGTCGTTCCCAACTCACAATATTAAAATCATAACAAATAAAAAAAAAAAGTTATAAATAATATGCAATTACGTTGGATCCTATTACAACGCACTAACAGCTAGCAAAACTCCTTCACGCGACATGTGTATGGAGTCTACATAATTATGAAGGACTTTAGCCAACACACACACACACACACACACACATATATATATATATATGACGAAAACCAGAAACAGCGAAAAAGAAGAAAACAAAATAGAACGACGGTACAAGCACAACAAGTAAAACGGGTGAAACGCCATTGAAACAAAAAAGAATTGTTGAATAAATACGACATCAAATAGACAAAAAATAAATACAAAATTATTGTGGAAATGACAGTAAAAATTAAACGACAAAAAAATGAAAAATGAAGGAAACACAAGAAGAGTAAATAGTATTACGGCACCATAAGGCCAATCGAAAGAAGAGTGAATAGTAATACGACGGAACAAAAGAGAAACATATTAAACGACAAATAAACAAATAGACGACATGGAACAGCAGCAGCAACAGCCAATTTATACTACAACCAATTCCTGAAAAATATTTCAGCTATATTCTCATAGATTTTCCAGATAAATGTCCATAACACACATTTCGCCCTTAAGTCAACAGTGTTACCTAAACAGTTCGTGGATTATGGCATTGATTGAAAACGCATTTTGCTTGGTCCGCCACCTAGCTAGTGTAATTTACGTGCTAATGTCAAAATTAAAGATATATTATTAAAAAAAAAAAAGGTCAAAATCAAGCAAGTAAGAAAACCACTCTCTAATTTAGATACTATTTTTGCCGTTTAATTTGATATGGTGTCAAATTTTGCCCAGGTGTAGCATACGTTAAAATTGATAACCAATTGTTATTGATTGATTTTTTTTTATCTATTAATTTAGTATTTACAAAAATTTAATTTTCAAATTATTAAAATTGAAAAGTTTACTTTTCCAAAGTCGAAAATATAAAACTTTTTCCCTTAAAAAAAGGCTTTTAAATCTATGGTGGTGGAAATAGATATAGGGATTGAAATATCATTATGAATTGTAGCACAAGATTGAAAAAAAGAAAAAAAAAAGAAAAAACTTTTTTTAAAATGTCAAATACGTACAAAATTATTGCACTGGTGACTATCTTATTGAAGCAACTATGAATGGTTAATAGTTTTTTTACGAAGGGGAAAAAAAAAAAAAAACAGTGGTTGTTGATCAGCATGCAAGTTTGAAATTTGATAATTTCTTCTCGTATAAGAGTATAACGTATACTAATTCCATATTGCGTAGCACTATCTTTTGTCTAGCTCATTTTCAACACTGTTTTCATGACGTACACGGTAGCATCAAACACCACCACTACAAATTGCAACAGAGTTTCTTGAAAAACGACATAGAAATTAGAAACGACATAGACATTATTATGCAAAATATCCCCATGTTTAACTGCACCCCCTAATCCGACGCTGCAATTAAGGGGTCCATGAAATTTGTCCATCCAGTAAAATTGGTAGAAGCTCCAGCATCACGCAGATAAAATCCATTTAGGAAGAAAGAAGGCGTTCCGTACACCCCTCTTGAACTGCATAACGATAATAAATAATAGACATAACGTTAACAAGATAAAATCCATTTAGGAAGAAAGAAGGCGTTCCGTACACCCCTCTTGAACTGCATAACGATAATAAATAATAGACATAACGTTAACAAGATAAGTAAGCATTCATTTTTTTAAAGCAAAACAGATTTATGAAAATAAAGAAAATAGTTGGATAAATAATTTATTTAGTTTATTTACAAGTAATTTATGTTTATTCATATATTTTAAATCATGCTATTTAACTTTTAAGTATTTAAAAGAAACGCTATCAATAATTTTCGTAAATAATATCCGTGCATTTGTTAAATAAATTACAATAATAAGTGAGTAAATCGTTTTTCGCCTCTAAGATTACCTTGAAGGACAACCTTGTTTCAGAATCAGTATCGTCCCTTTGGAAGCCAGATTTAAGGACATTATGGTACGAATTTCCGATTATTCCAGTTGTGAAATTCAAAATTTTATCAACAATTGAAGCCTTGGATAGATGACGCCTTTCGTAATGGTAAAACCTTTCCTGTTCAGATGTAGTTTAAAAAAATAAAATAAATAAAAAGACAAAATAAATACCAACTTCTGTTATTTTCCAACATCATTCGTTTAGTGCAAAGTCGTCCTCTTCTTCTTCTTCTTCTTCTTCTTCTTCTTTTTTTTAATTATAAAAGCAATCGACCTGATGCTTGAAGAACTCTTCCAACATGGGAAGCGTAGCAGATGCATTTCCCATATTGATGGCACGAGAAACAGCAAATGCATTGTCATCATAATTGTGCATTATAAAGAAGAGAACAATTATTTTGAGTAAATTTATAGTTAAAAAAACATATGTTTTCGAAAAGGTGCAATTTTTATATATAGTTAAATTTATAATTTATGTGATTGAAAGTTGATAGACCAGACATACGTAAGTAGTGCATTTTTTAAGAAAACTAATTCAATGATTAAAAAAATAAATAAAAATAAAAAAACTGACGGTAGTGGAAAAAGGTGAACGACGAGGAGAGACGAGAGCAGTAGAAATCAACAGCTTGTTTGTAGGGGCAGATAAAGCTGCAATCATGATTGAATGCGAATTACGATAAGGCCGATTTTGGCATGAAAATCCACCAATATTTGTTGGTGGCTTTTGCTGCCCATAGGCACCACGCTTGTTCAGGACAAAACCAAGGAAGATAAGAATGAGCAACAATGATTTTGTTTTTATCTTTCTCGATCTACATTGCTCTAGTCCCATCATGTTTTGCTTCTCTCTCTCTCTCTTTCAAAGCATATAAAGTGGGCTAAAGAGCATAGTGATAAAAATAATTATATATAGCGCACTTTCTAGTGTGGAGTAGTCTACAAAATATCTTAAAGAATTAAACTACTTGAGAAAGTAGAGACAAACACTTATATAGTATCATTATGAAATTGATCCCGTCTCTTAAGGACGCTTTTAAGGGTAGGTTTGTGACCTTCAAAACAATAAAAATGTTTGTAACATACATATTATACCAAGTAGTATATTGGTTTTGATGTTTCTTAATCATGTGCTCTGTTTGAACACTTTTTTCTTTAGGACATTGCCTGCTACCTAGACGCAAGCTTGTGAGGGGCAAGGGAAAGCTCTTTACCCGCCGCTTTGCCAATGCAAAAGGACCAAAATTGAGACAACTTTAACCGTTGGCTCTAACTAATGATTTTATTTATTATTTTTATTTATTTATTTATTTTTGCCTTTTGAATTTTTGGGTGCATGGCTGGCCGGGGTACTCTTGTGTACTTTGTGTCCCATGGCTTAAATGAATGGTCTTAGAAAAACTGACCCTTTTCTTAATATGTTTGGTTTGATGCTCAAGTAAATATATTGACCAAATAAAGCGATGTCATTCTACAACGAAAATATTATTATTATTTTAAATTATGTGTAAATAAATTTTCCTTCGCCAAGTGAATTTGTTCACTTATGATTGTTATGCAAGTGGAATTTTGCAGACACAAGTAATATATAATAACATCATGGTGGATGTCATTTTTAGTACTAGTGATACTTTAGATGAAAAAGCTAAAACTGTATGTTATAACCAGACTTGTGCGAGTATGTTTTAGCGTTTATACTAACAGAATAGATCCAAAATGCTTTATGCGAACACCATTAAAATCTAGATGATGCTAGGGAGTGGGGCAAAAAAAAAAAAAAAAAAAAAAAAAAAAAAGGAAATGGCTAGAAGCTACCATATATATCTATCGGAGCCAAGTTTCAATCTTGCGACCTGTGGGTTATGGGCCCACCACGCTTCCGCTGTGTCACTCCAAGTCTCTAATTTGTTTACTCAAACAATGACTGAGAAATTAATAACTGTGCTAATTATTCGAAAAAAAAGCTAACTCCTATAATTGAACTATTTTCTTCAGCCATGAACTTTATTTCATCATCAAAGTAATCAAGATTTGATTTGGAAAGCTAACCAATAGCTTGTCGCCCACCCTTTTTTTTTTTTTTTTGCGATGGGCCGGTGCACCAACAACACAAGCCAGTCTGCATGGGCCAAAGCAAGACAAAGGGTTTTTCCCAAAAATGGTACAAAAATATGAAAGTAGGGTTTGCAATTTGTGAGAAGCTAGGGTTGAAGAAGCCATTCAGCAGATTCTTACGAGCTAAAGCAAATATCTTTTTTTCTCTTCTTTTTTGAAAATGTCCCAAAATAAATATCTTCCATATTGTTGTTGGTCATGATCATTTCTTCATTAATTTTAACGACAAATAAAATAATAATTGGTGAGCAAAGTTCTCCACTTTCAGTTTTGCAAGTGCTTCAAAGAAAAGAAAGAAAGAAAAAACTTCACTGTGGGATGAAACCCAAAAATATAATGTTTATGAAGACCTAAAATAAATATCTTTTTCGGAAATTATGTTTTTTGTTCATGAAATATATAAAGAAAATTTTGTACATATAAATACACTAAGTTTTTTTAACTGTCACATTTATGAGTGTGCATATTAAATTAATGAACCATATAACGTGTTGGGGCTAACTCAATAGAGGAGAGGGGATGGGAAATTTGCTGGTTTGAAATCTAATTATGTTTTCATTTTTCTTTACTAAATGAGATCCATAATCCATATTGAAAAAAAAAAAAAGAAAGAAAGAAAGAAAGAAAAAGCTTAGTCCAACAAAGAAAAAAATTCAAGAATTTAATACAACAATTAAAAAAAACTTATTAGAGGATTTAGCTTGCGTTTGGAATGAGATATAATTTTTAGGTTAAAATTAATTGACTTTTCAAAAAATTAGTTATAAATATTATTGATTTTTCTTAAAAAGACAAAAAAATGATATGAAAAATTTAGATTTGAAACTAAGTTCGAAACAGAGCCTAAAAAATAGAGTTCACATGATAGGATTTTTGAAAAATCTTATTTGAAATATATGGTTCACATCATAAGATTTTTCAAAAAATGATTTAAGTAATTTTTATAAAGTGACCTAAAATAAAGATCTAAATAATTTGACAATTGATAATAGAGATCAATTTACCATAGATCTATTGAATGGGGAGTAAAATATTGAGATATAAATATCCGATGATTGGAGAGCCAAAGTTGTGTGTGCGTGTGTGTGTTCATAAGCTTTTTTGAGGCTCTTTCTTGTCTCTGCGAAACACTAAACGCGTCATCGATCTCCGAACTGCCAAAGACATAAAAAACGCACACACACTACCCTCCCTCCCTCTCTCTCTCTCTCTTCTCTCTTGAGTTTCCTTCCCGATATAGCCGTTACCTAGAACAAAACATACGTCACACCTTTAATAACCTCTCCTCCTCTTCCTAGCCTGTCCTGACAAAAGCCCTCCAGTCCTCGCTTACAGCCACACTTTCCCACCTCAGATTCTCTTCTCCCAAACACTCCCCTATTCATTAATCTCCCTAGAAACCTCTAACGTGCGCTATGTTCTGTTCTACGCACAACTTCCCAGCACACCCACTTCTTCATCAACCACCCTAGATCTCTCTCTCCCTCTCTCTCTCTCTCTCTCTTTCTCTCCCTCTCTCCTTAAATAGAACAAACACTTGGAAACTTCTAAGCAAAAAAAAAAAGGGGGGAGGGCTAAAAAAGAAAAGAAAAATGCTTGTATCGGTTTTTTTGGCCCTTTTTCTACCTTGCGCCGGCATGAGCGCAGTGTTCATAGTCTACTTGTGTCTCCTCTGGTACGCCACGAGTAACCAAAGCCATGACGAGTTCCGGTCACCGGCTAAGCCGGTTCCCGTGCTGGGCTTGTCGGCTTCGGAGCTGGAGAAGTTGCCGAAGATCACAGGGAAAGAGCTGGTGATGGGGACGGAGTGCGCCGTTTGCCTTGACGAGATTGAGGAAGAGCAACCGGCTCGGCTGATTCCCGGTTGCAACCACGGCTTCCATCTAGAGTGCGCCGATACATGGCTTTCAAAGCATTCAGTTTGTCCCATTTGTAGGGCCAAGCTTGAGCCTCTCTTTTCCACTGCCTTTGATCAAAACCCTTGTTAATATTATTCACAGGTTAATTTTTGGATCGTTTTCTTCAATATCTGTTTTAATCTCTCTATTAGGGTTTTGATATTTTGAAGGTTTATTGTACAGTGATATCATATATATATATATATATTTCATTTTTTCGCTAGAAAAAAAGAGAGATTAATTCTTCATCTTATATATCATGACTTAAGATGATCAAGAACGCCTTGAGTCCTAATATTATTGCTTATTGAATTTATTATTAATATCTATTTATGTTGATAAGAATGTGTTATTATGATCTGTCCAAAGAGAAACAACATTATGAGGTGATTAGATTTGATTAGATTTAATTTGCTAAAAGCACTGCAAAATATATATATATATATATATAATTTCCATATTTTGCGAAGATAAACATAAGGGAAAGCGAACTCCATCCCTGTTTAATTCAATAAATTAAGGGAACAAAAGTTGCTGCAATCATTGAGTTTTTTTTATCTTTTATTTTTGGCGGATGCGTTTCACCATCAAATATATATGTATATATATATATTAAAACTGTTTGCCATAAAGTCAGCCAATAGATGAGTGCCACGTCAGGGTAGGGAGTGATCTCTAAGCGACTATTAAGGACCCAGAAGCAATCAGTCATGGCGTCCTTAGCAAGCAGCGTTACAAGGGGAATGACCCTTTTGGACCCCACTGCGCGCGTGTGACTGTCCTGCCTGTAGTGGCAATCTAAGGAAAATACCACTACTTTAAAGAAACTAAAAAGAGAAGACCCACAGGAAAATATTGATCTGTGTGCAAGTTGGATCGCACCTGGGAAGAGTATTTGAAATGATATCTTCATATCATTAAATATTTGGTCCACCTACAAAAAATATATATATATTTAAATTTCAAAAAAATAAAGGGAAAAAAAAGTGTCACTATATAAGATGTTACTATTTACCATTTGTCTTTCCACTTACCTTAAAAAAATAAAAATAAAAGACCAAATTTGGAATTTGTAGTGCACAAGGCATTTATATATGGACTTCCTCCTTTATGTGCGTTCCCATACAAAGTCGGGTTGTTGATGACCGCTGTTCACGAGGTTCCTACGTACGTACACTTTGCCATCTGTGCGTTGTTGCTTGTTGTAATCAAGCAACGAAAAGATCTCTCATTTTTTTCTCTTTTCTTTTGTTTTTTTTTTTTTTTTTTTCTCTCTCTCTCCCGCTCTCTCTCTCTTTTGAGAAAGTACAAACTACAAAAATATCCTGCCCACCTAATACATTGCTTCATTCATTTTCATTTTTCTTCGTCACGACTCAATGATATGCGTGAAAATATTTCAACGCCACTTGTGGGATGTGAACAATTTTTGTATTACCATAAATTGTGGTGGCGAAATAACAATAGTAGATTATTTTTTAGATCTCTCTTGATATTAACATTATAGTTTGAATCTTGCACCTTTATTTTGAAGTATAGTCATAAAAATTACATTTTTAATTATAATTTTGAGCTTATATTGCATCGTAAAATACTAGATTGAATTTGATAAGAGAATAAATCAAATTCTAATACTGTTTTATATATTCTTCTTTTAGAATTCCAAATGAATGATATATAGAGACATGTGTCAAGTAATGTCTTCTTTTTTTTTTTTTTTTAGTCAAAGACATCGCAATGCTTGTTATCATTTTTTTCCCCCACTAAAGCAATGCTTTTTGTATCTTAAAAAAAGATTGGAAAATATTTTGTACGCAGTTCACCTTCTCTGTCTCTTTAAATTTGTCCCTTGTTATTTCTTGTTTGCAAAGTTATTGCCATTCGCCAGCTGTATTAAATGGTTTTATGGTAATTTAATGCAATTTTGACGGACATCACCACGGCGGCTAAAGCCGCCAATACTCTTGGAATCAATTTCGTTTCTTACTTCTGTAACGCTTTTTGTAATTCTTCTTTTAATTCCCCCCCCCCCCCCTCCCTCTGAAATTTCTATAAATTCTTGTTGCAATCAATGATGAAAGTATCCATATCGATAAAGTTATAGAGATTTTGATTTATAAATAATATCGACAGAAATGTCGATATCGATAGATATTCCAAAAAAAAATAGATATTCAAAGAAAAACTTATAATTTTTACTAAAACTTTATAATATATATATATATAACCAATATTACTTAATCTGAACTAATTTTAAAACAAAAACAATCCATCTGTTATCAAATACGAAAGTCATATCCCATAGTGTAATAATAGGAAATCACAATAATTATGTATTGACTATAATTTCAGTATGATATTACATACTCATTAATCACTACAAACAAAATAATATAATATAAGATAATACATAAAAATTAAAGGTCAAACATAAGAGAAAAAGTACAAATTTTGAGTGTCTATAATAATAAAAGGAGTTTCTAGCAGACTAGAATATATTAAGTAAGTACTGGTATTGATTTAAATAACACATTTACCAATATATATATTACCCTTTAATAGCTCTAAAAGTAATTGATAATATATCACATGTATGTTTTTTAGTCTTAGCTTCTAAAAGTTAACCCATACATTAAATATTATTGATTTATCTAACTTAACTAGCAATCTTATGGATATGCAATAACATTTCAATATCAATTTGTGGTAGATGATATCTCAATATATCAAATAAATCATCTTGATTTCGTCCTTCTAAAATAGATCATATTAGATAACTATAAGAAGAATTATAACAGTATCAACTTTACTCAGTTACTAAGTTCATATAATTAGAACTCAAAACGATAGAATTATTATCAGTTTGACTCATTTCAGTTATACCACGTTTTTTTATATGTTGTTTTGGTATAACTATTATAGGTTGTAAAATACTATCACATTTTATTGACATTTTTTGAAAAATGAAATGGACGAAAAAATTAAAATTTTTACCAAAAAAAAACTTCCCTGAATTTTTAGACATTTTATGAAAATATCTAAAAATATCATTGATATTCATAAATATTGTGAATATTTTTTGATATTATGAATATTTGATAGACACTCCATGAAAAAATATATTTCCCTTATTATCCATTTTGACACTTTAAAATATGAATAATTTCTTAAAAATGTCAACCATATTATGGACATTTTAATCTTTGGTTGCAACAACGTTTTCATGTTTTTCACCGTCCCACGTTCCTCGTATAACGGGAAATTTTAAGTACAATGAATGGGGCAGCAAAAACAAAATGTTCTATTTTCCTGAATCATAAACTTGGAAAATTTAAGTGGAACACAAAAATTTGGTTCTTGAAATAGACCGTTTGCGTTATTTATTAAAACCCCCACCTTCCAAAAATATTTAAACTAGCATGAGCCGGACCAAAATCACGTATATGGGGAAGTAATACTCAAATGAAGCAATTCATCATGGGTACTTTGGACATATGCTACGTTTACACTTCTTCTATTCTACACAAAATATGTCACGACAGAAAAACTAAAAAACACCAATCTTATGTAGCTCCTAAACTTCAGTAACCAGGAGTCCAGTTGTTAATGATAGTCTGACATGTCACCAACAGTAACATGCTATATTACCGGTCAGGTCCATGATGCCGAGCTACTAATTACCTTCCAATTCTCGCCGCCTTGTTCGTCCACCGCCGCGCGTGAAATGAACCTCCGGGAACTAAGAGAAGGGTAGGAGGAGAGAGAGATAACATGAGTTAATGATATCATATTTGACAAGGAAAACTTTAGGTACAAAGTTATTTAGGTGAAACTTGAGTACAGCGAGTAAAAGAGTTTCTTGAAATGACTAAAAACAAAATGCATAAATGACAAATACCACCTAACCCTCGAGGAATTGACAAGTTTATAACTTTTTCTTTTTCTTTTCTTTTAATTAAGAATTTAAGATGGGTCTTGTTTTGGCATGATTCCCGTATAGTTAGTTGTCGTCTTCTTCTTTTTGGATAATTAATCCGTTAAGTTCTTGAATTATTTATATTTCATTATTTTAGTACATAAATTATTAATTTCGACAAATTAACAATTGAACTTTTGATTTTTTTAATGTCAAAATCTTTTGTCAATTTTAATATCAAGAATCAAAACGGTCGAAAACAAAAATTCATAAATTATTTTATTAAAATTAAAAATTGAAGCACTAAAATGATAGGATGCTCATAATTCGGGAACTAAACAAAGTTAATGACCTATTTAGCATAATTTCTTAAAAGTTACTTTTGATTTAAGTCCAAAAACAAGTTATGAAATTGCTTGAATAATCTATCAGAAGAGCTTATAGTCTCTAAAGTACTTCTAGTTAAAGCCAACAAAATATAATTTATAACAAAAGCTCTTTTTAGTAGACTTTATAAACTTCATATTAATATACGTTATAAACTTCATTTTAATATTTTATTACGTATTAGATAACTTTAAAGGTCATTTTGACCTAATCAAAAGTTTTTTTTTTTTATTCAAAACACATATTGTGAAGTCACAATTTATTAACTAGAAACAAAAGTAAAAGTTTTTTCAAACGGACACTAAGTAGCCGATACTTAATAATATGAGTTTATGATGGTTACTTTGTTTTTATGTGGTTATAAATTGATGATTACATTTACAACTTCGTTTGCATTAGAGCCATGCAAGTGTTTGTTTGTGTGTGCGTGTGTGTGTGTGTGTGTGTGTGTTTTTTTTTTTTTTTTTAATAAAAATATAACTAGAAACGTTGTAGACTTCCTTTGCCCATACAAAGACGAAAACTCATCGGAACCGGGCCCAACTGAAAGGTTCCATTCAATGCGTGACGCATTAATATTGGACAAAGGTCCATTACGATTGGACCTACTTTACGCTAGACTTGGCCTTTCTAATAAATTCTTGAAGTTGTTTCCAAGTTCTTTTGTCATCATCGTATACACATTTTGTAGCAAAAACTCGTGCTAAAATGCTTTAGACAAATGTATTCAAGAATTTTTCAAAGATAAATTCATAATTTCACTGATTTTAAGCAATAAATTTTACCGCGGTATTGATAATTTGACATGTTCGGTTGCACAACGAAGTCAATAAGAAACCGGAACTGATGGTCTCCAAAATTGAGTTCGGCAGGCCCAATCATTAAAAAGACAATTTTTATAAAAAAATTACTAAAAAGACAAATTTTCTAAAAAATTACTAAAAAGACAAATTGAGAGCAAACAGAGGTTCGAATTTGCTTTATAATGATTATGCATATACCTATTAAGTCAATAAATTTTCCACTAAATTGTAATAGCTTTTTAATAAATTTACTTTCATGGCTATATTTGTTAAAAATTTTATTTATATTTCTTAAGGGTCCGTTTGGTGAATGAGTTTGAGTTGGAAATTTTAAATTCCAATAGTAAATTTTTATTGACTTTTCAGAAAAGACAAAAAAATTTTTAGAAAAAAGAAAAAACTTTTTCAAAAAAAGATAAAAACTAATATGAAAATTTTGATTTGAATCATTTCTTCAAACGAGGCCTAAAAGATTGTTTTTTTAAGGAAAAATATTCCCCACATTAGCTAAAAAATTTTTACGACAACAAACTTAATATTTGTAATTTAGAATATTATCTTTACTTTACTAAATATATATATATATATATATATATTAGATTTACCCCATATTTGATTGTTTATATTTCTTGCTCACACTTTTGACTTTGTTTTGTCTGTTACGTGTCATTCCGTCATGGACTCATGATTTAAATAGATTAATATTTTGTTCGACATTTAAATTCAACTCTAATTAAACGGTATTTTTTTATATTAATTTTTGTGTCTTTTTTTTTAAGTCAAAAAAATTTATAACTAATTTTTTTAAAAGTCAACCAACTCTAACTTAAAATTTTCACCTTCAACCGATGAACTAAACACAAGTTAAGACACCACGACAGTCTATGTTACATTTTTTATTATAAAATTTTTTTTGTTAATTTTCTTTAAAAATTAACGAGACATATTTATAGGCTACTCTCAAAAAGCAAGTCTAGTTTTATTCTATGAGATTGTCTTCTGTCTTTTATCGTTTACTAGGTTCTCTTGTCTAGTAGTTTTATTGATTGTTTTTTATTTTCCCATTCGGACAAACTCTTTTGTAATTTTTCTCTTTAATTTTAACAAAATAGAGTGATAGAAAAGTGATGAGGGTGTTAAATAGATGCCGACCTAGTCAGGATATCTTGGTGCACCTGTTAATTTCTACCCTCTATATTAATTCAAAAAATATATTTTAAAATTAAGAACATGTAATATAACTATTATCATAGAAAAAAGTAGCAGTAATCAAGTTTCAAATTAACATGCATATCTAACATAAATCTAACAGTAAAAAATAAGCTATTCATAAGATACTCATTTTCTTATTTTTCACAAACTTTTTTTTTTTTTTTTTGTTAAGAATTTTAGGATATGTTTGGGGGACTTTTGAAAATAGAGTTTTGAAGGTTAAATTGAAAATGTATGTTTAGAGAGGAAATTTGAAAATGCATTGTGATATGATAAATAATGCAAAAATTTAAAACGTGTTCAAAAAAAAATTTCAAAATAGATTTTGTTTTGTTCGTCTCGTCGTTGTGAATATTTTGATATAAAAATTATTTTATTTTGATTTGAAATTGAAAAGTTTTGAATTTTTAAAATTTTAGTTATTTGAAAATGAAAATGAAAGAAAATAAAATGTAAAATTGAAAATTTTGAATTAGACTATAAAACTATATAAAAATTGTCGCAAATGGGATCTTAGCTTTAAGAGTCCATTTGATTGGGGGGAGAGATGGAGGGAGGGAGAGGGGTAGAGAGAGAGAGAGAGTGAATCTCTTGACTGGTTGGAAAGAAGACAGGAAAGAAGAGAGAGTCGGAGGGAGTAGCTCTCTTTTTGGGCCCACAATAATGGATCCTTTCATTGATGAAAGGATTTATGAAACCTCTTATGCTGAATTTAAAATATCTATTTTATCATTTTAAAAAATTATTAACTAATAATAAAATAGATAAAATAATAATTTTAAAATAATTATTTATCTATTATTTTAACTATTTTTTCTTCTTATCAAATAACATAAATAATTCTTATAATACTCTCCATCGTTTACTCTCTTTGTGCCTCCAACCGTTTTCATCTCTCCTATCAAATATAGCCCGGTGTCGAGTTACGTCAGGGACCTTATTGCACCTTAACACTTTTATCGCTTTTCTCAAATGTCCATGGAACCCAAATAGTAAACGACTAAAACAAGGCATGTGACCCCACAAAAAAAAAAAAAAAAAAAGCCACATGTACGTATCCAAAACATCGAATTATTGCTAAACTGTGTTGATAGATAATGAATGTTTCTGAATATTTAATCTTATTAAAATTAAAAATTTAAAATTAAAATTAACAAAACTTAATATAGCTATTACTATTTAGTATTATTACCATATCAAAAAGTATCGGTACATGTTTCAAATTAACATGTATATCTACAGGGTTATTTGGTGTCATGTTTGAAGGTAATATTTTAAAAGTTGAAGATAATTTGTGTTTGATGAAAATAAATTGTTTATAATGAAAAAGTATAAAAATTTAAAATATATTTAAAAAAAAATTAACATTATGAATTTTATTTTATTTTTTTCAAAATTTTATATAATTTTAAAAAAATTAATTTTAATTTAAAATTATAAAATTATGAATTTTTAAATTTTAAATTTTTTGAAAAAATTAAATAATAAAATTAAAGAAATATTTAAAAAGGTGTTTTCCAACCATGAAACGGGGTCTAAGTAATTAAAAAAAAAAAAAAAAAAAAAGCTATTCAAATCTTCCTAAATCCCATTCCTAGCAAAAGATTTACTCGTTTTCTTATTTTTCACAAACTTTTTATTTTAGCTTTAAAGTTGCGTCGGAAACCAGACCTTGTCGAACTTGAACACTCCATGCAACCCAGAGAGTAAACGACTTAAACGAAGCATGATACCAAAAAAATAAAATAAAATAAAATAAAATAAAATGAACAAGAAAAAGCACATGTACGTATGGAAAAGTAACGCGTAGCCAGTTATCGCTGGCTTTCAGTTCACGAACTCCCACTCCAGCACTCAGCTGTTGCCCACTTCCACACGGCAAAGTGTAGGACACGTGGTGTGCATAAGTTGGGCAGGATTCCTTTTTGGTGGGGCCTAGTGTTAGATTCTGAATAATTGTATTAGTTATTTGAAAAGAAACTATTTTGTGAAACAAACTTCGATACAATAGCTACAAATGGGACACGAGTCATCATGTTTATTGCCAGTGATCTTCCTGCTGAGTCATTGACCAATCATATGATGCCACTGCCTGCTTTACTGTGGTCTGAATTCTGACCGTAATAATTTTTGGCTCAAGTAAATGCTAGTGATGTGTTTGTTAACTACTTTTTTGTTGGAACAGTGATACTTTTAATTTCAGCGTATGTTAATTCTTAACATTATTGTAATTATTGCGAGAATTTCATTTTGATTTTTATAAAATGTTTGAATCCATCCAAATAATATTTATTTTTTCAAATATATGATGATAATATTATAAATATTAAAATATTTTTGACTACTATCATATGTATATATATATTATCTAGGTTTATAACTACAGTTGTTTTAATTGTTAAATTAGTTTTTTAATAATTTAATTTACAATTGAGATTAGTTTTTATATCGCGTGCTAATAGTTTTTTAATATAAATATGTATAAAATATATTATTAAAAAAGTAATTCAATGATTAAAAAAAAATTTGATAATAAAATATAAGAGATCTTATTATAAAATTCTCATTCTTTTTTTGTTAAGGAATTTCTCTTGGAAGACAAAAATTTTCAAATAACTTTTTAACAATCATGCGCATAATAAAAGTTCACACTTTTTCTTTTTTTCCGGTCCTTTCTTGGTTAGTGTTACCTTCAAAAACTTTGTGTGGTTTCTTACAATTTTTCTTAATTCATCCAGTACTTTTTCCCCTGGAGTCATCAAACATATTTATGCTATTCTATATTAATTTCTACTAAGTATTTTATTTGTAACGAAAATAACTATACTATCACTTTCAAAAAAAAAAAAAAAAAAAAAAAAACTACTTTTAAGCTCTTATTGAATGGGCGATACTATGTGTAACGACGAAATAGTACCGAAACAAAGGTAAATTACACAAGATGTATTCATCCATGGTTTCTACTCATTTCTTACAACTTCTTGTGTACCAAATTCGTTTGACGCATTGGATAATGTAGATTGACAAAGACTCGTTTAAGATAATGTGTTACGTCCACTCTTCACCTATGATTCTCTTGATAAATGTAAAAGATCATTGATCATGACATCCTTATAAATAATGTTCCAAACTAATAATTATTTGTAGATTAATTTTTGTCATTGCGCTATTGCATCATTTTTTGTCACATCTCTTATAATGTTCCACTAAATTCTTACTTTTCTATCATGATGTTAACACTTTTTAAAATTGTTGCGTCAAAAAAAAACTTATCAAATTGTATGGAATTCAACACTGAGAATTTAAGCGGGTGGGTAAGTCTACTAATTCATCATGCAAGAAGTCGTGAGTTTGAGTTAAAATCAACATAATATTTTAGGTATATAGATAATCTATTTTAAAAAGAATTTATATGAAAGATTATATTATTTCATAAGATTATTTGAATACATTATTATCTATATTTATAACCTTTTATTTAAAAGAAAAAGAATAATAAAAAAAAAGGAATATAATCCAAAGTTTCTAGAAAAGTTTAATAATTTTAAGTTTCAAATTGAGTAATTGATTAACGTTCTTTTACACTTTTTTTTTTGCGTGGATATAACACTACCAAATGTCAATACGGCCACAAAATAAATTTCCCTTCTTATTTGAATTTCATTTTATATTTTTATAAATTAAAAACCATTTATGAAAAACAAAAAGCAGAAAAGCAAAAAATGCAACATTATTAGTAGTTATGACAAGCATTACATTTACATACTATATTATTATTCAATCAATTGTGTAATCGAAGCAGCTTCTAACATTTAAATGACATATGCATACAGCATACATATGTCCGTTCCCTTTAAAAATATACTTAGGAATGTCAAACACGCTGCAAAGTTTTATAGACACACGTACGCTTACATTTATGTTTTTATTTATTTATTTATTTTTTTGAGAATGTATTTATGTTTTTAATCGGTATGATAATAAAAAAAATTAATATAAAATGAATTGATAATTTTAAAATTTTGTTAATATAAGATTGTTATCCAAATATTAACATCATTTATGGTTCTAAAAAATAATTAAAAAAAAAGGATTTAGTTCGTCGTAATAGTACTATCTATTTACTAATATTAAATAATATATCTTTGACAATATATATACATTACATTATTCAATACTAAATTCAACATTACTGTACTACATATTGTTTTATCTAATAGGATTAAAAATTCATGTATTAGACGAACTTAACTCAAAAAAGACCATATCAACAAATATGTCAATTATTTTAAATTTATTAAACATTAGGATTCTAGGATTAGGATTGGGGTTGAGATCGAGCCTTGGGAAGGGGTTCGGAACCAATACTGGGGTTAGATTTTGATACCGAGGTCGGGATCGAGTTCGAGAAGAAGCTTAGAAATCGAGGTTGGTGGAGACTAGTTTCAAAATAGGTTGGGACTGGCTCTTTGATTGGGCTGAGAGGTTGGAGTTAAACTGATGGGATGGTACCGGGTTCAGGTTGATAAGTTGGAACCTTGACCTTGGCTCCAAACCACAATCCAACCAAGGGTCCGGACCCTTGTCTTTTCCCAACAACCTTGGTCTTGGTTCGGACCATGACTCCAAACTTGGTCTGGAGCCTTCATCCCAGACTTGAATCATAACTCACTCCCAATCGTAATTCCCGATTCTAAACTCCGCCTTATTCCCGTCCCAATTCTTGTTTTGGGTAATTATGTATATAAAAATAAAAGCTTTTATCGTTAATATAATTTAATATACAGTAAACACACATGATAAATTTGATCTAATGATCATATGACGAAAATTCTTATTGCGTACGGGACCTAAACTATGCTTGCACTTGTACTAGTTGAAGACTATTTTCCACAAATGAATCATTTAATTCCTTAACCACAATTTCAACGGATGAAAAGTTGAGCGTAGCAATAATTCTGGTATAGTTAATAATCGAGTGAAGTACTGGCAATGTATTGTGGCTCAAATTTTTACATCGAAATTCAAAACCAAAAATTAAATTAAAAAAAAAAGAGGGAAAAGAAAAAAATATCCGTCCCCTTGTCACGGAAAAAATAAAATAAAATAAAGCGGACAGTGACTCTAGCAAAATTTCCCTTGTAGTGTCCCCACATTTTTTTCTCAAGTGTGGAAGTGACGCCGTTGGATCTAGAATGTCTTAGTATGCACCTCGTACGTTATATATATAAATATAAATATATATATATATATATATTTCGGGTAAAAAGGAATAATAATGTCAAAAGAGACGAAAATCGAACGGGAGACAGGTGTCCCGATGTTTGATAGCATAGTCACAACCCATCAATTCAAAATCCTTTAATGACTGCCACGGACCTTGCGGTTTTCGCTTATCCTACAAGCGGCGGCTTCCCGTTAGGTGCTGTTGGCCTATGTTTCGTGGGTCAATGACGTGAGTGAGATCATGATATGAGTAGACGGCTGTGATTTGTTTGACTCGGTGCGGTTGAGGAGTAGATGATTGGGGTCTCCATTGGAGGGCAAATGGTAATGCTACGTGTGGGGGTGTTCATGTATGATGGCTTAATAGAGGGGGTTGGGCATTAGAATGTGATTGTAATGATGTGGAAAGAATATGGTGCTTCCTGCTCAGGAATATAAGCGTCTCACGGGCGGTGGAGAGTAGAGACCCGTGCCTTTTGTTTTGTTTTGTTTTTTTTTTTAAGAGAGAGAAAATAAGTAGAGAGAGAGAGAGAGAGAGAGAGAGGGAGAGAGGGATGAAGGAGGAGACGATTATAGGCTTGAAGAACGATGATATTGTTGTAAACGGAGACTCTGAGATTAACAACTCCAAATTTTCATCTCTCTTGGCGTCCAAAGATCGAGATTATCTTCTTTCTCCGAATGGGAGTCAGGTTCTTCTTCTTCTTCTTCTTCTTTCTTCTCGTTCCTCTCTTTCTCTCTCTATCTCTTTAGTCTCTTTCTCTCAACGTCTGTTTAGATGGAGGACTAAAAATAAATATTTTTTTTTTTTGGTTATTTTGGTTCATGGTGTTTGAGTCTGGTCTGTATCGATTATTTGATTAATCTTTTAACAATTTCAAAGTGAAAAAAAAAAGTTTTTTTTTTTAATCTATTACTTGATTTGCATTTGTATAAATGGTCTCCATATCTGGCCTAATTTTTATGTGATTTTCCTAAGGAACTAGAATTAGTACTTGTACCTACCACTCATGAATTTGAAGAAAACAAACTTTTTTTTTGTTTAAAATAAAATAAACTTGAAACGCCATGGAAAGAGAAGGGGATGGTACTCATGAGGAAAAATAATAATAAAGGAAAAAGAAAAAAAGAAGAAGCTTCCTACACATGAAACTCTTATTTAGTTATTAATTTATTTATTTTAAGGAGCGTGGAAAAAAAAAAACGTGATAGTTTTCAAAAAAAAAAATTTTATTATGTTTTGTTGACCGACAATGGATGGAGTTAATATGTCTCTTAGATACTTCTAGATCAATCTAGTTTTGGATCAATCAGTCTCTTAGCAACTATTGAATTAAAGTTGATTGATGGATTTGAGAATTATACATTTGCTTATCTTTATTTATGGCAAATCTTTTGGAGAGCAATTTTTTTTTGGAGTTAATAATCACTAAAATGTAACAGAAGTAGTATAGTAAAGTACATGGCATTTAAATTTATGATTTATTTCCATGTATTTGAAGTAGTCTAATTTTAAAACTTATTATCCGTTTAGTAAATGGATTTGAATCCGTAATTTTTTTTAAAAGTGTTTTTTTAAATTGAATTTTTTTTGGGGTTGAAATCTATAAACTAGACCGTGATGTTTTATTGATACAATGGCCTAGGGTGCATTTATCGCATTTATCTATATATTTGTACTCTCTCTCTCTCTCTCTCTCTCTAATTCTCTCTTCTTCTTCTTCTTCTTTTTTTTTTTTTTTTTTTTTTTTTTTTTTTTTAATTTTTAAAACGGATTTTATTATTTATTGAACTCGAACTCAATACATTGCGTTTCTCTATGAATTCGCATTGTAGTGATCTATGTTTTCATTTACCATTTTGTATTATTTTTATATCGTCTGTTACCATTGAAGGCCGTACTGATCATTTTCCCTACTGGATAAATATCTGAGTTTTTAGCTAAATTTCCTGGTACATTATTTTTTTGCTTATCTGATAGGAAGTAAAAAAAAAAAAAAAAAAATTTTGTATTTATAGGAAGGACGTATTGTAATGCTGTATTTCATGTGGCTTAAGCATATTAAACTACAGATTTCATACCTTAATTTGTATATGGAATTCTGCACACTGTTTGCCTAGCTGAAATATGTGTTTGTGTGTGTATAATATTTGATTTTCTAACACTTCGTTGGTGAATTTTGGTGTGCAGTTCTAATCCATCAATTTCGCTCTCTCTATTTTGTTTGAAAAGTAGTTCAGATATTTTGCATATATATAGCAAAATTTTCTACTATAGGACATTCTATTTTGTATTTTAAATAACAATTGATTGAGTTAATTAATTTTAATGGTTGATTTTATTATTAGAGTCGTTATGTTATATGTGTGTTGTGTGTTGTATGTTGTAAATTTATAGATAATGTACAATAAGATATCCGTAGAAGTTCCAATAATGAGGAGATGATCATTTCGTCCAAGGAAGGTGAAAATTATATTATTGAACAAACTATAATGAGGCCCTGTTTGGTTCTGAAACTTCATGGTACGTTCTACTTTGTGACGTTGCATGCAATATATATATATATATATTATATATCAAGCTAGCTGTTGCTAAATAATATTCCCAGTTCATGGTTATCTAATAAAAAGCTAACAATTAAGCATATATTTGACACTATCTAACTTAAAATTTTCAGTTTTTCCACATCATATTTATTTTTCTTTTCCCCATACTAATTGAACAAGATTATCAATTTGATTTAAAATCTTTTTAAATTTTTTTTTTTACAAACCCACGTGTCAAATATACCATATTATTTACTGAATGAAATTTCTTTTCATCCTAAATATTGATATTTTCTTCCTTTGTTCCCACCTCTTTGTTTTTTCTTCCGGGTGCTTAAATCTTTTTCAGATTATTCTCTCTCTCTCTCTCTTTTTTTTTTTTTGGCTAAATATACATATTTTAGATTGTACCTAGGCCTTTGGGGTATATAGAGATGACTAATTAGATTATAGTTGTCACCAGGTGCACATGCCAAATTGGGTGTCGTAATCAATACGGTGTTACCCCTCTGGTTGTGGTGCCCAACGACAGCCAAGCAGAAAGGACAGGTGTCACTTAATCGTACGTCAATTTTAGCCTCATAATAATGCTACTTGTCAACACGTGGTCTTGACATTTTTTGGATAAGAACCAATCTTGAGTACCATTCCCATAGGATCCTTTTTTTTTTTTTTTTTTTTTTTTTTGGCTCTAGTTCAGTGGCATCATTCTAACCGTCCATTCTCCTTTTTTTTTTTTGTTTAACTAGACCTATCATTTTCCTCCACATTATATGCTTGTGTCACTTGTAGTTTGTCTACAGAAAAATTAGTAGAAAAAAAAAAATGTCTATATGGTAATGAAATGGTCCTTTTTTTTTTTTTTTTTTCCCCTAATACTAAGGAGGTGTTTGATTTCCCATCTCATTTCAAATTAAATTGTACTTTTTTAATCATATTTTTTATCTTTTCTAAAAAAGTTTTTTGTCTTTTCTGAAAAAATCAACAAAAATTACTATTCAAACTTAAAAATTTCAATTTAACTCAAACTCAACTTATTTATCAAACACCCCCTAAGAAGGATGAAGTGGTCCTTTTATTGGTTTCTATAATGTTACCAAACTACAAATTTCTACGCGGAGTCCATATCTTTTGAGAAGAAAGAAGTACCATGTCCATTTAATCCACAAGATATATTTGCCAAATTGTATGTGCCTAACTTTTTAATTTGATTAATTACCCCTTAGTTAGCTAGCTTATAATTATGTTGTTACTTAAAACATGATCTCATCTCACCGCGACAATTACCTTGCATGAACGGATTCATCTACTAAATTTACTTTCATTTAAGATAAAAAAAATTGTATGTATACAATCTCATTATCATTATTTTTCAGGATAGTACTAATTCTCCTATATAATTGAGGAGCGATGTAATACCAATCCTTACTTGGTTAGCTTAAATTTTACTAAAAATATGCTTATATGGAAATGTGATGATCTTGTCTCATGGTGACTACATCAACCGATGCTGTACTCATTTATAGTCCTTTTAAAAATTTGGTGAAAATTTGAACCTCACTTTACATTTGTGGAATATTTAATTAGGTGAAAATTTCTGCTCTTGACGAGAAGATAGTAGGCCTGTACTTCTCGGCCAATTGGTACCCACCATGCCGGAACTTCAACCAAGTCCTAGTCAATATCTACGAGCAGCTGAAGCAAAGTGGGGCCAACTTTGAGATTGTGTATGTATCATCCGATGAAGACATCGAGGCCTTCAGCGACTATTACCACACCTTCATGCCGTGGCCGGCCATTCCATTTGCAGATTTGGAGACAAAGAAAGCCTTAAACAGAAAGTTCAATATAGAAGGTATTCCTTGCTTAGTTGTTTTACAACCTAATGATAATAAGGACGAGGCAACGTTGTGTGACGGGGTTGAACTCGTTTATCGCTATGGGGTCCGAGCCTTCCCTTTTACCAAAGAAAGGTTGGAGGAATTGCAAAGGGAAGATAGAGAGAGGCATGAGAACCAGAACTTAACCAATTTACTAACAAACCACCATAGAGACTATCTTTTGGGTCACCCAAGGCCTAAACAGGTATGTCCATATTAGTTCTCAATATTAGATCCCCTAGACAGGCACGTTCTTCTTTTCTGTGAATTATGATCAACAGAAATGTGATTAGACTAATCGCTTGTTTGGTATCTCGTTTTTCAAATTTTTTTACGTAATGTTTTCTCTCACAAAAGTTTATATTTACTGTTAGAATTATCTTTGAACTTGCAATCCAAAATAAGAAATCTTTCTATTTAGATAATCAAACTAAAGTAAATACATGAATTATTATCTAGAAACAGAATGACCCCTATGTATGCCCCAAGTGTTACCTTCGCATAAAATGTGTAAGTATAGGTCCAATATTCCAAATCCTTGTCTGTTTTGGTTCTAATAGACGCAACATTGTTTGATACTCTGATCCAAACTCAAAAAACTCAACTAATTTTTGTCTTTTTCTAAAAAATCAAATAATTTTTTAATTAGTTTTAAAAAAATCAAACAACTCCAACTTAACAAAGAAAAAAACATGCTCACAAAGTCTTCGTCTTCTCTATTTTGCAGGTGCCAGTTGCTTCCTTAGTTGGAAAAACAGTTGGGCTCTACTTCTCGGCCCAATGGTGCATCCCATGCGTCAAGTTCATTCCCAAGTTGATGTCCATCTACCACAATATCAAGCAAGTGTTAGCAGACAAACAAGGTAACAATAACAACGGTCACGAGGACTTTGAGATAGTGTTTGTATCAAGCGACCACGACCAAGCATCCTTTGACTCCTACTTCAGTTCCATGCCGTGGCTGGCTCTGCCATTTGGAGACCCGAACATCAAAAACCTCGTCAAGCATTTCGACGTCAAAGGTATTCCGTCTTTGGTGATTTTAGGCCCCGATGGTAAGACCATTTCAAGAAATGGTCGAAACCTCGTAAACTTGTACCAAGAAAATGCCTACCCTTTCACCGAGGCCAGGATCGATACATTGGAGAGACAATTGGATGAGGAAGCCAAGAGCCTTCCTCGGTCGGTTTACCATTCCGGTCATCGCCATGAACTCAATTTAGTGTCGGACGGCAACGGCGGCGGGCCTTTTATATGTTGCGACTGTGATGAACAAGGGTCTGCTTGGGCTTACCTTTGTCTCGAGTGTGGTTATGAGGTGCACCCAAAATGTGTGATGGCTACGGTCGGTGGGTGATTTGGGGGAGTGCTCAGGATACTAGTATCAATTGTGTTGCCATTGAAAAAAAAAAAAAAAAAGGGTACATTTTCATAAATCTATTTCTTAATTTTTAGTGCTTTGTGTTTTTTGGCAGATCGTGTATGTAAATGGAATGTTTTCCTAAACTTTGATGACTATATGTTATTGTTACTTATCAAGATTGCCCCGGCAGGTGATGGAGGGAAGCTCCATTTGTCGAATCGTTGTTTCTCTTAGCTCCCTTCGTTATATATTCACTTTTTTTTTTTTTTTTTTTTTTTTTTCGGAACAAGACACTAATCAAGTTGTTGAGAGAGTGAGAGAGGGAAAAAAAAAAAAGAGAAGAAATTGAATTATCGAGGTTGTATACCACTTTTAAAATTTAGTAATTCGTTAGACTCACTTTGATATGTACATCAAGCTTAAAAATTCTGCTAAAATATATGATACATTTAACTTTAAATTTAAAAAAAATAGTAATCCTCTAAATCATCCCGTCCAATTCGAGTTTTAGAAAGTAACAAGTAACATTTCTATAGTAAGCAATTGAAGTATACAACATATTTTAAAAATATCTAAAGTAAATAACAGCTTATGGTAAATTAATTTAGTGGAAGTAAATTTATCGTTTATCAAGTAAAGTTTTTCACCTAATAAATTAATTATTTATTGTCATTTTATTCAAAATATTTTAAAATCTTATTATTTACCCCCCCCCCCCCCCCCCCAACAAAAAAAACTTGAATGATATTTGCAAGAGCTGTTGAGCAGAGGCCCACAAAAGCCCAGTACATCATTGTCTCTCTTTTTGTCCATCATAAGAACACTGTGATGCCATAGATACTTGGTTTCGTAGTTGGCTTGTTGCCAACTTTTGAAGGAATGCTTTGACGACTGACTGGTTTGAAAATGTCTCTTGTTTTTCTTTTGCCAATGGTGAAAAAGTTTGAATTTTATTTTCGGTTATTTGTTTAGCTAGTTAACTTTGTAGTATATGTAATTTAGTTATCGTTTCAGATGTGATCTACTTATTTGTTCGGCAGAATTTCTATGGACAATTTTTTTTTTTTTAAAGAAAAACTAATTTTACGTATGGAACTTAAAAAAAAAAAAAAGCTACTTCTTTAGCCTCAAGGTTTCATCTGCATTTTTTTTGGGTACTTATTTCATAAATATATGATAAATAAAAACTTCACACGTGCATGTCAGTTTTACATTCTATATATTATTTTATAAGGTGAATCACGCGTTTACAAATAACTTTTTTTTTTTTTTTTTTTTGAAGAAAGCCTGTTGAAGCATCTAAACTGAATTTCTAATAGTTAGTAGACCTTGATGTTCAAAGCCAAAAGATCAAACTATCACTAGAAACAGATCAGTTTAAAAAAAAAAAATTATTTCAAGTAATTAAAATTACCGCGCGTGAAATCTAGTTATTATGGAATTTTCATTTGAAGAATTCATTTTTCACGATGGAATTTCTATCAATTATGATCTCTTCAAAATTCCAACAAACTATGTTTGATTTTCTTTGGGGTCATCTTATTTGTATAGCAAAATGCAAACATATTGGGAGGAGTAGTTAAGCCTTTTTGCAACATAATTTAATATTAACAGACAAACAAGGGATTTTTGCTCACACACTCCCAACAAGCAAAATGATCATAAGATATGACAAGAAGTTCCTATTCCAAGTGTCTGGATTTTAAGTAACTTCATTTTCATGGTGCGTTTAAGTTAAGACTCTATTCCTCTTTCAGTCCTGAATCACTACGTGGATTAGCAGAGAGTTTTTCCATTTTTAAGGCTAGATGTTTTGTTTGGTTTAAGAGCCGCTAATGGCTCTTCGGCATTCGCACGCTCATAATCTTTTTTTTTTTTTTTAAATATTTTTTTATGAAGTTCCCTTCCCTAAATAATAATAATAATAATAATAATAATAATAATAAGACGAAAGAAAGAAAAGAAAAGAAAAGGTTATTTCATCTTAAAGGTGTGAATCTTCGGTTATGGCTGATATAGGTAATTTTGGAGAAGGGCCTACAGATTGGAAGTGTAAAACGATGTTAGCACTATCTAATTTCTATTTAGTTGGTCTTCTGGTCGAGACTCGGTTACTACATAAAATTTCGAGAAATTTTAGCAAATTGCATGTTTTATATATACTTTTAAAGTATATTACTTGTTTTTTTTTTAAGACAATAAATTATAACATTTATTTATGATAAATCCTTAGATTTATTTGGATTTAAAAAAAATATCAGATTTATGATTAATTTTTACAGATAAAATTATGTGTTTAGTTTCATATTAAAGAGAATATAGTAAGAAAGAGGAGTTTGTTTCAATATAATGTTATTATAAATTTAATTATATCATTTCTTATTATATTTAAAATTTTATGTTATAACTCACTCTTTACTTTTTTTTTCAAAAATATTATTTTGCGCTTTCTAAGAATTTGAGCACAAAGAGCCTCAATCGTTATCGATTGTTTTGGGCCTTGCGGTGCCTTTTATGACAACGGGCCGAATATTGGTCCTGTAAATTTCTGACTTTCGGCCTATTCGAATTTTTGGACATGAGTTTTTAGTATTATTCTTGTACGAGCGAAGAATAAAATCAGACAAAACGGTCATATATAGGGCCGAGTAAATAACACGAAACTGTCTACTAGTTCTCTCTCTCTCTCTCTATCTCCCGTCTGTAAAGCGTCTGTGAGACAAAAAAAAGAGAAAGAATCATGCTCAGGACCATCCAATGGGGAAAAGCAAAGCACAAAATAAAGCAAAACTCTTTCTAGTTTCTACGCCTATAACTATACTACCACGAGCCCTTCCAAAACGCATTGAATAGAATAAACCAAAACCCCCAGACAGCATCCAAAACCAAAAAAGAGTTTTCCATTACCACATCAGTTGAGAAAATGGGTAGTTGCTTCTCCAAATGGTCGAAATCCCACGATATCCCGATCTCCTCCTCATCCTCGGAAACCTCTCCTCGTACCAAGCACCAACAAATCCCAAGGAAGCCCCAAGAACCATGGAACCGAACTTCTTTTTCGAAGCCAAAAACATCATATTCAACACCTTCGTCTTCATCCTCGGCCTCTCAGTCCCAGATTGGACCCATCTTGCGCAAGCCCTACGAGGACATAAACTCGATTTACGTTCTGGAAAAGGAGCTGGGAAGAGGTCAGTTTGGGATCACCTATCTCTGCACGGAGAAGTCAACGGGAAGGAAATACGCCTGCAAATCCATTGCCAGAGGGAAGCTGGTCAGCGAGAAGGATCTCCAAGACGTCAGGAGAGAGGTCAGCATATTGCAGCACTTGACGGGTCAGCCGAACATTGTGGAGTTCAGAGGGGCTTACGAGGACAAGCAGAAACTGCATTTGGTCATGGAGTTGTGCTCCGGAGGCGAGCTTTTCGATCGGATTATAACTAAAGGAAGCTATTCCGAGCGTGAGGCGGCCAGGATTTTCAGGCAGATTATCAACGTGGTTCACGTGTGTCATTTCATGGGTGTAATGCATAGGGACTTGAAGCCTGAGAATTTCTTGCTTGCCAGTACACAGGAGGACGCCCCTATCAAAGCCACCGATTTTGGCCTCTCTGTTTTCATCGAGCAAGGTTAGCAAGCTCCCCCGTTTTGGTTCTGTTTTGAAAACATTTAAAAAAAAAAATGATTTTCCATAAAATTGCTTTTGAAAACTATTCCAAAATAATGTTTCTTTCATATATTTTGTTACAAAATAAAAAATAATATAAAGTTGTTTCTTTTCCGTTTTTTATTTTTTAAAGTTTTTATTTTTTTGGTTAGAAAATGAGAAATGAAATAAAGTTGTTTATTGTTCATTTTTATTTTTTAAGTCTTATAGACATATCCAGACACAATTAATTTTTTTTTTTTAAATGTTTAAACTAACCTTTTAAAAAACACAATTAAGCATAATTTTAAAAAAATATCTCAACACCATTTTTAAAACATTCTTATTTTTATTTATACTCAACAAGTGTTCCTAAACGGCTTTTAGTCTTGTCTCTCTCTGCCTTTCTTCTTTTTCATGAAGTTAATAATATCTATTTTATACAATTTAATAGCCCTGGAAAAATGAAGTTCTACCAAACTAATTACGTAAATGTCAGTTTTTTCTTTTTCGCATTAAATTTAACTAATGTAGATTGAGGTGATATTTGAAAACCATGTCAATGGTATAAGATTTTAAAGGGACTTTTTTTGGTGAGCGTGATTGGAAGGGACATTTTTTTACCATGTAGACCATAGCTTGTTACGTATCAGTGTAAAAGATTTGTCGAGATGCCACCCACTATGGGTCTAGATGACCAAGTCATTGAAGAAAATGACTGGTCAACCAAGTCAACGGTTTTGGATAGAAATAAAGAGAAGAAAAGGGGGAAAAAAACAAACAAAACAATTTTTTTGTGGCATTTGGCCCATCACGTAACGACTGTAACACCACTATAGTCCCAGGAAACACGTTTTAGTTATATAGCATGGACGCACCTAAGCAAGTACCATTGTGAAAGTTGCCAGGATCACGTGAGAGGGTCTATAATCTACATATAAACACCCTATAGTCTAACAAATTTGAGAACCCAGTATAAATTCAACTTCTAGTAATTTCAAACATTATCCTTCGTTTAGTTCGTCGGTCGGTTAAATATGAAAGTTTTAAGATAAAATTGATTTAATTTTAAAAAATTACTAATAAATTTTATTGACTTTTCAGAAAAAGATAAAAATTAAGATGAAAAAATATAATTTAATTAGAGTTAAACTCAAATACCAAACAAAATCTATAACTTTGCTACAACTTATTGAGCTAAAAATGGTCCTTAGTTATGTGCTTATGCCTATTTTGATCGTTAGAACCTGCTAATTGTTCCACTGAACATGATCAGAGCTTCCATTTTCCAAGATGTATTTTCCTTTACTTCCAGAGGAACTCAATTGGTTACTCCTAAAACTGATCGACAGTTCCTGAAATTTGATATTAGAAAAAATTTATTGATTTCATACTTGAAAGAAAAATCAGCAAGAAACGGGAATTGTAAATAAATTGTGTGCTCTTTTTAAGTTCTAATATATAAGCATTTTTTGTATTTCACAAGAAATGTGAGGGCATATGATTTTCCCAAAGTTGGTATGTGTGTTCTTATATGTGAGACTCAATTGCTTCACTTGCTTATTCCGCAAAATTCCGTGTTCAAAATCTCCAGGAAAAGTGTACAGGGACATTGTGGGAAGTGCCTACTACGTGGCTCCAGAAGTGTTGCGGAGGAATTATGGAAAGGAGATAGATGTGTGGAGTGCTGGAGTCATTTTGTATATACTTCTAGGCGGAGCGCCTCCATTCTGGGGAGGTGGGTTCATTTTCCCTTTCTTCTACATTTATATGTTATTTTTCTAGTGATTGAAAACATACAAGTATTGTTGCTTGAGACTAATATAAGCATAAAATATTGTGGATTTAACTGGTTTGCTGTCTGGTAGTTCTCAAAATTATGTCCGTCGGTTTTAACATCTCAACATTTTGTTGCACCACCTTCAACAACATCTTTGATGCATGCTTTAGACTTCGGTTGGTTGGCTATCATTTTAGCTTACCTATATATCATGTAATTTGGCATTATTTGTAGTGATATTATATAGTAGTGATGTGTTGATAAACAAATGTGTTAGAAACGGAGAACGAGATTTTCAAAGCGGTTTCAGAAGCCAAGCTTGACTTGCAAAGTGCTCCATGGCTTTCCATTTCTCCTTCTGCAAAGGATCTCGTCAGGAAAATGTTGACTGTGGACCCTAGGAAGAGGATTACAGCTGCAGACGCCATTGGTAATAAGTCTATGAAGTTGCTTGTTCATATAATTTGCACCAATTCCAATTTTTCTCCCTCAAACGAATAGTTCTTTTAGCTATCGTTATCATTTATCAGTCGTGAAAATCGTTCAATGTCCATCCCGAGATTTTTTCCAGTACTAAATTGGAGATGCATCATCGCACTGGTTCCGACTATTGAGTATTAAAAAATTTAGGATTCACCCTTGAGGTAGAGAATTTGTTTTTCGGATAACATTAATTTCTTTGCATTTTGTATTTGTACTAGAACATCCATGGCTGAAGGAAGAAGCCCCAGATACGCCTATTGATAGTGCTGTTCTAAGTAGGATAAGGCAGTTCAGGGCAATGAACAAAATGAAGAAACTTGCTCTCAAGGTACGAGTAATTTCCCCCATTGCCTTTTTAGTGTCTTGACGTTTTTGGCTTTCATTTTTTCATTTCCAACTTCAATACCAAGGACATGTTCACGATGAGAGTTTCCGTTTCTCGCTCATTGATGTATTAACTGTCAAAATCAATAATGCCCCTCTTACTAGGGAAGTAAATATGTGCGTTATAATATAGTAAAACATGCCCTAAGATTTGGAATCTGTTGTAAGGTAATAGCAGAGAGCCTTTCAGAAGAAGAAATCCATGGATTGAAACAAATGTTCAATAACATGGACACAGATGGAAATGGCACAATCACTATAGAAGAACTGAAAACTGGGTTGACCAGGCTCGGATCTAAACTCTCCGAAGCAGAAATACGGCAGCTTATGGATGCTGTGAGTACTATAATACAACCAGTCTAATCATATCTAGACCATTTTTGTATCCTCTTCTTCCAAACAAACAGGTGTTTTGTTTACAAGTTTTTCTTAGGCTGAAAAGAAAAAAAGTCTCACAATTACCTGTTCTTCTTTCTCTCCTCTCAGGCCGACGTTGATCAAAATGGGGCCATTGACTATATCGAATTCATTACTGCCACCATGCATCGCCATAGGCTTGAGAGAGATGATAACTTGTTCACGGCTTTCCAATTCTTCGACAAAGATGGCAGCGGGTTTGTCATTCGTGTGTCAACAAGTGAACCAGATTTAAATTTTTTTTTTTTTTTTTTTCTAAGTAACAGTTTTCAAGTGTCTTTGTTTTTGTATTGTGTTTACCAGGTTCATCACAAGGGAGGAGCTAAGACAAGTTATGACTCAACATGGGATGGGGGATGAAGCCACCATAGACGAGATCATTGACGATGTAGATACTGATAAAGTAAGTCATTCTCTTCAATCCTATCTTTTTTTTTTTTTTTTGTTTTTTTGTTTTTTTTTTTAAAGGACTCTCTCTCTCCTTAAAATTTGTCATCATTCTGGTTCTGTGTCCTCTTATGTAGGACGGAAATATCAATTATGAGGAGTTTGTGGCCATGATGAGAAAAGGAACGGAAGATTATGATGAGAAAAAGAGATAAATTAATATGTCATTTGCCATGTAAATAAATAAAATAAACATCTGTAAGCCATGTCTTTGCTCTAACTTTTCTTTTCGAACAACGTTTTCGCCTGTTCTTGGGAGATCCATTTAAAATGTGGATGCTGTAGATTATAAAGGTAATTTCAAATGTATGAATATTGTATATGATATCGCGAGTATTGATGTATCTTTGTTAATATTAGATATGATGTCGCGAGTATTGATGTATCTTTGTTTATTAAGTAATATCTTAATAAAATTCAACTATTTCCAGTTAAGTCAGCATATCATTTTTTTTTAATTACGTATTGTTTTCTTTAATTTGTTTAGGAGAAGAAAAGAATTTGCAAAACTGATGCTTGTTGGAGCTTTTTGTTTTGTTTTGTTTTTGTTTTTGTTTTAAACAACATACAGTTTTACCAATAAACGACAAGGCAGAAGACTTTAAACTCTAAAACGACATGCACTTTTACCAATAAACGACATCAAATTCTTAAACAAAAACGACACGTTTCTTGAAACGAAATGTCGTTGAATAAATCGGCGACAGCGAATCAGCAAGCACTGTAGAAAAACGACGGCGTTTGGAAGACTACAACAGTTGAAATAAAACGCACGGTAAGCTATGTACCCAAACGACAACAGTTAAAAGGTGCAGAATAGACGGCGGAGTAATAAAGACGCACCGTAGAAATACCTATAAAAGGATGTCGTTACATTTCCCTCTCATTTTATCTCTTTGTACAAACTTTCCGAAATTCTACGGACAGAGCTTACAAAATGCTCTCACTCTGTTGCTTGTCTTCCTCCACAAAGGCTTTTCTCTCTTCTCCTTCTCTCTTCCTTTCCTTCCTTCCTCCAAACCCTAGATTATCTTCCGCTCCTTCTTCTTCCTTTTCTTTTCAATGTCGTTCTCGGATTCTAGTTTCCTTTACATCCGGTTCTAGCTTCACCGGCGCCTCAATTTCCGACAGAAACGCTGAGGTTCTCGCCGGAGTTAGGCCTAATTTCCCCGGCGTTAGGTTGGAGGAGACGGTCGAGGTCGATTCCGGCAAGGTCAGGCTCGATTCCTGGATCTCTTCTCGCGTAAGCGGAATCAGTAGAGCTCGCGTGCAGTCTAGCATCCGATTAGGGCTCGTTAAGGTTAATGGCCGGATCGTAGATAAGGTAATCGAGTTATTTCCTCAGATTCGATTATGATTTTTCATTTGTTCTAGGTTTATATTCGATTCGATGGAGTTTATGCAGGTTTCGCAGAATGTCAAAGCTGGCGACAAAATCGATTGCGAAATCTCCGAGTTGCAACCGTTGAAGGCTGAAGCTGAGGATATTCCTTTGGATATTGTTTATGAAGACGATAGCGTGCTAGTTGTTAACAAACCTCCACACATGGTATAGCCTTCACTCTTCTGACGAACAGCTTTTAAGTTATCGGTACTATTCTATTATTAACTGTTATTTTGGATCAGAAATTGGAATTTTCACGGAATTGAGATTCATTTTTTGTTGATGTTAAGATCAAACCATAGAACTGCTTGTCTGGAGAGAAAATAAGTTGCTGATATCCTTGTTATTGATCAACTAAGTCTTTTGTTCTTGCTTTTTCGAAGAAACAAATATTTCTAACAAGCCTCATGGAGATTCATGTCAAACGTTTATCTTATAAGTCGAGGTCTTAGTATTTTTAAATTTCGGAGGGAATTGCTGAATTTCCTCACGGTTAGATTCATAATGAAGGTCTGTGAACACTAGGTTTTATGCTAGACTACCTGCTCTATTGGATTTTTTTTATGAAAGTATGTTTCAAAGGTGGTTGAGCACTGCTGAAATCGCTGGGAGGAATATGGGGAAAAGCAAATGTAAAACCAATATCTTAAAGACGTTTTCTCTACATGGCTATCACGTACTCTTGCCTCGCTAAAGTTGGATTTGTCTTCTTAAGGCTTCTATCCTCGAAAAGAGAATGGCAAGCAAAAAAGAAGCTAAAATAATTAAGTGATTTCTTGAGTCATAAAATAATTACAGCGACTCCAAGTGTTATTCTTCTTTTACAACCAAATGGAGCAATTGATGGACTCCATGTTTCATAAATTCTAATACTTGTAGATGTCAATGTGGATAAAAATACTGACATTATGAAGTCATTTTCTTTCCTGTGATTTAGGTGGTCCATCCAGCACCAGGCAATGCTACAGGCACACTTGTGAATGGAATTCTTCATCATTGTAGTCTTCCCACAGAATCATTTTCAAACCAGGAAATTATTTCCGATGATGAGGACGCTTTTGATGATGAATTGAGCGGCATCTACATGGATGCCAGTACTTCTGGAGCATCCGTACGTCCAGGAATTGTGCACAGATTGGACAAAGGCACTAGTGGATTGCTTGTTGTTGCAAAGGTAGTGAACAATAAGTCAAAGTTGGCCATTTCAACTGAGACTGACTTAAGTTCTGATATTCCTGATTGTTTATGCTTTAATGACAGGATGAACATTCGCATGCATATTTATCTGAGCAGTTCAAGTTGCACACGATCCAGAGAGTATATGTTAGTCTTACTTCTGGTGTGCCGTCCCAACCTTCTGGACGTATTGAGGTTCCAATTGGCCGTGATCCAAATAATCGGATTCGTATGGCTGCTATACCGGGAGCAACCAATAGTAAACAGGCTCGCCATGCTGCTAGTAGGTGATTTATGGTCCTTCATTTCTTGATCATGTTATGGATTGTGAGTCTTATCTTGGGACTTAAACTATATCTGATTATTCTAACCAATGATCGTGTTTCCATTTAGTTCCATAATTTTTTTTTTCCAATATTATATGGCTTAAAGATTTTGTTAATTTGAATATGATTGAAAAGTAATTGACTTGCCATAGCATTAAGCAGCTTGTTTTCCAGAAATTCCCGAAAACACCATTGATGGAAAGGTTTTAGGTGTTTCAGTCGTTGGAAGAGAACCTTAAACTCTCTTAGCAGTGTGATATGTAATATGTTTTGTTGTTCTTAGAACTACTCCGATAGTTGTTAATAGTATTGGCTGTGTGATCTTTGAATATAGTACCTAACAAGTTCAAACTTAGATCTCTATGCTTGCCTATTCTTATTAAGTAGAAAAGGGCACTTTGCTCAACGATGATATAGGTATAAATTCTCTTTGTATGTGAGATTTTTAATGGTTTGTCTTATGAGTGGTACACTTTCTTATTTTGTGCTTATGTTTATGGATCTTTCTCACACAACTTGTAGTCCAATGATTTTCATCTTGAGAAATTTAGAAGATGTCCATTACTTTCATGTAGTTCATCCGTGAGTTGCTACGCTCCATGTGAATTGGAAGTCAAGACTTTTTAGGTTCTGATACATGTTAGAGTGGTTTGAATATTGCAGGTACAAAGTAATGGAAATACTTGCTGGTGGTGGTTCTGCATTGGTTGAGTGGAGGTTAGAAACTGGGCGTACTCATCAGGTAACTACACAATTTGAAAGCTTTACACATTTTTGTTAATATTATCTGTGAATTTTCATCGTTAGTTTGAGAAAGTTGAATGAGGAATAAGTTAATTAAATAAAGCTCTGTTTCTGAAAGCGTTGTCTTTGGCATCTATTATTCTGCATTATAAATCTGAAACAAATTAAAAGTAATACTCAATGCCTCCAAAATTCTACTCGGAGACGTACCGAAATCCCTAGGGCTAATGCATATTTACTTCTGCATTAAAGAAAAACTTTGAGTTTCTATAGTAAATAGTAGAACAATGTAAATTATCACACGTCATCAATTTGGGTAACCATTAGCTTATAATTTCGCCCTTTCTATAAGGAAAAGATTGGTATGATTTTCACGTTGGTGCCAAGATTTTTTTATTCCCAAGTACACCAACTCTACTGATATTATGATCTGCATCATTCCTCTATATCCTAGTTGGATTCTTTATCACACTGTGGACGTAATATGAATTGTATGATTGTCCAAACCATCTTTGTTCGTACATTTTTGGAACCGACTTGAAATCACACGGATGGTTCTAAAGTTTATAACAGGTAGACATATCTTATCATGCAATTTTGACAAGTGTAGCATCGATCATAATACTTTATTATGATTTGTGTGTCACTTAATTATTTTTATTATTATTTTTTTAATGAAAATCTCGAGCACCTCATAATTTGTTCACATTTCTGCCCTGTTTCCAAAGTAGATCCGTGCACATGCAAAGTACTTGGGAATTCCTCTATTGGGTGATGAGGTGTACGGAGGGACCAAGAGCATGGCTTTATCACTGCTTCGGCCTAGAACTCCCTCTAGCCAACATGGCCAACTCTCGAAGCTGGTCTCTGGATTTGAGAGGCCTTGTCTCCATGCTCTGGCTCTTGGGTAGGGCAAAGACCCCTCCTTATGTCGTAATATTTCCTTTTCAAATGACAAGATTGACGCTGAGTGGTGGTGCTTATCACCGATGATGCTTGGAAATCTTTTGTAGGTTCAGACATCCATATACAGAGAAGAACATACATATTACATGCCCACCTCCTGCTGATTTTGCTGAGATATTGAGACAACTTCGAAAAATTGGTGCTGTTTAGGTACTTACTCTTTATAATACTTCATTGTTGCTACTGTCAGGTATCACTTATTGGAGATTATTTAATGCGTCCTCTGTGCATGACATTTGAAGGTCCCAAAATATTGAAATAGTGTAGAGAAACCGTCAAGGGTTTTAACTGTCGAAGTCTTGTTTGGATTTTTGCAGTTCATGTTTTTATTGACAAAGTAATTAACACCTATTCTGCAGTCATTGGGAGAAATGGGTCAGTCGGATTTCTGCCTAAAGAAACTTAGGATGTAGGAACTACACGCTGATCTTTCGCCGAGATCAACTTGAAAACTAATAGCATTGCCTCTCACTTTTCTGAAAACGCAAGTGTTTGATCCGCAGCCCTCTGCTTAGGAATGGTTGTTCTTCAGCAGACAGAGTGTCGCCTTTAAGGCACTAGCAGGTGGATAGAAAGTTACGCAAAAGCTACAGTCAACCATACAATTTCACGGAAGTAGTGGATGGTAGGGGGAAAAACAAGCTCGCAGAAGAAATTGGACGAATGAATGCCCTTACAGAAAAAATGAAACGGGTAATCTAACACAAACTTTCTCACAAGCTCAAGAAATGATATGCCGGGAGCAAGGAAATTATCCATTGTGATTGGATCACTGACCAAAGATTAGATATCCAATGAGGATTGGATAGAATGGGATTGAAAGGTCTAAGAATCCAATTAGATTTAATTGAATTCGATTTTTGAGCGTCAAAATTCAATTAATCAATCTAATTTTTTGCATTAAATTTTCATAACATTAATAAATATAAAAAAAATTTTAAATAGTTAAAACGATTTGCATCTTCATTTTGATTTTGGCTTCATTAACTTTTCTCTAATTAGTTTTCATGAATAATTGTTTGAACTGAACTATTTATGAAATTAAAGTTGACACTAATGATAATATATATCCAATTCAATCCCCCATTGCTAAATCGTTTTGGATTGGATGCTCACACTGTTTAAGGAAAATGGATGGATGAATTATCTTTTGAGGGGGGTTACGGTAATAGTGGGTTTTGTTCGAGGGGCGAATGTTGAGTATGCGCGAGTAAAAAATCTAACATTGGTTAGACATGTAATTGTAAATGGATTTAAAAGGACTTGAGTTACTCCTAATAGATTGACCTTTTTAGGATGGAATTCTAAAGCCCCAACGCACACCTATGATATGCATTTATCAAAAGCCAACATAGCTGAAAGTACTGAGCAAAAGAATTTTGTATGAGCAAAATATACCGAGAACAGTTTTCTGAGGATGTCAGTTTTGCATTAAATTGTTAGCATATGCATAGACTATCACATATATGTATTTGAAATAATAAATGGAACTTTGGGTCTAGTAATTCTATGGATACCATGATAGTTAAAGTATTGATCAAATTATCTTTTGTATCAGTTTGTAAGCATAAAAGCCAGGTAAAGGACGATGTCTCGAAACGATATTTCTGTTACAATTTTAAAAAAAGATACGGTGGATTCACAGTTCCATGATTTCACCATAAGCATTGTAGCAAAATTTTCCGCACATTCACATTTCCCGGAATTCATGTTTATGAGGATGTTCTACATTTTAGATCTACGCTAGAGCCTATTTTGGTGCTATACAGATGTATAATAAAGGCAAAAGAATAATGGAAGAGCAAGGCTCGACGACTAATCTGTAAAGATTTCAATGGTTAAATTTAATCCACAATGATCCGGGTAAAAGGACTCTGATCTGAATGGGATCCTGCATGTAAATTAAGACACGAAAAATTAATTTAAGTCTAACAAACATTTTTTTTTAAGTAACCAACATAATTTAATTCCTTGAAACATAATTTAATTGTAAATTTTTTTAACAAAAAAAAAAAAAAAAGGTTATTTTTATCACAGGGGATGTCCAAAAATTGAATTTACGTTCGTTCATCTTATATGGTCAGAGAAAATTGTTTACTTGCAAAAGTATTATATAGAAAGAATTTTAAAATGTCGCAAAAACACCTTCACTTTTGTCACATATATAGACTTGATCAATTCTCAGAAATCTGAACCACATAGAATTTAAAAAATGAATCCAGATGAATTGTGGCAACCCACTTTGTATTCTATATTTTTTCCTAGTTTATAATAGTTAATTGTAAATTATAATTACGCCCTACACAAGATTAAAATTGTGTCAATTGATGTTTTTTTCCTAGTGATTCTCACTTGCGTTTATTTATAAAGTACTTTTTTCTTCCTGGTGTTTTAACGTTCTAAATGCTCTACACACACACACACACATACACATTTTTTCTTGTGGGAAGACTGATTAGAGGAAATCCTCATCCCTTTACGTCCCTACCTATATGTCGTTTAAGATTGATAATAAACTAAATTACTACAACGGTAATTGTTTTAACTTGCAATATTAGGACCTATAACATATTGCATCCACCATTTTTTAAAATTGATAATAAACTCTAATTGTTTTAACTTGCAATATTAGGACCTATAACATATTGCATCTACCATTTTTTAAATAATTATGTTCCACTCTTTCTATTTGTTGCCATTTTCTTGAAATTTGATTGGGAAATTAAAGAAGAATAATATCTAGGTAAGTATTTTCTTTTGCTTAAGTGGATGAATTGATTGATTTCAAGTGTCAAAATGCTTTAATTATTGGTTGACACGCGAACCAGTGAAAACGATTTTATTTTGCAGTATGTACGTCTTACTTTTTATATATTTATTCATCCGACTTTCTTATGGATTGAATTTTAACGAATTAAAATGCAGGGGATAGAAGAATATAGGAGGTGCCGAAAAAGTACATTTTACCCGACAAAAGAGAGCGAGTAGATTTTAGCTAATTAAGAATCACATGGATCCTTTTTTGAAGGTCAAAATCAAATGGATCAATCTAATAAAATTATATCCCAGCCTAAAAAAAAAAAAGATATAGGATACTAATGATAACGACAGCACCTCATCAAAAGAAAAATGACAGTTATAGCCAAGGCGTACCTTTACTTGCCATCGCCTATGCATTGTAGTCCTCAACATGCATCCACTTTGTAGAAGACCACTTGTTTCCTTTAATCACTGGGCATCCGCCTGTTAGAAAAGACAACACGAAATTAAATAAAAAATTGACGATGAGAAATAACGAAACAACAAAAGAGAGGTTTTTGAATCTAACCATGCAGACTTGATGGATCTAAAGTTGCATCAGGTCTCATACTCCAAAATAGTAACGCATCACCCCTTTTCGGTTTCACCGCGAGGCCCTGTTTCGCACATTCAGATAGGTCATTCCAATATGGCAATGAACTGAAGTTTCCCTTGGCAGCAGGAAATACTGTTTCACCGCCCTCTTCAACATCCGACCTGCATTGACAGCAGAAAAAAATGACAAGGAAAAACATCAGTGGACCTATGGGACACATTCGATACGAATTTAATTTGTTAACTAGATATAATCTGCTAAACATAAGAAAAGATGGAACGCAAAATCTTACAGATACATCAGGAGAGTGGCAAGCCTTTGGCCTCCATTTTTTGTGTTAAACTCATCAAGGAAGTAGTCAAAATGAGCATCGTACTTTTGACCGACTTCATAATGGAGAACTTGAAGTCCTTCACCATGCTCTGAAGATTATAATGTAGCTTTGCAGTAGTTTATTCAAAAACAACCATAAAAAGCATAGATGGATAAAATGGTACTTATTAAAGAAAAGAAGCCCACAGGAAAAAATATCAATGCACGGGTAAAAAAATGAAGAAACGGATCAATGGATCATAAAGAATAAATCAAGTTACTGCATCAATCACCAACTATTTTAATAGCAGCCGTGTTTAATTTTTTTTTTTTTTTTCCTTAAATGAGAAACTGAGAAGGAAAAGTATCTACTTGTCCAATTAGAAGAAAAAGCATATGATCTTGTTAGATGAAGGGTTTTGCTCTTTCTTTTGTTTTTTTTTTTTTTTTTTCCCTCCTCAAAAGGGTGCTCTCGTTTGAGATATCACCAAGGAACAAAAACCTACAGTAACCGGGATTGGAATGGATTATATTCCAGAGACAAACGACGAAAATGAAAAGGAAAGAAATGCACCACAGGAACTTCAAATATCAAGAAGACAAATAAGTTAGAAGCTGCGGTAGCGGGACCCAAGTGAACTAACAGAATGCTAGATTTACAGGTGTCCTTGCTGATAGTACATCACATGCGCATAACAGAGACCTTATAACTCATAAGTTGCAATACGACCATCCATCAACAGAATCTTATCAAGTCAGAAACTTTATAAAAGCACTTGCAAGAAGTGGAAAAAAAAAAGGGAAAGTTTTGGGTTGTGGGGGGGGGGGGTGGTTGGTGTGTGTGTGTGTGTTAGATTTTTCATTTTTTCCCCCCCTAAGCACCACAGATACTTGAACTTGATCTATTTACATATCATTTTAGGTAACATAAAATTTGATAAAAAAGGGATAAATAAAGCTCTTTTTCTCCTTTTTTTTTTTCCCTTTAAAGATTCTCCCTTTCGTTTAAACAAGTAGAAGGTTTGATTGAAAAACAAGCAAAGTAAACCAATGAGCATAATGAGGCTTTTGTTCATATATCGCTCAATAAACATGGACTTTTGAAAAAAATTCGGTGAAAAAGAATAGAAGGTACAATTAGGTATTGTTTAATCTCTTACCTACAGGAATGAAAGTAAAGTCTGCTATTCTCTTCTCAATATCCTTTACTATCTTATCACGTCCTCTCCTGAGAAACATGCCAGAGCTGGTGCGAACCCTGCATGCACACGAGACCTAGAATTTCAGCGCAAAACTATCGAATGAGTCTCAGTTACTATTTTTCTTAAACAAGTAACAACAACAGAAACGACACCACCTTCCTCTTTCTGTTAGATCTAATACAGACAAGTGGAAATGGAAGGATGGAATCATGGAAATGCATACCTGCTATCTTTGCTTTTTCCTGTCTTGCTATCAACAACAGTTGATTTTACCATATGTGGTTCAGCAATACTAATTAAGTACTCACATTCTTCCTTGGACTGTTCAAAATGAAAGTAATGACTAGTGCTGTCAGAGTTCAAACAACTAACATTTTTCGCACGGACACTTCAAGTAACATTTATGTCTTAAAAGACGTCATGACATAAACTCCAAGGTTGAAACACAGAAATACTAATCATATCTTCAAACCGCCTAAAAAAAATGTCTCAAAGGTTGTATTTGACAACATGCCAACTACGTGAATTGAACAGATAGAAACAGAGTTTGAGTTTATATAAGATATGTCTTTATGTCTACTTCCATTGCCAGTACGAGAGAAAGAAGATAGACCTTCCACTGTAAATTAGTCCAAAAATACATCAAATTCTCTTCTTCTAAAGAAGCTTCGTATAAAGAAGCTGCCATGTAACATTTTGTTCACAGAATTAGTTTTTGGTTAACTGACTAAAACACTGCTCGGTTTCGATTTCCGTTTTTTGACTGGAGATATCTGTCTCTATAAAATATAATAAATAACAAATGCAGAGACGCATTCCCTACTAAGTTACACGCATCAAAACCTCAATTGCCAAGTAAAACACAGTTCAATGGAAATTATCCACAAAACTTTATGGATCTACAACAATTTATAAAACTTTTCCTTATATTTTTCCGATCTTCAATTTTATACAGTCCAAAGCGTCAAAAATTTAGATGCCATAGACTTTAAGCACCGAAAGATAGATAGATCAACTCCATCGATTCGGATGACGATAACATCGTCAAATTAAGCTCAACCGAATCTCAATCAAAAGGATAGACGAAGCAAGACATATATCGAACTTAACCTAAATTTGATCAACGAAATATAAACTGAAGAAGAATGAATTGTACCAAGAAATTATGATACATGAAAGCTCTTGGCTCCCAAGAGAGAACCTCGGTCCACTGCTCTTCTCTATTCCCCAGTCCGTCACTCCTGCAACCAAAAAAAAAAAAGCAAAAACAAAAAACAATAAATCAATCATTTGGATGGCTTAAAAACGTAAACCGCACTTGTTCCAACCAGATCGATTCTTCGCAATCGCGAAATAACGAGGAGAATTTATGCGTACCTCTCGACAATTCTACGCCTGAAGGAGCTCAGATCGTTAGGCGGAGAATCGTCGGAGCTCACCGGAAGAGAAACGATTCCCAGAGCCAAAAGCATCAGAAGCACAACTGAAAGCATGAACAGCATCGAGAGGACGAGCGTGGCCGTCGACCATTTTCTACCATGCAGCCGAGTATAACGCCCCTTCGCCATTGTTGAAGGAGCTCCAAAGCCCTAAATGCTCGATCGGAGGATGGAAAACGCTGTATTTCTCCTCTGGTATTTGAAACTATCCGGCGAAAAACCTCTCGTGAATGATTCAAACACGGAACACTCTCTCCCTCCCACACAGAATCTATTGAATTGTTTAATCGCGCTTTGGTCGCTCTCGGTATTTATAGGTTTCAAAATCTCTCGGCAAGTAGAATCCGGTAATATGTTTAATTACGAAATAGCCCCTCTTTATTTGGCGGATATTATGGCTGGGCCTTTGTTAAGTAATGGGTGTTTTGGTAAATTACTGACAGTAGCGGTTTCGTTTTCCTGGCTTATGCGGTATTGTGTGCTGCACCATGTTTGGAGACTAGCGTCCACTCGGATTCTTCTCGAAGAGCTCCCTTTTCTTCCAATGTGTGCAGTTTGATTTTCAATTTTTTTTTTTAATATGTCTTTATGTTACCTTTTTTTTTTTTTTTTTTTTTTTGAATTTTAACTCATATTAGGATATAGATATTCAAATTTTTAGTTTTGCTTAGGGTTAAAAATTGTGATCCATTAGGAGTATATTAATAGGTCTTTTATATTAGGGTTGTGGTAGTTAGAAAAATAGGGAGTACATATGCCTCATTTTGAAAGAAAGTGAGAAGAGAGATAGACAAATATATAAGCAGTTTTAGATAGAAAGAGATTGAGAAAATGTGATCAGTGTAATTTTGAAGGTATTAACAAATTTATTCTCACATATACGTAGATAATTTTATCGAATTATATAAATACTTTTGTCTTTCATTTTATTTTTGTTTGAGCTTACTTTTCTATATTTTGTTATATTTTGTGTCTTTATGTATCTTATTATTAAATTTAACGAAATTCCCGTTCTTAAAATAAAAATGAAGTATTGAAATAAAATTCAAGACTACGTGATCATTATCACAAAACAAAAAAAAAGGTAACATACATATAAACTCTATGTAATCTATTCGATTACCGTAGTTCCTAACATAAACAACCGAACTCTAGGAAATAAACTCTTTCTTTCTTCCTTACTTTTTTTTTGGGTCATAAAATATGTGTGCACATAAAAATCAAATCCACTTTTTTTTGGGTCATAAAATATGTGTGCACATAAAAATCAAATCCAAGATATCACAGTTTAAGTGGTTGTGTGCGTAAGAATTGAATCTCTTAACTTTCTAATTCATGAAAATATATATATATATATATATATATAGCTATATTGCCCTAATAGGAAAGACAAAAAGGAAAACAACTGAAATTGTAACGTCAACCGTCAATCATGTCACATTAAATTTAAAAACAAAAAACAAAAAAATATATTCACAACTCTAACCGGTCATCTAGAATCCGTTTATTGGAAACATCATACTTGGATAAGCTAAAAATTTGACCAAGAAGCCTATCAATCCATCTCTTGATGTTGTTAACAACGCACACGTCAAAGAACTCGAACAAGCCTTCAAAGGGGAACGTCAAACCTTCAATATCTTCATCCTCGTTAAGCAATACCGTCTTCCGAGCCCAAAACACTTTTGTTCCACCTCTTTGCAGCGGCTTCTTAACCTTAACATATTGCCCGTTTTGATTTCCGGGGAATGGCGGTGCCGGAGTCTTCCATGGACAAAGGGGCACCAAGTCCTTCAATGTCACTAAGCGTGGAGTACTCTCAGAAGAAGCCATCTATGACTAGTACTTGGTTGAATGAATATAGACAATCTATTTTGGTTTTTGTTTTGATAGGGAAGTTTTGCAAAAGATGTTTGAATATATGGAGATGTGAATGGATTTGCGGTTGGGATTCGAAATTAAGTGAGTCAATAGTTATTTCTTCTGAAATTGAATCTCTCCTAGGAATGCAATCATATTAGGAAACAAATTTTTTAAGAAAGAAGCCATAAAAGGGTTTGTTGTTTTAAAATATTTATTGCATGTACTGTAATACAGCTGGCAGTCATGAATTTGTTTTGGTAATGAAATTAGGATGGATGGGAACGTTAATTAAGACAATTGAAGAGAAGGTCCTTTGGTGAGTAATATTTCCTTCAAAGGAATTTTGCAGGAAAATGATTGGAGCCGAATTAGGATTTTGCACAATATTGTTTGTTCTATAGCGTGGTTCCAGCGTTAAAGACAACAAAACGAGCCATGCCTAGTGGGTCAGAATAGGGGTGTCAATTTGTGTCTCGTGTCATGTTCGTGTCGTGTTTGAGTCGTGTCGAATTTTTTCTATCCCAACCCGAATACGACCCGTGACACGAACACGACACGAAACTGTGACACGAACACGACACGAACTCGTAACGGGATGACACGAACACGACACGAACTTGACCCGCGACACGAAACTGATCCGCGACACGAAACTGACCCGTTACACGACCTTGACCCGAAATTGACACGAAATTTGACACGAACTTGACCCGAAATTGACCCAAACTTGACACGAAATTGCCACGAATTTTTGCGGGTCTACACGAACACGACACGAATTTTTTCGTGTCAAATTTTCCCAACCCGAACACGACCCGCCCCCAATTTTTCTCAACCCGAACCCGTCAAATACGTGTCGTGTCGTCGTGTCGCGACCCGTATTGCCACCCCTAGGTCAGAATGAGCACGACTAGATTACCAAATGAGTCTAATCTGCATTTTTTTTATTGATCGCCTAGTGTTTAATTTGATTTTTGGACACGAAACAGGGCCTGTTTAGGGCCAGATATCCAAATGGTATTTTAAATAACATCGGGATTTCAAAATTCTAATTCTATATCAAATTTTTCTTTCTCTCTCATTTTAAAAAACTTAAACTTTAAAAGTCCATAACTTTTTTATTTCAAATCGAAATAAGTTAATAGTTATGTCAAAATGCTCTTAACGAAGAAATGAACAAGACAATATCTATTTTATATTTTTTAGATACATTTTAAATTTTTATATTATTTTTTATATCATATAACTTTTTCAAAAATTTCTCCTCTAAACATACACATTAAATCTAACTTTAAAAACAACATCTACACAAATCCCCTCAAACAGGCCCAAGAGAACGGAAAATAAAGGACCTAGATTGAGTATGAGCATTTGAGCATGGGCTCAACAATTTTGTTCTTTTTTACGACTTGTTTTATAATTTTTGTATGAGATTGATGGCGTATTTTCTTTTTCTTATAAACATTTTATATAATTTCAGTATTTACTTGGTAAGATTTTTAACGTCTTAGTTTTCTTTCAATAAAAATTCTTTGTTTTTATTATTTATTATTATTATTTTTGTTAAAATCAATGTTTTCTATTACATTCACTACTTGTTTACTTGTTTATTTATAATTGTTGTTGTCATTCACCATAAAAACACTACGACACATTAATAAATAAAAAGTGGACCGGGTTTGACATTACGAACTAAAGGAAAATTATACTAAATAGCATTTTCACGAAGATTTTTAGAGCAAATAGTAAGGTTTTAAAATATTTAAAGTATATAACAAATTTATTATATAAATAGAAAATTTACTGGGTAAATAGTAAATTGACCAGGTAAATGATCCAAAATAAAAATTCCAACAAAGGTAAAACATGCTGACTAGACTCATTAGATAAATGGAAATAGCAAATCAATTTACACTTCACACTATTCAATTTCAACCTAAGCCTATTCACATTTCTAACTCTTTTTTAAAAACACACGTTTTAAAAATCTATGACTTTATTATTTCAATTCAAAATTAGATATATTTTTTAATTACAATAAATGATTAAGAAAATGAGATAAGATCCTTATTATTATTTTTTTAACACATATTTTTTAAGTACAAAAACAACAATACAAAAAACTTAACCTTCAAAGGCGCATTAATCCAAAAACGACATCAAGAACGAAAACGACAAAAATAAAAAAAGAACTCGGACGACGTTAAAACAACCGGGACGAACCGCTCTTCAACTAAAAACTGTTGTAGCCGCGAGTACATAACTTTGATAGGACAAACCAAAAGACCCAAACGCCGCCGTACCGTCGTACCAGAGCAAAACCCCACTAATAAACTTTTCCCTTTCCTCTGAGTTTCCTCTTTGCCGCCACTGTTTCTGTGGAAGCACGAAGCTACACTTGCAAAATGGCCTTAACCAAATCAAAATTACGTTTTCCCAGTCTCCTTTCTTCTTCCTTCAAACGCCATTTGGGAGTTTACGCTTTCTCGTCATCATCATCTTCCTCAGAAGCACATATTTCAGAAGAAGACAAAAACGACAATCCCCAAACCGCCCCTACCACCGCCACCACCAACTTGTCTGCCGAAGAAACCCTAATCGCCGACAAACTCCACTCCCTCATCAAACTCCACCACCGCAAATACCCAAGCCCCGATTCCAACCCCTCCCCTCCCAACCCCAACTTCACAATCCCCTCTCTCTCCCTCGACTTCTCCCAAATCTCCGCCGTCCATTCCCTGTCCCCCGCCGTCGTCCGCCGCGTGATCGAGAAATGCGGTGGAGTCCGCCACGGCATCCCGGTCCTCCAGACCCTCGCCTTCTTCAACTGGGCCACGGCCCAACACTGCTTGGTCCAATCTCCCGAGCCCTACAACGAGATGGTCGACCTCGCCGGGAAGGTCAGACACTTCGACCTCGCGTGGCACGTCATCGACCTCATGAAGTCCCGGAACGTCGAAATTACGGTGGAAACCTTCTCGATCCTCGTGCGCCGGTACGTTAGGGCCGGATTCGCTGCGGAGGCGGTGCACGCGTTTAACCGTATGGACGACTATGGCTGCAAGCCTGATAAGATTGCTTTCTCTGTTGTGATTAGCAATCTGTGCAAGAAACGAAGAGCGACCGAAGCGCAGTCGTTTTTCGATAGCTTGAAGCATAAGTTCGAGATTGATGTCGTTTTGTATACAAACTTGATCCACGGATGGTGTCGTGCGGGTAAAATTTCGGAGGCGGAGAAGGTTTTTGGCGAAATGAAAATGGCGGGTGTTAAGCCTAATGTCTACACTTACACTATTGTCATTGACGCTTTGTGTAGGTGTGGGCAAATCACGCGTGCCCACGATGTTTTCTCGGAGATGATCGACCGCGGTTGTCAGCCAAACGCGGTTACTTTCAATAATCTCATGCGTGTTCATGTTAAGGCTGGAAGGACACAAAAGGTTTTGCAAGTGTTTAACCAGATGAAGAGGCTGAAATGCGAAGCGGATGTGATTTCTTATAATTTTCTGATAGACTGTCATTGCAAGGATGAGAATCTTGATGAGGCTGTTAAGGTGTTTAACTTGATGGTTAAGAAAGGGTGTAATCTGAATTCGTCTACATTTAACCCGATTTTTAGGTTGATCGCAAAGTTGAAGGATGTGAATGGTGCTCATAGGATGTTTGCCAAGATGAAGGACTCGAAGTGCAAGCCCAACACAGTGACCTACAATGTGTTGATGCAAATGTTTGCGGAATCAAAGTCTACTGATATGGTGCTCAAGCTGAAGGAGGAGATGGATGAGAATGAGGTTGAGCCTAATGTGAACACTTACCGGGTTTTGATCATCATGTTTTGCGGGATGGGGCATTGGAATAATGCCTACAAGTTCTTTAGGGAGATGATTGAGGAGAAGTGCTTGAAACCGAGTTTGCCTGTTTATGAGATGGTTTTGGAGCAGCTGAGGAAGGCAGGGCAGCTGAAGAAGCATGAGGAGTTGGTGGAGAAAATGGTCGCTAGGGGATTTGTAACTCGTCCATTGTAGAATTAGCCTACTCTTATTTCTTTGTTTCGAGTTTTGTAACTGTTAATTTAATGATCAAATTTTGATGGAACTTGGGCAATTTTATGTGTAAGCTTGATCATTTATCATCATCAAGTTACAAAGAAATAAATAGAAAATGTACCAAGATTCACCCAAAAAAAAAAAAAAAAAAAGGAAAAAGAAGGGCAGTTGTACCCTGCTAAGAGTGGCCTTGCATATCTAACATCTCCCTGAGACCTTTCAGTCTCTCTGATCCTTCACTAATAAAAAAACGAATCCTTTGCTTGTCATCGCAGTTCCGGTTATTCTCCATCTCTTGTCTAATCGCCTGCCTTAGTTCCGCTGTTCAAAAGAGAAGGAAAAACAAAAAAAAGGTTCACATACAACACCCGAAATCCTAGATATGCACATTAGTAATTACAGAAGTCCATGACATGAAACATGTTATTAAGGCATCAAATTCATCAGAAGACAAGAAAATCTTACTTAACATCTGCAACACTCAAACATAAGAACTAGTTTGTTTATAAGCTATCTGAAAGGGATACATAATAGTGGACAGATTCGGCAACAAAAGCTTTGTCCACCAAATTCACTTGAAGCTAAAAGTCAAGCTACAGATTCCTCAGACTGAATTAACATCTAAAGAAAACATATGAACAGTTCTGAAATTTATCAGTTTTTTTTTTTTTTTTGGCTAACATTTCATCTTAAAATCTAGTGTTATGTGGTATAATTTGTGGGGAGAAAACTGTTTGGAAGAGATAAATTTTCACCTCGAGCATGAACAGGGGCTCTTCCTGCAGTCCTAAGTGCTTGTCTATAGAGCTTCAATACTCGAGCACGCAGAATAAAATCCCGCAAATCGAAGGTAACAGCCATTACTGGTTCTTTTCCTTAATCACCAACAGAATCCAGTCAGAGCTTCTTCGTATAGATTTTCCAATGAGTGAAGGCGATTGGAGAAATGGGTAATTTCTGAAAACAAAATTAAATAGAAAGAAGATTATCAAACGAATTTCGAAAAGTCTGCATTGAAATTACTCGTTTTTTTTGCTCAAACTTTGAGATGACGGTTAACAACAATACACCGAAACTAGGGTCCGAGGAATTGAAATTCTAAAACATGTAAATTTCAAGGCGAACCTGGGAAAACGATTCGGGGGCTTTGAGAGAGAACCCCTGCTACAGTTTTTATGGAGATTTTGGTCTTGGACTCGCTACTCGCGCTGATGAAATCTGCTGATGGCGAAGGAGCTCAACCCCAAGAGTTCTTTTTTTTTTTTTTTTTTTTTAAATGAGTTATTTTGTTATTTTCTGATAAACTCTAAATTTATTATAACGTTATAATTTACATCTTAAATTTTTAATTTCGACAATTTGATATCTTAAACTTATAAATATGTAATAATTTATATCCCATTGATAAATAATATTTATTTTTTAATGAAAATTGATATTTCACTTATATATAAATTATTAATTAACAAAAATTAAAATGAATATTTATGTCATGATTTAGCAAGTCATATACAAATCATATATGAATTTCTTTCAAAAAATTTATATTATTATCAATGGGATATAATTTACTATATATTTATAAATTCATGATATAAATTATCAAAATTAAAAGTTCAGAATATAAATTATAATTATATGATAAATTTAGAGTGTATCAATCTAAAAAAACCTTATTCTAACGATGCTTTCTTTCTTTGAAGACACATTCACAATCTGCTTTCATTTTAGGGAGTAAATTCTAGATTACTTTGACTTAGATATTAAGAATGTAAAATAATCCCCCTTTTTTTTAAAGAATAACTTCTCCTTTTTCTAATTTTATCTTATCATATAGAGTGGGATGTATAATCACCTCTAGATTATATATGTGATCATAATATTTTCCTTTTCTACATTCAATAATAATATATTCCTGCTTGCTTACTTTTTTTTTTTCCTCTACTTTTTGTCTCTTCTTTCGGTTCCTAATTTGGTGTTCTTTTTCAATGTTGTTAATAATTCCAAGTCCTTTCAGTATTTTCCGTCCCCCCACCAACCCCCCCCCCCCCCCCCCCCCCTCTTTTTTTCCCTCCTTTTAATGTCTTTGAAGTGTTTCATGTTCATGTTTCGTTCTTAGTTGACGTTTGATTTTTGTCTTCGTTTTCCTCATATTCGTTGTTGTTTTTTTTTTTTTTTTTTTTGGGTATCTTTTGCTTTGTCGCATTTATAGTTTGCTGCCGTTGTACATAACATCGTCTTGGTAGGTCATAGTTTTGCGTCGTTTATTCCGTGTTTCCATTGCCGTTCATAAATATGTGTCGTTTCCTAGCTTTCCGTCGTTCCGTTTTGTGCAGTTTTCTTTCAGGCTATTGTTGCTGTATAAGTTGTTCGTTTCAGGCTTTTTGTCGTTTTTTTTGGGGTATGTCTTTTGTTTTATCGCCGTTTTATGTTTGTACTCTGTATATGGTCTTACATACTAGCACTTTCCACGTAGTCGTTTACTGTCTTTGTTATTCTTTTTGGTGTCGTTTCCAGTGTCGTTGTTTTCAGAGTTTGTCTTGTTCTCTTTTTCCCCCTTTGTGTCGCCTCTTCTTTTAGTTGTCGTTTTCGCTTTTCTAGTCGTTGGTGCAATGGTTGTTGTTTAATCTGTTGTGATTTTTCATTTTGTTGCCGTTTTTTTTTAATTCTTTTACTAGTGCCATTATTGTGCTTTTCTTATTCAATGTTATTTTTTTTCCCTGTTTTATATAATTCACGATATTTTAATGGTTGCTCATTTATTTCATTTTTTGTCGTTTATTCTTCTACTGGTTGTTTGCAGTTAAGTTGTTGGCTTCTTTATCTGTCGTTTTGAGTTTGTCGTCGATTACTTTTTCCTGGTTTTATATGCCTATCGGCTATCGTGTCCTCATGTGTTGTCTTGTGATTTTTTATTATTTTTATTTATTTTTTCCTACTTTGTCGTTATTGACTTCAATTATGTTGTCGTTTCCGATCTATTGTTGTTTATGAATTTGTTGTCGTTTAATAAGTTCTACCTTTCTGTCGTTTTTTAGTTAGTTGCCTTTTAACGTATTTGTCATTTTCTCCTTCTTGTCGTTTTTACTTAACTGTCGTTTACCGTATTTATGGTAGGTTTCTACTGTCGTTTCTCACGATGAAAACGGATAACCATGAAGGACAGAAATGTGCTTCAAAAAGGAGATGGAGTAGCCCTCAACTGCGCTGCAAAGCAAAGGAGAAAGATAGGATGGAAGGTATTAGTTTCAAAAACAAAAGAAAATGAAGAATTATAAGGGAGGAAATAAGCAGAATAACAGGTCTTTCGGGAGACCCATACTTTCCATTGGACGAGGCACATGTTTGTGCCCGGCGGTCCACAAAATCACTCCAAAGTTTAATGGGTCTTGCGTAAGAAATTGTGTTTCTTGTTCGTTTGTATCTCACACATTGTACAAGAAAATACACGCATATGAGCAAGTATAGCATGTTCTTTTGGTTCTACTATAGCCCAGCACTTATCATGACTGAATCAATATAAAATGCAAATCCATTTAATGGGATCCACAATCGACTAGCACAGTTTTATTGGGACCCAAACTGCGACGTGGCTAGTGCCAGGGTCAATGACATGTTTAACTTTTATGTAAATATAAATATATTTAGTTTATTTATTTTTATAACACATATTACCGATGGCAATATTCCCTGCGGGGATCCAGCCCGAACAGGACGAGGATGAGAACAAAGTTTGGGGATAGGGACGGGGACGGGGACGGGTTCTGCCCCAAACGGAGTGGGGATGTGGGACAAAGTTTAGGGATGGAGACGGGGATGAAATCTTATCCTCGAAGCTTAGTGTGGAGGGGAGGGAAAGTACTCCTCGTCCCGCCCCCGTCCTCATATGTATGTACATATATGTGTGATTTCATATATATTTATAAGTATGTAATATACCATGAAAATTATTTTTGAAAGTGTATGCATCCATGAAATGAATATTGAAATTATGAGGAATGGACAAAAAAAGATAATTTTACATTTATTTTTTATGGTTTCAAAATTATTTTTTTTAGTTTAAGTATTTTATAAAAGTTTAGTTTTAAGAATTTGTAACGTTTTTATGAGATTTTTAATAGCTTTATTTCTTAAGATTTTACATACATATATTTAGAAATTGGTTTGTTTATGAAATTTTTAGTTTTGAGCTAAATTTATGGTGTATTTTATACTTTATTGTTTACTTTTACTTTATTATATTTTTAAATTTATATTTATAATAGATGAGGAACATGACAGGTATGGAGGAAGCCCCTCCAACAGGGAATCCCCATCCTTCGACCCCGTTTCTATTTAAGTGGGGATGTGGATAATTTTGGTGCGAGGATGGGGATGGGAAAGCATTCCCCGCCCCTGCCCTGCCTGTCTTGTTGCCATCCCTAATACACATGCAAAATTTATTATAAAAACTGGACTTTTACATTACCATATTATCGTTTTAATGTTGGATTAACCTTTTGGGTGTTTAGTATTGATACTCCATAAGCTTTTTATCCTTTAACAACTTATTCCTCAAACTTTAATTTTGATAATTTGTTCCCTAAACTTGTTAAATCTTTGTAATGTACCCCTTTTAGTTAACTTTGCATTGAATAAAAGATTTGAAATTTCTAACTCTTTTTTAAAATTTTAAACTTTAAAAATCTATAATTTTATTATTTCAATTCGAATTGAGATATATTTTTAAATGCATTAAATGATTAAGAAAATGAGATAAGATCCATATTATTATTTTTTTTATCACAATTCAAGTTTTTACATTTTAAACTCTGGAAAAAAAAAAAAAAAAAACCAAAGGTGACATTAAATCCAAAAACGACATCAAGAACGAAAACGACAAAAACAAAAAAGAATTCGGCCGACGTTAAAACAACCGGGACGAAGCGCTCTTCAACTGAAAACTGTTGTGGCCGCGAGTACATAACTTTGATAGGACAAACCAAAAGCCTAAACGCCGCCGTACCGTCGTACCAAGGCAAAACCCCACTAATTAACTTCTCCCTTTCCTCTGAGTTTCCTCTTTGCCGCCACTGTTTCTGTGGAAGCACGAAGCTACACTTGCAAAATGGCCTTAACCAAATCAAAATTACGTTTTCCCAGTCTCCTTTCTTCTTCCTTCAAACGCCATTTGGGAGTTTACGCTTTCTCGTTATCATCATCTTCCTCAGAAGCACATCTTTCAGAAGAAGACATAAACGACAATCCCCAAACCGCCCCTACCACCGCCACCACCAACTTGTCTGCCGAAGAAACCCTAATCGCATACAAACTCCACTCCCTCATCAAATTCCACCAAATCAGAAACCCAAGCCCCGAGCCCAACCTCCACACTCCCAAACCCTCCCCTCCCAACCTCAACTTCACGATCTCCTCTCTCTCCCTCGACTTCTCCCAAATCTCCGCCGTCCATTCCCTGTCCCCCGCCGTCGTCGGCCGCGTGATCGAGAAATGCGGTGGGGTCCGCCAGGGCATCCCGGTCCTCCAGACCCTCGCCTTCTTCAACTGGGCCACGGCCCAACACGGCTTGGTCCAATCTCCCCAACCCTACAACGAGATGGTCGACCTCGCCGGGAAGGTCAGACACTTCGACCTCGCGTGGCACGTCATCGACCTCATGAAGTCCCGGAACGTCGAAATTACGGTTGAGACCTTCTCGATCCTCGTGTGCCAGTACGTTAGGGCCGGATTCGCTGCGGAGGCGGTGCACGCGTTTAACCGTATGGACGACTATGGCTGCAAGCCTGATCAGATTGCTTTCTCTGTTGTGATTAGCAATCTGTGCAAGAAACGAAAAGCGACCGAAGCGCAGTCGTTTTTCGATAGCTTGAAGCATAAGTTCGAGATTGATGTCGTTTTGTATACAAACTTGATCTACGGATATTGTCGTGCGGGTAAAATTTCGGAGGCGGAGAAGGTTTTTGGCGAAATGAAAATGGCGGGTGTTAAGCCTAATGTCTACACTTACACTATTGTCATTGACGCTTTGTGTAGGTGTGGGCAAATCACGCGTGCCCACGATGTTTTCTCGGAGATGATCGACCGCGGTTGTCAGCCAAACGCGGTTACTTTCAATAATCTCATGCGTGTTCATGTTAAGGCTGGAAGGACAAAAAAGGTTTTGCAAGTGTTTAACCAGATGAAGAGGCTGAAATGCGAAGCGGATGTGATTACTTATAATTTTCTGATAATTTGTCATTGCAAGGATGAGAATCTTGACGAGGCTGTTAAGGTGTTTGACTTGATGGTTAAGAAAGGGTGTAATCTGAATTTGTCTACGTTTAACCTGATTTTTAGGTTGATCGCAAAGTTGAAGGATGTGAATGTTGCTCATAGGATGTTTGCCAAGATGAAGGACTCGAGCTGCAAGCCCAACACTGTGACCTACAATGTGTTGATGCAAATGTTTGCGGAATCAAAGTCTACTGATATGGTGCTCAAGCTGAAGGAGGAGATGGATGAGAATGAGGTTGAGCCTAATGAGAACACTTACCGGGTTTTGATCATCTTGTTTTGCAGGATGGGGCATTGGAATAATGCCTACAAGTTCTTTAGGGAGATGATTGAGGAGAAGAGCTTGATACCGAGTTTGCCTGTTTATGAGATGGTTTTGGCGCAGCTGAGGAAGGCAGGGCAGCTGAAGAAGCATGAGGAGTTGGTGGAGAAAATGGTCGCTAGGGGATTTGTAACCCTTCCATTGTAGAATTAGCCTACTCTTATTTCTTTGTTTCGAGTTTTAACTGTAATGCATTCGTAATTTAATGATCAAATTTTTATGGAACTTGAGCAATTTTATGTGTAAGCTTGATCATTTATCATCATCAAGTTACATAGAAATAAATAGAAAATGTACCAAGATTCACCCCCCAAAAAAAAAAAAAAAAAAGGTAGGGAAAAGAAGGCAGTTGTACCCTGCTGGTCAGTCTCTCTGATCCTTCACTAATCAAAAAACGAATCCTTTGCTTGTCATCGCAGTTCCGGTTATTCTCCATCTCTTGTCTAATCGCCTGCCTTAGTTCCGCTGTTCAAAAGAGAAGGGGAAAAAGAAAGGTTTACATACAACACCCGAAATCCTAGATATGCACATTAGTAATTACAGAAGTCCATGACATGAAACATGTTATTAAGGCATCAACATTAGAATGTAGAATTCATCAGACGACAAGAAAATCTCACTTAACATCTGCAACACTCAACATAAGAACTAGTTTGTTTATAAGCTATCCGAAAGGGATACATAATAGTTGACAGATTCGGCAACAAAAGTTTTGTCCACCAAATTCACTTGAAGCTAAAAGTCAAGCTACAGATTCCTCAGACTGACTTAACATCTACAGATTCGTGTCCTCAGGTGTTGTCTTGTGATTTTTTTTTTTTTTTTCCCTACTTTGTCGTTATTGACTTCAATTATGTTGTCGTCTCCGATCTATTGTTGTTTATGAATTTGTTGTCGTTTTATAAGTTCTACCTTTCTATCCTTTTTCAGTTAGTTGCCTTTTAACGAATTTGTCATTCTCTCCTTCTTGTCGTTTTTACTTAACTGTCGTTTGCCGTATTTATGGTAGGCTTCTACTGTCGTTTCTCACAATGAAAACGATACCATGAAGGACAGAAATGTGCTTCAAAAAGGAGATGGAGTAGCCAACTGCGCTGCAAAGCAAAGGAGAAATATAGGATGGAAGATATTAGTTTCAAAAACAAAAGAAAATGAAGAATTATAAGGGAGGAAATAAGCAGAATAACAGGTCTTTTGGGAGATCCATACTTTCCATTGGACGAGGCACATGTTTGTGCCCGGCGGTCCACAAAATCACTCCAAAGTTTAATGGGTCTTGCGTAAGAAATTGTGTTTCTTGTCCGTTTGTATCTCACACATTGTACATGAAAATACACGCATATGAGCAAGTATAGCATGTTCTTTTGGTCCACTATAGCCCAGCACTAGTCATGACATCAATATAAAATGCAAATCCTTTTAATGGGATCCACAATCGACTAGCACAGTTTTTTGGACCCAAACTGCGACGTGGCTAGTGCCAGAGTCAATGACACGTTTAACTTTTATTAAATATAAATATATTTGGTTTATTTATTTTTGTAACACATATTACCGACGATAATATTCCCATGGGACCCTACGGGATCTACCCGAATGAGGGGGGATGAGAACAAAGTTTGGAATAGGGATGGGGATGGGGTTTGCCTAAAGAGAGAGGATGGGGGCAAGTTTGGGATGTGGACAGGGATGAAATCTATCCTTGAAGTTAGCATGGAGGGGAGGGAAAGCACTCCCCATCCCCGCCGTCCTCATATATATGTGCTATTTCATATATATTTATAAGTATTAATATATTAGAAAATTATTTTTGAAAGTGTATGCACCATGAAATGAATATTAAAACTATGAGAATATACAAAAAAAAAAAGATGATAATTTTACATTTATTTTTTATGGTTTCAATTTTTTTTTTTTTTTTAGTTTAAGTGTTTTACAAATGTTTAGTTTTAAGAATTTGTTACGTTTTGATGAGATTTTTAATAGCTTTATTTTTTAAGATTTTATTTGCATATATTTAGAAGTTGGTTTATTTATGAAATCTTTGGTTTTTAACTAAATTTATGGTGCATTTTTACTTTATTTTTGTTTTTATTTTGTTATATTTTCAAATTTAATTTAGAATAGATGAGAAACAGGACGGTATGGAGGAATCCCCTCCGACGGGAAATCCCCGTCCTCGGCCCCATTTTATATAAGTGGGGATGGAGATGATTTTGATGGTGGGGATGGGGACGGAAAAGCATTCCCTGGCCCCGCCCCCACCCTATTGTCATCCCTAATACCTATGCAAATATATTATAAAAACTGAACTTTTACATTACCATATTGTCGTTTTAATGTTGGATTAACCTTTTGGGTGTTTAGTATTAATACTCCTTAAACTTTTTATCCTTTGACAATTTGTTTCTCAAACTTTTAATTGGCAAGTTGTTCCCTAAACTTATTAAATCTTTGTAATGTACCCCTTTTAGTTAACTTTACATTAAATAAAAGATTTGAAATTCGAAATTTATATTAGGGTTTGTATTAGATTTGGGAGTTTTTGGTTGAAAATGGAATTTTCCATCTTTATATAATATGAGATTTCATAACTAATTTAACAAAAAATTAATTCATAGCTAATACATTGTAACAATTTAACAAGTTTGAGCGATAAATTATTAAATTAGAAGTTTTGGGTAAGTTGTCAAAAATGATAAATTTTAGGGATATTGCTAAATATCCTAACATTTTCAATGTTTAGATTTGTAAGTATGTATGTTAGCAATTTATAATGCAACATGCAAAACTACTCCTAGTTATAAATTAACCCCTAAAAAATTAATAAAAACTAAAATAACAATACTTACCATAAACAAAAATCTAGTCCTACGTTATATTTCGGTATGTAAATTCAGTATGTGATCCCAAACATTTTCGAAGGTGTTAAAAAGTCCACGTTTTATATCTTTAAAAAAGATATACATTGGATCGGAGCACAAAACAAAAATATTTGGTCAGAAAACATAGTGATGGGTGATTGTAATTACTAATTCCGGACGGAAGAAGCTAAAAACGTAGAATAGCGTAATTGACTTTTTTTTTTTTTTTTTTCTTTTTCGTGTGGCTAGAATTGATTAGTATAATTGATGACTAATGTACAGGAGCGGCAAGGAAGGAAGAAGGGTGTGTCTTGTGACCCGAAGCATCCGTAAGAAAAAGCATCACATGTTACCGTGCAAATGGGAAAATCCACTTCTTTGTACTGACCGTGTGCGGCTTCTACTTGTGCATCTTCCTAAACCGTGTTCCTATTAAGCGAAGCTGCCTTTACATTTAAAAGTCCTCTCTCTCTATCTCTCTCTCTCTCTCTCTCTTCCAATCATTAGTCTTTTTATTTCATCCTAATCCGGTGGCCCATTTTGAGATTTTTGACTATATTCCGTCATCTTATGTTGTTTGGGGGAAAAAAACAAAACCAATCCAGTTATTCAATTGAAGTGTGACAAACCCCGTTATACACTTGATAAAGAACAATATAAATGTTCCACTAAAAGAGGACAATTTAAGGAACAATACATATATTAGGACATTTTTTTTATGTCACCGATGGATTAGACCACAACATAAGAACGATTTTGAAACAGGTAAAATAAAATGATCATTCTCACTCAATCGACCCTTAAATATAGGATTTTCATTGAAAGGGGTAAAAAAAAAAAAAGAATTTCACTTACCCTTGTTTTGTTGGTTTTTTTTTTATATAAAAAAATATTTAGAAAAAGAAAACATGCTCGTATTTAACCTCTTTTTTGTTATTATTATTATTATTATTATTATTATTTACAAAAATGCTCATGCATAAGTTTCAAAGTACGTAAATAAAGTGAGTTTTTAAAGCTATAAAAATGAAGCGAGAATGACTTAAAATTTGATGATATAATAACAATAATTAAAAAGAAAAAACAAGAAACCAAGTGGTACATAATATACGTCGATAATAGATATACATAAAAAAGAAAAAAACGTATTTTGAAGTTTCAAATTCTTGTGGGAATTACTCTCTCGTGACTGTACACTCTTTTTTGCCGGCTAAAGAACCAGTTTTCGTTCAAGTTGAAGTCTGACTCTATCCCCATTAAAATTAAAAGCCGAACAAACATACGTCAGAGCATTTTTTGCTTTTGACCTTTTTGAAAAATCAAAGTTGAGCAGCCAAACAAATACGAACCAACGACTAAATTACATATCTTGGGTAAGACAAATACACCTCCTGCTAATTAACAATATTATTAAAAATTTCAATATGGTGGACCATTTCCAAAATCAAACGCTTTTTATTCTAAACTAATTGCATATGCTTTTTTTTTTTTTTTTTTTACCAATGCAAAACAAATTAATATTGGTGCCACGAATATGTAAAACAGGATTTTAAACAAAGATGGGTTGAAATGATCTTTTCATCTATATATAGATAAGAAAAATATGATTCCGAGACAAGAATTAGTTCTGCTGGTTTCGGTCAAAGACTGGCACTTATCATAAATTCCTGGCGAAGTATTGGTGCAATTTGCACATCAGAATTTGATGAATTGAATTGTTTAAATAAATGTTTCAATCAATATTTAAACACCTAATTAAGTTTTGAGATCAAATCTGGACGGAGTTTCTCGAAATAAATTAATGAACATCACGCTAGTTTTTATTTTCCTTATAAGAACAAGGAAATTTGTCCACGGAAACTTGTCTTTTTCTTAGCCACATAGTACAAATTCAGCACTCAAAAGATAATATATAGAGAAAAATTAAGTAGATAAACAGTTCTTTTTTCTTTTTTTTAAGTAAAAAGTAGACAAACAGTTTTTAAATACTAATTTCAGTAAATGGTCAAATTTTTTAATTCAGAAAGATGACTATCACTGAGTGATTAACCATAATCAATAAGGAGAAATATGTCAAAGTATCAATCTTAAAATTGAAATTAGTAAAAGAACATTTTTTTTTATTTTAACACTAAACAATTGACCAAAAAATCGGTTGTTCTCAATTGTTTCGAAGTTATTTTGCTAATAAGAATTTTTAAAAGGTTGCTTAACAAATAAAAGAAAGTGATTGAGTTAATTTACTAAATGACTCAATCAATCATAATTAATCATAATTAATAAGTAAAAATACGTATTAATATTGATTAATTAGTATTTTTTTTTAAAAAATCATTTTCATAATTTTATAAATTTCGGTAATTTATTATATATATATTAAAAAAAAAAAAGGTAATTTACCTACATATTAAAATATATATCAGACCTTTTTTTAAAGTCCATCTCTCTTATTTTGCTTATTCTTCCATTCGTACTTTATATTGATCTGATATATAGGAAACGAAAGAAAGACATGTTAAACCGTAATTATCATAAGTAGATTGAACATTTGAACCACGTGTAAATGATTAATCAAGTTCATGCCAATATTATTAAATTATTCTAGAGAGACAGAAACTTGCATTAAGAAAGAAAGAGACAGAAACTTGCATCTACCGCAAGCTGTATTATTAAATATCGATGGGCTCACAAGGTTATGTTCAGGCCTTTGACCAACCACAAAATCAAAAAACACCCTCACAAAAAAACAAAAAATAAATAAATAAATAAATAAATAATCACCTCCTCCTTATCCATCTGGTCCGATCTTGACATTGTCAAAATCACGGCCTTATAAAAGTTCATTCTCGTTCTTCATTGTACGATATAAACAGAAAAGTGTTATAAAGTAGGAGATCAAACTTCAAAAAGTGGTTGAAAAGATATGGAGAAGCAGCAAGCGAAATACCAAGACAATAAGATCTTGAAGTTCTTACCGAGAGCCGTATCGGCCGTCCATTTTCATCACCAAAGCCATCCTTACAGTCCCAACAGAGAGAAGAGATTCTCGGGTCCGATCATACCGATGATTCCTCACGAAGCTCGGAGAAGGCCGAAGAAGAGCGGAGGCCGAGAAGAGGCGGAGGAGGAAGAACCGACGTCGCCGAAAGTGTCGTGCATCGGCCAAATCAAGCACAAGCACAAGAAGATCATCAACGATCACAAGAAGCTGAAAAAGCGAGTTTCAGCGCAGATTAAGGACTCCAAGCCCGTCACGTGGTCGCCACGTGAGGTGAAGAAGCACGCCTTGGCAATCAAGAGGATGTTTATCACAATTAAGCCTGGGAGAAAATCTGATGCTTCGGTTGATGATGATGATGATATCATCATCATCATCATCATCATGATCATCATCATCATCACCATCACAACGTGAATAAGCCTAAGCTTCCTGATAGAGCGCCTTCTTTGAGTCAGATGAAGCGGTTCTCAAGTGGACGAGATCATTCCTTGTCAAATTTCGACTGGGCGACGCAGGTTACACCGGTGGACGCGGATCACCGGAATGTTCACTACTCCGATGATGAAGAGAGTGATCAAGAAGTGGAGATCATGATTCCCTTCTCCGCGCCTATAATTAATGTTGACAGGGAACTGGAACTTCCTTTGCAGCCAAGGAAGGAAATTAATCTGTGGAAGAGAAGAACTATGGCTCCACCCAGGCCTCTGGAATTGGTCAGAACAAATTGATTAAAATCTTTTTCACATTTTTTTTTATGTTTTATTTATTTATTTATTTTTATTTTTTTCTTTACATGTTTGAAGAGGCACTATTAATTGTTGGTGTTCTACATACTATAGGATCATAAGGAAAACTACTGTTATTAGATTGATTTTTATCTGTAATTTAAGCGAAAAAAAATGTAATAGCCAGCCACATACTTGTTCATATATATATATATATATATTATATATATAACATGTGGTCTTGTTTTCCTTATGGATTTTGGTGTTCCCTTTTAAATTCAAGTTTGTAGATTTTGGACTATAATTATGCATCTTCAATGATTATATATGTAGAATAATAATAAGTGTTAAGAATATGTCAATCTAATTAAATATCCGGATATATCTACGAACTCCTGTAGAAAAGTAATAATAATTATATATATGTATTATATGAACCAATCATATATATATTTGCCGTTGCAGTGACAAGCCACAGTTGCAAGGTTAATTGGTTGTTTTAACGTCAATTCCAAATAGTTGAGAGGCTAACTTACTAGAAGAACTTGGCATTAATGTACACAACAGTTGCTTGCAAGCAACCTAAATATCTAACAGCTGTAATCTAATGTGGTAATCTTCTTTTTTTTTTTTTTTTTTTGAGGGGTAATGTGGTAAACTTTGTGGTATCAGAAAAAAACATTACACATTATTTACTATGCAGTAAAACTTTGCTTAAAGTTATGGATAACACATGACAGCCATAATTATGATGTTGACCAAAGTGGTAGAGCCAATTAATAGGACTCTTTCTAAAGAAATTAAGCAAAGTTGATCAAGAAATACTTAAATTCGAGGAGGCCAAGTTAATTGTAATGATGATGAGATCAAATACCGGGATTTCAGTCTTCAATCTTTTTAATAACATTTGGGTTTTGTGTGCCATTGATTTCAGTGGGGCAAAAAAAATTGTATTTCGATAGATACAAGAATTTCCTTTTGACCCGGTTTGGAGGAGCACGAGAAAGAATTTATAATAATGTTGCTCGACTCTCTCAATTCTTGTCCCCGTTATCTTTCACCTTTTCTTTTCTTCCTTGTTCTTGACGACCTTTTAAAATGAAAGTCGTGATCCTTTAATTGTATAAAGAAAAACTACCCCAATTGTAACGCGCATGCTTAAATCTTAATTTAATTAATAATAGAAGCAAGAGGAATTCCCATTAAAAATTTTGAAAATATCAAAAAATTTCCATGTGTTTTTTTTTTTTGTTGTACCTGTTTTTCCAATTACGCATTATATTTTCTTTTTAATTCTCAAAAAATGAGATATAGTACTTTTACTCATAAAATCCATACTTGATGTGATTGCATGCATAACTTAACGTAATATTACTCCGACTTCATCTAAAAGTGTATAGTTCGAATTCCCCCACTCTAAATTAAAAACAAAAAATCGTTCTTGATGAAAATTTTAGTTAAAATTAATTTTAAAAAAAAGCACATTGTTATCCCTCATAATGATTGTTCTAGGATATAGAATTTACAAAAGTAAAAAATTGGAAGATGATATTCAATTTTTCAGTATTTGAGAATATTCACGAGCTTCCTTTAGAGAACATAATTTAAAGTAATATCAACAGGCTTCCATTTTTATTTGAAAAAAAAAAAAAAAACATGACACGTTATTAAAATGCTATATCAATTAAAAAAATCATGTTTATTCAGTGAACATTCCATATGTTGTATTATTGTAAAGATAGAAAATCAAATGAAAACAGACCAATTCCAAAAGGTAAAATATTTCATTTGAAGCAACTACATGGTCGATGGAGTGAGCCCTAGCGAATAGCCATGTCGATTAAAGCCGACTACTTGTTGAAGAGGCCCCGGGCACACCATTAATACGGAAACAGGAAAAGAAGTGAATACATTTTTACTAGAGCAAATCTCAGTTTATCACTGTCTTGCGATTAGAAGCCTGTGAAATTACTGGTAACTGGAGTCCAGAGCTGAATTACAAGTTATTTTGAGCCGCTTTAATCAGTATTTGCATTTGATGTTCCCATACATGAATTTGATGTATTTGATAAATTTTATCTCAATATTTAAAAAATAGCAAAAAAAAAAAAAAAAAAAAAAGGGACCTGAAAAATAAAAAAGAGAGGCATGAAAATAATACCAAAAAAAATGAAAGGACTAAAATGAAAAAAAAAAAAGAATTGAATATGAAAGAAAGGACCAAACTGTTAAAAAGAAAAAATGGTGCCCAAAACAAAAATTAAAGAAAATTAAAAGACCAAAAAAATTAAAAGTTTTTCATTTTGGTGCAAATAAAGAAGGACTAAAAAAAAAGGGGTGCATGATAAAAAGAAGACAAAAAAAAGGACTAAATTGAAAAATAATAAATCAATATGAATAAAGGACTAAAATGAAAAAAAAAAATTAAGCCAAAAAGCAAAAAAAAAAAAAAAAAAGGACTAAACAATGAAAAAGTGGAGGTTTCAACCAAAACGTCACATGTGTTGAAGAAGGGTGCACAATAACTTTTTTTGTGCTTCTATATATGTATAAATAAACGTCACATGTGTTTATGCTCTTGATACAATGAGAGTTCCTAATATCACGAGCAAAGAAAATACATAGGCCAACAGAAAAACAAAGCACGCACAAAGCTAGGTTTGTGAAACTATTATCTTCAATTGCAATATAATTTGAGTTGGTCATTTTTGCTGAGATGTCTAAGTGCTCGCTTAATATAATCTTAAATAGGCCAGAGAGATTGTTTTCCAAGCCAAACCTCATTTATGCATAGGGGTGGGCATTCCCTTTTCTTAGCATCCATCATCTAATTTATTTGTTAGAAATCAAACCAATTTAATTCATTGCATTGCTATTATCTAATCCAATACAATTCAAAATTCCATTAGATATTTGTAATTCGTTTTTTCTTGGACTTTTAGAAGAACCATCATCCATTCATCATGAAACAAGATAAAGAAGAAACTAGACTATTCTAAAACTCTTCATATACCATACATACTAGTGTTTCCAATTTCCAATTCTTAAAATTTCTGTAAATGGTACATGTTACATAATATAAAATAATATTAACAAATAAAAAAAATACACTGGATTGAATTGGCCGGTGCTATTAGATTTTTAAAATTCACATTCAATATCCAATCCAGTCTAATTTGATGAACAAACATGTCACTCATATTATAGAAATACACTAGATTGGATTGGTTTTATTAGATTTCAAAATCCATTTTCAATATCCGATCCAATCAGATGAACAAAGATGCCATTAAGTATCCAATCCAATTGTCTTTGGATATCAAAATATTTTTGGATGAATTGGATGTATTGAAATAGTTCAGTCTGATCAATTTTGGACAATAACTAAAATTTTGAACCTTTGTTTATCCAAGCTTTTCCTCCTAAGGAAAAACATTCTTACTAATTTTAACTCTCTTATACTTACCAAAACAAACAGTAAAGTTCTCTGTAACAACTTATTCACCCAAAATTAATCAAGTACCAAAAAAAAAAAACCCCCAAAATTAATCAAACATCTTGAATTCATTGCCACTTAAGTGACTATCAAGCCAAGTTCATAAGTCATACACCAGTCCACACTAAAACGTTTATTATGATATTCCAATCAATCCAATTCACATATTAGATTGCATCCATTTTTATTGTTTATTTGCAAGTTTTTATCAGCATATGTCAATTTAACATTCACATCAATTTTTTTAAAAAAATGTAATTCTTTTAATAACCAAAGCTTACAGTTATGAGAGTTTGAACCTACAACCCCATATCCATAACCTCCAAAACCCTCCCCTCCTTGCTATTCATACATCTTTTTAGTAATTGAAAGCATTCCAAGTTAATCTCATAGCATTGACATAATTATCATAAAACTATTTCAGTTCCACCGCACATGTATATATATATATATATATATATATAATAGTAGCATAGTTTGCAATAAATCGAACCCAGCATCCCCAAAAGAGTTGCCATATGTAACAATAAATATTTGACCCATGTAACACAAAATCAGTATGTAAATTTAATTCTCACTACTCTTTGCCCTCCCCATCAAGTCATTTCCAAACAATTCCACACCAAAAATTCCAAATGGCTTTTTTTTTTTAATAATAAAAAAAGTTTTTAAATTATTAGCTACGTTCTAATTAATCTTTTAATATGTCACACGAACACCTTGATATCTAAGAATCTCCCCAATAAGCTCTCCTTTACCGGACCCCACATACCTCCCACAAATCTCACCGTCTCTGATGAACAAGAAAGTAGGCACCTCCACCACGTCCATGTCCTTCAGGAACTGCATGCAGCTATCGTTCTCATCACCGTTCATCCTGGCGAAAACCACGCTCTCGGTCATCTGCTTCGACAGCTTTACCACCGTCGGATACACCTTAACGCACGGCCCACAATGCTTCAACCCGACATCAAGCACAATCAGCTTCTGATCAACCTTATGATCCTCGATCAGCTTCTCCACGTCCTCTCTCGAGTGCAGTTGCACCACAGCCGAGTGGCTGTCCCCGTAGTATAGCACGTCCCCGGCGAGCTGGTCCGGGCCAATCCCTTCCTCTTCGTGGATCTTCTCCATGCTCTTGTAGAAGCTGAAGTGTGGGACCTGCTCTATCTTCTCCCTTTTGCAGAGCTCTTGGGTCTTCTCCGACTCGTCGCCCATAACCAGGAGGAAAACGACGTCGTTGCAGGTCCGGCTCAGGTCGACCATGAATGGGTAGATTTTGCGGCTGTGGTAGCTGTGGCTCGCCGCGAACTCCACCACCACCAGCTTGTTCTTAGCCGCACGAAGGGCTTCGTCGAACTCCTCTATGCTGTGAACCTTCTGAACTTTCTCGTCGCTCTCGGCCTTTTTGGTCCCCGGAGCCGCCGTGGCCTTCGAAACGACCACGTTGGGGGTTCGGCTGTTCGTTGACACTTTTGTTCTGGATTTTGGCCGGAGGAGGTTGGTGGAGCTGGGGAAAGGTAAAGTGGGGAATATGTAGTGGGAAGCGGAGTTGATTTTTTGGAGTGATGAGGGTGGTATCTTGGTAGAAAGTTTGTGATTGTAGTAGCCATTGGAGGAGGAGAAGAATAAAAGGTTAAATTAAGTAGAGTTTGGGGATTTTTTTTTTTTTTTTTTTTTCTTGGGGTGTTGCAGAGGAGATGGGGAAGGCTCAGGGTCAGAGAAGGGAAGTGCGTCGTTTATTAGGGACGATGATAAAAAAAATCTCGTTAGTGATCAGAGACCATATCCACTCGTTTAGCTTGTGGTTGGTATTTGGCCAAAGCCAAATTATATCAAGTACTTCAGCTAAGATTTTTTTTTTCTACACTTTTTCTATGGAGATTGCTTTTTATTCTCTTTGTGGGGATTTTTGTAATGGTTCAGATGGGGGCTAAAGAGTAGGAAGTCTCGGGCTAAGCCCATCTTCTCGCTTGCTGGTGTGAATTAGGCCCAGTATTTCTTGTAAACATGTTTTGTGTTGGGTTTGAAAATAAGGGACTTTGGAAACTAAAAAGTGAAACAGAAAAATATCTTCTTGTTTGCTCGAGTGACGTTTTGCGAATCCACTTACAGAAATGCTAATGTCAGCTCTCCAGAAGTGCTATTCTTCTAACTCAACTTGTCCTTTAAAGCGCATCTTCTAATTGCACCACAAGGGACTGGAGTCGGGGCTTGAACAGCCTAATAACAGGAAAGATAAATATAAGTAATAAAATGTTTCTATTGAAATGCAATAAGATCTAAAAAGGTCTTTTTTCATGGTTGAAAATTTTGAGTATTGTTCTTTCACAAAGAACATGATAAAACGTACTTACCTAAAATGTTTTGGGTTGAGCTGTAAAATGTGCTTAACGTGAGTATCACATATTTTGTGGAGGGTTTTTTTTTTTTTTTTTTTTTTTTTTTTTTGCCCCTTCAAAAAGGGTTATTTTCATGAATGGATTATGTTGTTACTCAAATAACATTACAAGAGGGTGAGTTTGAAATAGTTGTTTGTTTTAGGGTCATTTGAAAAGAAAACATTTTTGAACCCTCTTACTCCTGCATCACTCTCTGTTGATTCATCACCACCGTCATCAAAAGTGGTGCTGGTATTTGAAATACTTTTGAAAAGAGAATTTAGCCATAAAACAAACAATGATCTCACAGTGCCCTCATATGATACTTTTTTCATCCATAACTTGTAACCATTATTGACGGAAATGACCATTTGCATATCAATATAAAATTTTGAGATTTATGATTTTTATAATCAAAACAAGGATCAACATTGAATTTGGTGTATAGTTCGATGATCACTTATTAAAATGACAAAAATAAAATAAAGTGACATCTCTTGGAAGAACAAAATCCTGCCTTGGCTTTTTCAAATGAACCGCCTCCAAACTGGCGTAATCGACGTCCACTACTTCAGTGGAAACAAAGGATCTTAGCAAAATCATTATAAGAAGGAAAAAAAAAAATCTTAGCGAATAGATTGGCCCCACACACACGCCACACACACACACACACACACACACACACACACACAACACACACAAACAAATCGTTCGTTAATTTTCGTTCAACAACATCCAACGTGATTGGTTTGAAAGGCCGTCCGTATATGTTGCGAGAGAGAGTCGGACAACTGACATCACAAAAAAAAATATTCCAATCAACATCCACCCAATAATAAAAATCTTCTTGTCAATCATATTCATGGGGAATATCTTCCGCGGCATGCAAAAATTCATGGAACAAATCTTTCGTTCTTAACGGGTGGGGAAAAAAAAGTCATAAAATTTGCACTCACTTGGCTCGTGGAAACTGAAATCAACGCTTTCTTCCTGCTGTATTCCTTTAATTCTTTTTTCTGATCGTTGAAAACTGGGAAGGAGGGAAAGAGTACAGCAAATTACCGAATAGACTTCATTTATTTAATGGCAAAAATTATTATTATTTTGCTCAAGTGAACTATGATATGGATCTGAATGGACCACGAGCCCCATACCCGCAAATCACGGCAGCATCTCGGAAACCCGCAACCATATGCAACAATTGCTTAATTGTTCTTTCTTATATATATTGAAAAAAACACAAATGGCTCACATTGTTGTTTCCCATTAAACGCGGTTGATTTCTGTAGTGATTGTCAAATAAAACTTGTCATTTGAGCCAACTGAAAAAGACAAGAACTGAGGAAAAAGATTTAACTACAGGAACGTTAATACAAAAAAGTAAAGCAATTAATAAATAAATCTTGCCCCAAATTAAATTCAGACAAACAGAATATGCTTGTAGAATCTTTCAAATTAAAACATCCAGTTTGCTACAAGTCGTTAATATGTAATCCAGAACAATGCTGAATGCTGTTATTATTCTTATTATTTTTAATCTTTTTGTTATTTAGTTTATTTAATTTTATTTTATCCAAGATGCAAACATTTATTTATAAAAGACAGCAGCAAATGTTGAAAGATTTGAGAAACCCAATGTGGTCCCTATATGTCGGCGTGTCTGTAAAACCCAGTCCCCAGTATTTGCCCAACGACAACCATAAAGTGACAAACGAAACTAATCAAAAGCCACCCACATGCTGGGTGAAAATTGCAATCCAGACCTTCTCTCTCGACCCCAACTCCAACGGCAACCCAAGTGGCTCGACATCTAAGCATTGAAAAACACCAAGCTTAAGCTTTAGCTTTCTACCATCTTAACTATCGCACCACGTGCGCTTCACGAGCCCCTCATGTGCCACTGCCTCCTCTATGTTTGTACATTGTACCTTGTACTTTTTTTAACCCACTTTAGAAGGTGATTTCATCTGTCTTCACTATCTTTTTGAATTTGTTGATTTTTCATCTGATTTTTTTTTTTTTTTCTTTTGAGGGGCGGCGTTACCGTGATTTGATTCAGCTACCATTCACAATGTAACTGAAGTTTCTAGTAAAAGCAGCGGAAAATCTGAGAAAAAGGATTCCTCAGATTAATTCAGTTTTTTTCCCTCTTCTAAATTTCAAATCTTTTTTTGGTTTTAGTGTTTTACCATCCTCGAAGTTACATACGTTTTGATTAACAATTGGAATCTAGTCTTGATTACGAAAATGGAGCAAAAATTTTGAAGTCAGAATCCAATTGGAATCTAGTGTTTTACCATCATAAATCACAACTGTAGAAACGAAAGTATCCAACCACGAGATTAAAATAATTCGAAAGCAAAATTACAATATGGAAAATAAATTAGCACTAAAAAAAAAAAAACAGAACAAAACCAAAAAAAAAAATAAAACTAGAGAAAAAAAAAGACGACTAAAGTAACCGACGGCAGAACAGGGGACATTACCGGAGCGAAGCGAGGTCTTTGGAATTACCTCAAGAATCGGCCGGAGAATAGGACGGCGGCGAATCGGGTTTCCGGCAGAGGATCATGTGCATGGGAGTGAAGATTCCGGTGTCGCCGCCTCGGGTGAGGTAATCGGCGGTCTTGAACAGCATCTCGTGAACGTCGACGGTCCCTTTGGGTGCGATTCCCAAGGCGGCGAGCACAGTGACCAGAATGTGGTTGCGCCAGTAGGCGATTCTGCCCATCTTCAACCTGGTCCACCACGGCAGCGCCGGCGGCTTGGCCAGATCTCGCTCCTTAACCACCTCAAAGCCCACCTTCCTCGCCGTCTCGGCTATGTCGGAGTAGTTCCTCAGGCCTGGCAAGGCGTCGCCCCTCTCGATCCCCTGAATGATCTCCACGTGTTCGTGGTTTTCGGCCCTGTACTTGTCCGTCGTAACCCACTCGTACGACACATACAGAGATCCGGGCTTCAAAACCCTAAAGATCTCAGCGTAGACTTCCTCAAGCTTCGGCGCGTGGCAGGTGGCCTCGATGGAGTACGCGCCGTCGAAGCTGCTGTCGCCGAAGGGCATCTGGAGGAAGTTGCCGCACACGACCTCGCAGAGCGAGTCGAGGCCGGCCTTCTTGTTGTGCTGGCGGGCGCGGTTCACCTGGTACTCGTTGATCGTGATGCCCACGACGTTGGCGCGCGAGTGGGCGGCGATGGCCCGCATGGGCCCACCCACGCCGCATCCGACGTCCAGAATTCGATCCCCCGATTTGGCACCGATGAGATCGACGGCCATCTCCTCGTGGAGGCGCGTGGCGTCGCGGTGGGATTTTCCCCTGATTGAAGGGGAGAAATGGAAGGATTGGCCCCAACCCCACTCGTAGATGTCGGTTACCAAATTGTAGAAGGTGTCGACGAAATCTGGAACCTTCTCGGCCTTCTCGATCTCCTTTGGGCGGCGGAAGAAGGACCAGTACTGCTTGTAGTTGTCCTGGACTTTCTCCGCGGAGATCGAGCCGCCGGAGAGATCGACGGCACGTTTGCCCTTCTGCTCGGCCGGGCCCAGAATCCAAACGAACCAGTAGAAGCCGCAGGCTAAGAGAGCCCCGGTGCAGAAGATGGCGACGGAGTCCATCGCGAAAAGGGAAGTGAAAGGAAAGGGAGCGAGACTGAGAGGCAGACTGGGAATAGTGGTGGGGAAATGGAGCAAGTAGGTCTCCTTTATAAGATTAAAAAGACCGTTTCGGAAAGCTAATGAAAAGAAGTTTTTCTTTTTTCTTTTTTTCCTGAACGGAAAAGCTAGTCTGTTTGGTTTGGTTTGGTTTGGTGTTATCTCGTCGCCTGTTGGACTCCACACGCGCTTGGCGCGTGAATCGGGTATCTCGTTTTGAACACGTGGGACGATATATGACAAGGGGCGTGCGACTAAAGTTTGGGTTCCCTGACCCTCAAAAAAAAAAAAAAAAAAAAAAAAAGATTGGGTTCCATTGATTCTATTATGTTTTTACAATTCTAACCTCTTATATATTTATTTATTAAAAAATTTGGTTTCCAGTAAAAACCTATTGTCCATTTGCTATTAATTTCATCATAGTGCATAATATTTGTAACTCATGTTAAACTTTTCTTAGTATATTTGGTGGAGTAAAATTTCATCCAACACCAAATTAGTATTCATGAAGTAGAAAATAAAATAAAATAAGTAAAGTATTCAAGAACGTAAAGTATTTATGAGAATAATATAATAAGAAATTGGAATTCAGTATGATGACCTTTAGAGTATTGAAAATTGTATCTGTTTTTTCCTCTCTATTCGAGGGATGTATACTATATATACATAGGAAATGAAGAGTTAACTCTCCAATTAATTCAAAACTTTCGAGAGTTTGCTCACTTTTTAATACAATAAATTCATTGAATATTGTAACCGCATATAGACATTATTCACATTTATTACGGACGTTATAAGCCTCGGAATTATGATGAAATGCCACTAACTTTTTTTCTTGACTAACCGTTGATATTCTGTTCTTTAGTATTTTGGTTAAATAGTGTTCCGATTATTAAGGTTTCGTTTCGCATCCGGGTTTAACTCTAATTAAATTGTACTTTTTTATTTTTTTTATTTTTTTTTCTGAAAAGTCAACAAAATTTATAACTATTTTTTAAAAAGTAACTCAATTCAAACTTAAAAATTTCAACTCAACTCATTCACTAAATGGATTCTAATATTTTAATCGAACAGTTTCTAACTATTAGTATTCCAACTTTATAATACTTCGATCAAGTAGTATTCTAACTTAATAATGCTCTAATTATATAAATCCCTTAATTTGTGTATCAAAGATGACTATTTTTAAGAAGGGTCCCTGGTATAAACTCATCATTTCAGTCCAGATAGTATATAGTAACCTTGCAACCAAGAACAAGCCCTTAGAAGCCCTCCTAGCTATGATGGGAAAAAGATGATATTTATGCTATGTTTCGTATGTTTGGTGGGTGGAAAATAGGAATGAAGGAAGTGGGATTAAATAAAAGTGGATGAAGCATGATTTTATTAGTTATTTGGTAAGAAGCAAAAGAGAAAATAAAGGAAAATAGGAGAGATTAAAATTATTGTGGAACTCACTAATTTTTATCTTCCAAAAAATGAGTGAAAAACACAAATCATCTAAATAATAATTATAATTACTTTTTTATCCTTCTTTTTGAAGTAAAAAAATATATATAAATAAATAAAATAATAATTAAACAACTTTTTTTTTCCATTCCATGATACTAAACAATATAAAGAAAAACTAAAAGATTTACTCTCTTTTATTTTCTTTTATTTTTATTTTTCATTTCCCTCATGTTTTCTTTCCTTCTTACCAAACATAACCTTAGAGATTATTGTGCACTTGCAAACATCATCTTACAAATTTATGTCAGCAAACCATGCTTCAAGGATATTTTCATGATAGATGCTTGATAAAATCTTCCTCCACCCAACAAATGTATGGCTTAAATTATTGTCCAATGACAGCATTTCATCCCTTCTAATTTGCAAAATTTGTAGAAATTATTTATTGGAATAGTATAATTCTTCAGTTGATTTACATTTTTATCCTTATCAAAATTAAAGATCAGTCTATTTGACTAGAGTAATGAATTCCCATGTACCACGTGGTATATTTGCAACTTTTTATCTTTTTTTCCGTTACAGGATTTGGACTTTCCCTTGTTCGTATAAATGAGTGAGACTACATTTAAGGGAGTTGAGATTAATGTTTTATTGAGAAACGAGTTAAGATTAATATTAGTACTAACACAAACAGAAGCATATCCTTATGAAGAAAGGCATGTTACGCGTGCAAACCGCGAGGACCACAAGATATTTGTCTGGCAAAATCGACCGTATAAATACTTTTTTTTTCTATATACTTTTCCCCCCATATATAGCTGTCATCTTATACATGATTTGTCATATTTCTATATGTAGCAGATCAGAATTGTATATGACAAGTACTCCAGCTGATCAGAATTTTCCCGTGCTTATCTCTTTTGCTTTTTAACTTAAATAAAGCCCATAAAGGAGTGACCAGCATTAGAATATCATATGAGCATTACCATAGGGGTTGCTTTAGACACTACTAGAAATATTTGTTTAATGTCATAATGGTAGACCATATCCCTTGATGAGGGCAAATCAATCCCGTTCTGCTACGAGTGTGCTTGGTATGAGAGAAAAATATAAGAAAAGAGAAAGGTAAAATGATTTTGATAATTATGACTATTTAATAGGAGAGAAGAAAAAATAACGGAATTAGAGGAGCGACACTCTCAATCTCTTAAAAAATCTAAATTTTTAATCCTCTAAATTGAAGAGATTTTTTTAGGAATTCAATCAATTTCATTAGTTAGAAATACTATAGTCATTTTATAAATAAATTATACTATTTTATTTCTCTTGTATCTCTATACCAAATAAGAAAAATAATTTCTATTATCTTTATTTTCTATCAAATCAAACATCAAATCAAACATTGTGAATGAAATGACACCTCTCTCTTCCCTCGTTTTTCTTATTTAGGCAGGGAGAGGCTGTAGTAGAGCCTCCCCATAGACCCTATCAGTAGAGTTCTTTTTTTAACCGTTAGATTTTAATCGAACGTTGATATATCATTGTTATCATAGACCTTACCTCATATAAACTTTCTCACCCAAGTTTTTCCGCCGCTGGCATCTATCCACAACCGGCGACCGACGCCGGCGACCCACCTCCGGCACTTTTTCCAGCCGCCGGCGCCCCTTTCTCTCTCTTCTCTTCTCTCTTCCCCTCTCTCTCTCCCACCCCGGCCCCCAGTCCCAACCACCCAACCCCGGCAACCCACCTCCGGCCGCGACGACCCCCCCTTTCTCTCTCTCTTCCCTTTCTCTCTCTTCCCCTCTCTCTCTTCCCCACCCCGACTGCCCCCAGTCCCCCCCTCCCCCGTCGGCCCCCAGCCCGGTGAGCCCCCACCTCCGGCACCCCCTCCCCCGGCCTCCCCCCACCCCCCGCCCCCGCCCCTCGCCCTCTCGTATTACGATAAATTTTTAACACGAACACTCATAATTTAAGACATTAAAAAGTTAGGCCTACTCTCGTATTTGGTATCTATTTTTACTGGACACGAACGACATTTGTACCTAATTAGTCTCTTAGATTATATCATATAATTTATTAGATTATATCGGTTAGTCTCTTGAATTGTCTTTCCCTCTCTTACTCTCTCTTCTCTCTTCTTGTCAGACGACCGATGTCAGATGAGAGAGTATTCCTAAAAATTTAATCTAAGAGTAAAAAAGCTATTCCTGCTAATAATATAAAATAAAAGGTACAACAGCAAAAAAACCAAAAAAAAAAAAAAAAACCACTAATTGCATCCCTTGTTGAGGTTTAACAAAGCGTAGTAAATAGTAAATATCTTCCTAGTTTTGCAATTAAATACAGGCCTCACTGTATTTAATTAAGCATTATGCTGCCCAAGATCAGAAGACAAATATAAAACAGGGATTACTATATGTATAAATGAGTGATATTTGTTCAGATCATGTAAGGGGATTAATTAAATTCGTGGGCAAAGATTCTTTAGATTTTATTGTACTCGTGTCACGTGCAGCTACCTTGGCAATGTTAGTTGTCAAAGAGGTGGGGCTGGTCCAAAAATCTGACTGGTGGCGAACTGTTATGCCTCCTGAACCCGTTTTCGGGTCCCCATGTTCCCAACTCAACAGCCTGGCTCCTGGCTTAGCCCCTTTCCTATTTCTCCAGTATTATTATATAATAATATAATTAATAATTGTATCAAAAGCTAGGGTAACCAAGTATTTGTAATTTTTGAGCTTGAAGTGGGAAATAAATTTTATATTTTATGATAAAGTTAGATTTATTGTTACATTAGATTATATCCTAGACTTGGGATGGTCGAGGGAGCTCACTTGCAATTTAACTCCAATAGCAAAATATTTTTCATCATTTTTTTTCTTAGTTCGCTCTATTAAAATTTTTGAATTGCAATGCTCGTATAGATATATCATTCTATTATAATTTATAACTAGATAACATCGGTTATTTACCATTTGAACCTGGGCTTTATATGTTGGTGGCCACTACCACTTGTAAATCTAGCCCTTAAAAAAAGCGCATCAATTGAGCGGGAACCAGGAGGGAAATCTTCACAAGCCAAAACAATACAAAAAAACAAAAATATATATTTTTGAAATAACTCCAAATGCCCCCACGTTCCTAGTAGGCCCTGTTTCCTTATTTCCACTTTCCTTTCTCTCTCTCTCTCTCTCTCTCTCTCTCTCTCTCTCTTGGTGCAATCACAAGAATTCAACAGCACTAACCACAATTTCCATTTTCCACCCATTGCGTTTGAATCGACAATCAAATTCCCGTGAGTCGGTTAGTAAATCTTGTCACCAAAGTAATTTTCTTCTTTCAACTTTTCCATTACAATCCGATTCCAAGAAATTTCTTATATATTTGCAATTTTGTTATCTAAATTTGTTTTTTGTCATTTTGATTTAGAAATGGGTCGTTAAGGTATTTTCTTATTTGAATTTTCATCTTTTCTTTATGCTTTAAGGATCTACACTCTCGCAAAAATGGTAAAAGAGGTATGAGTGCTCGGCAAATTTATTTTTCCATTGAGTTTTTTATTTCAGGCTTCAAATCTTATAATTATGTGTCCTCTTTTATTATTGTCATTATTCTTCCTCTTCTTGTGATTATTATGGAGTTGAGTTTTTCGTTCAATACGTCTTTAGCAGATTTTAAAACAGGGCAATCCATGAACGGTTTTCGGTAGTTTTAAAATTTGATCTCTATATCTTTTCTCCCTTTTTTTTTTTTTTTTTTGAGAGAGAAGATCTTTCTTTTCTCCTTATATTACTTGATTTTTGAATCATTAGAAATTGGTGTGTAAAGAGTCTGTAATTTTTAACAGATTCGTGTACTCGAATATCAAGTAGTAGGGGATGTGGGTATAAGGTAAGTTCTATTTAATAGAGCAAATACACTATTTCCTAAGCATCATGATATCAGTTATCCTTTTCTCTCAAAATTCTGTGAAATGACCGAAAGGTTTTGGATTTTCACGACTGAAAATACAAAAAATGATCACTTGTAAAATAAAGTTGATCCTAGTTAGAGTTTAAAGTGAAATGAGCAAAGTAGTACTGTGAAAAGTGGTAGAATTGATAAAAGCTGAGTCAGTAAGTACAAGACTTTTCATTCAAGATTTCTTTTACTCGATCATTTTATTTTAGTATTTTTTTTTATTGTTGTTAATTTTCAATTCGATTTATTGTTTGCTTATTACACTGTTGCATTGTTTCTGCTACTTGTGAAGAAAATTCCTTGTCAAGTGGGTAATTGTTTGTCTTTGTTCCACTATTTATTTATTTTTTGGATTCTCATTTAATTGTGTGTTTTGTATTAATTTGTTAATATTTATATTTATTTTCACAGGTCTAAACGTTTCAGTTTAATGTACAAATGACGAAGCTGTAAAAAATTCACAACTCTGAAATATCTTAATTTTAAATGCTTTCACTTTCTGTCATGTAGGTATATACGTTTCCTCTGTATATATCTGTTTTTTGATTGGGGTGAACTGAGGTGATTTTCATTTTCAAACTTATTGTTGCCCTGTTGCTGTTGCTTTGTTCTTTGGTATTTTGTCGTTTCTTACTTTTAAATGTGATAAAGATAGTAGTTAGTAACTGTATAAGAAATATACCATAAGAAGAATATACCACGTGAGGTTAGTCCAGTTTTGAATCATTGTAATTTACTTTAGTGTATTTACCTTGGTGTATTTACCACTTAACATTAACTATGAACTTCTTTTAATAATTTAACAAAGTTTTCAATACTCAATTTTTGTAGGACTATTTTGTTGCAACACTATCTCATGTCTTTTTTAATTCTTTTGTGTTTAGTTGAGGTTGAAAGATGCATTAAGGTAATAAAGTTAACAACCTCTGTTTCTAGTGACACTGATTGGAAATTATGATACCCTAGTGGGTTCAATACAACTGCTAAGAAAAAACCGTGTTTTTCAATATTTTTTGTGGGAAAATTTACATAACATGTATAGTTTGATGGTAATACAAATTATTTTAACTGTGTATTTATGTCTTTTGTTATGTCTTATTTTAGGAACTTTGACGGTTTTACAAGTTGGAGTACATGTTAAATTTTTGTCTATCATAACATTGTTTTTAGTATTCTTGTAGTCCTTCTTTAGCCCAGATTAGATTCAAATCTTAGCTGATTTCACTTTTTGAATATAGATTTCCTTGTTGGAAACCAATATTTATCAATTGTAATTGGTTTTATTTCTTGCACCTATGAGTCAAAGTTATTTTACAAACAAGTGTATTCCCCGTAGAATGTTTGTGGGATTTTGGATACGAAGAATTATCGTTTGGACTTTTGAACTTTTCAATTAAATTTAGGGCCGGAATTATCACATGTCTTTTATAAAGGTGTGCCACATCAATCCTGTGTGGTAGAAGATCTTTTTATCCCTATCTATCTCTTTGATAGGATTGATAATCGCAAAAATTTTCCAATTCAAAGAAATATTGGCTCAAACATTCAAAATTATGGGAGTCAAAAATCTCTTTCATAGAAATTATGTTGGCTCAAACAGAGAGAGAGATTTCGAAATTATGGAATAATTGGGAAGTTATGGTGATTAAAAATATATATATGAGAATTAGAATTAGCTAAAACATGTATTATGAATAGCTTAGATTTACAGCTATTATGTAACAAACATCTAAAAAAAGAAAAAGGTTAACACCCAATACCCTATGGAATGTGGAAATTCCAATAGCAATAGTGTTGCTAATATTGTGGGAGTTACGTGCATAAATACCTCATCAACTCCATTAAAGTGGCAATAAAAATTTCTTGATTCTTTTTCATTTCTTTTCATCGCCTTACAAATAATAAATGTTTCAGTCTAAACACTGCTTGGGTTGTACATTTGTCAATAATCTAATATGTTCATTTCCAGGTTAGATGCTGTACCCGTCCTCAAATGCGCGTCCATCCGTAGAAATACTTAATAACGATATTTAGAAACGCAGAGGAGCAAATATTTGGGCTGTACCACGACAGAACTCATGTAGCACACAAACTAAGGTATTTTCTTAGACTACTTATATCACTCTTAGATACTTTGTTGTTAGTTTGGTTACTCCTAACGCCACTGATTGACTCAACCTCAGTTGTGCTACTTTTCAATAACAAGGGTTTATAGCATCTTTTTGGTTGTTAATATACTCGAAGCTTGAGCACAACTCTATTCGAATCAGAAGTTGTTGTCAAACACATCCTTAAGAGTTACTATATTTTTTGTTGTAAAAAACTTTATACCTCTGTTGCTGCAGAGAATTAGCAAAAAACTTTGTATTACACACACACACATATATATATATACACGTATGTGTGTATGTATGTATGTATGTATGTGTAATGTGCATATATATATATTTTTTGTTGCAAATGTTTTATGCAAAAACACTAAATTACATATCACTAGAAAGATAAGTCCCGCTTCTTTCTATATACATATCCTATAAACCCTTGTTCTATACTTTATCACGATACTTATATATATTTAAGAAGATATTATTATGATATATATAGATCATGAAATCATTCTGTCTATAACATAATAAAATATTATTTTTCCACCACTAGCACGTTTATTGCACGTGCCAACCCTTACTAATTGATAATAAATATATGGAGGCCAGCAATAGTATTTTTCACTGGCGAATCTTATTTCTTCTCCTAGTTCATCGTTATAAGAATTGTCGAACCACGTTAAACCTTCCTGGTTTCTCTTCTCTCACTTTTTTTTTTTTTCCTTATTATTATTATTATTATTATTTTTTATACTGGACAATATAAATATCGAAAACTTGGGAGACGACTAGCACTATTTACAGAGGTTCATTGTCAATCCACCTTTTGAACATGGCAAAGCATTCTTTTGGCTTGTACTCAGGAGCTGTGTGCCCTGCTCCCTGCATACACATATCCAACAAAGGTTATTATTATCATTAATATCATTGTTATTGTTATTACTATCATTATTATCATTATTATTATTATTATTTGGTTCTAAAACAAAAACTTAAAATTGCTGCAATATAAGGATGATTATCATCATAATCAAAATGAAGAAAAGGGGGCGAAAGTTGTTACTTGCCTTGACGGTTGCAAATGTCATCCGATTAGAATAAGTCCTGGAGTACCTATCCAATCCAATAATCAAATATGCTCATTAGTCATTATAAGTCCTAATCAGCTCCTTAATACAAAAATTAGATTTTTAACAAGTGATGGGTAAAGTGCATTTACTTACCCCGCAACTTGACCTTGGACAACCCATGATCTCCAGTCATCTACAATCGAGTAATTTAGAGATCTTATCCATGCTTGTGTCGCCAAAAATGGGACTTCCATGTCATGATCTCCGCTGGTTTAAGGGAACCAAAAAATAAAAATAAAAATAAAAGAAGAAGAAGAAGAAATTAAGAAGACATAAGAGTAATTTTAAATATAAGATAATAGAATTTGGCGTAAGATCAATCCACAATTTACCTGTATATTAAAGATCGGTAGCCTTTAGCACTAAGGTTTGCATGATATTCAACGGTGCTGTGGATACTGTTTTCATAAGGTAAGGAGAAATTGCATCGTTCCCATTTTCCTATACTTCCCTGTACAACATATGTCATGCATGTCACACTACCATTTTTGTTTTTTATTTTTATTTTTATTTTTATTTTTTGAATTTGAGGACAAAGAAATTTGAAAATAAGGAGTCAAATGGGGACAATTAACGACAACGCCAACTTTCCACTTCAGTGGGGGGTATATTAATCTTTTTTTTTTTTTAAAGAATGAGTAATGTGGGAACTGAAAGGAAAAAAAAATGAATTGATAATACAATATTTAAGAAAAAAAAACTAAAAAATATAATTAGAGAATTATACAGTAGAATAAGGAAAAAATTGTACTTGTAGGGCTTTGAATTGAACCATCAATTTTTATGAGAAATTTTTTTTGTTCTATATAATTCATTATTATTTTTATGTGATTTTAATTAGATCTAACATTTAGGAAAGAAAAAAAAGTAAAGTAAAGTAGAGTAGAGTAAAGTAAAGTAAATTACATTATATAAATAATAAAATAAATATAAAATGTTTTAAGTTTAGTAGAGACATATATGAGAATATTTAATCTCAATATGGACAAAATGAAGAATTCATAAATTTTCTTCCTTCACTCGGTCCTTTCACGGCTCCGCAACCACATGGCACGAAAGACATTTTGTTCCCCTCCTAGACTGTACAATATTTCTATAATGCATGCGTACATACCTCACGTATATGAAGTGCTCTGCGGACATGAGGATCATTGACCCAATAACGAGACAGCAAGTGAGGATATTCCTAAACGTAGGTGCCCAGAAAATGAACCATTAAACAGAAAACTAATAATAATAATAATAATAATAAATATATATATATATATATATATAAATAAAATCAGACTTCATACTTATTTTCTAGTTGGTAATTTATACACAAACACAAAAGTAAAATCTATAGGAAACAACAGAGTATTGTGGTTTCAACAGCATTTCAAAATTTGAGATAGTGCATGTGTACGGAACATTAATATTACTGATTAATCATTTATCTTACTTGGCAACCAAACCAGGGAAGCGGCGATTCCGAACGGAGAAGAAGAACTTCAGAATTCTGATTGAGAGATCTTCTTTTGCTAATTTTATCTTGTTTTGATTTCGGGGAAGCAAGAGCGCAATCTGGATCCAAAATGTTGACTGTCCGAACTCCTGAAATGCACTGTGGATGGAAATCTTAATGCAATGTGCCTCTTTTTTCAGGGGGAAAAAAAAAGTAAGATCAAAAATCAAAATAATTTATGTTGATAGGTTTTATTTGCAAACCTTTTCAAAAGCTTGGAACTCTTTCAAACACTTGGTGTTACTGGGATCTATGTTTTTATAATACTCGTCGCTGCAACTTCTCTTCAAGGACTGAACAAAAAGATAAATATAGCTTTCTTATCGGTTCTGTTTCCTCTGAGAGTGCTGATGATATTCGAAAAAATAAATAAAAATAATAAGACTAAAGTCAAAATCATGTTTACGTTATAGAGTTCATCAGAAATAAGTGCCATTCCATGAGCAAACGGAATTCTGTAATTGTCATTTGATGGAGATGTTAGTGGGTTCCCCAGTATGTATCCCTGAAACCGAGTGAAGAAACTTCTTTATTAATTGGGAATTTTATAATAGAGTTATAACCACTTTTTGTGTAATATAGAAAGAAATATGGTTCTCTTGTCCCATGTTTTCGGAACCTGGAGATTTATAGGTGGTAAGACGCCTTCTTCAATTCCTGCATGGCGACAGTAGCAAGAGGATGATAGTTAGCCATAAGTATACATATTTCATACACCATTTCTAGTTTTTGGTTCGAAGCTAAAGGTATTTTTGGTCTCAGCTCGGAACTAATGTTCGTCATGCATATTCCGATCAACAAAAGGTTTTTATTTTCTTAGAGTAAACAAAAACAAAAGGTGATTGTACGCCTCTAAATTCAAATAAAGCAAGTTTAAAAAAACCATTATGATTTTCCTTTTCACCATATTTTATATGCAAACACAAGAGTATGTGCATACCATTTGAAATTTGTTGGACAAGGGCAGGAAGAGTAATGCCAGAGTACGAATCTCCAGCGATATATACTGGATTTGAGATGAATTCAGGATGATCAATCAGCCACTGAAAAATGTAATGGGAGAAAAAACAGAACAAATTTGTTGAGTAGAAGAAGAAAGCTAAATCAACTAAGAAAAATTTTATTTATTTATTTATTTTTGGGATGGGGTTTAATCATCCCAAGTTAATATCCATGTGATTATTCAGTTTTCTTTTTGCTAAGCGAAAAGATTAGGCTTTCCTTTGCAGTTGCTATGACTACCCTGTTAGGAATATAGTAGACAAACCTTCGCATAAGATATAAACACAAAGTTTAGACATTAATATTATTTCTTCTAATTTCCTTCCAGTTAAATTTCAAAAATAATAATGGCGAGAAATGTCACCTTCTTGAAGAATTGAAAGAGATCTTCCACTTGTTTGAGATCTCCGGTCATGGACGTTGCCGATGAAGTTTTTGCATAAGAAAATCCAGTGCCAACGGGAGAATCTACGAAGACTATGCTTGATATCTGCCCCTTGGTAAAAAAATTATCTAAATCATTAGACTAATTCTTTCTCTGTAAAAATTTAATTTTTCTTCTTTAGAATACTATCATTTCAAACAATTTATTAACTTCTTGTACGTATCTTTCCACGTTCGATATCGGAAGAAATTATCATCACCTTTGTCCACGAGTATTGATTTAAGACGAATGTCGGTAGACTTCCATTGTATGGCTCAACCTTAAAACTCAAAGGACCTACAAAGTTCACAAACAGGAACAGAGTACTTTGTCACTTTTACCTTGCTTCCACAAATTAAGAGTTTTTCAATCAATGCTATAATTAACCATTAATTTGTCTTCCAACAAATTGTGGACACAAAAAGCTTGGATTTACTCATTAGATCTAATTAATTTCTTCATTAGTTTCCTTGAGGACCAGGTTGCCAAATTTAAACCTTCAAGGGAATAACAACAGTACAAGACAGCTGAAATTTCATTATTCACTTTTAAAGACAACTTTTATGAGACTAACGTCAAAAGAAATTATACAAGCGTATTAAAAAAACAAAAAAGGTTAACAAAAAGTACCCTGTTACTAAAATAAGCAATTACGAACAATACTAAAGAGCATAATACTATTAAACATCACATACTAATATAGGGCTTACAAATGAGATACACCCTCTATTATATTCAATATCACTTATGCTTCAAAGTAATTTTCAATAAATATACTTTGATTCTAGGAAAATAAAAGTCAGACTTTACTGAATCTAGCTTAAGCAGGTGGACATGACGGTTCAAAATGTTAAATCTTATGTTGGAAATGTTTTGAAAAAAGAGAGTGAGTGACTATAACACCATTATATACATATAGAGGAATACTCTCATGTCCACCTGTATAATCCATGCAAGAAATTGATACAACTCGAGAAAAAAAAACGCGATATAATCTATTAGAGAGAGAAAATTAGAGAGAGATAGAGAGAACACTCCCGTCCAATGAGGCCATATGATAGAGTTCTTGTGTGTGCATATATAATTTAAGTAAGACTAAATGCAGTAATATAATATGAGAGTTACCAACTTCATAGACGAGAGCAGACCAACCAGAACAACCTGGGCCTCCAGTTAGCCAAATCAAGAGAGGGTCTTTCTCAGGGTTCCTTTCTGACTTGACAAAGTAGTAGAAAAGCTGTATATCTTCCGATTCACCAACTCCTATGTATCTAATTAAAAATATATACACAAACAAATATATATATATATATGTATGTATAGAGAGAGAGAGAGAGAGAGAGAGAGGTAATAGGTGTATTAAGTTGTTTATTAAGCAAACAGAGAAGAAAAAGATGAGATGAAAAGGAGGTCTCTGTACCCGGTTTCGAGTGAAAAAGGAAGTGGCTCTGAGAATCCAGGAAGGAATTCAACGGCGTTAGAGGCAGAGACCGGAACTTGCAGAGAGCATGCTATTAAGAGAAGCTCAAGAAGAACAACTTGATAGCACAGGGTTTGAACTGCAAAAGAGATCAAACACATCATAATCTGCCTCCCCATAACTTTGTGGTTTCGACACTGCCCTTCCTTTTTTTTTTTTCTTTTTTTTTTTTTTTTTACCTCTCCCTCCCTCCCTCTCTCGGCTTTTGTTTTTTGTGTCTTTTTTCAGTTCAGATCTCGTCAGTTCAAAGGCCTAAAGACTTGTTTGTGATTTCTGTTGTTTTCTTTTAAGGTTAGTTGCTTATTTAGCCTCCAAACTTAACACGAGAGTAATCGTAAGGCCTCGAAAAACTCCTTCCTTCAGTACTAGGATCACTTGCTTTTTTATTTTTACTCATTTTTCTTTGGCTGTTGAATTGTGGGGGGGGGGAGGGATTGATGGACGGGACCATCCAATGGCAGAGTTCTGTCAATTTCAATAAGAACGTACATATATTTATCATTTTTTTTAATACCTACGTAAAAACAATGAAAAAGTTTTAATGGGTTATTTGGAGATTTTTTATTTTCACTAAGATAAAGTTGAATATTTATAAAAAAAAAATTTCTTTTGAATTTTTTAATGATTAAAATATCTTTAAATTTTTAAAATATTGTTTTAATAGTTTTTTTGTTATTTTTTTAACAGAATATATTAATAATTTTGATTAAAATATAATGTTAACTTCATATTCGGTTAAAAAATTTATGAAAAAGATTACTTAAATATAAAAAAAACAGATAATACCACTAAATTTTTAAAATATTATTAATAGATATTTTTATTAATGTTTAAATGTTAATAATTTAATTAAAAAATATATTAATTAATAAATTTTGTCTAAAAATTAATTAAAAAATATTATTATAATAATATTTTAAAATTTTAAGATATTATAATTATAAAAAAAAGTTTGAGATTTAAAGTTGTATAAAATTCAAAATTTAAGGATTAATAAAATAATTTATCTTGTAAGGACTAAGGAGTACCATGGGACTTTATTTTCTTATTTGTGTGTAGTTGTAGGTTTTTTTTTTTTTTTTTTTTTTCCAATTTTTAGAGAGAGAGAAATAGAATATTGCAATCTTGTCGATGATGATAATGAAATTCAGAAGATTAGGCAATGAAATTCAGAAGATAAGTGATGGAGCTTCCCCCAAGAAGATAAAATATCCATTTGACTCTGACTACTGAGAGGCAATGAGCTTCCTAATTGCCAGTTCTAAAATGCAAAAGCTTGATTTAAAAACTCGCCCGCGAAAGAGATGTGAAATATAAGACAAAAAAAAACAAGAATAAAGCTAATATGGTGCCCCTCGTCAAAAAATTCTTTTATTTTTTTTACTTAATAATAAGATGAATCTTATTTTTATCAAATAATAAATTATATATGAGGTCATTTTAGATGGTATAAGACATCAAGGTTTCTCGTAATTTTATTTAAAAAACAAGTGGACCGTTGACAACCACTGGAGGGTTTTCGTTACAAGGACGACAGATGGGAGCAAAATGACCATGTTTGGGGGAATTGTTCAGAATTGTATCCAAGGCATTTTACAAATAAAAAGTAAAAAGTAAAAAAAAAAAAAAAAAAGTTATTTTACAAACAAGTATATTCCCCGTAGAATGTCCGTGGGATTTTGGATACCAAGTATTTTCGTTTGGATTTTTAAACTTTTCAATTAAATTTAGGGGTGAAATTATCATATATTTTATAAAGGCGTGCCACGTTAATACTTTACGGTAAAAGACTTTTTTATTTTGATTTATCTCTTTAATAGGATTGATAATCCCTAAAATTTTCCAATTCAAAGAAATATTGGCTCAAACACTCGAAATTATGGGAGTCAAATATCTCTTTCATAAATGTTGGCTCCATAGAAATTATGTTGGCTCAAATAGAGAGAGAGTGAGGGTTTTCAAAATTATATTAAAAAATTCGAAATTATGGAATAATTGGGAAGTTATGGGAGTTAAAACAATATATAGGAATTAGAATTAACTCAAACATGTATTATGAATAGCTTAGATTTACAGCTATTATGTAACAAACATCTGAAAAAAGAAAAAGGTTTAACACCCAATATCCCGATGGAATGTGGAAATTCCAATAGCAATAGTGTTGCTAATATTGTGTGAGTTACGTGCATAAATACCTCATCAACTCCATTAAAGTGGCAATAAAAATTTCTTGATTCTTTTTCATTTCTTTTCATCGCCTTACAAATAATAAATGTTTCAGTCTAAACACTGCTTGGGTTATACATTTGTCAATAATCTAATATGTTCATTTCCAGGTTAGATGCTGTACTCGTCCTCAAATGCGCGTCCATCCGTAGAAATACTTAATAACGATATTTAGAAACGCAGAGGAGCAAATATTTGGGCTGTACCACGACAGAACTCATGTAGCACACAAACTAAGGTATTTTCTTAGACCATACTTATATCACTCTTAGATACTTTGTTGTTAGTTTGGTTACTCCTAACGCCACTGATTGACTCAAACTCAGTTGTGCCACTTTTCAATAACAAGCGTTTATAGCATCTTTTTGGTTGTTAATATACTCGAAGCTTGAGCACAACTCTATTGGAATCAAAAGTTGTTGTCAAACACATCCTTAAGAGTTACTCTATTTTTTGTTGTAAAAAACTTTATACCTCTGTTGCTGCAGAGAATTAGCAAAAAACTTTGTATTACACACACACACACATATATATATATATACACGTATGTGTGTATGTATGTATATTTTTGTTGCAAATGTTTTATGCAAAAACACTAAATTATATATCACTAATAAGATAAGTCCCGCTTCTTTCTATCTACATATCCAATAAACCCTTGTCCTATACTTTGTCACGATATTTATATATATATATATATATATATATTTAAGAAGATATTATTATGCTATATAACAGATCATAAATCATTCTGTTATAACATAATAAAATATTATTTTTCCACCACTGGCACGTTTATTGCACGTGCCAGCCCTTACTAATTTATAATAAATATATGGAGGCCAGCAATAGTATTTTTCACTGGAGAATCTTATTTGTTCTCCTAGTTCATCGTTATAAGAATTGTCAAACCACGTTAAACCTTTGTATTTTCTTTTCTCTCATTTTTTTTCCTTATTATTATTATTATTATTTTTTTATTACTAGACAATATAAATATCGAAAACTTGGGGAGACGACTAGCACTATTTACAGAGGTTCATTGTCAATCCACCTTTTGAACATGGCAAAGCATTCTTTTGGCTTGTACTCAGGAGCTGTGTGCCCTGCTCCCTGCATACACATATCCAACAAAGGTTATTATTATCATTAATATCATTGTTATTGTTATTACTATCATTATTATCATTATTATTATTATTATTTGGTTCTAAAACAAAAACTTAAAATTGCTGCAATATAAGGATGATTATCATCATAATCAAAATGAAGAAAAGGGGGCGAAAGTTGTTACTTGCCTTGACGGTTGCAAATGTCATCCGATTAGAATAAGTCCTGGAGTACCTATCCAATCCAATAATCAAATATGCTCATTAGTCATTAGAAGTCCCTAATCAGCTCCTTAATACAAAAATTAGATTTTTAACAAGTGATGTGTAAAGTGCATTTACTTACCCCGCAACTTGACCTTGGACAACCCATGATCTCCAGTCATCTACAATGGAGTAATTTAGAGATCTTATCCATGCTTGTGTCGCCAAAAATGGGGCTTTCATGTCATGATCTCCGCTGGTTTAAGGGAACCAAAAAATAAAAATAAAAATAAAAGAAGAAGAAGAAGAAATTACGAAGACATAAAGAGTAATTGTAAATATAAGATGATAGAATTTGGCGTAAGATCAATCCACAATTTACCTGTATATTAAAGATCGGTAGCCTTTAGCACTAAGGTTTGCATGATATTCAACACTGCTGCGGATATTGTATTCATAAGGGAAGGAGAAATTGCATCGTTCCCATATTCCTATACTTCCCTGTACAACATATCTCATGCATGTCACACTACCATTTTTGTTTTTTATTTTTATTTTTATTTTTATTTATTTTTTTTTGAATTTGAGGACAAAGAAATTTGAAAATAAGGAGTCAAATGGGGACAATTAACGACAAAGCCAACTTTCCACTTCAGTGGGGGGGTATATTAATCTTTTTTAAAAGAATGAATAATGTGGGAGCTGAAAAAAAAAAAAGAGATATTACCGTATTTAAAAAAAAAAAACTGCAAAATATATTTAGAGAATTATACAGTAGGATAAGGAAAAAAAAAATTGTACTTGTAGGGCTTTGAATTGAACCATAAATTTTTATGAGAAACTTTTTTTGTTTTATATATTTCATAATTTATTATTATTATTATTATTTGTGATTTTAACTAGATCTAACATTTAGGAAAACAAAAAAAAGTAAAGTAAATTCTATAAATAATAAAATAAATATCAAATGTGTGAAGTCTAGTAGAGACATATATGGGAATATTTAATCTCAATATGGACAAAATGAAGAAGCCATAAATTTTCTTCCTTCACTCAGCCCTTTCACGGCTCCACCTTTACCTGCAACCACATGTCACGATAGACATTTTGTTCCCCTCCTAGACTGTCCAATATTTCTATAATGCATGTGTACATACCTCACGTATATGGAGTGCTCCGCGGACATGAGGATCATTGACCCAATAACGAGACAGCAATTCAGGATAGTTCTAAACGTAGGTGCCCAGAAAATGAACCATTAAACAGAAAAATAATAAATAAATAAATAAATAAAATCAAACTTCATATTGCATGTGTGGAACATTAATATTATCTTACCCGGCAACCAAACCAAGGAAGTGGCGATTCCGAATGGAGAAGAAGGACTTCAGAATTTTGACTGAGAGATCTTCTTTCGCTAATTTTATCTTGTTTTGGTGTCGGGAACTCAGGAGGGCAATCTGGATCCAAAATGTTGGATGTCCAAACTCCGGAAATGCACTGTGGATGGAAATCTTAATGCAATGTGCCTGTTTTTTTGGGGGGAAAAAAAGTATGATCAAGAATCAAATAATTTATGTCGATAGGTTTTATTTGCAAACCTTTTCAAAAGCTTGGAACTCTTTCAAACACTTGGTGTTGCTGGGATCTATGTTTTTATAATACTCACCGCCGCAACTTCTCTCCAAGGACTGAACAAAAAGATTAGTTCAGCTTTCTCATCAGTTCTGTTTTCTTTGAGAGTGCTGATGATATTGGAAAAAATAAATAAAAATAATAAGACTAGAGTCAAAATCATGTTTACGTTATAGAGTTCATCAGAAATAAGTGCCATTCCATGCGCAAACGGAATTCTGTAATTGCCATCTGATGGAGATGTTAGTGGGTTCCCCAGTATGTATCCCTGAAACCGAGTGAAGAAATTTTTTATTAATTGGAAATTTTGTAATAGAGTTATAACCACTTTTTGTGTAATATAGAAAGAAATATGGTTCTCTTGTCCCATGTTTTCGGAACCTGGAGATTTATAGGTGGTAAGACGCCTTCTTCAATTCCTGCATGGCGACAGTAGCAAGAGGATGATAGTTAGCCATAAGTATACATATTTCATACACAATTTATAGTTTTTGGTTCGAAGCTAAAGGTATTTTGGTCTCAGTTCGGAATTAATGTTCGTCATACATATTCCGATCAACAAAAGGTTTTTATTTTCTTAGAGTAAACAAAAACAGAAGGTGAATGTATGCCTCTAAATTCAAATAAAACAAGTCTAAAAAAACCATTATGATTTTCCTTTTCAACATATCTTATATGCAAACACAAGAGTATGTGCATACCATTTGAAATTTGTTGGACAAGGACAGGAAGAGTAATGCCAGAGTACGATTCTCCAGCGATATATACTGGATTTGAGATGAATTCAGGATGATCAATCAACCACTGAAAAATGTATTGGGAAAAAAAACAGTACAAATTTGTTGAGTAGAAGAAGAAAGATAAATCAACTAAGAACTTTTTTTTTTTTGGGGTGGGGTTTAATTATCCCTAGTTAATATGCATGTGATTATTCAGTTTTCTTTTCACTAAGCGAAAAGATTAGGCTTTCCTTTGCAGTTGCTATGACTACCGTAGACAAACCTTCGCATAAGATATAAACACAAAGTATAGACATTAATATTATTTCTTCTAATTTCCTGCAAGTTAAATTTCAAAAATAATAACGGCGGGAAATGTCACCTTCTTGAAGAATTGAAAGAGATCTTGCACTTGTTTGAGATCTCCAGTCATGGACGTTGCTGATGAAGTTTTCTCATAAGAAAATCCAGTGCCAACGGGAGAATCTACGAAGACTATGCTTGATATCTGCCCCTTGGTAAAAAAATTATCTAAATCATTAGACTAATTCTTTCTCTGTAAAAATTTAATTTTTCTTCTTTAGAATACTATCTTTTCAGACAATTTATTAACTTCTGGTACGTATCTCTCTACGTTCGATATGGGAAGAAAATTATCATCACCTTTGTCCACGAGTATTGATTTAAGACGAATGTCGGTAGACTTCCATTGTATGGCTCAACCTTAAAGCTCAAAGGACCTACAAAGTTCACAAACAGGAACAGAGTACTTTGTCACTTTTACCTTGCTTCCACAAATTAAGAGTTTTTCAATCAGTGCTATAATTAACCATTAATTTGTCTTCCAACAAATTGTGGACACAAAAAGCTTGGATTTACTCATCAGATCTAATTAATTTCTTCATTAGTTTCCTTGAGGACCAGGTTGCCAAATTTAAACCTTCAAGGGAGTAACAACAGTACAAGACAGCAGAAATTTCATTATTCACTTTTAAAGACAACTTTTATGAGATTGAAGTCAAAAGGAACTATACATGTGTATTAAAAAACAAAAAAGGTTAACTAAAATTACCCATGTTATTAAAATAAAAATTATGAACAAAACTAAAGAGTATAGTATTGTTAAACATCATATATTAATATAGGATATAAAAAGACATATTTTATTAGTTATGGTATTTAATATCACTTATATTCCCAAATAATGTTAAATAATTATACTTTGTTTCTAGGAAAATAAAAAATCAGTTTACTGGATCTAGCTTAGCAAGTGGAAATGATATGATCTTAAATCTCAAGTTTGAAACGTTTTGAGAAAATAAATTCAGTGACTACAACCCCATTATATATATATTTATATAGAGGAATACTCTCACATCTATCTGTATAATCCGTGCAAAAAACCGACACAATTCAAGGAAGAGTGCGGCACAACCCGCTAGAAAGAGAAAGCTAGAGAGAGATAGAGAAAAATCTCTTTTCCAGCGGTGCCATAGTGTATATTTATATACAATTCAAGTAAGACTAAATGCAGGAATATGAGAGTTACCAACTTCATGGGCGAGAGCAGACCAACCAGAACAACCGGGGCCTCCAGTTAGCCAAATCAAGAGAGGGTCTTTCTCAGGGTTCCTTTCTGACTTGACAAAGTAGTAGAAAAGCTGTATATCTTCCGATTCACCAACTCCTATGTATCTAATTAAAAATATATACATAAACAAATATATATATATATATGTATGTATGTATAGAGAGAGAGAGAGAGAGAGAGAGGTAATAGGTGTATTAAGTTGTTTATTAAGCAAACAGAGAAGAAAGAGATGAGATGAAAAGGAGGTCTCTGTACCCGGTTTCGAGTGAAAAAGGAAGTGGCTCTGAGAATCCGGGAAGGAATTCAACGGCGTCAGAGGCGGAGACGGGAACTTGTAGAGAGCATGCTATTAAGAGAAGCTCAAGAAGAACAACTTGACAGCACAGAGTTTGAAGTGCATAAGAGATCAAACACATCATAATCTGCCTCCCCATAACTTTGTGGTTTCGACACTGCCCTTCTTTTTTTTTTTTTTTTTTTTTCCCTCTCTCTCCCTCTCTCGGCTTTAGTATTTTGCGTCTTTTTTTTAGTTCAGATCTCGTTAGTCCAAAGGCCTGAAGACTTGTTTGTGATTTCTGTTGTTTTCTTTTAAGGTTAGTTGCTTATTTAGCCTCCAAACTTAACACGAGAGTAATCGTAAGGCCTCGAAAAACTCTTGCTTTTTTATTTTTACTCATTTTTTCTCCGTCTGTTGAATAAGGAGGTGGGGGGAATGACGGACGGGACCATCCAATGGCAGAGCTCGACAAAAATTTCAATAAGAACGTACATATATTTATCATTTTTTTTAATATCTTCATAAAAATAATGAAAAATAGATATTTTTGTTAATTTTTAAATATTAATAATTTAATTAAAAAAATATATTAATTTAGAGGGTGTTTGATGAATGAATTGAGTTAAGATTTTTAAGTTTAAATAGTAATTTTTTTTATTTTTTTAAAAAAAATAAAAAAAATTTTCAAAAAAGATAAAAAACATGATGAAAAAAATATAGTTTAATTAAATTTAATATAAATATTAAATAAGTTCTAAAGAATTTTTTTTAAAATTTAATATAAAAATTATTATTATTAATATTTTAAAATTTTAAAACATATTAATTATGAAAAAAATTTAAAATTTAAAATTATATAAAGTCTAAAATTTAAGAATTAATCAAATAATTTATCTGGTAAGGACTAAGCAGGACCATGGGACTTTATTTTCTTTTTTGTGTATGTTATTTTTATTTTTTACTTTTATTTTTAGAGGGAGAGAAATAGAATACTGCATCTTGTTGATAATGATAATGAAATTCACAAGATGATAAAATATCCATATGGCCAGTCACTATAATTGTCAATTCTGAATACGGTGGGGTCTTGAGCCTCCTTTTGTTGGTGCTAAAAAGTAAAAGCTTTGACTTGAAAACTCGTCGGTGAAAAAGATCTGACACAGAAGACATGAAAACAAAGGCACCAAACGTAGACACTTGACAGCTGGCCCCGTACTCGAGCTTCTTTTTTTTTTTTTTGCTTTTTTTTTTTTTTTTTTTTTTTTTTTTTTTTGTGGCGCGCGCTTCCAAAGCATTAAGAAATAGAGTGATTTGACGTCTCAAAAAATTAGGTTAAATTTTAATTAAATTATATTTTTTATCTTAATTTTTATTTTTTTAAAATTAATAAAAATTATTAATTAATTTTAAAAAAAATTAACTAATTTAAATTTAAAAATTATATCTTTAAATGAAGACTAAATAAATAGAGTGATTTGACAACCATCAAAAGGTGTTTGTGATAAGGACGACAAATTTAGCAAAATGACCGTGTTTGGGGGAATTGTACAGAGTTGTATCCAAGGCATTTTACAAATAAAAAGTGAAAAAAAAAAAGTTATTTTACAAATAAGTGTATTTGCAGTGGAATGTTTGTAGGATTTTGGATATTTGGAGTTTTGAATTTTTAATTAAATTTAAAGACAGAATTATTGCATGTCTTTTATGATAAAAATGTGTCACATTAATCTTATGTAATAAAAACCTTTTTATTCCGACGTATCTTTTTAACAGGATTGATAATCATTAAAATTTTCCAATTCAAAGAAATGTCAGGCGAGCATCGAACTAGAACTCAAGTTTTCAACTCCATTAGAGTTGGGATTAGACATTGGAGGGGATGAGCTTGCCGGATCTCTCAGGACTTGGGCAGGCGACACTCGTTGAGGGAGTGAACTCGCCGGATCTCATGGCGGGTGTCGGAGAGTGAAGGCGTTCGGTTGCCGTCGCTGGCGCAGGGGTGGGGTGGGGTGGGGTGGTGGATGGGCAAAAGATATTCTACTTTCTTTTCTTTTCCTTTTTTTTTTTTTTTTTAATATAAGGAAAATCCATCTCTGAAGGTTGTTTCTTTGTTTGGAATGATGGAATCTTATTGTTTCTTATTGGTTTCATTGATTCTGAGTGGAACATGGAGGAAAGAGGCTCATATGGTATTGGTTTCACTGATGTACGTGAAAAGTTTGGGGCCCGGCAGAGGAAGATAGACCAAAGACTGTAGAGAGAGAAAGTTGACATATTTTCTTTTTAATTATGCTTTTTAATGTTTTCAATTACTATTAAATTCTCTCTGATAAAAAAGAATTTTTTTAAGTTAAGTTTTAGTCCTCCAATTTTTGGTAAATTTAGTTTTCATCTGCTTTAACTTCAAATGCTCTTGAAATATGCACACATGCATGACATGTGAACTTTTCGAGTATTAAAATTCACATACGTTCAAAAATTGAAAAGTATCAGATGTTACGAATTGAAATTTAAGATTATATTCTTCAGTCTCAAGCTTTGTTTGGAGGAACTTTTCTACACTGAATTTCATGGATCCAAAACTTCTAATTCTACATCTTATTCTCTATCTTTTATATTTTTAAAAACTCAAACTTTAAAAATACATAAATTTATTATTTCAAATAAAAAATAAGATGATTCTTATTTCAAAATACTCACAATAATAAAACAAATGAGACAAGATTTATTTTATATATTTTTTAATTATATTTCAAATTTTTATATTATTTTTTATATCATTATTTATTTCTAAAATTCTTCATTCAAAATACATATTTTGAATCTCACATCCAAAACTTCATCTCCAAAAAGTCCCCTAAATGGGCCTTCAATCTCATAACTGGAGCAACAATCATCAGCCATGGCCGGGCCCGCATAAGCAAAGGAGAAGCCTAGAGTTGTAACCATGAGTAATGCAGACGAGTTAGCACGTGGCCCTTCTCTTTGATCCTTAGGTTGGCCTAACCCAACCGGTACAGACATTTTTATGTAACTATTTCTATATAAATAGCATATCTATCAAACTGATAAAGTAAATAATTTATTTACTCCAAATAAAGAAAACGTACTAATTCATAAACATGTTATTTATTTATCAATCATCCAAATATGTTATTTACTTTAATAGTTTGGTAATATGTTATTTACTTCTTTTAGCTTCTATAAACATTATGTTTTCCTTTTTTTTTTTTCCTCTAAAAATAATAAGTTTCCCTATAAAACAACCTGCAGAACTAGGCCTCCATTTTTCTTCATTCTGCTCGTGTCGACCTCATTTATTCTTTATAATATTATCTAAAATGATAAAATTATTAATTTAATATTAGAGTATACAATACTATAATATAATGAAATTCTTAGAACATTACTCACCCCTTACTTTTCTCTTTTTTATGTGTGTTTGTGGCCCATATTAATCGTTCTTGGAGGTTCATCCAATGGCATATGTGAATTCGAAAAAGTTAAATAAATAAATTAAGCAAGGTAAGTGGGACCATCATGCAGGTCTAAAACCCTAGCTCAATCTTATCCGAATGTTTTATTTAGCAGTGAGGTAACATGTTTATTATTTGCTATTAAATACGAAACAATTTCCAAAGAAAAAACATTATAACAAAATATAATAGATTTGACTCAATATAACACGGTACAAGCAACCAAACATTAACAATTTTTTGATTTTATTCCAAATTAGCAGAGCTTTAGCCACAAAGACCTAAAGACTGGCCATATTTATAGAGGTTCGTAATGAATCCACCTTTTAAACATGGCAAAACATTCTTTAGGCTTGTACTGAGGAGATGTGTGTCCTGCGACCTGCAAAACATACATTAAAGATTAATTTTCTTTTCTTTTTTTTTTTTTCCTTTTTTGGTAAAAAAAAGAAAATAAATAGATTTGTAATATTGATTATGGGAATCAAAACGAAAACAAAAATGGAAAGCTCTTCTTGCCATGACGGTTGCGAATGTCATCCGGTTGGAGTAAGTCCTGGTGTACCTGTCCAATCCAAAAATCAAACGGAATTTATACGAAAATAACCTTTGTTTCAAGCTATTTTTCAATAAATGTCTCAAGTTTTTTATTTATTTAATAATTTAAGGAAAATAATCCTTTTTTTTAATGGTCAATCAATAACAAACTATTTGATGTCAATCACATATATCAATGAGTTTTTAACTATTATTAATCAATAATTTACTGATTCATTAATAATTCATCATTGATAGACTTATCTATCAATGATGTACTATTAATGATATACCGGTCTATCAATTATGAATTATTGATAAACCTATCTATGAACCATTGTAAATCCAACAAAAAAAAAAAGATCTTTTAACTAAGAAAATAATGTATTATTCATTTTCACTAATTAAATATGCTCATTATATATTTATGGGGTAAAGTGAATTGAATTACATACCCTGCAACTTGGCCTTGGACAACCCATGACCTCCATTCATCTACAATCGAGTAATTTAAAGACCTTATCCATGCTTGAGTAGCCAAGAAACGAACTTGCATATCATGATCTCCACTGATGAAAGAAAGAAGAAGAAAGAAAAAAGAAAAGAAAAAAAAAAAAAAAAGAATCAAAGAAAGAGATAATTTATGTTCATCATAAGAATTCGCATCCAAAAAATTAACCTGTAAATTAACGATCGGTAGCCTTTAGCACTGAGGTTAGCATGATACTCGACACTGCTTTGAACATTTTTTTCATAAGGGAAGCCATAGTTGCATCGTTTCCATTCTCCGACACTTCCCTGCACAACATATATTATGCGTGTCACGCTACATTTTCTTTCCATGTTAAATATCCCTATATATGTATATGAGTATATATGTATACCTTTGGAACATGAAGGGCTTGGCGTACATCAGGATCATTAGCCCAATAATTAGAAAGCAATTCAGGATAGTCCTGCACCAAAAATGAACCAAATATAGGAAAAATCAGACTTGATATAGTCCAAACTCACTTGGAACCAAATTGAGTGAAATGTGATTTCGGTGCAAGATTTTACGATGACAAAATCTGAAAGCCCCCTGTCATGGCTTTCAAACCAAGCTTAGCTTAATTACCTATAGCTATGGCTTTATATTTGTCTACATATCAAAATTGGATGTGTGTAGTGTGTAGTGTGTAGTGTCTGTTAATAAGTATTATTATTGGGAATCTTCGTCTAACTTTTTTCTTGTTTTCCGGGGTTCACATTGGACTTCATTGATGCCAACTGAAGACGGTGCCTTTAAGCAAGATGACGTGCTTGAACTTGCTTTGAATTCATGGTGATTGAGAAAGAACAGGAAACAGACACCGATGGTATCAAGCACGACCCACTACTAGAATATAGGCATTATAAATGAGATCTATTGGTAATAGTGTTTAGTACCAGTCGTACCCCGAGCATTTTTGCATTGAGAAATGGTTGACAAGGGAATTGCAAGCGGAGATCACGGACTTGGCTCGTATGTGCAAGGTGAGCAGATTGTTATGCGGTGGCACATGATGATTTGACGACTACCAGAATTGCCAAGTCAATATCGATACTAAAACAAGAAAGTCTATTTGGAATTTATAATAAAAATAAAAATATTCACTTTTTGTAATAGATGGTGATCAACACCATGCGTGTCCTTCATATTGTTCGATTTTTTTTTTTTTTTTTTTTTTTTTTTTTTTTTTTTTTTTTTGCTCTCAATCTAAAGAGAGCAGTTACATCTAAATCTCTTGAGAACAACTGGGGCTTTTTGTATTCCTGTTAGGATTTTCTAAGTACAAATAGCTAATTTGTTAGAGAGAGAGAGTTGTTTTTTTTTTTTTTTTTTTATCATGAAAATGTAAATGTGCATGTATAGATAATTTGAAATGTCTATCCTTAACAATCTTACAGGGCAGCCGAATTGCGGAAGTGGCGATTCAGAACTTCGAATTACTTCAAAATTCTGGTTCAGCGATCTTCTTCCACTAATGCTATCTTCTTGTGATTTTGAGGAAGCCCAATTGCAGTCCGAATCCAAAATAAATTTGAACCAAATTCCTAAAACGGACTGTAGATAGAAACCGTAACGCAATGTACTAAAACAAGATTTCTTGAATTTCACAGTGGAAATTCAAAGTATTCAGGACATTAATATTGGAGGTGACTGTTCAAAATGCGCACCTTTTCAAAGGCTTGGAACTCCTTCAAACACTCGGTGTTGCTAGGATCAATATTCTCATAATACTCTCCTCCGCAATTTTTCTCTAAGGACTGAACAAATTGCAATATTCATCAACAAATGATCTTCTTTTTCGTTGTTTTTTTTTTTTTCCCTACTTCTAGAGTGGTAGATAGTTTTAGGTGGCTAGTGAACTGAAGAAGTCAAAATCATGTACCTTGTAAAGTTCGTCGGAAATAAGTGCGCCATTCCATGAGCAAATGGGATTATGTAATTGTTATCTCGGCCCGTTACTGGATTCCCAAGTATGTATCCCTAAAGCCATTTTCAAACTTCCATTTCATCAGTTGTTGCATTTTCTATGAGATTATACCACTTATTTCATATCGGAAGGAAAATTTTTGGTTTGTGTCACGATTTAGGAAACTGGAGATTTATAGGAGTTAAGATGCCTTCTTTAATTCCTGCATGGGAACAGAAACTAGAGAAAAGTTATTTCATTTCTGAATTTGGACATCAGGTGTGAGTTATGCCATTAATTAGTTACTCATCACATTAGCACAACCAAAAAAAAAAGAGAAAAAAATTCGAAGTTGCATGAATGACATACCGTTCGAAATTTGCTGGACAAGGACGGGGACAGTAATACCAGAGTATGAATCTCCGGCGATATATATTGGATTTGACAAGAATTCAGTATGATCAATCAACCACTGAAAAATATAATTAAGAAATTACAATAATTAAAACAGGGGAGAAAAAACAATACAAATTTGTAAAGTAGAAGGAGGATAAGACAAGGAGATATGTTTTTGAACTATCCCTAGTTTAGTCTGCAATTTCTTAACAACATTCTTTCCTTTGTCATGCTATAAAGACCCTGAAACCAAATCCTGTGACGAATATAGTTTTTTTTTTCGTACTAAGATATAAACACAAAGTAAAGATTTAACAATTTAATTCAATCAGAAATTTTGATAGTGAGAGTACTGCACCTTCTTGAAGAATTGAAAGAGGCCTTGCACTTGTTTGAGATCTCCTGTCTCAGAAGCTGATGAAGTTTTTGCATAAGAAAATCCAGTGCCGACGGGAGCATCTACGAAGACTATGCTAGATATCTGCTATCTTGATAAAAACTATCAAAATCTTGAAGAAAACGTAGTGATTTTCTTGTCAAAATATCTAACATTTTCATAATTTAATTTGAGCGATGGGAAGAAAAATATTAACACCTTCGTCCATGAGTACGGATTTAAGACTAACGTGGGTAGACTTCCATTATATGGCTCAATCCTGTATCTCACTGGACCTACAAAGCTCAGCCATGGGAACAAAGTGCTTGTCAGTTTCGTCTTACTTCGACAATTAAGATGTTTCCAATCAGAGCTAATTGATGACAATTTGACTAAAAACAAACTATGGACACAAACAGCTGGGAATACCATTGAAATCTATGAAGTTCTCCATTAGTATCCTTGATGATGTTAGGTGTCTGTTTTGATCATACGTTACAGTTTTTGAATGTTCAATTCTAACTAATGTTTGGATACAAATGTAGAATTTGAATTACGTATTTAAATTAATAATCCATTTGGATTATAAATTGTATTTGAATGTACATTCAAAATGAATATTTGCATTCGAATACAGAATTTGAATTGTGTATTCAAGTTACACATGTATTTGGCCAACCTCAAATTGTCTATTCAAATTAAGCATGTGTTTGGCAAATCAATTCAAACTTAAGTTTTTTATCTCAGTTTTTTCATTTTTAGGTTTTGAAATGTTGACCAACTATAACTATATAGGTTTTGAAATGTTGATCGACTCCAACCTAAAAATTTCATTTCAACCGGGTGCACCAAATACAAGATAAATGTGTGTTTAGATAGTTTTGTTAAAAGTATCATTCGAATGATGTAAAGATAGAAAAATGAGTGTGAGATGGTTTTATAAAAAGTGAAAATTTGAATTTAGATTTGAGTTGAAGTTTTTTCAAAATAGTGAAACATTCAGATGAATCCACTTCAATAGTTGGTCAACCAAAAGCCTATTGCATTTGAGTATAATAATAAATATTACAATAGTTCATACAAATGAGATGTAAATATGTTTTTGGATAATTTTATTAAAAATAACATCCAAACAGTGTAAAGGTACAAAAATAAATTGATATAGATTTTTAAAAAGTAAAAATTAATGTTTGGATTTGAGTTTAATCATTGTGCAATAGTAAAAAAAAATTAAATGCACTTGATTGTTTCATATCCAACCAAACATACTTCATATTGAAATTAAATGATGGTTATTAGAGATGGTGATCCAAACAACGGTTGAAATTTCACCATATATGTGAAAAACGAAAACAAAAACAAAAATGTCCATACCAATCATAAAGTTAAAAAATAAAAACAAAAAAAATAATAATAAAGATGTGAGCAAAACTCAAAGGCAGTCATTTGAATTACCAACTTCATAGACAAGACCGGACCAAGAAGAGCAGCCAGGGCCACCAGTTAGCCAAATCAAGAGAGGGTCTTTCTCAGGATTCCACTCCGACTTGACAAAGTAGTAAAAAAGCTGCAATTCCTCCGATTCACCAACTCCCACGTATCTGATTAGATGCATACATATTTGCAAATAAATATGTTTAACGTATTTACTACTATTAGTAAAGGTCAATCTTATTTCAGTCTCGTAATATTCAAAACGACAAGTTCAGTCTCATTTTCTTATAGTTAATCATATAAATTATATAGCAAAGAAAAAGAACAGAGAAGTACAGAGCGGGAGCAGCAGCGGCGAGACGAGCGACCTGGAGTTCGGGTTCTCCAGGCCTGATTTCCGGGCGACCCAGCAGCTCGTTGGCACCGTCGAGTTCTACGACCGCCACGTCTTCCTCTGCTACAAGAACCCCCGCGTCTGGCCTCCGAGCATCAAGGCCGCAGAGTTCGACCGGCTCCTCCGCCTCCTCTCCGCCGCCCTCTCCGCGAGGAAGCTCGGCGGGGTGGGGGGGGTCCGAATCGAACCCAGATTTCGCGAACTCGGGGAGGGGGGGACGAGAACCCATCGCGACTACGTGGTTCGGAACTTGGGGGTGGGGAGGGGGGGGGAGGGGGGGACGACGGCCGGAGATGGAGGCTGTAGGGAGCTGCTTACAAAGGTAGGGAGAGAGGGGAAGGGGAGAGAGATGGATTTTTCAAGAAATTAAAATGTATTTTATTCTTTTCACTATATAAAATAAATTTATTTAAGTAAAATTTGTTAGAAATATAAAGGAGTTTGACGGAAAAAAATTGTAATGGTAAAATAATAAGAATTTTGAATTATTTAATATAAAAAAATAGAAAATAAACCATTATTTTTGAAAGATTATATAGGGATAATTTACACTAATCCCTAAAAAAAAAAAAATGTTCTCTATATACATACATAGATATGTATATATAATAGAACATGGATCTCATACCTATTAAAAAATTAAGTTTTAAACTTAGAAGTTTCAATCTAAACTGCTTCCTTCCTATCAGCAGAGCTAGCTTATTAGGGGTCTAAAAAAAGGTGTGATCATAATAAATTTGAAAAAAAAAAATATTTAATAGATCAGATATACGTGTATTTCCTACTCCGGTTTGAGAGTGAGCACCATGTTGATTAAATCGTAAAGACATGCAATAAAAAAGATAATAAGAAAAGTTATTATGATTGAAAAAGAAAGTAAATACTTAAAATGACGTTATTGGTTTCCTTCCATATGTCTACTTAACTATATGACCGGGGTTTTTTTTTTTTTTTTTTTTAAATGAGTTTGGTGTTGCTAAATTCTTGTTTTCGATCGTTCGAATATTGGTGTGCCTGTTTAGATATGCGTTTATAGAATCTGATACACATTATTTTTCCTTTAACATTTCATTCGATTTTACATTTAGAACCAGTAGTTTACTATTGGCGTCACGTTCCTGTAGTAATAGACTGTCAGGTGTATATTAGTAAATTGAAATGTATTTCTCATTTGAAATGAAGTAATTTTTCATAACCTCAAAAATGAATGGGTCCCGTCAATTTAGATACCAAAAAACAATGCCACATCAGCCGTGGCTGCCGATTTTTCTTTTTACGAGGCTTAATATCATTAGTCTGAGTCCCAATATTGGTACTCTTTTACCTCGTTCCCTATTTTGTCAGTCTTATAAAACTCTTATTAAATGACTTTACTAGTAAATTAGAAGAGAGGAAATCGCTCCTATTTTTCCGTCCTTTTTTTTTTTTTTTTTTTTACCCTAGTTTCCCTTTCATGAGAAGAATGGCAATCATACATTACCCCAACCATATGGTACGCCATCTTTACGGTCTGCATTTACAATCGGATCTTTCACGAAGTAAAACCCAATTAGCTGTCGGGATCCGAAGTATGAGCAACATTTTCCACATCCATTGCTACAACATCTTCGTCTTTTCTGTCATTCTCGGTTTTACCAACTTTCAACTTCTGCAATGATTGTAAAAATATTTAGTTAAAATGGGCCGCGTTTCGACGGTAGCCTAGAACAAGAAATAAATCAGCTGCCTAAAACAACTTAATTAGCCATCACATAGTAAAGTTCAGTAAAGAAAATGGAAAATTTTAGGAAATACCTTATCAGCAGGGTAAAGATTCATCTAAGGTCCATTAAATTGTTTCCACTTACCATCTTACGAATAGAAGAGTGCTGCCAATTAATATACTAATATTTTTCCTTTTTTCCCCCTTATTGTAATTGCAAGAACTTTTACACGTTATGTAAACAGTGAGTTTAAGTTTTGGACTTCCAAAATAATCAAAAGCTGAACAAAATTAAGGACCATTTACCTTGGTTGCATTGGGGGTGATCTTAATCGTCCGTGCAAACATGTTTGCATAAAGCTTTGCATCTCTCTTATTGCTCTCGACTTGAAGTCGTTTCAAGTTTCTCTGTATCAGCTTCACCTCCCTTGGAAAATAAATAAATAAATGTAAGGAAAAAAAAAAAAAGATGATGCTCCTTTGGAGCGCAAAATATTTCATAAACCCATGCGTAGAGACAATTCAACTCTTTCAGATACCTATTGTGAGGATCGGCCTCAAGAGCTTTTTTGATGTCTAAATCAGCCAAGACCAAATCTGCAGTTCCCATGTAGGCTTGTGCCCGCCTATACAAGGCTTTTACATTCTGGAACTCAACATCTAGAACCTGCCAGCACATCAGAACGTTGAACATTAAATTATGTTTACCACTAATCTCTCTTTAAGGGATTAAAAGATTGGATACAATGACAAATGAACAAATGAACAATTCTCGTCTAAAATTTCACCCTCGTATCGTTATTTTTCTTTTCTTTTTTTGTTTTCCGTCCACAAATTACCTTTGAGCAGAGCGTGATTGCTCCTTGATGGTCATTAAGTTTAAGGCTACAGGCTGCACCGTTCAACCAGCAAGATACTCTTAAAGGTTTAGCTATCTTTAGCTCATCATCCCCGAAGGATACTTCTTCACTAACACAGTCAGCCGCCTGAGAGGACATAATATACAACTTTGACAAAATGCGTACCAAGAATAACAACAACAAGAAAACAAAGACAGTGTGCTGAGTTGTACTTTATCATATTTTTTAGCTGCTCGTTGATATTTTCCAATTTTGAATAGAAGATTGCCTTCTTCTTTCGTCCTTCCAGCTGCCTCGATTCTCTCCTGATTATTCATTTGCCATGGCGCTTTTTCCTTTTTTTTTTTTTTAAGAGTAATAAAATGAGTATGTGAGGTTTATCACAGGTATTACATTAGAAATTTAGCTTCGGAGAACAAGGAGAATAAATGAGGTCAAATTAATGCACATATTTGTGTTAACTCCATAATTTCATCAGGATGTTACCTTAATACAGTCTAACATCTCAACTTCATAAGTAAGAGTTGAACTTGGTGGGACTACAGCCAGATCTCGTCTTACTTCAATATTTCCGAAGCCATAATCAGGATGTATAGTTAATATTGCATGCTCTCCTTTTTTCATTGTTGCTGCAGCAATGTCTAAACCAGTGATCACATGTTCTACAGAAACCAAAACACAGAGACTGGTCAGAGCTGGATTGTCAAATTAAAAACCGGCCTGTGTGCTAAAAGGGATCCACCATTAACTAACCTTCATCTGTGACAAATTTTAAAGGAGTCTCTCCATCAATCCCTTTTTTCTCAAATACAGTGCCATCTTCTAGCCTAGCCGTATAGCTAACTGCCATAGTACAAAACATTGTGTAACAGCTTAGCCTAACCAGTAGAAGCATGTACGGTCACATTCAATATCACCCCAAACATTACTTAAGTGTGTGTTGGTCTACTTACCAGTAACCGTTGCACCTTCATTGGCAGCGCCATGAGCATCTTCCCCTTCTTTGAGAATCTTTTTGAATACCTTGGCATCACCCGTAACATCGATAACATGCTTGAAAGAAACCAACTCCACATCAATGTACAGAACAGAATTTTCAGGGATTGAAGGAAACCCTTCACTTGCATCCCTCCCCTGCTCCCCAAATGCATCTGCAGTCATTTTCAGATTTAAGTTTCTGTTTTTTTTTTTTTTTTTTTTTTTAACTATTTCATCATGTAGCACGGCAAAACTCAACAAGATTTTGATATCTTCAGTTAATAAGAAAAGAATTCGAAGTCGAATGAATTAGTCTGGAAGAAGTCATGCCCAGCCTAAAGACAAAAGTAAACATGTTTAATCAGAATATTATAGCCTTTTCATTCTTTTAAAAACCAGAATCAACCAAAGACCAAACAACATAACAGATAATCTCAAGCAATTGCTAACCTATGATCCAGATCAATTCTCCTATGCTGATTTCAGATTAAGCTCCTTTTCTTTAAATCATCTCTACTAAGACATTAAACAAAACTCATTTGCCCATTTTCAATGAACCCACTCGTGAGACAGTTAACACATGCGGATGCTCACATAAGCTGCATAACCTATATCAAAATACCATCTTAAAGTTCTCAAAGTGGCAAGTTGCTAACAAGGATTCAGAGACATACACTGAGGTTGAACAATTAATCTGGCCTTTTCACCCCTTTCCATGGTGACGATTGCTTTAGGAAATGCTGGACAAAGGTGACCTGTGTGGCATCAATACACACACATTATAACTTCCAAAAACAGGCACACTGATAAAACAACTAATTTTCCAAATTGAAACCAACAAAACTTTGTCTTCTCTTGTCATTAGTGATAATTCACCATCTTTTACATAGAATTCAATTCCCTCTTTCGGTGATTCTGCCACTGTAGTTCCATCAACCAGCTCCACTCGATATTTCACTGCATTGACAAAACCATATATAATAACAGATATGGCTTTATAAATTTCTAAAAATTCAACTCAATTCAGAAACGATGGAATCGAATTTCGAACTATCAGAGTACCAAGAACTTCATCCAAAAAACCGCCCCCGTTCCCGTGTCCTTTTTCCATCACTTTCTTGATGATCCCACCATCTTTGCTCACATCTACGACTGAAATCCATGAAACGAGCTCGACTTCGAACCGAACAACAGAATTCGGCGGAACAACGCCACCACGGCCATCAACTCCGTAACCCTTTTCAGCCGGCAATGTGAACAACGCAATCTCTCCCTTTGTCATGGTAATTATCCCATCGTCCACCCCACTAGTCACTTGACCTGTTCCAAACACATTGCTCAATTTCAACCAATTCAAATCAGAAATCTACAAGAAGCAAACAAAGAACTCACCTTGACCAAGCTTTACAGTCAGAGGCTCGTCTCTATCTCTGGTGGACTCAAACGTTGTTCCGTCAAGCAGAGAACCCACATAGTGCACTACACAATCCGATTCTCACAAAATCATTCATCTCGGAACCAAAGCAAACGCATTTCGAACAAAACCCTAGAAAACGCAGAGAGTTTTTGAGAGTGCGCGATGGGGCTGAGACTTACCGGTGGCTTCGTCGCCGAGCTCGGGGGTTTCCCAGCCGCGGCCGCGCCTGAGGAGCTTCTTCTTGATGCCGGAGCTACCGAGGTCTCGCTCTTCTCCGACTCTGAGAGGAGGCGCGGATTCGACCTCTTCGCCGGGCTCTTCGTCGAGGTCGTCGTCATCCCGGATCTCCGACATGTCCGTGGCTTTAGCAGCCCTCATTGCTCAAATCGGAACTCAGATTTCTCGACGACAGCAATGGAAAATCTGGGATGATATTTGGGAAGTGGCGACAGGGGGAGTAATCGGAGGAGCAAATCGGCGGGAGAGTTAACGCGGTGGCGGGACCGTGTTTTGATACGGTAGCGGGGACTCGTTTTACAACATACGGTACGAGGATATGTCTGTCATTTTAAGCAAAATGTAAGGGTGCCACTGTAATTCCAACGTCGTTGGATTTCTCCTATCATATTCCGTGGCGGACCTCTTGTTTATTGAATATTGACGTGTAGTAGAACACACGTGCAAATTAAGGATTCAAGGTGGGATGTCTGGAATTTCAAGTTTCGTTATCGGTTCTCGTAATAATATTACGTTATATTATCTGATTTTAAAAAATTAATTATATAAAAAATTTAAATATTAAAATTTTTTTAATAAATTACAGATTTGTCAAAATATTATTAAAATTACTAAAATGACCGGTATTAAGATAGAAACATGAAACAACATCATTGGATTCGTAAGATAAATACGGTTATATATATATATATATATTAAATGAAAGGGTGGCTAAGAGTCAGGTATCATCTATTGTGTATTAATCCATTACCAATTTTATTAAAATATATATTTAAAAAAAAAAACTATTCAGTACTACTTGCACATGTTCAAGAAAAAAAAATTTATGAGAAATAAAAAAACAAGCGCAGCAAACTGTGTATAAACAGAAAACAAACTTATAAACTCTAAAGAACTATCAAAATCTTTAACTGATAAATACCTTATTAAGTCCAGTTTCATTCATTAATTTTTTTGGAAATGATCTCTGAATTATGTATTAGTTTGTTGGTTAAAAAGAGTTAAAGAGAATTTTTTTTTTTTTTTTTTTTTTAAGTTGATCTCTATACCTCCCACTCCCTTGCACCCATGGTCGCAAATATCCATGATATTTTTGAAATTTTCACTGAAAATTTTGTGTTTGAGGAGTATCGAAATATCATTCAGGTGTATATATTTTCCATCAAAATTTCAGAGAAAATCGGTAAAAATATCGATATCAGTAAAACGTATTACAATTTTTACAAAATATCGAGGAAATATCGGAAATTTGAGTGGAAATTGCAATTTAAAAATTTTCAAAATTTTGGATTTCATCAATTATTATCCTTTTGAGCATGCTATAATTATAAATATTTTTTTTATAGATGCGAGATAGAGTAACTAGCAACTAGCATACTATAATTATCTTATAAAAAAAGAGATAAAAATAGAATAAAAGATAATATATAAAAGCTGAGAGAATATTTTTTCTTAGACTTTTACAAACTTGGCGCAATTTTTCTTATTTATGAAAATAAATTGAGAAGAAATCAACAAACCTATATATTAATATGTTTACAACTATATTTAACTCTATTAAAATAACATATTATAATATCAATTTTACTTAAATCAGGATGATATTCTAACCATGTTTGAACCTCATTGGACTTCCATTTAGTATTAAGATATGTAAGATATAATATATTTCTTATGTAAAACGTGTGTATTTATGTATCTTTTTAATATTTGTGTTACTATAAAATGTTAAAACATATATCAGTAATTTTTATAATTTTTTTTATATTTCCACCGGTATCGAAAATATCTCTAAAATTTTCATAAAATTGAACCGTCAATATTTCTGTCCATACCGATATTTTCATCTTTGCTTGCACCTATCATGGAGATCACATCACCCACCCACCAAGCAAAGGGCCCCACTGAGATCTCCATGACTCCATCTTTGACTTTTAGATCTTGATCGTGAAGAACTCACACAAATTCGAGAAGAGCAGGTAATATATAGCGATAATTGTGAGCTTGTTGGTGTTGTGATTTGATCAATTAGCGATGACACAAGGAGATTGGCCACAGTCGGGATCACAGCACGCATTCTACTAAACCTTTTTTTTTTTTTTCAGATTTTTAAAAACCTACTTACAGAGTTTTACAGTTATTTGTAAACACTTAAATAAAAACACAATAAAATTGAACTATATATTACTCTAAACCTCTATATACATCATGAAATGCCTGATGCAAGCATGTTATATTTCCTAACTGTTCTACTCTATAGTGTCCTAAGGTTATTGCTGTCGGCATTATATGTTAGCTTTTGATCTCAATACTAACTCAAGGTGGTTTTGCTATGACCCGAGTTTTGTCAACAGAGACTGTTCTTCGAGCTGTCGATATGGATATGGATCCCATAAAATACATCATCACGGAATATTATGTTAATAATAAAAGTATAAACATTACAACAAAACATATATATATATATATATTCCCTTGATCTCAATCATAGCATGCATATATCAAACATAGCTAATAAACAAACGTCACATACACATAGACAAGCATGCTTGTTGCAATGGTTTCTACATTATATTAACCTAATTAATGACTCTTATTGGTTACACTTCACATACGTCATGGCATTTTTATAAGTTATTGGTCATCTATCTAATTTAATGCTTCAGCGTTCTTAAGACCATTGACTATCTCACAATCTACAAATTAAAGACTTACTAGATTTCAATTATTATACGTCTTTCTTGTTATCGATATCCAAGCTTATCTTGGTCCGGGTCAATAATCTGTATATTAGGTGTATCTTACATCATTCATACACACACATATATATATCTATATACATGCAAAGTTTTAAATCCGATACCTAATGATATCCGGTAATGTGAACTTCAGTTATTAGAAATGTGAATTTCCCTCATTTTACATTTTTTTCTGTATAAATTTATATTTCTAGTAACTAAAGTTCACATTTATAATAACTGAAATTTACATTATCGGACACCATCCAGTACCAGATTTAAGACCATATTCACATTATCGGACACCATCCAGTACCAGATTTAAGACCATTCTCATATATATATATATATATATATATATATATAAGTTTGACATTAGAGTCTGTTGGGAAAGCAAAGCCGTAAAGAAAAGGATTTATTTCTAAACATTTTATAAAGTTTTTGAAACTGTATATAGCGTGAGGATTTTCTGTAAATTCTACATTTTGAACTAGGCTAAGATATTTGGTACAAATTCAAAACAACTACTACAACTAATTTCTAATCTTATCTTTATAGTATGACCCCTTTTGCCATAAGTTGACCCTTAAAAAAATTATTTCTTTCAATTTATAGATCACCTATAAGCTTTTAATACATCACTCTGAAAGTCGACTTTAAAACCATATTTCCACCAACTCTTTTCACACCAAGCATGTACCATACTACTATATAATTTTTAATAATTTAATCCCTCTGTATATTTCTCTCTTGCTCTATAAGACACAAACTCTTTCATCTATGGTAATTGCAGGCATAGTCTTGTTATAATATCACACATAATTTCATCTAAAAGTGCACAATTCGAATATCCTACTTTCAAATTAAAAAAAAAAAAAAAAAAACCTCTTCCATCCATGGTACAATGCCATACAAACCTTTCATTTCTTGTTAATGGAATTTTGTACTTCCACTAAATTTTGTTTTCCAAACATCTCACTTTACACGCCAATACTTTTTCTTAATTTCTTAACTGCTCATAAAACAGTCAAACTTTTGCACGTATACCCTTCATTGGACTTTCTAAACTAACCCCTAATATTGAGCTTTTACAATTTAATCCTACTTTTATGAGGAAGGATTTCGATATTCTTGATAGCTTCTCCATTTTTTTTTTTTTTTGCCCCCAATAACTTGTTCAACAAAACCTAATTCCATTCACTTGGAAATTGTCTCTAGGGTCCTCATAAAATTTCTTCCAAGATCCTGACGGACCATTAATTAACGTTTCTAAGCATATTAGTAAACTTATAAATTCCAAGACACGTAACTAGCGTTAGCATTCTCTTCTCGTACGTACTATCCTTTTTTTTTTTTTTTTTTGAGGGAAAGAAAGTCTCTTTGCCCTTGGTTTGTATTGTATTGTGTATTCCAAGTTCCAACAGTGTACGTTTTTATTAAAATTTAATATAAATATAATTAACGGCAACACACACACACACAAAAGACCTCATTGGTGCCACGTCACGCAACAGAAGAGGATAGATAGCACAGAAAGAAAATATACTACGCATGAGCTCAACGTGTCGATCTCCTACCACGCATTATGTAAAATGGAATTAACTGTTTAATGTTTTCGTCAGCAAAAAAATATATACATAAGGTTCGAATTTTTTATGTCTCATAAGGTGAATGCTTGAATCAATCCTGTTTTATATATGGATACATATATATTTATTTATTTATTTAATTGAATTAATGCGAGAACATTTTAAAATGAAATTAATTACGAAGAAAGGTTCAAATTTACACGTATTAGGTTTTGATTAAATTTCACATTAAAAGATCCACATAAAAATTATTATAAACTCCTCGATGTACATTTGACTATATTAAAAGAGTTTATATTCTCTATCCAGGTCTAAAGAGAAAAATATTATAAACTCAAGGCTTACAAGTTCCGGCATTTAAACCTGAAATTAGTATACATGAGCTATATATAGCTAATTGATGTCACAAGGTTTATGAGTAAGGAAGAATACAAAATCCGTCTTTTTTACTTTAATTATAGCACATAAGAGATTCTACTTAATTGATAATAAAAAATAAATAAATAAACCCCCACATTAGACACATTAGATTTTTTTTCTTTTTTAAATGGAAACTGGAGATTCTATTCTTGTGACAAAGTTTTATCAACCACAGTCCCACCGTTAAATGGGATGAATTATGCCAAATTATCGATTGATCATTTCCATTATCAGCAGTCGAAAAAATAAGACATAATATTCCCCTGAAAAAAGACACACTTTTGGTAATTGAATTTAAGAAACACTAATTACACATTAGTGGCCGGCAATTATGCAAAATATTTATTTAATGGGGTGCTTTAATTTTGAGAGCACGTGGCAAGAATGGGGGAAAAAGATAACAGCAAAGAAGGACATCATCACGACCGTTTTACTTCATTTAATTGGTTTTGAGACAGCTTTTTTTAACTCAATTAATTATTAGTCAATAACTGCCCCCCTTTTTTTATATATAAAAAAAACTGCCCTTTTTTTATTTACACCCCTGGAAAATGAACAGCAGCAACGCGGGTGATTTGCTGAAGTGTGCAATTCCAAAGAGTTTCTATAATCTCTACCACTTGCTAGAGCAAGAGCAGCCCACAAATAGCAAGTTTTCCAAAAATTAAAATAATCTTAATTAGACGAGTCCGTCTAATCCCACGAGATCTATACAACATTCGCCTAAAAGACTAAAACGGAGTAAACATCCGGATGACTGGCTCTCCAATCACTTTAGCTACCCCATGTGAGGTTAGCTGCAAATAGCAATTGTTTGCTTTTTATTTGCATCAATCTTATTAAAATATTTTAAAGACAATAAATGAAGATATAAAATCCCTTTTTAAAAAAATTGACCAGAAAACCTCATTAGTCTTACTTTCCGGCTCCTTGGTGATAAAATCGTTTCTAAAAGTCTTTAACTTCATTAATATCATTGTCATGTAAATTTCATTTTCAAAAATTAATTCAAGAAAAAGACAATACACAATTTTCATCTTCACATTATAACCTTATGATAATTTTATGATATGAAATAAATTTAACTTCTAATTTCTCCTTTTTTCGGAGTCTTAAAGAAAACAAGAATCATACATTTCTCATAAACGTAGACCACCCTACCCCCACAATGATATCCATATGACCATAAAAATAATAATAATAATAATTTACATGATGATTCGGGTCTGTCTGAAAAAAATAATAAAAATTATAATAATTTTTAAAAAATTAATCATTTATAACTTAAAGTTTTATCTCCGACCGTAAACAAAGGGGACGAATTTTCAATTTTCTGAATCTATATTTCATCTGTTTTTTAATCCAATGATGAGATTACAATCTCATTGCCATAATCTAGGAATTCAATCAAAAACACCATTTTTACAAACACTCGGCAAAGAACAATACACAACAATGAAATCAACAACATGCCTTGAAAAGTGATTCAGACTTCAGAACGCAACGCTTTTCTTAGAGACGGCGTAGCTTCTGCTTCTCGGGAACAACACATCGACCTTCTTGCAATCCCCGTCGGCGCCAAACTCGCACGGCATGTCTTCGTCGATTTTGCCCATTCCGACACTGCTGCTCTTCGGCAGCCCCTTCGCTCCCGCCGTCTTCGTCGCCACCGCCGTTTTCTCGAGCTCTTCCCTCAACTGTTGCCGAAGAAGCGCGTCCAGATCAAACTTACCGCCGTAATCCCTGGCGGAGGCTGCTCTCACGAGATCCGCGTAGTCGTCGTTGTCTCTTGTCCTCGACGGCCCGACGCTGTAACTCTTGGGCAGGTCGGAGAAACGCCCCGTCTTGCTTGGTAAGCTCATTCTCTCCACGGAAGTCATGCCCCGAACGTACAAGTCCCTCGCTTTGAGTAAAGCTCTAAAGGGTATTGTTATGATTCTCACGAACTTGTTTTTGCTTTTGGATTTCGTCGTCTTCATATTTTTTTTTTTCCTTTCTTTTTTCAATTATTTGCCCTCTAGGTGTTTGATGAATATCATGAGACAGCGAAGATAGATGAAGGAGGTGATTGAATTCTAAGTGGGGTTTTGATGATTAGATATTTAGATGATTGGAGATGGGGTTTTGTTGGCTTTTTGTAGAGGTAGGCTTTTAGGAAGCTGCTTTTTAAAAAGGTTGAAAACAACAAGATATATGGAAGAGAAGGACGTGGTTTTTGGGACTCTTTCAAAGCACGCCGGATTAGAAAAAACAAAACCGGAGATAAGAACAACTTTGGAGTCGGGACTTTGATAAGACTTATTCTGTCGCTAAAATAAGCAAATCAAACTACCCAAAAAAAAAAACAAGAAAGTCGGCCATAATGGGAAGGATAATATTGACTTAAGGGGCTTTTCATCTTTTGACTTTCGCTAGTCGTCGGTTTCCCTTATCTTTTTAACGGTCATTTGGTGTAGCAATTAATGTTATCCCGCTGTTCTTCTGCTGAGTCATGTCTGTGTTTCTAGTTCAACCTCACACACCAATTCAAACCTAACTTTTATTTCCTTCGGATTAGATAGCTGAGGTGACATTGACAGCAATCATCAACTCGACACAAACCCAAAAACACTATTATTGTTTTGGCGGAAAAAGGAGAATTTTAAACTAGACTTTGATACTAATTGATAGGAATCCGGAAATATAAAAAATATATTATCGACTCAAAATAAAACTACAACAAGGGAAATTTGGAAGATAACAGAGGGAATTCGAGGACCCCAATGACCTCAGCCAACCTCACTAACAGACTAAAATCATTCACATCTGTTTCCTCTCTCCATAGCCCCCTCTTATATGCTAACTATCCTAATCAGATACTCACTAATACTCAGCTACTAACACCAATATTCATATCCTAACACTAGATTCCTAACATAGTGAAGTACGACTTCTAGTACTACCATGGTTTTGACCAGTTTCCTAGTGTGGCGGGTAAATTCTTAATCCGTCATGTTCACGGGTTTGTGAGATAAAACACCGTTTAAAAAAAATTTTTAATTATGAGTTTGAAATGTCTATTCAGATGGGGTTCTATAACTTGATCATTCCAAAGTTTTCTTCTACCCAAAAGCGGATTTGCATTACTGACTGCATAATCTTCTTTCTTTTTGATAATTAAAAAAAAAAAAAAAAAAAGAAAGAAAGAAAGAAAGAAACTTCTGTCAAAAGATAAAGATAAGAGTCCATGTTTCATATTTGTATTCTTGGATCTAGCTGGCTAGAAACGTGCATAGTCTAGCAGTCGTTGGTTTTAGGAGTAAATTTCAAATGGCCGCCAAAGAATGGAAGTGTAAAATGTCGACGCTCATGGGGTTGGTTTCGTTGTTAAGGTCAAAATTACCCAAAAACTGTCGCGAAACTTCTAACTATCAAAGAAACGTGCTTTGGAATGTAGAGAGAGAAACTCATTGGAGAAATTTAAGGGTATGTTTGGGATATCATTTGAAGATAATAAAACACTATATGTATTTTAAAATATCAACTCTATATCAAATTTGTCATCTATTTTATTTTCAAAAAACTCAAATTTTAAAAGTCCATAACTTTTTTATTTTAAATCGGAATGAGATGATTTTTATGTAAAAATACTCATAACGACGAGAGGAATAAGACAAAATTTATTTTACATATTTTTTTTTAACATATTTCAAATTTTTGCATTATTTTCCATATCATATAACTTTTTCAAAAATCTTTCCCCCAAACACGCATTTTCAACCTAATCTTCAAAACGTCATCTCTATACGTTTCCCCGAACGGGTCCTAAATACATAACAAGTGGAAGGTGAGGGGAAAGTGAATGTGCGAATAGAAGAATTCATTGTCGACAGCAATTAATTATTGTGGGGTTTGCTTCTAGTGTAATAAATAATATGATAACATTTTTAGTTAAATTAAAACAAAATGGTCCCTTTCGAAACCTTAAGAAAAACATGATCAATTCTTTTCGTTTTAATACTCGATATATTTGGTCAAGTTTGCTTCGAGTGTATATTATACTGTTATACAAAGAATGCCTTCATTGAATTGGTACACCAACAAGAGTGGGTCACAATGTGGTGGTGGTCGTCGTTGTTGTTGTTATTATTATTGTTATTAATTTTGTTATGATTATTATTATATTGTTATTGGGAGAATGATCGTAAATAGGGACGGAGCCTACTATGATTGTATGGGGTTGAGATTTTATTTATCTATTTTTTAATTTTACTTTTAAAAATTTTATATTATTTTTTTACTTTACTCAGTTAAAATTTGATTATTTTTATATAAAGTCTTTTTACAAATTTTTTTTTATGTACGTCCACATTAAAACAATAGAGTGGCTCCTCCATTAGAAGTAAATAACATTTTTACACTAATAATTAGAATAAATAATATGATTTAAAAATATTTGGTCATTTATATTATTTGTGAAAAGAATTTTAATTAGACAAGCTTCACGAGCTGAGGGTTCATCACAATAGGGGGAACCATAAGGAAGAAGGCCTCATTTGGCACACCGGTTTAACTCTAGTTAAACTGTATTTTTTTTTTTGTCTTTTTCAGAAAATTTTTTTTATCTTTTCTGAAAAAGTCAATAAAAATTACTATTCAAACTTAAAAATTTCAGCTCAACTCAAACTCATCTCATTCACCAAACATCCCCGAAGAAAATTATACCCTTGATTTATATATTGAAATTCATGCAATATTAATCCCTTTTTTATTAACCGATTTTGAATATTTTTCTATTGTATGGTTCAAATTGTCAAATCAAATGTGAAACCAAAACCTAAATTTACGGATTTGAATGATTTTTAAACTGAATTATTTTTCTTTTATTAAATATTAATTTCTACAACTAATCTAATTCAACTCAAAAAGTTTGATCCAAACTTAGGAACCAAACAGGATGGACTCCTCATGATTACCATTATAAAATGTCGATGCCTTTGCTTATCATCAATACCAGTTGAAATAACTTCAAGCAAACAAAAATTCCGTTTGAAACATTCAGAGTCACACAATTCACAAAATACTTAACAAAGCTAGTCATCTTTATCCACCCTTCTTTGTAATAAAATACTGCCAATATGCTTGTTCCTCCTAATAAACAACTATGATATCCACTATAGTCTTTTCTTTTTCTTTTTCTTTTTTTTTTTTTTTTTTTTTTCCTTTTTGGAAGAAACCTCCGCCATACTCTACCGCATTAGTCATAACTTTGCTCTCTCTTTTTTTTTTTTTTTTTTTTTTTTTTGTTCCTCCTGAGAAGAAGTCATAAGTTTGCTCTTACTCCTTCAAAAAATAAAACTTTACTCAATACCTCTGACCCCTAATATCCTCTAATATATAAAGTTGAATACTTTATTTTTAATGTTGCCGGCAGCATAGTAAACAGCACACTTTTATATATGAAACCCACATGGTTAATTGCAGTCCAATAATTTTCTTATATAGGATACAAATAGGACTAATAGTGTGACCACAATAGACAACACGACTCAAAAATGATACAAACGCCGCAAGTAGGGGGAAGGAGTGCATGTCAAACTTGGATCGACTTAAAATTGATACCAAAAATATTGGTTAGATTTGGGGTTGGACACAACCAACCTGAAGACAAGATGTATTTTTTTGGAGGTGTGAAATGATATGACTTTGTTATGAACTAATGATATTATGACATTTGTTCTCAAAATTGTGTTGCGAAACTTTAGTTTTTTAAAAGGTTAAAAATCACAAGAAAAGTTCATTATTTTCATGTCAATCGTGAGTTCATGAGTTAATTTTGTTTCAATCACAGTTTCATGGATGTCTATATTGTGTTCATATCATGGTTTTCAAATATTTTTATGTCACATGTCGTATTCAGGTTGAGTAAAAAATTAAAGCACAAACAATCAAAACACGATACGTGACACGACTTGTCACATCTAGTTATAGGAAAAAAGAAAATTGTGAAAACAACCAATCAAATAAAAATATTTATATTTTTTTACCTCCTTTAATGGTTGCTTAGATTTTTGACCCTACATGCTTATCAAATTGAAGGTCAAAGAAATTGAAGCTATTATAACTGAAACAATAATATAAAAATGTGTATTTCAAGTGGCAAATCCTCCAAATCACTTGTCGGAAATGTCTGAAAGTGAAAGTCCATGTGTAACTCAATGCCGACCTCGACCTTGACCCGACCCAAATAGAAAAAAAAAATCCATGGGCTTGGCTAGGGTATTTGGGCTTGATAACTTATTTCGGCCCATGGCCATTCTCCAAGAAAGATTGATTGATGGATAGGGAGCCACTTTGCATCCTCTACAAACATCAAGCAATTCTCTTATCTCCACCACAAGTTGTCAAGGTGACTTCATTGACTCATCCAACAACAAAACACACACTTAACAAAACTTAAAAACTCATCTTAGCTACATCGAACAAACCAGAAAGTGGTATAATATATCGGTGATGAAGAAATCAAGAACACTGAATCTGATCATAGTGGTGGTGGTGGTGTTTCTAACAGTCCTGATGGTGTACACGTGTCAAGCAATCAGTGGCAGCAACCTCCCCCAGTATCCGCTGATCCTAGTCCCCGGCAACGGCGGTAACCAGCTGGAAGCCAGGCTAACCAGTGGCTACAAGCCGTCGAGCCTGTGGTGCAACCGGTGGAACCCGGTCTCCAAGAACAAGGAAGGGTGGTTCAGGTTGTGGTTCGACCCCAGCGTGCTGTTGGCTCCGTTCACCAAGTGCTTCGCCGAGCGCATGACTCTTTACTATGACCCCGACACCGATGATTACCACAATGCCCCTGGGGTCGAAACCAGGGTCCCTCATTTTGGCTCCACCCAGTCGCTGCTCTATCTAGATCCTCATCTCAAGTAAGCTCATCCTTTCTTAATTCACATTTTCTCTCTCATGATAAAAAGTTGTGCTAACTTTCTTTTATAGCACTTGATTATTGATGATGGCTTTTTGACAACTGGGGTCTTGGAAGTCAAGGCTTTTTTTTTTTTTTTTTTTTTTTAAGGGCATGGGATTATGGCACCAAATGTTAATTTTGAGAAAAAGATCTTTTAAGTTTCGAATCTAATAGGGTGTTTGGTGTTTGAGTTTGAGTTTAGATTTGTAAGTTTAAATAGTGATTTTGATTGACTTTTTCAGAAAAAAAAATTTTTTTAAAAAAAATAAATAAAAATTGAATTGATGATGGTAAATTTAAACATACTAACCAAACTGAGTCATAAAATCTAAAATCATAAACCGTTCTTCCTACTAACTTAGCTAACCAAACAGGTTACCTTAGAAGCTAGACTATAATAATAGTAGTAGTACAATGCAATTGTACCAATTAGGTGGCAATTATAGGTCGAGGACATTGTGTTTTCCCTGTATTTGAAATCTTGTCATGTACTGTGCAACTGATGCCAGTCCAATTAAGAAGGGTAGAACGGGTTAAAATTTTAAAAACAGATTCTACTTCAAATAAACTAAGCCTCCATTTAGTATTTTATCTCCGATTTAAATTTTTTATTTTAATTTTTATCTTTTTTTAAAAAGTTAAAAAAAATTATAACTAATTTTTAAAAAGTCAACAAACTTCAACTTAACAATTTCAACTTCAACCGGTGAACCAAACTCACCCTAAGATAATTATATCCTACCAAAAAAAACCCCTAAGATTTTTATAATTTCTTGAAGCTCTAGCTAAACTATTGTGTCCGTACAATAACCTAAAGTTTACATTTTAACACAAATTTCATATGTACATCGCTGGTATATCCTAATTCTCAATGTAATTATACGATAGAGGTGGGATTTCGTTTTTGTTTTCCTAACATGTCATATATGCTGCTATATATGCTTATTTGTCTTCCAATAAGTCCTGAATTGTTCACTTTCAACACTCGAAGGCAGATTACAGAGTACATGTCACCCCTAGTGGAATCACTAGAGAAAATTGGCTACGAGAATGGAAAGACACTCTTCGGAGCCCCATACGATTTTCGATACGGTTTAGCCCCACAAGGCCATCCATGCCATGTTGGTACAAAGTTTCTACATGACCTGAAAGAATTAATAGAGAGCGCAAGCTCATCCAACGAAGGAAAGCCGGTAATACTCTTGTCACACAGCTTAGGAGGACTATTCGTGCTCCAACTTCTCAATAGAAACACCCTCTCTTGGCGCCAAAAATTCGTCAAACACTTTGTCGCGCTCTCGGCGCCGTGGGGCGGCACGGTCGACGAGATGCTCACATTTGCATCCGGGAATACGCTCGGAGTTCCACTAGTCGATCCATTGCTAGTGAGGCAAGAGCAAAGGAGTTCGGAGAGCAACTTATGGCTAATGCCTAACCCCAACTTGTTTGGTCGTGAAAAGGCCTTGGTGATCACCCCTGATTCCACGTATTCCGCGCACGACATCCCTAAGTTCCTAAACGACATTGGATTTAGTGAAGGGGTGTATCCATATAAAACGCGCGTTTTGCCGATGATGAATCAGCTATCACCACCTGGCATTCCTGTCACGTGTGTGATTGGAAGTGGGGTCCAGACACCCGAGAGTTTGTTTTATCCTACATGTGATTTTGATGATCAGCCGGAGGTTGTTTATGGGGATGGAGATGGGACGGTGAATATGATGAGCTTGTTGGCACTGGAATCTTTGTGGGGTCATGATGTGAAGAAGAATCAAACGGTCAAGATTGTCGAGGTACGTGGTGCTTCCCACACATCAGTGCTGAAAAATGAGGATGCACTTGCTGAAATCGTGGGAGAGATCTACCGGATCAATTCCCAGAATATTGACGTCAGCTGCCTGCAGTGAAAAATCAATATGCAAAATTTGCTTTGTTGGTGGTTCTACTAAATGAGAACTAAAGTTAAAATAATTCAAATTTCACAAGGTAAAATAAGAGTTTTTAAAATTTAGAATGTGAAATAAAATAAACCTAAAGTTGATAGGGCATGTATGAGAACAAATTTTTTTAAGTATGGAGGTTTTTTTAAATTCTTGACCTTTGCAGTTTTGGTTATTTATAATGTTCTCATCCATTTTCCAATTAATCTATTGTTATTTTTAATAACTGTTGTCATTTATCATTTACTTTATAAGATGACTGGAGCTCAAAATTATTTATGATCATCGTTTTGTTTACTTATTATCGCTTTCCAATTAATTTATTGTCATTCTCAATGACTTATTTTTCGTTTATTTTATATTGATACATGTTCAAAAGATTGCTAAATCAATTTATTATGTCTATTATTGAAAAGATGAAAGCTCACCGTAAAATTAATGTTTAACTTGGTATCACAACACTACTCTTTATTCATGTTATTTCTTTATGATTTAATGTTTGATGGTATGTTTATTGTTTATGTATATACACACGCACACAATATAATCTAATTATAAGTTCATCTACGATTTGCCATCCTTCTTCCAATGTATTTGTATTATCTGATATACTTATGTGTGTACGGAAATATTATAATTCAACTATTATGTATCGAACGTCCTTGAGTTGAAATTCTTGTTTTTCAGTATTGTTTGATACGTGTATCTTTATATGTGTAAGTTAGTCGTTTGGAAATGTGAAAAGAATTCCACATCGGTTAAGAATAAAAAGTGGAAGGGTTTAAATTCTATATAAATGGTAAACATTTTTATTTCTAATTATCTTAATTAAAATAATTTTATATTCTTTTTTCTTGAATATAAGTATCAGTTAAAATAAAAGAACTATAATACAATAAAAAATTAATATTTAATTTTAGATCGTTTCTTTCTCTTTTTTTAAATTGTTTTTGAATAGAGCAAGTTGACATTCCTTAGCTCAATATTGGTAGATTTTAATATTTACAATGATTTTTATTGATATACTTTAATTGTTTTCATTTGTCGCACGGCTGTTAATAGTATGTTTACTAAAATTATCAGTTAGATTATGGTCAAATCAGTTGTTATAGATATATAGTGTATTGACTTAACTAAAATTTAAATTTAAAATATTTTTAGATTATACAGAAAATAAAGATGTATAATGAGGAATTTAATGTGGCCCGCATTATATGTAAAAACTGTACGACTTTATAATGTTCATATTATTTTTCAAGTTAATTATTGTCATTTTTAATTTAAGTTGTCGTCGATCTTCTATTTTAGTTTATAAGGTGGTTGGGTCTCGCAACTGTTTATGGCCGTCGTCTTTTATTTACTATCGCTTTCAGGTTTATCGTTTTTAATGTTATTGTCGTCTTTTTTGTTATTTCAATTTTCAAACTTTCAATTGTTATTAGATTGCTGTCGTTTATTGTTCAAGTCATTTAAGGCCGTTTCCATTTGCTATTGTCTTTTTATGTCTGTTACAGGTCCTTGTTTCATCATCATCACAAGTTGCCTTTCATCTTTTGTCGTTCTTAGGTCAACACGTCGTTTAACATTGTTCTCCTTTCGCTATAGTTTTCGTATATTTATCATGTCGTTTACAAGGTTATTGACTTATTGTGTCATTCTCTCGGTGTCGTTGTTTTTCCTGTTATTGCCTTTTTTCAGTTGTCGTGGATCAGTTGTTTAAATTTATTGTCGTTTTAAACTTTATTGGTATCAAGTTCGTTGTCGTTCTTTAGGCCATCGCTGTTGGTTTTTTTTTTTTTTTTTTCCTCTCCGGGTTCTTTTTTTTTTTTTAAATTAATTTGATTTGTTTATTTGTTTATTTATTTTTAATGCAATTGAGTTAGAACTTGAAGAAACAATCTCTGAATTGGCTTCTCTTTTCCCCGCCCTTGCTGGAACTTTGAATTAGCTGGTTGGAACTTGAAGAAACAAATATAGTTATTTACAAAATTGGAAAAAAAAAACGAAAAAACAAAACAACTGACCATGTTGTCGTGACATAAATACCTTTACACTAATTAAAGAAAATAAAAAAAGATAGGTTCCCTCTTTCAAAAAGCGAGATAATAAATTTCAAAAACCATATTCAGAAATCAAATTTAAAAGAAAAAAAGTTAGTTGAATCCTAAACAATCCTAAATCATATCCCCATTATCCAATCGGGTGAATTTTGAGTTAATTTGGTAAATGGAATTGGTTAATATAGTTTCGTCCTTTACAGTGACTTGGTCAATATAAACTTCCTTCGTAGATTACCATTTGAAATTCATTTTTATGAGAATGTTTTCTTTTCTTTTGTTAATTCTCTGTATTTAAGTCAATAGCATATTGATAAGGTGAGTATGTACGAAGCTATATATGTAGTCAATATATTTTATTTTTGCTTGACGACACGAACAATATTGTCTTCGTAATATAATAATTTAAGATGTCATCACTTAACAATATAACATGTCTTTATCATTAAAACAAAGTTAGTAGATTTTTTTTTTCCCCTGAAACAAATGCAAGTTTTGTAATAGTTGTATCATCATTATTATGATGTGGTCATTATGGTAAAGACAATGTCTAGTATTTAAATAATAATTATAATAATGGAACAAATGGAAAAAAAATATAAAAGGAATATTACCTTATCTAGTGGAAAGAAAACGTAATGGTGGCCAATAAAATTTTACTCATAAAAATAGGTTTATTTTCTTCAAATAATATATGTGCAATCTTGCAAATAAGAAAAAAGTTATTAGGAAAAAAACACATCGCATCACCCAAAAAACTCGTTAAAAAAAAAAAAAAACTTTCTATTTAAAGTCCACACCACTAGCATAAAGAGTGTGTTTGCAGACAATCAAAACAAAGAAAAATCCTTCATAACTTTTGTTATCAAATAATTAAAAAAAAAAAAACTTCGTCCTTTAAAATAAGAAAACTGCCTAAAATAACTAACCAATTTTAAATGGATATTTACTTTTTTGCTGAATTAGATGGATATTTACTTGATTTAAGGAGATAAAATCCGTATGTTAAATAAATGTGCAATATTATATTTGTTTTCGTTAAAAAAAAAAAAAAAGAAACCAAATATGAAGGAAAAAAAATGAGGAAAGGGCAAACGTGGAACAGAAATAGGTGCGGAATTCAAAATTTATTCAAATTTTTAAATAAGTTTAAATATTTTTTTAAGGGGTATTCAAAAATAATCATTTTATAAGTATTTCTAAAAAAATTTGTCAAATTAATCTTCATACCTAATGATAGGACTCCTGGTCCTAACAAGATTTAGTTTATATGTCTTTTTATTTGTGTCTTAATTTATGTCTTTTCAATAATAATATAGCATGAGTGTAACTATATAATTTTTTAATTGATTTGATATGATATTATAATTAAATATACATACAAGAATAAAAGGACACATGAATTGAATCTGCCTTAGCATAACATTTCCCTAAGTTAACAAAAAATAAAATTCAATCTGTATTCTTTTACTTAGTATTCTTTTAATGTGATTTAACTTGCTAGCCTCATCTAATGATCACAATAACAAAGAAAGTGATTACTTGATCATATTATCCTTATTATTTCTTACCAAGCCTTCATTTACAAATGTACTAAACAAAACATGGGATTCGATTAAGAAAAACAGAAGGCATTGGATTCAAATTCAAAATAACATGCTTCTAACTTTCTTTTCCCAACTTTGTGCTTTGAACATGGGACATGGCTAAACATTGATCTATAGCTATTTAAAGCTGATCACTATAAAGTTTATACATTATGACATGCGGATCTGAAATTATCATTAGATTTCGGAATAGAGTCATTTGTGATTGAGTGAGGTCTTTCGATCTAAGTGAATTTTTATTTTTTCATTTTTAATTGTACTCCTAAAAATTTTATATTTTATATTTTGTCCCACTAAAAATCGATTATTTTTATACAAGTCACTTTAAAAATTTTATTATTTGAAATACGTCATTACTAAAATGAGAGGCTAGCTACGATATGATGTTTGAGTATTCAATTATCAGCCATGTGCATGTATAAAAATCTGTATAGATCTATTTAATTGTTTATTTGGCTGATCTTCTATATTCGGTATCTACAAATGTAGACATGGAATGGCGTATATATGAAAGAACACTATAAAAAGTGAATGTCGTCAGGATTAGTTGGACTTCAAAAAAATTAATAAAGCTACGACTGAATCTGAATGGCGTGGAGTACTGGACCAGTATTATGTGATGGTGCGCACGATTTCAATTTCTTTAATCAACTCAACTGCTTTTGCATGCAACAATTTTCGAATGAGATCACCATAGAAAATTCGGATCCAAACCTATACACAAATGAGCCTTTTTTTCTTTTTCTTTTTCTTTTTTTTAAAGCACCTTGATTTTTTTTATTTGGCTAAAAAAATGATATGACGATGACGGTTATTTTTCATTTCGGTATTCACATAGACATGGTTTACAACTCTCCTAAATTAATAAGGGATTCGAATTTCCGACTTTTTCAGATGGTGAGATTTTTTTAATTTTATTTTTTCATTTGTAGCACCTTGGTGTACACACGTGGTCATTGCGAAGCATTAAAGTTTACAACTCTCAAACCTAAAACAACCAGTGTACATGAATAAATATAATGAACTAATAATAATAATAATAAAAAAATGCTCATATTTTCACGCACTTTTGCAATATGATACAAAAAGGTAAATTATTAATAATCAATATTGCTTTAAATTGTCGGATATCTGTCTCTTTCTTGTTAGATTTTAATGTCATAATGTGAACATCTAATGTTTATAAATGTGTATTCATTGAGTTTCTTCCCAAGAAAATTCTTGTGCTTTTCTTTTTCTTTTAATTTGATAAAACAATACCCTTTTTCAAAAAAAAAAAAAAAAAACCCCTCCATTGGTAGTATTTTTCAGTTGATAATGTTGTATGAAGCTCCATCCAAAATAAGTGACATTTGTAAATAAATATCACCATAAACAATTAAAAAAAAAGTAATTACCTGAAAATTATAAATAAATGAAATTCCTTTATAAGTTCACTTAATTTTTTATTCTGAAAGTCTTTTGTGGTTGAACTGCTATTGAATTTGCATCTTAGGTCTCGTTTGGTTATCTATTTTAAACTGTATTTTTTCATCTTAATTTTTGTCTTTTTCTGAAATTTTTTTTATTTTTTTCTAAATTTTTTTTTTATCTTTTCTAAAAAATTAATTAAAATTTTCAACTAAAACTGTATTTTTTCAACTCAAACTTATTCACAAAATGGATCATTATATTTTTCCTATATTTCAACCCAAAAAAAAAAAAGAAACAATTTTCATCACCAAACAGTAAAAGTGTAACGAGCTACTTCACATTCTACGAAAATAATATGTACAAGCTATGTAAATGTCACATCACGAATAAGTATGTATGTTCCCATCAAAAATTTTTCGATATTTCTTTTCATTAAAAATGGTATAAAAGTATTACGAGTATAATCTGATTATAATTTTACACCTAATCCCTCTAAAAAGTGAAAATTCGAATTCTCACTCTTTTGAATTAAAAAAAAAAAAAAACACACACACACACACACACACACAGGCCCGTGGGGTGGGACCCAGGAGGAGCGTGCCTGCCAGCTCAACGTTTTGACCAGTTTTTATATCGATGGTCCAAGATTTGCATGCACACAACACACAAAGCCTCGATTTGCCCCACTTGTCCGGTCTCCGGTTTGACCACTTTGATTACCCCAACTTTACATCCCTTCCACTCACGCACCGTGCGTGTCCGACACTTTCGCTCTGGCTTAACTTCCTCCAATTAATCATATCATTTAATTAATAAATCTGTTCCCGCCACTAATTAATAGCGTTAATAATATTCTCTTTTGTGGGTGAACAGCACAAGTGGGGTCAAGCTTTTTGCAGATCAGTCCCTGTCCCCAGTCAAATTTGCAGCAACAGGTCCCCCCAACGATCCAAATTTTTTACCCTGATCGAGGGGAGGTCGAGCCCCTGAATCCACGTGCGGTGCACGGTCGTCAAGAGAGGTTTGAAGTTTCAACCCCACCGGATGTAGCCAGTCACTCCCAGTAATCTTCTACTTTCCCGAGAAAATTCAAGTGAGAAAATTTATATTATTGTTGTCATTATTATTCAATTTTTCTCTCTGAAACAGAGAGAGAGAGAGAGAAAAAGAGGGTTTTCGTCACCCGCCCCCACTAAAAGGAAGAGACCCGGAGTGAAGGAAAGGAAGTCAGAGAGACTCCTTTTATTTCTTTCTTTCTTTCTTTTTTTTTTTTCCTTTTTCTTTCGTTTCTGAATTCTGAGCTTTAATCTTCTTTTGTATTCGTGTTTATCCCTTTTTGAATGACTTGCAAATCAATCTATGGAAAATTTGAGCCAGTATGATTCACCAGCCACCACCTTTTTTTTTTTTTTTTTCCGTGATCGGAGAGTTTTGATTTGACGATTTCGAACTTTTTTTTTTTTCTTGTCTTTTGGAGCTTGTAGAGAAAGAAAGATAGAAAGAGGAGAGCTTTGGTACTAGAGAAGAAAGATTACATTCAACGCCATCATTCATGTCCTTGATTTGATGATGAAATTGAAGTTGATGCTTTTGACTAGAGAGAGAAAGAAACAAAGAAAAAGCAAAAAATTCTAGAGAGAGAAAAAAAAAAAAAGAAAAAAAGAGAAGAAAAGAAGGTATCTTTAATGGTCTTTGTTGTTATTGCTGGCAAATTGTCAATGAGAGAACGAGTATACACCCAAAAAGAGTGAGCGAGTAAAAGAGAGAAAGTGTGAGAGAAACTCTTCTCAGTTATCATCATCTCTCCCTTTTTTTTTTCCATTTATTTATTATTATTATTATTTTTTACTTTATTTACCCCACGTTTCTTGTCCCGTGGATGTGACGAGATAGATGAGGTCTTGATGTGTTTTTCCTCTCTTTAGATATTTTCCAGAGTCTTTTTCGACAAAAAGGGCATCTTTGAAAGAAAAAAAAAATGCCGATTTACAAGGCACCCAAGCTCGATGTGAGCGAAGGTGGGCAGATTCTGGATCTGGAAACTGCAGTCAAAGACGGGATTTTGGGCGGCGACGGAGCTCTTGTCTGCCTCGGCGGCGTCGGCGGTGGTGGTGAGAAACTGGTGTTGAAGAAGATGATTGAGGAGCTGGACTCCATAGAAGTGCCAACGGTGTTCATTTGCCCAATCTCGTTGGAGCCGATGCAAGACCCGGTGACTCTTTGCACGGGCCAGACCTACGAGCGAGCCAACATCCTCAAATGGTTCTCCTTTGGGCACCTCACCTGTCCCACCACAATGCAAGAGCTTTGGGACGACTCCGTCACGCCCAACAACACACTCCACCAGCTGATCCACACCTGGTTTTCTCAGAAGTACCTGGCCATGAAGAAAAGGTCCGAGGATGTCCAAGGGAGGACCTTGGAGATCTTGGAGACTCTGAAGAAAGTCAAGGGTCAGGCCAGAGTTCAAGCTTTGAAGACCCTAAGACGCCTCGTGGCGGCTCATGGATCGGCCAAGAAGACGGTTCTGGATAACGGTGGTGTCGCTTTGATCTCATCCCTTTTGGGGAATTTCACTTCCCATGTTGTCGGATCGGAAGTTATCGGTATTTTGGTGAATTTGGAGCTCGGTTCGGATTCGAAGGCGAGCCTTGTTCAGCCGGCGAAGATTTCGCTAATGGTGGACATGTTGAATGAAGGGTCTATTGAGACTAAGACCAATTGTACTAAATTGATCGAGGCATTGATAAAAGGCAAGGATTTCGAGTCCGAAATCGTCTCAAGCTTGAGCCTTTTGGTGGGGTTGTTGCGGCTGGTGAAGGATAAGAGACACCCGGATGGGGCATTGCCTGGATTGAGCTTGTTAAGCACAATGTGCGTCCATGAATCGGTCAAGAGCTCGGCAGTGAGCGTCGGGGCCGTTCCTCAATTGGTCGAGGTGTTACCGAGCTTGAACAGCGAGTGTTTAGAGCTTGCGCTATGCGTGCTTGAAAATTTGTCGACATTTCCAGAAGGTAGATTGGCTTTGAAGGATTGTCCGAGCACGATACCAAATTTGGTCAGATTGTTGATGAAGGTCTCGGAGATTTGTAATCGGCTCGCGCTTTCGATCTTATGGGCGGTTTGCAAGCTTTCGCCCGAAGAATGTGCTTCACTAGCAGTGGAGGCAGGCTTGGCTGCGAAGCTGCTGCTTGTAATTCAGAGTGGTTGTGATGCAGTTTTGAAGCAACGGGCTGCTGAGCTCTTGAAATTGTGTAGTCTAAATTACACGGACACACTCTTCATCTCAAAGTGTAAGCTTACAAGGACAATACAATGAAGAAGAAAATTTCATGGAAAAAATATTTGTTGACATTTATAATTTCTTCTATAGTTGATTCCTTATATGATGAAAAGAAGAAGCTGAAGGGGATTTTTGGTTGAACAAATGAAATTCCGGACTAGGCTCACGATTTTTGGAGGTTCTGAGGTTCCCTTCGGCTCTTGTGCATAGTATTGGAAGAGTATTTCGATTCTGTAAATGTTGTCCTTAAAATTGTTAGAAGGGGTCAAAATGTGGATTAAATTTTGCTTTAGTTTTGTAGAGCTAATAATTTATAAGATAAGCTTTTTGTCATTTAAATTTTTGTTCAATATTTTGCAAGTTCCAATACAAATTAGTTAATTCTATCTGTAATGATGGCATTACTCTTTGGCATCAAATTGAGCGAGTGAATTAACGTCAGTTGATTCCTAAATCTTAATCAACTTTTAAGCAAGGACTAAAATGTTAAAATCCATCTGAGATTTGTTGAGTCCCTCTGAGTAAACTACTACCACTAGTGAAATTTACATAGTTAAATATATATATATATGTGTATATATATATATATATATCATCTGAACAGAGTAGTCTAATGCTTATCAACACGGAAGAGGAAAACCGGAGAAAAAATAAAGAATAAAAAAAAAAAAAAAAAAAAAAAAAAGAAAGAAGAAGAAGGCAAATGTGTGTGAAGAATGATGGGGTCAAGATGACAAAAAAAAAAAAACAAACAGCTGGCCACGCGAACATGTCCACAAAGTCCAAACCAAGATAGGGTCATCCTGAAACTCAATCCAATCTTGGAATGGGGAGAGGCAGTTTTGGTCTCCTTGACCATTCAGATCTTAAACAACTATTCTTTTCTTAAATAATCCTATTATCGACGAATTATATTACTCAATAGTTCTTATTTTTGTTCTTTTGGGTAACCTAAAAATTAAACAGAAGTTCAATTTGTATTTGATTGGCTTTTAATGGACATTATTATGATTATTAAATAAAAGGGGGTCCGATATTAGGTACAATATGAACCAGAATTGGTTGCGTGTTAATGGATTCACATGAATTTATTAGACTATAAAGTTAGGAAGTGGATTGTTTAAAAAAAAAAGGGGGGGCGGGGGGGGGGGGGGGGGGGGGTGGTGTAGTAAGTGGATCAAATCGGCAGAGCCCTTAGTGCTGAAGGGCCCTCAATTTTCACTTTTGATTTCACCAATATGTGCATGTGGACACCTTCATTGGTCACGACATGAGATATATAAAAATAATAAAATAATAAAAAGAAAAAAAAAACTTGAATTTTTTTTTTTTTTAAATCGAAACCTTGTCTGCATGAAAAGAAGAGCGGCAAAGAACCAAAACCGTCCTAGGAGACCAAAAAATATTACCATAGTTTACAATGTAAAAAAAAAAAAAAAAAAACACCTTTTTAAAAAATAAAACCACGAAATTACGATCTCTTTAGATTATGAACCTTAAATGTTGTAGGGTATTCCTTTGAAATTCTAACACGACATCTTTCTTTTGTTGTTCTAAAGTCATCAACCCGATGAGTTCAATGTTCACATGAACGTATGTAGAGAAAAAAAAGACCTTTTTTTAACGTTAAAAATTAGCATGAAAACACATTTATTAATCCATTTTTAAATAATATATCAAATAAAATCATGAAAAAATTAACTAAACAACCATATTTTTTCATCTATTCACCAACGTGATACAAACTTCATATTCTTGATCAACATGACATAAATTTAAATTAATTTTAATTTAATTTTATATTATATTAATCTAATATTAATTTTTTATATTATGTTAATATAATCATTCCGCATTCGCATGTTTTCAAAACGGACTGGTTCGTTTCCATTGGATTTGGGAGACGTCAATAAGACAAAAGTGAAGCCCAAAACCATAACATATCCAACCATAAAAGGGCTTTGAATACATGAGCATAGATGGCCCGTGCAAATCCCTTTGTCGTTTTCTTTTCTTTTCTTCTTTTCCCAATTAATTTGTTAGGCACAACATAAAATAATAGGTTAATTTTTTGAATTTGCCTCCCAAAAACAACGATTGTCTTATTTTACCCCTACAACTTAGAAACATAAAATTTACCTCTAAACTTATCATCCCTCACAATTTTAGAATTTTCAACATAAAATCATTTTTTTTGTAATAAATTTAAATCACATATAAGTCACGTAATTAGTTAATAACAGACAATATAGTAAATCTAAACTAACTAGACTTTAAACTTTTAAAAGAAAAAAACTCATAAATTCTCCTTTGCCGAACCATGGGTGTCGCCTTCTCCTTGCTTGCTCTTGAATTGCCATCACCCTCTTATGTTGTTTTTACTAACTAGTCACATAATCCAAAAAATGTCAAAAACAGTTAAAATATTGACGTTTTATGATAGAGATTCCGAAATTGTAATTTTATGATAAGCTCAAGAGGGAGTTTTGTAACAATTTTATAATTGTAGGGAACAAAGTGAACAATTCCTATTTATAGGTGGTCAAATTTAAAATTAAACCTAAATTAATGTCTCCCAGGTCAGATCTTGTGTCCAATGTCATCCCGCCAGGCAATCTGGTTCTATTTTTTAATTGAAAAATCCTAATGTCCTACGTGGCAAGAATCTATTGTAACTCGAACAGCTAATCATGAACGACCACGGTAGTCCAGAAACCACGTGATTTCGCCACCGTCACACTAATACGCACACTAGACATTACGCCGGCTTCTGATTTTTGAAAAAACGACCCTTTTTTTTTATTTTTAAATTTTTTTTGCCAAACAATCACTTTCCACCCCCAAAAAAACAATGTCATGGTTGGCTCGCTCCCTCGCAAACTCCCTCCGACTAGACGACGACGACGGCGCTGACGGCGACGACGACGACGAAGACAACGATGTCGTTTTGCTGAACCAGTCGTCTGGTGATCCGTCACCATCCTTGGCCAACCTCCAACGACAACAAGAAGACGATGGAAGAACCGAACCAGAGAGGAACGAGGAAGAAGAAGCCCAAGCCAGAGGGGTGAAAGAGGACCTCTCCGAGATCAAGCACGTGCTGACCCGACAATTCTGGGGCGTTGCCTCGTTTCTCGCGCCTCCTCCTTCGGAGCCGTCTACGCCGTCCCGTAATCTTCCTCAATCGCCCCCCAATTGGGATCGATCTGAGCCGTTGGATCAGCCCGATCCGGCTCCGGCGATGGCTCCGAGGATAGAGGAAAAAGAAGAGGAAGAAGAGGAAGAGGAATTGGAAGAGTATGCTGTGGGGATCACTGAGGAGGTCTTGGCTTTCGCGAGGAATATCGCGATGCATCCCGAGACGTGGTTGGACTTTCCTCTCGATGAGGAAGATGACTTGGATGGTAAGTTTCTTAGCTCTTTAAGCAAAATCTATGATTTGGGTTCGTTTTATATTATATGGATTAGCTTAAAGTTTTGTTCTTTGATGCTTCAAATTCTGTTGTATATCTCTGGACTCTTGTTTTCACTGGTTTATATCAATTTTATGAGCTACCCTTTTGATATGGTTATTCTTTGAGTTAGATTCATTTGTTATTTCTTAATTTTGTATATTTAAAAGCCATGGCATTTATCTACATTGCAATGTTGAGACACTTTTTGTTATCTCTTATAATGGAATTGTAAGAATTTCATTTCTTTTTTTATGATAAGCTGGCAGGTATAGAAACCATGACTTAGATTTGCTGTCCTTACTCCTCTAGGCAAAAGGATCATTTTCTTTTGATGTTACATTCTGCTCGCTTTTTCGATGTGGCAATTAAGAAAATGTGGTGACTGATTAGGTAAGATTTGTAGAAATATTTTGCTCATGTTTATCATGAACTACAGTGTTGACACTAGATGCCAAATTTTGATTTGAGAACATACAAATCTCAATGAGGAAGTAGATTATAGCCGAACCAAAAGGTTTTGTTCTAGGATTTTATTGAAAATCAGTGTTTTCTTGATCTCTAGAGGTAAACTAGGAGTATATGGTTCTAAGGTTGATGGCTCATTTGTTCCCCTTTCTTCCTTTAGATTTTGACATGTCTGATGCCCAACAAGAGCATGCTTTGGCGATTGAACGTCTTGCTCCTAGATTAATGGCCTTGAGAATTGAACTTTGCCCCTGCCATATGAGTGAGGGTTACTTTTGGAAAGTATATTTTGTTCTTCTGCATTCCAGACTCAATAAAAAGGATGCCGAAGTCTTATCTACAACCCAGGTAAGCTACCCTTTTCTTTGTATGAGGCCCAGAAAAGTATCCATCTCTGGGATTCATGTGGTGTTTTATGCAAACAAATTTTGCCATTGCTTGTCGTCGTTACTTTAATATTCCACAAAGCCACCTCCTAAAAATTTTCAAGCAGTTTTGAAGTACTTTCAACAAATCCACCTGCTGTTTTTTACATGCCATTTCTAGAGTTGCAGCGTCCCATTTGTTTAGTTTTATGTGAGACCAAGCATAGGTATATTCACAGCCTATTTTGGCTGCATGCTAGTGATTAGTTGAGTCATTGTGCCTGTTGCATTATGTAGGCCTGCCTTCTGGCGATTCTTGATGTTTGTTTATGGACAGTACATATTTTCAAAAAAATAATGACGTAAAATGAAATGGGAAGATTTATATACACATCTCTTCATATATATATATATATATATATATATTTTTTTTTTTTTCCCTAGCTGTTAAAAGTAAGAGCATTGCAAAATCAAGTTAGACATTTCTACAGGTGTTAGTATCAGTTTTCCAACCTAGAAACCCTCAATTTACACTATTTGGTTGCGCAACTGCCCTATTTCACGAGAATAATGTCTTGGTTGATGCATTGTTTCCAACATACTGCTCTCAGGTAATGGCAGCCAGAGCAAAGTGGATGCAGGAACTACATAATCAAACTGCATCAGAAACTGAATGGCTCAGAAGCAGTACTTCGTATTTACAAGATGATTCAGATTTCCTGCATGAAGATCATCTTCCCATCTCACCCTTTAGTGCTCACAGAGAAGAAATGTCACTAGGAACGTTTCCCTCTCAACGAACAATGTTCTCTTTTCCATCAGCTTTTGAGACTGAGAAGCATCCAGTTGAGAGTTCTGAGTTGCAATTTGTTGACAAGTCTGTTATTGAAGAAAAACCAATGGTCAAGTCCGAGGATAAGAATTTAACAGTTGGTCCATCCTCTAACATACTACTCAAGAACCATGAGGACTACGACGACGATGATGATGACGACTGGCCAGAGGAAGATTTTGATTTAAACGAGTATGGTAGAACTGCTATTCCTGTGGGTGATGAAGACGACATATCTTTCAGTGATCTTGAGGATGATGATTTTCGTGCACCCACAAAATTTAAAGTTGCCTCAAAGGAATATGAAACGTCAACGAATAAGCCGTGAAAATTATGCATGGACTGGCTGTACTAATTGGACAGAAGATTGAACTGAATGTCGTCTGATGAATCTTTTGGAGCAAGGACCTGAAGACTTGCGCGTCCAGGGGAGCATTGTGCTCGTGCATGGTGATTGTGTGTTTCTCTTGAAGCATTTTGTACATTATGTATTGTTGTTGGGTGTTTCTATAGAGCTATGATTGATTTGATTGGTTCTCGTAGACGTGTAATTACAAGTACAACAATAGTGATTGAAAGGGGAAAATAGGGAAACAAGGAAAAAAAAAAGGTGGGGGGGTGGGGGTTTTCACAGGAATGAATTGAGTCGGATTCATTAATTTTGAAAATATCTGTTCTTTCATATTGTAATATACCATGGAAGCAATATATACAATTTTGCTATTCTTCCATATCTTTTGTACAATTGAGATGGATTCTTTATAGACCATTCAATGATGTGCATGATAATTTTTATTTCTTGCTATAGAGTATGCAGATATTATTTTCCTCTCTTATTTCCTTGTTAAAACTTTAAGAGAAGACAATTAGATAGAAAATTAAATTTATTGGACCATCTATGAATTTATAAAATGAAAATAACAAACTTGAGAAAGGAATTCATTAATCATTTTTCCAAAACACAAGTTTGAAGTATAAGCATTTAATTAAAAATGTGTTGCTAAGTTTCTATAATCTGAATAAAACTACATGTCGTTTGATGAAATAAACAACGTCGAGATACTAAGAACGACTTTTTGATACCTTACAAGTTACAACCTAAAGTAGGAACAAGCAACCAAGCAACATGTCGTTCGAATCTCATGGTCTACATATTTCGAGCAAATGAAACGACATGCTTATTTATATGCGACAAAAACTCTGCACAGAAGATAACAACTAAACGACAGTCAAATTTTACTTTAAAGAACGTGCCTATTTATTTGCACGAACGACAAGAAAATTTACACGATAAAATGTCGTTAGTTCCGTTTTTTTAGAGAAAGGTGGCTTCAAAATTAGAAACGACAAACAACTTTGAACTCCCAAGGGCATCCAATTTTTTCTTTATTTTATTTGTTAAAAATTTTATCATGTCAAGGGAGAAAATTTTAGGGGGAGTTTGGTTGGATGGTCCAACTCAAACTTTTTTTTTATCTTTTTTTTAAAAAAATTTTATCTTTTTCTTAAAAATATTTTTATCTTTTTTAAAAATTTAAAAATTTACTATTGAAACTTAAAAATCTCAATTACTATTCCACCAAATACCTCTGTAAACAAACGATACGACGACTTCAACAAATGGACGAAAAAATTAAATTGGAAAAGTGTTGTAGTCTCAACTTTCAAGTCCTAGACAACATCTTACACGTGTTTTTCATTTTAATCATTGTTACGTTTACCTTTATAATATCGAATTGAAATGAAATTTATATATTAAAATTAATTAATTTTTTAAAAATTAATTATAATTTTTAGTAATTTTTAAGATAAAAATAAAAACAAAAACCTAGATAGAAAAACTTAAACAAACACATCATCCAAGGACACAAATAGCCACCGATTTCAATCAAACATATCATGGTCACTTCTATTCAAATATATATTTTATATGATTTTATTAAGAAGTATTTTGGTTGAATTTAATTTTTTTGAAAAATAGCCCACCGTGCATTTCAAAAAAAAAAAAACAATTAATTGACTTTGATTTTTTGGCATACCCAACAGAAATATCTATCATCGTTATCGAGCGTATGCACTATGCAGGCCATGCCCCGTCTGCGTTTTTCTCGAAGTCCCAATTTCTTGGAATCTTCCCTTGTTCTTCTCTGTCTTGGTTCCCGCAGCTTTTTCACCCTTTCACGAATCTTCTGCAAATTCACTTTAATTTTCTTATCCTTTTCTCCGACAAATCCAATTCGCTCCATCGGGATCCCAAATTTCATCGAAATCAAAATCCCTAGAATAGGTCGGGAGCTTTTGGGATCGGATTAATGGAGCTGGCGTTGGTCAAGAATCGCTTCAATTTCTCCGGCGGGAGACGAAAATGGCTTCTGGCACTCGCAGCTCTTGGCGTGTCGGGTTATGGCGTTTACACGGTGTATCATTTGCCGTCGGTGGCGAGGAAACGGAAGAGGCTGATGAAGCTGTTCGGAGCCCTACTTTCCATGGCCGAATTGGTCTCCGATTCGGCCGAGACGATCGGGGTCGTGTCCAGGGATTTGAAGGAGTTCCTGAATTCCGATTCCGACGAAATCCCCAGAAGTCTGAAGCAAATCTCGAAAATCGTGAGGTCGGAGGAGTTCTGCGAGTCGTTGACTAGGTCGAGCGAGGCGTTGACGGTTGGGGTTCTGCGAGGGTACGAGTCGGAGGCGACGAACGGGGGTGAATCGGCGGCGAATTCGAGCTTTTCCGATCGGGTTTTGGAGAGGGTCTTCTCCACGGCTGGGACTGGTTTCGCCTCGGTTGTGGTGGGAAGCTTCGCGAGGAATTTGGTTATGGGGTTTTACTCCGACCGGCGGGCCGTTGGCCGACCCGGTGCGTCCAATTTGTCGGACATGCCTGAATGGCTGAGCTTGATTTGTGGCGATAAAAGCAGGGAATTAATGGCGGATTGCATAAGGGTTTTCGTCAGTACCGCCGTTGCAGTGTATCTAGACAAGACAATGGACATCAATTTCTACGACGACGTTTTCTCTGGATTGACCAATCCTAAACATCAAAACAAAGTGCGGGACATTCTCGTTTCTGTCTGTAATGGCGCTGTGGAAACACTTGTGAAAACATCTCACCAAGTACTGAGTTCGAGCTCGAAATCGAAATCGAACTCGAACTCGAAATCGGATATCAGTAACCCTACTTCTTGTTCTATAGTTGATCAGAGTGAAGGTCCAAGTGGAAGTAGAGATATGATTCAGGACAGCGGGTGGGTCGGCGTGGTCTCATCGACATTGGCGGTGCCAAGCAATAGGAAATTCGTGCTTGACGTAACCGGGAGGGTGACATTCGAGACAGTAAGATCGGTTGTGGAATTCATGTTGTGTAGGATATTAGATTCTTTGAAGAGAAGTCTTAGTGTAGTCCATGAGGAGGCTGTGGACAGGGGTTTGGTTGTGGTCAAATATTTTAGTGGAAAGTCTTCTGTTATTGTTACCATCTGTCTTGCTTTGTATTTACATGTCGCTGGCGGGGCTAGAGTCCAATTGCTTACTTAATTCATGACTAGTTTAGTTAGTGTTCTTGTATGTGAAGCCTTGCTTAATCGTTCCTTCTGTTAGAAATTGGTCCAAATGGTAAAACATTGTTTATGGGCTAAATCAAATGTATACTTATGGCTCATATTAGCTTTGATAGTATGTAGTTTATCATGCGTCCCAGACAATATTATAAATGATCTCTCTCTCTATCTCTCTCTTTTATTGTATATATTCTGATTTTTTCCTGATCATTTCTTGATTACGAAGAAAATTTAGGCTTTTCATTGACAATTGTGAAGCTTTAGAGGAGAATGCTTGAACTTCTGCTGATTGAATGATGGTGGAGCGTCCTGTTATCATGTGGCGGTAGGATTTGGCTCGTATATCCGATTTTTTTTTTTTTTTTGTCTGTTCCTCATTTGAGGCAATTCGTTTAGACATACATGTACTTGGACGAATTGCTGATTTAGTTTCCAGTAAGAAATTTGAACTATCAACAAAGTTTGTTATTGAAAACAAACGATAGTCTTCTCAAGCCTAGTGATGATACGATTCCATTGAAGATATCTGGTGACAGTGGATTTTGGGTTGTCAAATCTGAGTGAGTTATTTGGCAAATATGGTTGAAGGAGCCACTTTTAGGTGACCTATTTGAGCGCACTGATTCTTTTGAAGCAACATTTTTTTTTTTTCCAGAAGTTTGGTGCTAGACTACTAGTGATGGTTCCTATTCCCATTACAACATAGTTCATTGATTTCCTGTATATTATGAACAATTAGCATACTAGTAGTGTTTTGCTTCATCGATGTTTTAAGATCAGACTATTTACTTGACCATGTCACTATTGAGTCCCTGTTGACGAACGTGCAAGCCGCTGGAGTTGGCCAGATAATGAACCATAAAATCCGTTTCTTGAATAATTTGAGGCTTAAATATGGTTGTCGAGAGTCAAACTAGCCGAGCTGGGCCGCCTAGTTTCAACGGGTTATTAACACTTTTAGTCCTTGGACTATAAGCATTATGTCCTTGAACCAAAGTTCAGGCAGTAATTTATCAAAATTATAAGTTAAAGGACAAAGTGATGCAATGCTCATAATTCAGAGACTACTAGCGCTGATGACACTCATTTCAACCGATCCTGGTGTCGTTATATAAAGGATGAAAATCGAATTCCTTCGTGAGGAAAATTATGCTTGTTTGATCTACTTGTTTAGTATTGACCAAGGCTTAGATGGTTTGTTTTAGCACTCCATCGTGCGCTCCGTATGGTTGCCAAGGAAGTTGGGATTGATTTAGTTGACTCTAGTTGCCAAAATTGAATGAAATATTGGAGTTTCACGAGAGTCCTTGGTGATAATGATAGACTGGTTCCTTGTTCAAATTCCTTCGGTAGAATCTCTGTACATGCGTGATGACAAATCAGTGTCACAGCCGTGTTTGAAATTGGAATCAAATAGAAATTTCTTCACGTATGAAAATATGATCGTGATGTGATATGTTTGTACATGTTCGTGATTGCTATAGGTGACACCCTTTATACATTCATATTCATACATAATATTCTTATGGTTCGTTCTATATTATTTGGAGATATTATGTGGAACACAAAACTAGTTTACTACAATTTTCAATATCATTCATAGCTGAAGTAGGGAAATGACAATTTACTTCTATATGCTTGTGGCAGCATTACAGATATATATATATATATATATATATATATATATGTTTGGCTTGCACTTGCACATTATCCAGGGATTTGGATGTATGTAATCAAATTCCTTGAAGAAATTTATAATAATCACTAAAAAAATCATATTAACGAATATGAACAAGCTTGTGAATCTCATTTAGTACTCTTTTTTTTTTTTTTTTTTTTTTGGTCCTTTTAAAGAAACCCATTACACCTCTGAATAATAAATGTATAAATTACGTAACTAAACCTAAAAACTCCACCATTATAGCCGATACAAATATATATATATATATATATATATAATCAATGTCTAAATTGCTGAGCTATTGGCAAGGAAATATTACCACACAAGGACTAAACAGTAGGCCGGTTTCTTAAACTAAAGAAACTAAACCAACAAACATAGAAATTAGATCAACACACAAAATAATGGGATAAACATCAATAGAGAGATAATAATCAGTTTACATTTTAATACTATATTGCATGGCCTTCCTCCTCAAAAGAAGTTGTTGATACATAGTTTCTCCAATTGGTGAAAAAGACACGGCTAATATATATACATATATATATATATATTAGATATATAGAGAGACAAATTCTAAAAAGTGATTCTTAATTCATGGCTTCTGCTTCTGCGTATAAATGTAATCCAAATGAGCGTTCAACGTTCTTCTCATCAAGCACTCCTCTTTTCCAACTCCTTCACAAGTTTCGTCCTCTTCCACCTTCTCTATCTCAATATTCTGTCAAATTTCACACATATCAACATTTATTTGACATTAATTAATTACCAAACACATTGGATTTTTCTTTATATATGTGTATATGTAGACGGAAATGGACAGGGGGGTATTTTGAACGGTTTTCTATACATGAACGAAGAAAAAATACGTACCTCTTGTTCGGTTGTGATCCGGGGATTGGCAATGAACGAAGAGTCAGGACGGGCGGCGAAGACAAGAGCAGAGCTGAGGAGAAGGGTTAGCATGAAGAAGGTAATAAAATTGGCCATCTTTTTGAGCTTCTATAAGCGTTATATGAACAAATGTGTGTACAAATAATGAAGAAAATTGGCTCAAATGGAGAGAGTATTTATAGAGAAGGCTTGGAACTGTCCGTGGACAAAAGAAAACGGGCACATGATAAACTAGGTGGGCAGTACCTCACGTGATCTTTCCCGATATTCTTTTTAGTCCCTGTATTAAATCGAATATCATTTTTATTAAAATCCTGTTTAACCTGTTTTTGGCCGTGCCCATTGATAAAGAGTGAGATTTGTGAGGAATAGAGCACAATAAATGGGATAAAGATGCTCAAAATAGTGATTGTTACAGTAAGTTTTTTTTTTTTTTTGGTAGCAGATTGTTACAGAAAAGTTGTTGCTGTAGTCTACCTCTAAATTAATAGAGATTTGCTATTTATGATTTGGATTCTGGAGTTTCTGTTAAGCTTAATCTTTACAACAAACCAAGCACATAGATTTTTTTTTTTTTTTTTTGGTAGATCACATAATTTTGTTTAACAAATAATTTTGTTATTAAGTATTCATCCATAAAGCAAAGGAAATCTAATTAGTTTGAATTTTCTGTTTTAAATGACTTTGCTTTAAAAAAATAAAAAATAAAAAAAGAAAGAAAAAAAGAAAAAAATTAACTTTAAGACTTAACCAAATGGCTCACCCTACACTGAAAGGCACGCAGCCTTTTGCCTTTTTTTAATATATTTTTTTATAATCTTTGCATGCAAAATAAGTAAAAAGCAGCATGTATTTTACTCGAAAAAAAAAAAAGGGAAATATGGTATGCTAAAAAGGACGATGCATAATTTCCGATAATTTTCCAACTTTCTTTAGGGGAAAAAAAAACAAGCTTTTTTGTGGTAGAATCTCCTTATTCCTAGTAGATAATGCACCCATCTAAACATAAATATCTTATCCAAATCACATTAATACAAATGAAAAAGAACAACTGTTAAATATTCAAAATTTGTAATTATTGGCAATTCAACTTGTAGTTTTTTTTTTAATTTAAGAATTAGAAAATTTGAACGCGATACCTTATGTTGAATTTATCGTTAAGTTATAATTTACAACAACAATAATTTAGGTAGATTTTGACAATTTTTCTGTCTAGCAATATAGGCTTGTGCAGCTACATTAGTTTAAATTAGCATTAGCAAATTAAATAAGAGTCAAGTTCTTAATCCACCGACTAAGATTGCGTGTGACAAAAATCCCTCCATAAAGTACTTTTTCATCAGAATTTTCATAGTACATGAATCAGAGTAGTGCAAAAATGAAAAACATCTTCTTAGATAAAACGTGTTCTGTTCTTTTAGCCACCCCACTCCTTAAAAAAAAAAAAAAAAAAAAAAAAAAAAAAAAAAAAAAAACCCATGTTCTGTTCTTTTATATATCTAAGCAGACTTAAAAAGAGCAACGCTCAAAGCCGAATGATGCAGCACACGTCTATTTCTTTGCCATGTAAACGCGTTAAAAATAAAAAATAAAAAAAGGACCACATTTGTTCTTCTCATATTTGGGCAAAAAGAAAAGAAGAGAGAGAGAACTAACGTTGGCTTATTATATTATTTTTCGCTAACTCATTTTTCATTCAAGTTAAAATAATCTGAATGGTTGCAAAATTAATCTGAGTTAGTAAGAATAAATAACATGTTATACATAATTTTGTATAAATTTATCAGTAAATCATCTAATTATTATAAATTGTTTGAGAAAAATTACGATAGAAAATTAATGGTAGCTCATTTAGTCAAGACAAGTGCAAAACAAATATTAGTCGATCTTTAATGCAATTTCCTTGATTACTAGAGAAAAAGTTAGAGCCAAATCTTCGGCCAAAAAAAAAAAAAAAAAGCAGTATATTGTTACGTAGAAAATAAATACTAATTAATCAAAATGGCAAGCAAGAACTGGCGTTCGATGAACTTAGAAAGACACTTTTCATCGTCAAGTCAACAATCAGCATGGCCTCCCTTTATCTTTTGGCAAAATACGCAACCAAAATTTGGGCATCGCATCTTTTTAATACAACCGCGTGAGACAAACTTTCACAAAACACGATGCCATGACTTTTTTCTTTTCAATCAGAACGATAAAACTATCAACGGAATCATATAACGATCGTGAATATCCTTTTTTATCTCTCTTTTAATTTCAGCATTAGAATTTGAATTTTTACATCTTCATTTTAAAAATTATGAGTCTGGGATGGATTTAATAGCTTTAGATTGATCCTGATGGGAGAATGAGTCAGGTTCTAATATTATTTCACATGCGATTTCACTTAATTCTAATGTTAGATTATGTCTACAATTCCAACCAATTTTGGTAAGGCAGTTTTGCCCTTTCTCTTTTTTCCTCGTTTCAAGGCATGATCTTTTGTTGTCTTGACCCGTTTGTGTTCGTGGACTTTTGGTTTTTTCTGGTGACTCTTTTATTTGTTCAATGTTCTTGCTGATCACTTGCACGGTTATCTCAGTTGCACTTTCTTTTTTTTCTTTTTCCTTTCTTTTTTTTTTTTTCCCTCTTTTTGAAGGTTGGTCTCCCATTAAGAAAGCCAGTAGGCATAAAGGACAGTAGCAAACAACAACCAAATGAGAACACTCAGGTGAAGCCAACAGGGCAACCTTTGACTAATACAAAGAGACAATTTCTGGATCATAAGTGTGCCTGTGGCGGAGATTTTTCATGTTTTTTTTTTTTTGTTTTTTTGTTTTTACTTCATTGTCCGCTCTTGGGATTATATTGAAGTCTATTGTTATCACATATGAGATGACAAGGATTCTGATCTTAGGTCTTCAACAACTAATAACTCTCAAAACTACAGAACGGTTGCAGATAGTCTTTTTATCAAAAGCTAGACAAAGCATACGTGTCAAGTCTCAAATTTGAGAATTGATAAAAACCAAAACTCTAAGTAAGATTTTTTAATCTTCATGTCATCACCGGTAGTGCGCCGAGATTCTTCATGTTGCAACATAGTACATAGATCTTGGGAACATTATAGCTTAATGGGATGACCAGCACTAGTGGACCGTTAATGGGCTTTACTTGGGCCTTTCCATTGGTCCACCGTTCTCGCACTGGTTGAGGGATACGCGACGGACCATATCACAAATGTTATATGTGTTTTTTTTTTTTTTTAATTGAAAATGTTGCATGTTTTTGGCACATGAGAAGAAAATTTATTTACAATATATCAATTTAGACTGAGAATCTTTTTGGATAGATATTTGAGAGAGAAAAATAAAAATGGTGTGGATTTTAAAACAGTAATAGAAAATTAATTTGAATTGAAACTTTTTTCGAAACAACTTTTTAAACCTGTGTCAAACATAGGCTAAGAATAGAATGAATATAGCTCAAGTTTGGAAGAACAGACATTCTCCACATGAACTAAGACCTAGCTATGCCATGAAAAATATAATGTAACAGGGAGTGTGAGAACCTGTATTTCTTGTTATATGTGATTTGTATAGTGGTTTAACACGTGATTTTAAGTGATAGGTAACTAATTACATAAAGCCAATAACATAAAAAGGGTTATACGTATCTAACACTAGTTCTTCTTCATTGTGAGATGTGCTAAACATGTCTTTCCGATAGATTGTCCTTTTTCTCTTTTTTTTTTTTTTTTTTTTCCCTTTTTAGAAAGAACTAGTGTTAGTGACTAATTTCCTAATTGCTATTTGGTTATAAATAATAATTGAATGTACAATTTAACAATAATTTCATACATGATTTCGTTACGAGGTTTTATACGTATTATCGAACCCTCAAAGCTTATAAAAGTAACCAAACCAATTTAAAAAAAAAAAAAAAAACTGTTTTCTCACGAAGGCCAGCGAATATTGAAAAAGAAGATTAAAAAAGAAGTAAAATTTCATATAGGAAAATTTTACATGTCAATCATACTACGTGATGGAACATTATCAATTTATTTTCGTAGATTATTGTAAAATGGAGATTATTAGTTTGTTTGGTAAATGAATTTGGACCAATTTAAACCAAAGCTTTATATATATATATATATATATATATATATGAATTTATCACTAGTTTTCTAATAGACTTATCTTAATATTAAAGATTAACTGTATTTTTTGAGGTTTAAATTTGTTAGAACTTCGCAACGAGAGATTGACGGGACCCCTCTGGTTGTGTATCATGCGTGCGTAAACATGTGTTTAATGGATGAGACCTCCATTGTCACCTCTTTTGTCTAATCACCGTACCCTCGTCTGTCGTTGAAATGGAGGAAGACATTTTGTGTTTTATTAGCTAGATAAAGTAGCTGATTCTTTTCTGGAAATATTAGAGAAATGAGTTAGAAAGGTGAGAAATTTGGTTTTGATTTGTATTGTGTTGTCATATCTACTATTGGGAAAACGACACAATAATCTCAAACCAGCATAAAAACGAAAATAGCTCGGATAAAAATTAAAAGGAAAAAAAACGACAAGAATCTCAAAAAGAAAATAGTCTAAAACGGAGACAAACTGAAAAAGAAGTAGGATTCCATTAAAAAATAAATAAATAAATAAAAGCGGGAATCAAAAACGACAGTTTCTATTAAAACGACACGAACAAGGGAAACAACAAAAATAACATAAAAACGACTCAACTAAAATAAGTGGCAATTCACAAAATAACATCGAGAAAAAAAAAAAAGTTAAAAACGATAGACATGGAAACAACGATGCAACCGGAAAGTGACAATACAAATTGAAAAACGACAGAAACGGGGACTAGTGAAACATTGAGCAATGCAAAAGAGGAAAATAAAATGAAAGGACACTAACTAGAACGGACTTTACTCACAAAAAAAAAAAAAAAAAAAAAAAAAAAAAGGACAACGACATAAAAACTAGCTGAAAACGGTACCAACTGAAAAACGACAAATAGAGGAAACGACACAACACTGAAAATGACCATCTATTTGAAAACAACATGGAAACGACACCAACCAAAAAACGGCAGAATCATAAAATCGATAGCATAATGTACAATTATTGATTGAACGACGATGCCAGCCGGAAGAACGACAATAACTAAAAGGTGGCCACATTTTTAAAAAGCACTGTCCTCTTTCTTATTTTATTTTATTTTTTTATTTTATTTTTAACTAAAGAAAAGTTGTCACCGAGTAATCTCCTAATTGCGACAACAAAATTGTTGGTAAACAATTAATTTCTTGGTCATTCACGTAGGAATTGACCCCCGCAAGGCTCAAGCCATAAACTTCTTTTATTATTATTATTATTATTATTATTATTATTATTCAAGGACAAGTCGTGATCAACGAATAAAAACAAATAAAAAGATAGATAAATAAATAAATAAACAATCTCTCACGCATGCGCGCCGATAAGTATATAGCACACCTCCATATTCCAACTCATTCTCTAGCCAAACGAAGAAAATGATTAAGCTAATCCTAATTCGTAAAATATTGTTTATCAATAAAATGATTAGACATTATTGTGTAAAAAAAAAAAACTGAGAAGAAGAAGAAGTAAACTCACCCATATTTTAGATATCAATATCAGTTTTAAACAAAAATGTGTGATTGATCTAAATGAAACATGAATATTTGAGTAAAGTTAATGAAACCGTAGAGTGATACTTTTTTATTTCATCTATATTCTGAAAGGCAAAATATTTAAATGACATAAATTTAAAAATCATTGTACTAATATGATATAAAAAGTTAATATAAATCAAGATGGTACAAAATTAAATTCAAGTTTATCTCTATTGATCAAAAATATAGAATTTGTATTATTTTGATGAATAAATGAAAAAAAAAATGTAACTATTTAGGTAATTTTCTCTATTTTTAATCGACTATCAAAATGCTGGGGAAACAAGAACATTACTATTTTTTTTCCCTTAGTAAAAAAATGTCAATATGAGTTTTATAACAATTTGCGAAAAAATAATCAAATCAATTGCTATCGATAATTGGTGGACAAATATGGATACGAAGTATTTGTCACTAATCTATCTTCTAATTACACATATCGTATTAATAAAGAAATTAGTGCAATATTTGTATGTGGTCTTATTTTGTTTGGAGATGAGTGATGAGGAGATGAACGGGTCCACCTGGGTTTGTGGGTGGGTAACATACGATATAATGAGACCCACTTTCACCTCTGTGTCTCTAATCATTGTCTTCCTACTATTTCCTAAACAATTTGCTTAATTAATTATGTACTAGCAGCCACTTCCTCTAACCTTCCGATATTATATCATATTATCTTTATTATTATTACTATACAGCTCCTTTTCATCTTTTTTAATAAATTTTTATTTCAGCCAAAGAAAAAAGAAAAGTTCTTTTTTTTTTTTTTTCTTCTTCTTCTGTTCATTAGATAATTAGTGCGTTGATTTCACAAGGATATCAGAATGACAATTTTACCCGTTAAAATAACTTCCCACCTTTTTTCTTTGCATATATTTTTGATAATTAATAATGTATTTTTGCTGGTGATTGCTTAACTCTATTTGAATGACATTTTTACCTGTTACTAACAACCTCCCACCTTTTCTCTTTGCTTGGTATTATAAATTTGAAGCTGATTGAGATTTGAACATTTTTTATCCGATTAATACACGGCTTTTCATCAACTCTATGAAACCTTTAGCTTAAATTACTAAATAATCTAATGGAAACAACAATTTTAATTTAAAAGGCACAGTAATGCATAAACTTAATATATATATATATATATATAGTAACAATAAAGGAGTATATAAAAAGTTCTAGAACACTCGAACATCCAAATGGGCCAATAATTCGGGGAAAAAAAAAAGAGTGGAGAGTTTTTGTTTTAAAAAGAGAAAATATTGAAGACTTGATCATAAAAATCTAATAGTTGAAAACCAGATTCATATATGTACCTTTTTAAGTCCAAGTAAAAAATTCTCCTGTTAAATTCACCGTTAATGATATAGTTACTAAAATGTATCAAAATTATTCACACTTTTTTTAGCACAAAATATATAGTTATATACACTATACTATATCGTGCTACTTATTTATCATCATAACTCTATAAAACCCTCAGATGTGAATATTTTGAAAATTTTCACACAATCGAGGACATGTTAATAATTTCACAGCTCAAAAGGGCAGAATTGGAATTTGACCTTTTAAACCAAGAATCAAAATTCAAGAGCAAGCTGTGTCCACCAAAGACAAAGGACCCTTTAAGAAAGGGTTTTTTCTCTACCTCTTTCTATCACTAGAACTAGATCAGCTATATCTCATCCCAAAAATTCCCATGGCAGCCGCAACCTCCAGTAGTTGCAACGGCTTCTTCAATCTACGATCGAGTTCGGTCGAGCCCAAAGTCCGGTCCTCCACGAGCCATGGCTCGGCCGGACCGGGGTGCGGAAAGCTCGACGGGGTGGGGATGTGGCTCCTCAACAGCGTCACGGCCGCTTTCTTTGCGTCCCTGGAGAGGTGCTCTTGCATCCGCATAGCCACCGTAGACGACGGCGACGACGCAAACGACTTGCCGTTGATCTTCAACGACGGAAACCTTCGGCACGATGGCGGCTCGGCCGTCAGCCGGAGGAGGGCGGGGAAAGGAAAGAATTAAGGGGTGGCGAGGCAATGCAGCTTGTTGATCATGAGGATCATTAGTACTATTTATGTCGATCATGATCACCATGTGACAAAAAGCAAAATTATCTTCAATCAATGTCTCCTGTTTTTTTTTTCTTCTTAATGGTAAGTGAAAATTCATGTGCGGTTCTTGTGAAGTTTGTTGTTTGTTGTTTTTTGTTTTTTTCTTTTTTTTTTGGGAAAGTTGAAAATGTGATGATCAAACAGAGAAAACTCATGTCGATTTACTTAATTACTACTGCTTTTATGAATATATATGAAAAAACAAATAAATTGCAATGAATTACGTACATATATATTAGTAATTTTAATTTTGATGTGAGATTCGAACTCAACTCTTAATATTAGAGAGGTGATATGTGGATTTATCTCTAGATTCTAACTGCATGCGTGAATATATATATATATATATATATATATAACTGTGTCCGATCCTCCTGCACTTAGTTTAGATCTTCCCAACCACTTCAATGATTAATCAGTTTCATCCGTTGATAATTAAATTTGGAAATTATCATAATAATAATAATATTTATTATTATTATAAAATCATAGATTAATGAAGTCAGTCCGTTCTAGATCCTACTGAAGTGTAGTTTACTAAGTGTTAAAAAAAATCGGAGTTTTTCTACGGTAACAATTTAGGAGCTGGAAAAGTAAACGTTTTGGTATATCTTTTGCATAAAAAAAAAAAAAAAAAAAAAAAAAAAAAAAAACCTATTTTTAAACCAAGTAGTCGTGTGCAGATTTACTTAACTTTTTTTTTCTAGTCTATATATATATATATATATATATATAATTTTTCAGCATATATATATATGGTTTTCTCCGCTGAAAACAGTAATATCATAATGACTTAAATAACTCGATCGGCAGATCAGAGGTGGAAGTTTTGCTTTGGATTCTCCAACTTGATGCTGATGCCATATTATTTCTTTTAGTTAAGCTTGTGAAATGCTAAAATTATATTGCTAGTTACAGCTGGTTCTTTAAAAAATAAAAATAAACAAATCTGAAAAGCGATAAAATTAAAAACTAAATTTACTTGCCCTGAACTGCAAACCTCATATTTGACTGTGAAAAAAGACATGTAAATGTGCAAAAAGTAAAGCGGAAACTAAAAAGAGCAAAAGATACTTTGAGAGATTTAAAGAAGGATTTTGATTAAATGCTGTCAATTCGGCTATCAATTATAATCATGTTGTTTCATCGGGCAAAGTTTTCTTTTCTTTTCTTTCTTTCTCTTTTTTTTTTTTTTTTTTTCTCTCTCTCTTTTTACTTTGCCTTTATCTTTTTCTCCATAATTAACGATCAAATGGTTGGGAATGGGTACAGAGAGCCCCACCGTCAATTATTACCTTTTTTTCTTTTTCTAATAGGAAAAAAAATATTTAAAAAAATGGAAAGAAAGAAGATATATAGTAGAGAATCCAAAGGCAATTTTAAGCATGCTTAATATGCACGCGCCAAAAAAATCCAAACTATATATAAGTCTGCTTGACCTCTAATTCTTATGGATGCTGTGGACGTTTAATACTCTAATTAAGATATTTAAATAGTGTAAAAATTTAAAATCTATTTAAAAAAAATATTAATTATCAATATTATTTCATTTATTTAATTATTGTGTGTATTTTAACGTAATAATATTTCATTTTTATTTGAAATTTTTATTTGAAATAGGAAAGTTATGGAATTTTTTTAAAGCGAAAGAAAAAGAAAAAAGATGAGGATTTAAAAATGAGTCGTGAAAAACTTGAACCAAAAAATTTTTTTTTTTTTTTTCAAAACTCCATTTGGGGTTGGAATACCAAACACCGTTTAAGATGCCTGTCCTTCTGAGGATACATTTTAAAATAACAAAGAGAAACATTTCTAAATGTTTATCATTAAGTGTTTGTTTTCAACCTTTCATTACATTTTGTAAACGACGGATTTTAAATTGTTATATACATGTAGAAGTAAATAATACAATATGATATTTATTTTGAATAACAGCATAGTTACATGAATGACATTCTTTGTGTCTACATAATTATAAATATGACCAATTTTTTGTGAAGGACTTAAGTTAAATCTGTTATTTAACCAGTTCAACCAGAAAAAATAAAAATACAAAAAAAAAAAAAAAAAGTAGAAGAAGAAGAAGGAAAATGATAGTGACTCAGCAACTAGCTACGGAGAGAAGGGATTTCTGGAAAGAGACAATCTATCTCTCTCTCTCTCTCTCGTTTTTTTTTTTTCCCTAAGTGAGAGAATAAAATGAAAGGAAATTGACATTTTGATATATTTGGACATGCTAGAGTGTGTGTATTTTTTTTTTCAATTGAAATTTTTATAAAGCAGACGTATATTTTAGGTAATAATTAAAATTCGTGTAAACTTGTTTGTGTGTACCCAAAAAAAATTAAAGGAAATTGACAAATTTACATTTTCGAACATGTTAGTGTTTGTGTGTTTTAATTTTTTGAAATTGCAATTTTTATAAAGCAGACGTATATTTTAGGTAATAATTAAAATTCGTGTAAACTTGTTGTGTGTACCCTTAAAGGAAATTGACAAATTTACATTTTCGAACATGTTAGTGCAATTTTTATAAAGCAGACGTATATTTTAGGTAATAAGTAACTTGGACCCTCCGGTTCTGAAGTGCTGGTTATAACTTATACGAACAAAACGAACTTTGCCACGCATGGAGCACGTGACATGTCTTTTCTGATCTCCCGTCTTATAAAGTGCTTCAAACAATTACTTTCACAAAAAGCAAATCAAAATTTGAACACATTAATTTCTTTCTTTACGTTAGAAAGTAAAAAAGGTTTCACTACTTTATGGGATTTAGCGCACATATCGCTTTGACGCGTCCGCATATTCAATTATTTTTTTCATTTAATATCTATATCATATAACTAGTTGTGTCATGTCATAAATCTATACATATATAAGAAAATTCAAAATCAGTTGATGTGGTCTGCACTTAAGTTTTTGTCCAAAATGAATATCTTTTTTTTTTTTTTTTGTCCTTCAGTTTTCTTTTTTTTTGTTAGCCCAATTTTTATTTATATTTTCATTTTAATCTATTTTTTGTATTTGTCTATTTTTAAACTAGTAAAATAAAATAAAACAAAATCGCGTGCTCGACTAGTTATTGAAAGAGTAATTTTGGAGTTTGCTCTTTTAATAATTTACTTTTCCTAATTTTATAAAGAGTAATGGTTTGTTCCAATATATTTTTTAAGGATTATTTAAAAAGTTTTTTATAATATTTTCTCTTATAAAAATTCGAATAAAATTTTTATTTTATATATATATGTTGAAACCTAAACTGGCCCAAAAGTTATTTTGGAAACTCGTTTGAATGGGTGGGTTTATTATAATCGGGGAGTATACCACAAAATCAAGTAGTGGATTGATTTTTGTTATAAGTTAAAAATTATTGTAGAGAGTGTCATAAAATTTTAATTTCCTGACTCTCTCTCTCTCTCTTCCCCTCCTCCCACGTGAAAACCCAATCCTCTCTCTCTCTCTGGTGCAAACCCAATCCTCAATCCGAGTTGAGGATTTTTTTTTTCTCGGAGTCTGGTGCAGATTTTCGTTGTGGTCATGGTTTTTTGTGATTGTTAACGAGTTTTTGTGACATTTTTTCTTCATTTTGGTTGAGGTACTTCTGGTGTTTCGTTGGATTTTGTGATTTCTTTACCAAATTTTTGTTAGTTGTCTGATTTCTCCGGCGATTCCAAGTCAATAGTCAGCCCGAATTTTTATCAATACTCAGCAATCAGATGGAGCAACTTTTTTTTTTTTTTTAATGAATATGTGAAAAAAATTTATGAAAATTTTCTTTGAAATTGAATTTGAGATTCTTGTTAAATGGTTATGATTATTGTGGACTTACGGTGATATCGGGTAAAATTTGACATTTGTTTAAATATTTCAACCACGAAACCTATATAAGGAAATCAAAAGTTTTCTGGTTGGTTACTAAGTTTCCTATTGGTAACTACTTGGTTACCAACTAGTTACCCGCCAGCGATGGTGGTGTATTAAGTTTTGATCGGTAACTACTTGGTTACTAATTAGTTTCCCGTCGGCGGTAGTGGTAATCAATCGGTAACCAACTAACCAACTAGTTACCAGTCGGTAACTTGTTGACGGCGGTGTTATCGATCAGAAATCTACCAGCGGTCGGTAACTAACTGGTTACCATTTGGTAACTAACATGTAACCCGTCGATAGCAATGGTTATCAATTGAAAACCTGCCGACATTCGGTAACGAGCTGGTTATCATTGGTAGCCAACTAGTAATGTGCCGGTGGTAATGGTTATCAATTGGAAACCCATCGACGGTCCATAACCAATTGGTAACTCATCAGAGCCAATCAGAAACTAGCCGATAACCAACTAGTTACCATTTGGTAGCTAGCTAGTTACCCATCGGTGACGGTGGTTACCGATCGGAAACCGGCCGATGGTCGGTAATCAACTGGTTACCATTTGGTAGTCAACCAATAACTCGCCAGCGGTACTGGTTATCAATCAAAAAACTGACCGACAGTCAGTAACCAACTATTGCTTTCTGTCTGTAGATGTCTTCTAACTCAGAAAAACAAAGACCATGACCAATTCAGCAGAAATAAAAAATAACAAAACCAACTTCAAATGAAACGAGGAAAAAGGGTACCACATAAAAACGGGAATAGATTGAAAGCTGACACCAACTAAAAGAAAAAGAAACAGTATATAATTGAAAACGACAATAAGTTAAAAATACGACCCACAAGAGGCGAGAGAAACAGGAAGCCGACATAAAGTGGAAAATGACAATTTAGTGAAAAACGACAGCGATAGTAGAAACGACAAGAAAAGGGGAAAAAAAAAAAAAAAGCAACCTTAAGAACGACAACGGACTTAAAATTAACAACCAATTAAATAACGAGTCAATGACAGGAGGTGGAGAAACGACGCAATAAAAGAATATAAAAAGGAATCCAGCAAGAAAAACGAATGTAACAAAACAACGACACAAAATGTAAGAGTTACAGCATCCTGAAAACGACAATGACTAAAAAACAACCAGTTTAAAAAAACTACACAAAAAAGCAAAACAGCTGATCCTAACACCGACAAAAATTTCGGAAACATCCCAAGTAGGAAAAACGACAATAACCTTAGAAATGCACAAAAATAATGAGAGAAATGAAAAAAAAAAAAAAAAAAAAAAACGGGCTTCATATTTATAGGTACATTTAAATGAAGACCAACGATAAGAATAAATAACGAAAACTGCGTGAAACTGACAATAACCAATAAAAACAAGATAAACGCATGAAAAGAAAATTAAAAAGTTAAAAACGACACCCACAGAAAACAACTCTATCTAGAAAAAGGATTCCAAGAAAAACGACGATGAAATAAAGGATAGATTAAATTAGTCCCTGAACTTTTTATGAGAATATTATATTGCTTTCAAAAAATTTTTTTTTTTATTGATCAATCCTTATTCCTAAAAACGGTGCAATATTATCCTTTTAAGTTTTAACTAACAGATGTTAAATGTTGGACGGAGCACATCGCGGTCATTACACATAGATAGGATACCAAGGGGTATTTTAGTAAACAACAATATCTTTATATTATAATAAAAATGAAAAGTTAAGAAAAATTAAGAGTAAAAAACGCAACCGTATTTATTTTCTCATTATCTGTCATCCCTATTTCCTCTTAATCCCATTTAACCCAAAAAATAAAAAATTTATATAAATAAAAACGACATAAAAAGAATAATAGAGGCATTCTCATCTTTCTTTTAGTTGTGGTACTTCTGATTTTCTTGTTCTCAATCACATACACAGATTGAAAAAGCTCATCCTTAGTGTAGAAAATTTATGAATCCTCTCATCCCTATCCTATGCTATCTTTGGCTCTTTAATTCTCTCACTGGTATATGGTTATAAAAGCAAAAATTTGAAAAAATATGGCTTAAGAGATTCCATAATACGAGGTTAGCAAATTATATATATATATATATAACAACCGTAAAACATAATGCATATTGAAACAGAAATTCCATAGAAGATGATATAAGATTCATCGACACCCATGTCATGAAACCACCTCCATTGTAAGTCAAGTCAAGTCATCGCAAGATCGAGCTTGTCGTCAATTCAGTCTTCTCATCGTCAACTCAAGGACATTACGAGATCAAAATCGTTGTCGTGAACCTCTTCGTGCCAAATTTTGTTTATTTTTTATACTTATCATAAATCTAGCATTAAATTTAATACATGATAAGTTTTGTATTGAAATTATTATTTTATAAAATTACTCAAAAAAAAACTTTTTCTGACAAAAATTAATCATCAAACTATATAGAAGCACGTGAGTTGCACGTGCGCTCACACTAGTTTGCAAGAGTTTTCAACCAAAACACGAGCGTTTTGGTCGAACAGGTTAGGGGCTATTTTGGTTTGTTTGTTCTGTTTCTTGTTTTCAACCAAATTCTATTTAACGGTGTCGTTTTGAAGAAGACCTCCAAAACCTAAATACAATTAGCGGCGAGGGAGGAAGCAGAAGAGAAGAGAGTGTGCCTCCAATGGCGTCGTCGAGAGTTGTTTCCAGGTTTTCGTCTCGGTTACGATCATTCTCTCTTAACACGAACAAGAATTCGCCGGCGTCGGAGTTCTCTCCCCTCAAATCGACCTGTCGCTCCGATACCTCTCTTCCCGCTAGACGCATTTCTCGCATTTCAAGGTTGGCTTTTTCTACTTCCCGTTTCTTTATCTGGTCTTATCAAGTTTCTGTTTGTTTTCCGAGAAACTGAAGGAAAATTTACACCTTTGAAGATTATAGGATTAGAATATTTATCTTTTCCGCCATGAGAAAAATCTCACCCTTTTTTTTCTCGCGTTAATATATTATAAAAAGAAAAATTTGTTGATTTGTATGGTGTTATCAGATTACCATTGCAATTGAGCAGCATGGAATCAATGATTCCATTACACAATGCAGTGGCATCAGCCAGATTAGTGTCGAGCTTGTCCATAGAATCTAAGAGCTGGGGATTGGTTCCTAATGGTATGTTTCTCCTCTATTAAAAATCTTTTTTTTTTTTAATTTAATTTTCCAAATAATAACTTGCGTGCTTGCGGGTTCTTAGCTAAAATGATGGTTGAATGTGTTGGCTAATATAAGGTAACTAGAAACGCTGGGATTTTTGAAAGATTTTAAGGTGAAAGTATATTTTGAATTAGGCCTTGACCTTATATGGATTTAGTTGGGGACAATACGAACTGGTTTTGATTGGAAAGTTTGCCATCGAGTAGTGCTTGGTGCTTTGGCGTTTTTAAAAGTTTATTGGGTGTTAATGTTGTCAAGATATAAGAGAATGTGGATTGGAATGTGAAAAAACAAATTAGTTTTGAAGTCACCTTGTTGATTACTTTTTTTTTTTTTTTAATGAAATGGATGAGGGGTCGACAGTTAGTTGCCCGGGCAAGGAGCCTGCCAACCCGCACAATACATTATTGATTACTTTTAGTATTGCAGAAAAGGTTAAGGCATTTGATAATTGAAGAATTGTATGTGGTAGAACCTGCTTTAGCAGCACAATAAACAACTTTCTCCTAAATGTCCCTGAACCTAGTGGTCAAGTGGGAAAGAAAAATAAAAAAGGAAAAGAGAAGGAGAAGGAGAAGTGCTGCACTTCACTAACGTTTTTAACTCGAACATCATGAGGTAAAAGAATTGGTGGCAAGTCAAATGAGTTTTAAGTTTAAGGTTTTCCAAATAAAAAAGCACATTCATGTGCTAGTCCAAGTCCAAGTGAAGTTTCTTCTTCTTTTTTTTTTTTTTCCTTGGAAGTCAAGTACATGCTATGCTTTATCATGTAGAGTGATTCTCAGCTTCCATAGTTCTTTATAAATGTAGTAGTTTGTATCTTTGTAAATGGGAAAGTTTCACAAAACTTTTCTGAAACGATGAACTTTGAGTGCGGCTGCAAGTATAGTCTAGTGATAATTCTGCACTTGACTCCACCCCAAGGTGTAGAGTTCGATCTTGCCACTCCCAATTTCATAAAACATATAAAACATGTTCCATTCATCTCTTTGAACTTAAAAAACAAACATGCACACAAGTAAAAAACAGAGTTTACTCTATGATTCTTGTGTGCCCAGTTCATTTGTCAAATACAATTTGGTTGGAGCAATTAGGGAGAAGTTCTAAACAGTAGCTACAGTTGGAACGTTTCTCATAGTTTGATAATATAAGTATGAATCATGGTTTAGTAACATAAATGTGAAAATGTTCTATCATACTTTGGTAACATTAATATGAATCGTATTGGGCACGTGGCATACTTAAATGAGGACAAATTTAGTTTTGGCAAAGAAGTTGCCTTTATTCGTGAAATTCATGTTAAAAGTTTTCATGATATATGACATTTAGGTCAAGATCATTTTGCATTTTTCTCGTGAATATGGACCTGTCTGTTGACTGCTGCAACACATGCAATAGACCATGAATTAAAAAAGAGTTAATTGCTAACATTGAATTCTTCTTAAGGTGGTTTTGTTTTGTTTTGTTTTTTTGTTTTTTGTTTTTTTTTGTCTGTGAAATGAATTATGTTTTACATGTTTTGTTGAGTTTCAATTCTAATGCTTTTGATTTCTTTTTGTTTCAGGAATTTCAATGCCCTTTTGAGAGTCCTCCAGTGGCAAGTTGTCTTCTACTATTTTGATGGTGTTGTTGGTCATACATGGAAATGTTGTTTCCAAATTCCTCTAGAGGCTTAAGTCAGAGCGGTTTATCTGGATCTTTTTTTTTTTTTTTTGTGTTCGGATCGAATGTTTATCTGCATTCTATAGCTGTTGATCGTCATTTCTTTTCCTGAATGTCTCTTCCGTAGGGAGGTCCAAAGACGAAAATCACAGCAGCAATTGATATTTGTTCAGAAAACAATAAAAATAACTCTCTCTCTCTCTCTCTCTCTCTCTCTCTCGCTCTCTACACTTCACCATTTGTCATGTGGTCAACAATAGGTTTTCACATTTTCAGAAAAGGGAAAAAAAAAAATAAAGTTTACAATTTGTACCAACATTACCTATATGGTGTATTTGCTAGATAATAGTCGACTCAATTCACCTCTATCTAGTAATATTTGCTGTCGAGGAACATATGTTGGAACACGGTGTCGATCCAGAAGAGCCTGAATTGCAGGCCCTTTTGAGAGTGAGTGTAGTGAAAATGTCACGAACGCCTGCGAAGAAAGTGGAGAACGACCGACCAATATCGACTTTTATTTGAAAAGAAAAGAAAAGAAAACAAAAGCTTAAGCTTATGTTTGGTAAGAAGGAAAGGAAACAAGATGGAAAGAAAAAATAGAAGTAAGAAGGAAAGGAAACAAGATGGAAAGAAAAAATAGAAGGGAGAGAAAATAAGAAGATATAAGATTTTGTTTTTTTTTTCCATTGTTTGGTATTATAGGAAGGAAATAGGTTAAATTACCTTATATTATTTAGTATTACAAGTGAAAATAAAACGAAAGAAAAAGAGTCATTCATGTGATTATTTTTTTTTATCTATAATTTATAGTTTTTAAGGATTCTCCTTGATGTCAAAAATCCTTGACACAATACCCGATGGGATCACATGACGTGGTCAGTCTTGCGGTATCGTGCTCTGCCTAGTTCCCTGCACAAGAGAAGCACATCGGAATAATAGAGATACTAAGGGCACTCCGGTGCTTAAGTTAGTAAGTGACATTGATGAGCTAGCAGAGAAGCAGAGTTTTGATAAGGAAAATAGTCTATGCTTGATTGAGTGAGACACTCATCTATTTATAGACGTTTCTCGGAATCGAGTGTTTGGATGACCCTGATGGGTCATATTCTGATTGGTCATGGCAGGTAGATGTTCTCCAAGTGTACGAATACCTGACCTCCACTAGACGGATGCCACGTGCCCTACTAGTCGGGTGATGGGGGGGACACGAGTATAGATATTAGTACTGACGCATGCAACAAGTACCGTGTTAGTTCGATCAGGTAGTGGTGGCTAGCGCCGGAGTAGGAATAAGGATAGGTACAATGACAGGTACCGGACGTCAAGTGTCAAGTGGTGCATAGTAGTAGGTATGACATACCCTGCCACAGTACGGTTGTCAACCAATACGGAACAGCGTGGTAGGGGCAACACGGGCTAACCATCCTGAAGGGGGCTCGGTCGTGGTTGGGAAAGTGTTACTCGAACCAGTACCTTAGATCTCAATGGTGGTCTGCTCGAGGTCCCCTAGAGGAGAGCTAATTCAGGGATCGGTAGCCCAACTGAGGTGATGGTAGGTCATCCCGGTGACCCAAGAAGGGTCTACAATTAACCAGACTTATTTGGTCTAGTCATATCTCTTCAGGTGGTCGGATCTTTTCCGCTAGACGAGTAAATGAGTCTATTTGTTGTTGTGCACCTCGTTCACTAGTTGGAAGGTGATCTCCAGCATCGAAAACATTACACCATCAACGTAGTTTAATAATTTTATTAGTTTTAATTTTAGTAAAGTTTTCTCCTCACTTTTCACTCCAATTTTAAATTGAAGATATTAAAAAATGCGAGTCCAACATAATTTTTAACCATTTTATTTTCCTTGCCATCCAAAAAATCATTTTCCTATCAAACACTATAGTTATTTGAATTTCGATCCTATTGATTATGATCTATTCTATTGATCTTCACAACGGTCAATGAAATTTATAATATTTTACTAAAAGACCCTCAAATATACACTTGTCTATTGGATAACGATTAAGATTTTATTTGATATTTAAGTTTAACTCTAATTAAATTATATTTTTTATCTTAATTTTTATTTTTTTTAAATTAATAAAATATATAATTAATTTTTGAGAATTCAATCTTAAAATTTTCATTTACTGGGAAGCTAAATCAAATTGTTTAGACAAGTAAAATTACACAAAAACCCCCGAACGGTGGTCTTCTCTCTCTATGTTGTGTGAGTGTGAGAGAAGAAAACAAAGGAGGTTACAGTCTCTGGCGCCAGATCGCAGAGAACTCGCGCCACTTTGCTCTTTCTCGATTTCAATTGGGGCTTTTCCAAAACCTTGTTATCCACGAAGCCACCCATTTTTATAAACCCTAGAAATTGAATCCAGAGACCATACAAAGGGAAAGAAGAGTAAAGATTCATAGGAAGATATCGACGGCGACGGCGCAGAAGAAGATGCTTGGAGATGGCGAGGAAACTCCTTCAAGGTATGTCCCGATTTCACTGCATTTTTTTTTTGCAAATTTTTTAGTTCAATTTACGCAATCGAAGATCTTTTCACTGAAAGAAGTTGCGAAGGAAATGATGGGAATGGAGAATTTGATGAAAAGTTGTGGAGTTCTTGTGGGAAGTTTGTTGAAAAACTTGAATTGTGGAGTTGATAGTTTTGAAATGTTGATTTGATAGGTCTGAATTACTGAGTATGGTGAAGAGAAACTCGAAATTATTAGGGAAAACTGTGCTTGATGAGGAAGAAAGTTCAGATGTCGAAATGGATCCGCGGTTCTGGCACGACGTGCTGGATTTATATTTTTTCCGTGGTACGGAATCTAGGAGGCGACAAGACGACGATCTTGTATTTCTGGTCCGAAAGTTGGTATGGAATATGCTATTTCATTGGCTAAATTTTGCCCTTTATTGGGAAATGTGTAGGAAAACCATGTTTTGAGTGGTTCTTCAACAGGGCACTCGAGGAAATGGTTCCAATGATGATGAGGAAGATGTTTCTCCTTACTTTGTACGCAGGTGGGCCCCTAAGGTAAAAGCAGAAATGAATCCAGTACGGTGATAAGTTGTTTCGGTTGTTTTCATGTGAGGAATCAAGTGCTAAGCCTTCGTTGTAAGAAAATAAGTGAATTAATAAAAGTAATTTGTAATGGTCATAGTCTGGCTGTAATTTACAATCACCGCGGAGAGATTATTTACAGATTGGGCTCTGTTTGTTTTTTTTCTTTTCACATGTGTGTGTGTTTTAGAGATGGTTTTAGTTAAGAAACATGATAAAACTGCAACGTTTCCTCCTTTCATATTAAGATAACCATCTGCATTTCTGTCAACCAGTTGGATAATGTAGTCGGTGAAAGTTCAGTTGATGTGGACTGGAGGCGCTCATTTTACTTGAACTTGATTGCTCACACTTCATTTACTGTTACAGTGGCTATTTGCAGGCAAGTTCTCCTCAGTTTTGGTCAAGTTAAAAATACCATCTCTCGTCTCATCATGCATTTTATTCAATACCTACTTTTATCAGTTACAGCAGTATTTTTTCCTTTTTTTTTTTTTTTTAAATTTTTTATTAAGGAGAAAGTCTTGTTGTTTATGTCACGAAAATTTCTGTATACGGATCCATTTGATTCAAATATACGGATCCATTTGATTGGTCGAATATTATTTCTTGTATGAGCTATTTTTATTCATTTTGTGGTTATTCTTTTAAAAAATGTAACGGTAAACTTACTGCTTACTACACCTAATATGATAATGACGGGCTTATAGTTTTTTTCCTTGGAACTCCTCTCATGGAATTAATTGAATTAAGTCTTCTTTTCAGTCACCAGGAACTTCTGACTCGTCAAGCTGCCAAAGATACGCCATTATCTCCAATATACAAGGTATTTTCAACCCGAGTTTGGTTTAACATGACTATAGCTAGATTTATTCACCTTTTACTACTCCCCTATTAGCTTCTTTTCCAGTAGCTTATCAATCTGATGACTTCAGGAACTAAGCTTAGGTGGAGAAGCTTGAACTCTTGAATTCAGGCTTTTGCTCAATTATTATTTCAAATGACGTAGTTAGAGACCTTTTTAGGTGACCATTTAACTTTCGACATGGGCCGTCTGTCTTTTTCAGGTTGTTAAGACTGTTTATGCATCTCCAAGCCGGGTTAATTTTCATTTGGATTCAAAGAAGGTAAATTTTTTCAGTGTAATAAATGTGATAAAATAAACCTTAGCCTAATCTTCGACTTCATTCTGATGCTGACTCTAACATTTTTTCAGGAAGTGGAGACTGAACCTGCCTATCCAGACATTTGTTTTGCAGTTGATGACTTTGACTCCACTTTTGATGCTGTGGTATGATAACTATTCTTTTTTCAATAAAGTTCTGCCTATTTTGGTTCACTCTATATACTGTATTTTTTGACGTTATTGCTTCTGAATAGCTCCCTCCCTTGTTTTTTCTTTCTTTTCTTTTGGGCATGCTATGCTATATTCAGTTAAATTAACCAAACAATTTTTTGGGTCTGGTTTAAGCGTGTTTTTCCCATTCTAGTAGTTTTATATAAGACATCTTATGAAGTAATCAATGGCAAATAGCCTTCTTGTTCCTTCCCCTACTCCCCCATCGCCCCCCGGTAATGCTACTTTGATTTGAATACTATGAAATCTGAACTGAAAGTGTTGCGTTTTGTATTTTGTACAAACCGCTGTTGTTTAATGTATTGAACATTATTTTGATATTGGTGTTTGGTATTTTTCTCAGACAATAATTGTATTTTCTAACGAGCTTATTCTTGTTTTTGGGATAATTAGACAAGACCTCTAGACAAGAATAGTTATGTGTCCTACAGTTCAGGTGCAAGCCTAACATTCGTTCCAGCTTGGTAACCGCTGTAACAAGTTTCCCTCTTCCTTTGCAGGTCTTGACAGAAACAGATCATTGTTACTGTGTACTTCTGAACGCAGTTGGTGGTGCAGCATTTCCAATTGAAAACGAGCAACATGATTCCAGTTCTAGTGATAGCTCCTCCAGGACGATGGACTCTAGTACTGGAAATACTAAAAATACCAAGGTTTTTGTCTATTGAACTACTGAAATTTGCTATCCTTAAAAAAAAAAAAAACAAAACAAAACCTACCAACATTTGCTCTGGAATCTGCCAAACTCTAAACTTGCTTTAAGTGATGCTTTTTCTGATATTTATGTGCATGATTATTAGAGATACATTTTTACAGCTCAGATTATTATGTTTTATTTTTGTTGGTGAAAAAAGTGTGGTCGTATTCTGTTATTCTTAAGAAATGAACTAGTATCTACGGAAATTAAAGGCATGCTGCATGAACTTATTAGTGTGGCTTTGATTGCAGCTTACCCTTTTCTCAGGATTTGTCAGTTATCAAATGGTTCGAGATGCATATGATGGTAATTCCTCTCCCTTCTCCCATTAACTTTTTCTAATTTTCTTTAAACCAAGTATTCATTCGATGAGTTGTTTGGAAGACATGATTTTAATAACGTTTATTTTATTACTTTGTGTTAAGCTCTTCCAGGTTATTAGTTTTTTGTTCACTAATTATTTAGGTATGCTAATATGATCGTAGATTCATAATCTGCACTAGCGTGTGTCCATGCTTTTGTGTGCGATCAGGTCCTTTTCAAGCTAAAACTTGGTCAATTTTCCGAACTTTGATATTCCTGCCTCTTTGTTTAGAGGTCTTCAAACAGGAAGCGTTTTTTTTTTTTTTTTTTTTCATTCACTCATTAAAAAAAAAAAAAAAGAAAAGAAAAGAAAAGAAAACAAAGATGCACCTCATATTCTAGCCTATCTGATGCTTTAATAACAACAAACTGCTTTTCTCATTTCTTTCTCTCCATTTCTCGGTAAAAGCTGGAAAGTCTCGGTTTGGAAGCCTTCTTGCATTTGGTAATTCCCCAGGAAAAACAGACAGACTTTACATGAAAGGTCCTGGAGGTCGTGGGGAAGTTGAAGTAGCGGTTTCTGGTGTTGCAGGTGAGGAACTTATTTTCTATATGATCTAGTGACTTTGCCACTATTTTATGATGAATCATTTAACATACTTAGTAGCTCATGAGTGGTTCGACCAAGGTGCTACTATTATTATCAGTAATTTTTTATGTTGAACATTTTTTTTGTTCATAAAATTAATCAGATCAAAGCCATCAAGACTCCGGGCCGTTTTCACCCGTCATATCAAAACGGGGATTTGGGATTGGTTCAATTGTTCGCAAAGCAGCAGCTGTTGCAACTGTGGCCGCAAAGCATGCCTATGCAGCTGCAGCTTCCAGCTCAAGTTTTGATGGGGAGATGGTGCCGCTTAAGTGCTGCTTAATGTCCATCTCATTACCCTGGGAGTACATTGCTAAGGATCTTTTATTCAAGGTAAGGTTGCTTACTTGTTGTTCCCGATTATGCGGTTTCCCTTCTTGGAATCTTTATTCGTTCGTATTCCTTTCCAGTCCATTTAACTATGGTTATTGGATTTGTGCGAGTGATGTTAGGACTTTTATCCTTTTTTTTTATTAATTTATTTTTTTAACATTCTATTTTGGATTACTAAGGTGGGAACTGTATGTAAAAAACAGGGAAGTCCTCCGGTAAACTTGTGAGTATCTTGTGTTTCATCGGATTGAAATTCAGATACAACTCCACCTGGCCGAGAAAACGTGCATGAGATTACGAGTTAGAGGTATGTGGGGCTTGCAAGATCATATGGGAGATGTTAATCCTGGTGTCTTTGGAAAGTCTCTCTCAATCTCTCTCTGCGTTGGGTTTTGGTGTGTTCTTGTTTGTGTCCAGTCGAGTCGAGTTTTTGTCGGTTTATCTGACCCAAATATGTTGCAAGCCATTACCGGTATATATCAGCTGTGTTTCCATATTGAATAACTCGAATTTTATTAGTTGTCAGAGTTTTTTTTTTTTTTGCTTTTTTTTTTTCAATTTAATAATTTAAAAGCTTGAGGTCGAAAGGAAAAATGTTTGAATGGATCACCACCGTTAAAACACCACCATTAATAGAATGTGGATCCTATTTGTGGATTTCATGTCATGGAATTCGTTTTCTATTAGTGGGTAGTGCTCAACGCCATCATAATCCCATAACATTTCCGTCAATATTATCTATAAATCAAAACTTTGATAACCCCGTCGACATCGACATTTTCATCTATAGTTGCGCATTTAAAGGGTGTGATTCTTCTCATAGGCTAGCTGTAGTAGATTCTGCCTTTTTTATTTTGGCGATTTTGTGTGCAATTACCATTGGTTTCTTGTTTTTTGTTTTGTTATAATGGCAATAGTAATAACAAAAACAATAATAATAGACTTAGATATATATGTATATATATATATATATATATATATGTACAGATTTTAGTGAAGAAGCCGCTTCAATATTTGGCTACAGGAGAATGTATTTAGGTGCAAGGTTGCACTTTAATTTTTTGAACGTGGAATCAAGTGGTAACAATGAAGGTTGCCCTTATTTATACAAACAGAAGACTGCATTTTCGGGAAAACAAAATCGGATTGTTGCATGAATGAATCTCTAACCATGCAGGACTTAGTGGACTAAAAGTAATTCTATTGTACCTATCAAGGCTTTTATTTTAATTTTAATTTTTATATTTTTTATTTGCTAATGACCTATCAAAGCTATTAGATTCATTATATAAGGTAAACGGGCGACTTTTACCTAAAAGGCGAACTGCTTGAAAACCGACAATAAAATTAGAGCATTTGAGGTGGGGTTTGGACTCTGCTTTTTGAAGAGATTATTGGAACAAGAATGTACCTAATTATGTAGGTTAGCACTAACAATGAAAAAGCATAAAAGAACTGTAATATATATACATATATATATATATATATATATAGGTTACGCTAGAAATAGCATATCGATCTTCTTTAACTGATATCTGAAAACCAAAATATGTTGCTACTAATGTAATGTGTTCCTAAGTGACAGCTTAATTTGCTTGAAATCTGGTATATATATATATATATATATGTATGAAGAAATGCCGATCGATTTAATGGAATGAAATAGAGGGGCGGCAAAAGAAAACAAAACCAAAGGTGCCGTTGCAGAGCAGAGAGCATAATGAAACCAGGTGAAATTAAAAGGGGAAAAAAAAAAAAAAAGAGAAGGGCAAACTTTTGGTTTTAAAAATTAAAATCGCTCCTGCAGCACATGAAGGCTACTTTGGATTCGGAACAACAGCTGACACACTAAAAGCAAGACATTAAGGACGCTTAGATTCGCTTTCATGTTCGTATATTAAGGTTTTAAGGTTTAAATAACTAGAGAACGTGTGCATGTTAGCCTCCACTCATAATGGCCTTGGACTTTTGTCAAAGCATATTTATATATGTGTGTGTATATATATAGCACTCCAAGACCGAATACAAACTTCCAACTAAAAAACTACCAAGGAATATTGCTAACTAAGAAAACTGCCCCGGAATATTCTTGTGATGAATTTTATTTCTTGTCCAGTTTTGTGCCAGCACTGCATGTCACATTAACATTTGAATTCATTAAATGACGTGATATAATGTAATTGATTAGATATAATTTATTAGAATACTAAAATGAGTGAAGATCTCACCTCATATATTTGCTTATCATAAGAAATTAGAACCTATGGATTTAGCTTTTCGTATTCCAAATCTTTTTGAGTTTTTTCCATCGTCTACTTCAATTTGTGAACCAGTGTGGGATCCATGGAATTGATGGACTCGTTTATGTTTTATTTTTTTTTTACTGTAGGAGAGTTATTATATATATATATATATATATAAACCCTCATACACATTTACTTGAAAGAGAATTCCTGTACTATAATTTTACATATGAAAATGAAAAGAACTACTTATAGAGAGAGAGAGAGAGAGAGAGGAAGTGAATACACCCCAAGCTTGTTAGCCCTTGTGATTCGAGCGGTGCCAAGGAGTGGATGATTTCTTTAGTCTACAACTTAGCCTTTTCGTTTGTGTGCTTACTTTTATTTTAAATTTAATTTTTTGTTATTAGTAGAATCTTTTATGTGTTGATGTAGTTTGTATCTCTCTTTTTTTTTTTTTTTTACCTGTGTTGGTTTCCTCTCTTATGCAAAAAAACACACCTCTCCTGCTCAGCGTACATCACTCACTCAGTATTTAGTTAATAAGTTGAGTTTGAATTTAAAATTTTTAATTTTAAATAATAATTTTTATTAATTTTTTTAAAAAAAATAAAAAAATTTTTAAAAAAATAAAAAATACGATGAAAAAATATAATATAATTTAAATTAAATATTAATAACAAACGGTCCTCAGTTCAATTATTGGAACTTGGGCCAATACTGCTTTACATGTGAATATCATTTTGGAGTATTTGCAGACCCTGAACATATCCACGTGTTATCTGTTTGTTAGTTCTTCATTCCACCATTCCCTTCCTCTCTCTATCTCTGGATCTTTCTCTCGTCTTCATTTATTTATTTTCAAATACTTTTTTTTTTCGTTGATATAATTAGTTAAACCACGCATCTTAAGTCCACCTCGTTGGAGTTCAAACAACTGATAAATAAAAAGGGATTTAAATGGAAGAGGAAAAAAAAAAAAAAACTTCTCAATTATCCGAGTTTACGTGCGTATCCCGTAAGTCATCGACGTAATCTCATTTATAAAACTACTTATTAATTTCCAGTGTATTTTTTGGGGGGAAAAAAAAAGTTAGTGAAGTTTCAGTGTAATTTTCTTTTCTATGACACGTATACATATTTATTGATGTTTACGTATGCTTGTATGATTCTTCGTGATTAAGCTAAGCAAATCATCTTGATGACCCCACCATCTCTCTCTTTGAGAGAGAGGAAAAAGAAAAAGAAAAAAAAAAAAAAGCAAATAAATAAAAGACTTACCCACCCACCAAATATTATGCCACACCCGACACAAAAGCTGCACGTAACGCAAAAGACAATAAAAATACTATATTTTTTTTATAAAGAGAAAAGGGCAAAAAATTATAAATACTTAAAAATACTTTTTCTTTGACCGAATTACCCCTACTAGCACAGGTCATTTAGCTAAGGTGGACCCCACGTGTTCTTTCGACTCAACTATAAGTACCAAACCCCCAAGCTTCGTTCCTTCCCTTTTCTCCTTCCTTTCTCCCTCCGGTTCCCTCTAAAGAAATTTATTATTAGTTAGCAAAAAAATATTGTAAACCATTTTTTTATAATGTTTTTCTCCGAAGAAGAAGATCAGTGTCCGGTTCTAGAAGCCGGTCTGATGGAGGAGCTCCTGTCCCTGCTCCAACCGGGTGGGAACTCCGGCTCGGAGGGGTCGAGCCGGGCGGTCTACTCGGTTGACGAGAGGAAGCGGCGTCGCATGGTGTCGAACCGGGAATCGGCCCGGCGGTCCCGCTGGCGAAAGAAGAGGCACCTGGAGGACCTGACGGAGCAGGTAAACCGGTTGAAACAAGAGAACCGGGAGCTCAAGAACCGGCTGGGCCTCGTCGCCCACCGCTGCCACGTGGCGTGGAGAGAAAATGACCATATGAGTTCCGAATTCCTGGCCCTACGTTCCAGACTTTCGGATCTATGCCGGATTTTGGTTGCCATGCAATCACAACAATAATTATATATATATATATATATATCTCCCATGCACGTATACGTTAGATCTCGTTAACCCTAATATTTGGTTCGACGAGATCTTATAAACTTAATTATCATTAGTCTCCAAATAAAGCTCTAAGTCAGGGCAACTTGAGCTGATTTCTCTGTTCTAATCTATGTACAGCCACTTAAGAGGACTCTAATTACTCTAGCTAGCTAAGCTAGTTAGACCAATTAAGAGACCAACGCGTGGTTTAATTATACGACATGTGGGGTCCATAAGCAACGTTTGTTTGTGTTTTTATTGTGGAGAGTTGGCAAAAAGTTGGTGGTCTAGAGAGAGAAAGTACCCCACGTTGCCATGTTGATTATAAAAGATATTTGGAGAGGGTTTTTCGCTGCTTTTTTGGTCATTTTGGAGACCTTCTTATTTAGCAGATCTGTGTGACGTGTTTTGCTGCTGAACAAGTTAGGCCCCACTGATCATGAATGTTTAGAGATAGCTTATATTAAGAGTCAATTAGAAACATGTCACATGTCATATATATATATATATGACGTAGTTTAGTCTCAGTTTTTCTTTTCTTCTTCTTCTTTTTTTTTTTTTTTTTAATTTGGTTCGTTAATGTTTGTAGTCATGCTGTGTGTTCTCTTGTAAATATAATGCTTTTTGGCAAAATGGTGATTAATGCATTAATTAATTATATGCTTCTCTCTCTCTCTCTGATCTCCTTTTTAAAAAAAAAAAAAAAAATTAAAACAAGCGCACAATTAGTTGTTTATTGGTTGGTGTAAAGGAGGAAGGAAGGGCTATTAATAGCCGTCACATTTTTTTTTCCCGTCTTGGTGTATGCGTAATTTTGAAAGTGTCAAGACTCAGAAAGCTTTAGTTCAACAAGTAATACTACTGATACTCATGATGTGTCAACTTTATGTGTGTGTGTGTGTGTGTGTACGCTACTCAATAATTAGTGACTACTGCTTGCTAATTTACTGTTCTTATATGTCATGTTTGCGTGAATAATTTATTTTTTGGTATGAATATTCCAAATTTTAATTTAAGAAAAGGAGCCCTCTCGACACCTAAAAACAAAACAAATTAAATTAAAAAATAAAAACAAAAGAGATCAATACCATGAATAACAGGTACTAAACAACTAATTAAACTTTGATTTGAAGCTCACAGATTAATATTGATATATTAGCGCATACTGCTATGTACAATTAGGTCCCGCTAGACGACAACATCTACCCAAAAGATTGACTTACTTAATTGATAAAAATAAAATAAAAAAAATAAAAATAAAACTTTGATGTTATTAATGAAGCGCTAATTTAAAATGCTTGATGAGCATAATTGGGGCTTATGTTAACGCTTTATTCTAAGCGATCGATTGAGAGATGCCACACAGTTTTATATGTATTAATTATTTTTTTCTAATTAACTACTTCTGCCATTAGAGTAAAGCGGAAGAATTCTTTGGTGAATTCTAAATTAGAAGGCACCCCAGCCATCAATTACTATGACTGGACTTAATTAATTATATATATGTGTGTATGTGCAGCTGTGCTAGCTGGTCAACATCGCAAATAAGCACAGTTTAAGTCACTAAATAATCATAGGTATCACCAGTACTGGGACAGGTGTGGTAGTAAGTATGTTTTTTTATTCTTCTTTTTCCAAGAATACATTTGGGTTTGATACTAATTTTGTAACCTTATTTTACGATCATGTCTGGTCAATGTGTTATGCAATGTTGAAGATATAGTGATACGATTGAAAATTGAGCATATTTTTTAAATAAAATTGGGTCAGTTTCTTTCCGTTCTGTTGACTAAAGAGAAGGTGGAAAGAATGATACTATTGACCGTCTTTTTAATTCAGGCAAAAAATGAAGGGGGATGAGTGAACATTGGCACTATACCATGGAGTCCACTTTTAGGACCGTGCTCGAATATCAATGTGCAATGGCACTGTTGAATATATGGTGACATGAATGAAATTAAACAGATTTTTCAAATAAAACTGCCTTTTTTTTTTTTTTTTTTTTGTCTTTTTTCGTTTTATTTATGGATCCTGAGATTTTCAACATAACAAGAGGATAATAAACGAATCGGCTATTGATCCTCTTTATTATTGGGAGAAAATAAATAAATAATGCCTATGTAATTAATTATAGTCATTCCACAGTTTAACTTTAAACAATAAAAACTTGAATTTGGAAATACTTATTTTTCAGAAACATGATAACAAAATATTATATTGTATGAAAGGTTAAGTCGATATATTAATGATTATAAGCAAGAACCATTCGTAAATAATTCATTAATATTTCTTAAAGTAGACTTATACATCATGCATATCATCCATAATCGTATAATATATATACACACACATATATGAATCCCGGCCAATAATATTCATAGTGACAAATAACATCTTCTAGAGCTGCTTATATACACATATATATGTTTCCGTGCCAATATTCATATAGGGTAACAAATAACTTCTACTAGAGCTTCTCTACTGGGAAAATGGGAAAGTTCTTGCTCGTTAAACGACTCTAGCTAAGTACATACATCATATTAAACTTGCGTTTGATACACTAATGGAAGTTGAGTTTTTTGAATTACAGTTATTTGACTTTTAAAAAATTTATTAAAATTTTTGTTGACTCTTAAAAAAAAAGAAGAAAAAAAAAAAAGAAACAATAACGGGTGTTGCAAACAAAAATATTATTACTCCTAACAGGATTGATATATAAAAAAAAAAAAAAAAAAGGACAAAGTCACTACAAAGCAGAGAGATAAAGAAAACAAGTTTCTCACGCAGTTGCCGAAAGCTTTTTTCTATTTGCATTATCTTGAAATCTACAGTAATTGTCGGCAACCTAAAATCTCAAATAAAAGTATCATAAATACTACTGACGAAGACCGAACTCGAAAAAAAAAAGGAATCAGGATTCCACAGTAGAGTTCAGAACACATGTAAAAATTAGGTACTGTTAGAGATAGGATAAAGTGAAAACGTGAAAATTAAAGGGAACACATCACATGGACTGGCCAAATAGAGGGTCTCCAACTGTAGCATGGATAGTGAAGGTGGTGCAAAGTACTGAAAATTCAAAGAAGAGAAGTAAAACTTTGGTAAAAGAAGAAAAGATACATATGAATATATACTAGTGAAAGATTCTCATATTAATTTCTGCTCAAACATTTGTACATCAATCCAAAAGTGGAATAGTGGTTAAGTTTGTTTCCGTACCATACACGCATGTGTAAGATATATATACAAACGAAGCAAGTCATTTTCTTCCTTTAATTTCTTTTTCCTCTGAGGTGGACGGCTGGTGTTTGCATGAAGACTAGCATATATAATATATATCTTGTATATATATAATATATATATGTATATATATAAAGTTGCAGAGTCGACCGTGTCACTTGTCCTGTTTTCAACTAGGGTCCTGGCAAAGAGGTTTCAGCATTTGATAAAGTTGTTAGACCATCCCTGTAATACAATTGTTGTCTGCGTTAATGTTCTTAGTAATATTGCTTACAAAAGTTATGGTAGGCCACTATTGGCTTTGCAGGTCACAGTGATGTTTCGTATTGTTTTCATTGATTTTTAAAATGATTTTGTTTTTAGTATGAAAATAGAAATGATAATAACTTGGAAATATTGATGTTAAGATTGTTTTTGAAATTATATTTTTAGAAATATTGATATAAGTGTAAGAAAAATATTAGTTTCTGAAAACATGTGTTAAGCTATATAACATTAAATATGTTTTAAATTTCTAACTATATTCTATTTCATTCACAAAACTATTATCACTGTATTTTTTTTTTTAATTTTCACTTTCGTTGTCAAAACATTTGCTAAACAAACTCTCTTTATAAAAAGTTTTTTTTTCGTACTTCAAAAGACGTTCGAAATATTTCTAAAAACACTTTGAAAACGATTCCAAAGTTTTGTTTAGTTTTGTTTTTTTCTTTGACATGCGAAGGTGGTTGTACGGGTAAAAGAATCTCAATATTCTTAGAAATTAAAAAGAGAAATATTTTTGAAATTGAATGATGCGACGGTGTACTAAACTTGAATAATTTATAGAAGGTAATGAAACATGCAAGTTGGACAAAAAATCTGAATTCTATACGTATTAATTAGCAGAAAATTAAGCAAATGAAAATACTTAGGTTAATTACTATAAATTTCCAAACAGCTTCCATAAACATGAGCTGGATATTCTTGTTATGAGGGGAAAAGAAAAAAGAAAGAAAAGAAAAGGTAGCAGGGTATCCTATCAAAAACAGTAATGTATTTGTGTGTATGTGTGTGTATATATATAGCTTATCAATCAAATGCTAGATGCATATCTATAAAAGAAACGGGGTGAAGAAAAAGCAAAGCATAGAAAACTTTTAAGTACATATGGACTGTCAAGTTTCAACCTTACACAATTTCCTAGTGGATGGGACTTTATTGATCTAGATGCACAGAATGGATTTGAGTTTTTGATTTGTAGCCCCCATCGTATCACCAAAGCATTCATCGTTATGGGGTGATTTTTTTTTATTTTTTATTTTTAGGTTTTAGGTTTTATTTTTTTTTTTAAAGGAAGATAGAAGAAAGAAGAAAGAAAAAGAAGAAAGATATTGATTATTAAAAATATATTAAAAAAATAAAAAGAAAAGCAAAGAAAAAGATGACCAAGAACTTGTAATTAAGGAATCCAAATCACCTCCACAAAAACACAGTTGACCAATCACAGGGATAAACCTTAGCAATATTCTAGGCCATATAATTTTTATATGTATATAATATATATATGTAGAAATGTATCCATTACATATGCAATCTATAGACCTTAGCAATATTCTAGGCCATATAATTTTTATATGTATATATATATATATATTTATGTAGAAATGTATCCATTACTTATGCAATCTATTGGTTGGTAGCAATGTATCTGCCTCTTTGACCAAAAGGAGAGTCATTTTGGTCTGTTTGCTTCATTGGCAAGTTCTTAGAAGTTTCGAGTTATTAGTTATTGCTAACAAAAAAGGAAATTTTTTTCTGTCGCCTTAGAAATAAAGCTCGAGAAAAATATTGGGTTAAAAAAAGAAAAAAAAGTAGTTGCAAAGTCGAAAAATTTACTTTTTGACTTCTTGGGCACAGAGGACATAGGATAATCAAATGAATGATGATCACTAATAAAAGCATTAGCAAAAGGACAAATTAGATATTCGAAATCTCTGCATCCCCCTCTTCATTAATTTGCAATCATTCAATTTCTTATTTCCAAACGGATAAGGTATTTGCTTTTTCGCATGGTAACACAATGATAAGTCGGCCATCCAACGAATTAATTAATTGCAATCATAATTAATATATATATATATATATGTGTATATATATATTCATTCTTTCTGAAATTTTTTATGATCTTAGGGGCGAAGAGCCAAATTTAAGATTTTTTCCCTTTATTTTAGTTTACGTTAAACACTTAATAGTGAATCTTTTTGGGACTCTCTCAATGGATGGGATGTCATGGATTTGAATATATAGGAGTTTCTTGAAGTCTGTAAGTGTTTTTTTTATTTAATAAATAAAAAATTATAGATCTCATATCCTTAAAATAAACACTTAATGATGTGCTTAGATGAGTAAGATAAGTACTATTTACAGAGTAGGTAGGGTGATTATTTCAAATAATTAGTTATTTTTTATGCGCCAATCCATATATATCTTGAGTTCAAATTTTTCTATTCTCAAATATTATATACGGTGGCATTTGGTATTGTTTTTATTTGATTTGAAAATGATTTTATTTTTTGTATGAAAATAAAAACAAGAACATTTAGAGAATGATGCTGAGAATATTTTTAAAATTGTGTATTTATTTAGGTTTTTAGAGATTGATTTGGGAAGTATAAAAAATACGAATTATGTTTGGACAGGATTCTAAAAACATATGTTAAGTTTTATAACCTTAAAAGTGTTAACTTATAACTATTTTTCTTTTTCTTCACAAAAATCATTCTCGGACTGTTCATTTTCATTTTCAGTGCATATATTAAACAAACACCGTTTTAGAAAATGTTTCCATTTTTATACCTCATAAGACGTGTGACAACATTTCCAAAAACGCTTGAAACAAAACCAAACCCCACCTATAGTAGTTTCTATTCTTATTTTCTACACACATATATATGTATACACACGTGACAGATTCAAGCGACAGATTTAAAGAAAGCCTTGTTTACGTCTGTTATCTTTTCCAAGTAAAATTTGCTTCTTCTTCGTCTTTTTTTTTTTTTTTTTTTTTTGGTGTGGGAAGGTGGGGTGTTGAGCGGGGGTCACTTATTGTTCTACGTCACCATTTATCTTTAAGCATAGCACAATTAACAAAAAGAACAGAAACGTCCCAAAGACACGTTTCTGGTCGTCGCCATCATAGCTCATCCCTATCTCTACAGCAAAAACTACCATTGTCAATCACATCACGAACGACAACTAGGCGCCAACGTGATTTCACTATTGCCTTTACCCCCTCTCTCTTGTTGAGTTTTGATATATATATATATATATATATATATATATTGCTTTTAAACTCCACTATCATTATCACCTTTATATTAGATTTATTGTTGATCAGTGCGTACGTAAAGCATCTAAACTTCTCTCGGGTGTGTGTATTATTATATATGTGTATGTATATACAATTATAGAGAGAAAAATACTAGGATCACTCTAAATTTCACTCTAATGTTTGGCATCGCTAATTAATTAATTATTGGTCACCTATTCGGGATCGATCACAAGGATCATTAGATGACCATATTCGTTATTTGTTGATGTCCTCTCGAGTTATGAAATGGATGATTGTGTTTATTACACTATTATTAATTTAAAAAAATATAGGACTAATCAACTTATAATAAATCCAGTGAAACCATGGTGTGTCAATTGCCAGAATTTAAAAGAAAAAAAAAAAAGAAAAAAAAAAGCTAGCTCGCCACGATCAATTTCAAATCAGGCGCGCATGCTCCCGTGCAGTTGTGCTGAGAGTCGGTTATATCAACGTGACACCAGATTCATGCATTGCCATGCTCAACGACGTTATGCGATTCGGATCTAGTGATGCTACGTACCATGCTCATTCGCATCAAGCTTTTACCTCCATTGGCAGAGGAGAGGGAGGAAAAGAAAAAGGCGAGCAATTTTATTTGGGGGAAATTTCTCAATAACTTTTTGATAATTACGGTGGTTGGTTTAGTCTTACAAGTTACAGATCATTTATTTTTAAATCGACAGGAGGCAAATGCAAAGAGTACAAATCTACAATTAAGAAGGACATAAAGCTAGCCAAATAGAAGATTATTCTTTTGAAAAATAAGCAAGAAGCTAAAGAGGTTCATATCCCCCACCCCCTCTTTTTCTTTTTTTTTTTCCCCTCACTTTATAAAAGGTATACTTACAAAAACACTTTGTAGAATTTATAATTTCAAAAAAAAAAAAAAAAAAAGAACAAGGGAAAGAAAAGAGAAAATTAGGTGGCATGCTGTAATTTTCAAATATATTTAGACTCTTGTGGCAACTTATTCGGGATACAAATTTCTTACATGCAGTTTGAATCCACAATTCAAACTTTTTTTTTTTTTTTTTTTACAGTATTTTCACTCACAAAAATTTAAATGTTCTATTTAAATTTATGATCCAAACAGAACCTAAACCTCTTTGAAAATAATTTTCAAGAAGTAAATAAGTTATTTATTTAATAAATCTTTTTATTTACTACAAATACTTTTAAAATTTTTTATTTAGCCCATGTTTAGTTCACCAATTGGACCAATTCAAACCAAAAAATTTTAACTTTATATTTGTCTTTTCGGAAAAATTAACAAGTTTTTAAACTAGTTTTCTAAAAAATAAATAATTTCAACTCAAACCTACCAACTGAACACATAAAATTAAAAGTAGAGGAAAGCATCTAAATGACACAAATTTAAAAACTAGTGCACCAACATGACACAAAAAATTAACACTAAATTAAAATAATATAAAATTATACTAAAGTTAACTAAAATTTGTGTTATGTTGATCAATAATAGAGAATCTGTATCACGTTGATCAATATATGAAAAAAGGTAGTTATTTAGGTAATTTTCTGAAAGTTTTTTTTTCTTTTTTGTATGCTATTTACACGAAAAAAGAATCTGAATAACATAAATTTAAAGAGCATTGTACCAACATGATACAAAAAATTAATACTAGACTTATATGATATAAAAGTAAATTAAAATTTGTGTCATGTTGATTAATAATGGAGAATTTGTGATGGTTAATAAATGATAAAAAGATGGTTACGTACGTAATTTTCTCTCCTTTTTTTTTTTTTACACCTTTTAATTGGGCCCAATTGGTTAGAAGGAACACAGCCCAGATTGTTTGGGCTGTACTTTTTCAGATCCAATATCTGTTTCTGGCTCACTCCATTGCATGTGCGCGTGGGTCCCGCACAAATTTAAACGTTGGCAAAGGACATTTCAGTAAATCGAATAAAATTTTGAAATTGCAAAGGGCGTGGTTGCCGCCTCGGATCCGAACCGCGAATTACTCCAAAAAAAAAAAAAAGGCTCCAAACCTCAGCAGTCGCAGAGTAGAGCAGAGCAGCCGACGATGGAGAAGATCTGCGTCGCCGTTCGAGTGAGACCTCCGGTCTCCGACGAATCTTCCACCGCAACCTTCTGGAAGGTCGACGACAACCGCATTTCTCTCCACAGGTCTCATGGAACGCCCATCTCCGGCGTTTCTTACGCGTTCGGTACATCCCTACCTCTACGACAAGCTTGTATTCGTTCGTTCTCGGATTTTGTGTCGTTGGATCTGTTTTTATGATTTTGATTTTTCGTTTGTGAAGATCATGTGTTCGACGAAACTTGCTCAAATGCCATGGTCTACGAGGTTCTTACCAAGGATATAATTCGTGCTGCTTTGGAAGGTTTTAATGGTATGCTTTGTCTCTCTTCTTGGTTTTCGATTTTGAAATCTTAACTTCGAGCTAGGTTTTGTATTTTTTTTTTATTCGGTTTACTAATTTGAATTGGATTGTCAAAAGATTGATTTTTTTTTTTTTTTTTTAAATTCTAGGTTCATTTGACATGTTGTGGATTTTAGAGTACAAGGTCTCTGTTTAGTTGACAAGAAATTTGATTGAGATTTTTTTTAATATCAAACTTCTTAGAGCTTGGTTTTGGGTCTATTGGGCCCACCAAAATTCAAAATTCTTAAATTTTCACAAGAGAAAACACTTCAGATGAAAGGTTTGGAACCAAAAATTTTGGTTCCAAGAACAGGCTATTAGCTACTGAGGACGTTTGCAGGGCTAGAAAGTTTTTATTATTTTTGTTTTTTTTATTTCGCAGATTAGCTTAAGAGTGTCTGAATAGTGAGTGTCTTATGGGGACTCTGTTAGTGGAAATGTAATACTTTTGTACCAAATTTGAATCGAAATGTAGAAATAATAAGACCAAAGTAGTATGCTGTGTCATGACAGGCGTTTTGATTATTTTCTTATTCTTCTTTTTTTAAGCATCGTGTTGTATTTTGAACTTATTATATAATGAAAGCATCTGTTAAATGAATGTGACATGCCTGATTACGAGAATTCAATTGGTTTTACTTGATCCATTTTCCTCGACTCTGACAATTGGATATTAAGATGAAGCCATTTCCTCTATTGTTTACAGGAACTGCATTCGCATATGGACAGACGAGCAGTGGAAAGACTTTCACCATGAATGGTTCTGAAAGAGATCCCGGAATTATTCAGAGGGCAGTTGAAGAAATATTTGAAAGAATTCAAATGGTAATAATGCACCCCACGGCTGCCTCCATAGTTAATGCTTTAAGTGTTACAATTTGCTTAATTTCTGTTTTATTGTCACAGATGTCAGACCGAGAGTTTTTGATTCGAGTCTCGTACATGGAAATTTACAACGAAGAGATTAATGATCTTTTTACAGTAGAGAACCAGAAGCTACAAATTCATGAGAGCTTGGAGGTTGACTATTGACACTTAAAAACAATTTTCAAGAATCAACATTAGATTTATTGGATAATGAATTGATTGGTTCTTTCTTTCCAGCGTGGAATATTTGTTGCTGGCCTTAGAGAGGAAATTGTCAATAATGCCAAACAGGTGTTAAAGCTCCTTGAATCAGGAGAAGGTTTGAAAGCAAAATTATAGGCCTTGGGATTTACTTATTCTTCTTTTTCATCAAAGCTCAAGCTTTTATTTGTCTGAAAATTGGTTGTAACAGCTAATAGGCACTTTGGGGAGACAAATATGAATATCCGAAGCAGTAGATCTCACACAATATTCAGAATGGTAAGTCCACGGTAAATGCATTTTTTTATATGTTGAATTCCTAAGAAAGTTTATGTACTCTAAGTTCATGTTGTGTTTCTTGCACAGTCTATGTACTCTAAGTTCATGTTGTGTTTCTTGCACATATAGGTAATTGAAAGCAGGGGGAAGGATATCAGTTCTTCTGGTGACTGTCCAAATTCTGATGCTATTCGTGTCTCGGTCTTGGTAGGATCTCTGTAGTGTTAGAAGATTGATTACCGGGATCACTTTTACTATGTTTAATTTACATGGTTTTGTTGTTCTATTATTTTTCAATGCACATGGAATATAGAATTTGGTCGATTTAGCTGGGTCTGAACGGGTTGCCAAAACTGGAGCTGGTGGGGTACGTCTGAAGGAAGGAAAGCACATTAACAAGAGCTTAATGGCTTTGGGTAACGTGATTAATAAACTAAGTGATGGTGCAAAGAATAGGTATTTTCATCTTAATAAATCATTTTCGTTTGAATAAGCGATTATTTGTTTATTATTAACAACTTCTAATGCAGGGGCCATATACCTTATAGAGATAGTAAACTGACCCGCATACTTCAACCTGCCCTAGGTGGCAATGCCAAAACTTCCATTATATGCACTATAGCACCGGAAGAGGTAGCCTATCATTTGTTACTCAAGTTGTTCTAAAGAAGATAAATTTAGGTTAGCTGATTAGCTAATCTTTGGCATTGAAAAATTTAGATACACGTTGAGGAAACCAAGGGAACTCTCCAATTTGCTAGCAGAGCCAAGCGCATTGCCAACTGTGTTCAAGTGAACGAGGTACATTTGCGTTTCAGTATTCAATCAATATTTGTCTCTGACATATTCTATAAGATCGCCTGATACTGTGATACTTTTATGTTGTTATTCACAATAAATGTAAATTCGGTGTGTTTTATGGTGACATAAAACTTCTTGACGTATAGACATGAGAAACTTGGTCATAATCAATCTTTTTGTAGATTTTGACAGAAGCAGCCTTGTTGAAGAGGCAAAAGCTAGAGATAGAGGAGCTCCGTAAGAAGCTTCAGGTGAAGATAAAATTTTGTTGGTTCACACGAGAAGAGGATTTAAGTGATGCTAATGTTGTTAACATATTGTTTAGGGATCTCATTCTGAGGTGCTGGAGCAACAGATCTTGAAATTGCGCAACGATTTGCTTAAGGTAGCATATAATTTTCTCCATCTGTAAAATGGAGACGACCATCTTGGTCTGGCAATCATAATTCAATTATGCTTTCCTTTTCTTTTTAAAGCCCCCAAAAAATAAAACACGCACACACACACACACACACACGCGTGCCTTAATGCCCGTACACACTATTTTTATGCTAACAAATCTATTTCTTTCTCTTCAGTATGAATTAGAGCGTGAAAAGCTAGAAATGGAACTAGAAGAGGAAAGAAAATCTCATAAGGAAAGGGAGCTACACACGAAACTTGACAATCTGAGTAATCTCTCTACTTTTTCAGACGCTGACAGGAACTCTAGTCAGGTATAGCTCATGCGAAATCGTTTTCATACTTGGGTTTTATTTGTAGTAGGCTTAAGGTATTTCTTTGCTTAAATGTTTGTTCCAATCATTGCTCTTAAATGTTTCATTAAATTTAACTTGTAGGGTCAAGATTCTGGAAGGTTTAATGACAGTAACAGCGTATGTCGAGGAGATACCTTTGTGACTCCTTGTTTCAAGGCTGCTCCCAATGCCTTTGTTGCTCGACGAACTAATTATTCAGCATTGCCTGATTATAGCCCTGTTCCAGATACTTTAAGCCTTGTGGCTGATGAGGATGCATGGCTGAAAATGAATGGAGGTTTCATAGCTGACCTCGATTCTCTTCAAAATACTCCTTCAAGAAAATTTCAATCTTTTCCGTCAAGTGAAGCAACTCCGGTAAGTTCATGTTTCTCTTTAGTTTCCTGAAACTGACTGTTTGTGTTCGTTTCAAAATTTTAGGTTCATTGTTTTGCTTCATCCAGCACTAAGAAAAGATAAGACTATTAAGTCTACGCTTATTTACTCGTATGGTAGTTTCATCAATTGATATAGCATAGATTTTAACAAATTGCAAGGGAGTTTATGTTCGTCAATTAAGGACAGCAGCAATGCCTTCCTCCTGTTAATTTTCTCTGTGTTGTAAAGCTTTTATGATTTTTGCCACTGTAAAACTAAGAATGAATTATCTGTTCTGTTATAAAAATGAAATGCAGGGGCTATGCTCTTCCTTTCCTTTTATGATGGTTGGTCTCTTTAATTGTTGTCAGGGTCGTTCAAAAGAAAATTACGAAGAGGAGCTCCAAAATCTTAAGAGACAATTAGAACTTGCCATTCACGAGAGAGATGAACTAAAGGTGAGTATAAATCACGTTCCACCCCACACCCCCCCCCCCCCCCCCCCCTCTCTCTCTGTTTTTTTATTTTTTAATTTTAAAAGTAAAAAGTAAACTGTATTTGAACACTGTAAAGTGCTCTACTTTTTCTTATATCATGGTGCATATTTTGTTGCTATTTTAACAGTAGTAAGTAGTGAACAGTCTTGAATCCTTCTATCTTTTTTCCGTGAAATGGGAAAATCCTGCATCAACCTCGTTTTTATGCTGGATAGTTTTAAGTTTCTCAATGATGTAATGACTTCATATGTTAGCGCCTTATGCTTAATTGCTTATAGAGGAAGCACGCGGAACAATTGTCATTGAACAATCAATTAATGGGCGAGTTAGATGAACTTCAACGAGAAGCACGACTAGTTCAAGAAATCCCTCGAAGGCTTTGTGAATGTGCAACAAATTGCAAAGATGTTTATCTTGATCTTTTATCAATGACGCAGGTCATAACCATTTTCGCTTGTCAATTTCTGATTTTGGACCTCTATTTGCTGATGATATTCAATCACATGACATCCTACTTGCCATGCGATTTTTGTCTTTACAGAGTTTTATATCTGATGGGAAATCTTCTACCGCAAAATTGCTATCAAGCATGAGCGAAATTGGTGCAAGCTTATTCACAATTCTGGAAACTCATTTCTCAACGGCACTGGAGAGTCCTTTTCCTGGGACTGATCATCTAATTCAAGAACAGCATAAAGTGCTCTGTGAGAGAATGAAGATCACCATTAGATCGTTGGTGTCATCAGAAAGTCCAAGTCTTGAGGAGGACAATGCGACGGATACACTTTGCGGATGTGATCACAAGGTAGCTGCCTGCTCACAATTATCAAGACATAATTCGTTAGTTGTGATTCTCTTTTCTGCCTTATTGCTGGGATGCTTTATTTCTTCTACTGTACATGCCTTCAAACTTTTCCCTTCTCATTTCTCTTATATACAATATGAGTAGGAGCCAATAAGTTGTCTTTATAGTCAGATTTCCTTGTATTCTTTTACGAGAAAAAGTAGACTGATAAATTACTTATTACAATAGTGTTCTATGTATGGAACAGTGGAAAAGTAATAAAATTGCATGTTTCCTTTGAAAAAACAGCTTAGTCTTATAATACACATCATTAGATAAACCAAACAAATTTTGAAATGCTATATATAGGAAGGGAGTCAACATTTTGAACAAACATCAAAACTTACTTTGCTCCTTAATAGTTTCATTGAATTTATTACACAATTTCAAAAGTTGGAAATGTTAGTACAACACATAAGATCAGTTTAGCTCCAACAACTTTTTAACTGCTTTAAGCCAGATGTTTAGACAGGCACTATAAGTCACTTATATGATCAAATAACCTTACACTGAAACCATAAATTTGTACTAAAGCTGTCAGTAAAACTCATGAACGGATTTGTTGTCTGAAAAGGGGATCCCGCGGGGGTTACCTCTTTTCACACCACCCAAGTTCGGAGGTGATTTTCGGCATGCCTCCTTTTCATTTTCATAGTTTGATTATGGTGGTAATAGGAGTATGCTGATTGCATAAACATGAGATTTTTGGTGTAATATGTATGCCTTTGACTCAGAACATTAGCAACCTTTAAGATATGTTGGGTCGATATTTTTTTTTGGGTGTTTTTGCATCTCATATTTAGGATTTAATTTGTGTGGTAAAGGACTGCGCTCTGGAAGGTCGAACTACTTGTTGGAAGGAAAATTTGAGCAACGAACTCAGCATTGTCAAGGAAAGACACCATGACCTGGAGAGAGAGTTACACCTTAATAACCAGCTTCTGGAGGAATCTAGGCAAAGATGCAACAATCTGGAAACCGAGTATCAACATCTGAAAGAAGAAATGTGCAGAACAGCCTCCGAGTCGTCCAGGAAACTTGCACTTGTTACTGACCAGAAGGAAAATGTTTTGAAGGATCTGAACACGGAATTTCAGAGAAGGAAAGATCTTGAAGAGAAGATCAAACAGTTCAGTGTTGCTTTCGCCTGTCGGAAGACATCCCTTGTGTCTTTTCACAGTGAATTTAAGTCTAGAATTGAGAAAATGAAAGCTGAAAATCCAGTTTCAGCACCCAAATCTTTCGGATGTTAGAAGATTTGTAACAACAAGTCACTTAACTAGTTTCCTTTTGTCTAGGTAATTATTATTGCCCATTCTCTATGTTCTCAATTCTGGTCCAAGTGTTGATATTTTTCTTCTTGTTGTCTCATGTACTAAATTGTTCTTGGACAAGCCCAGTATTCCAACTTCTATTTATTGGTTGTGACTTTAGTCTCAAACTTTTCCGGTCATCTTATTAAGCAAACTTTTTGCAAGTACGTCATTCTGTATATCTCAAACAGCTTCAGTTAAAAGTCATTATTTGCATATTTGTGGGAATTTTTTTTTTCCCATTTGCTCTTTTGTGCTTCAGTTATGGATGAAGAATGGCATTATTATGGCTTGTATCTCAATTTTGTTTTTGGATGATCCACGTATTTGAGAATTATTATCCTAATTATAGTAGTTTAAAAAAAAAAATTTTTTTTTACTACATCCATTTACATTAAGAAATGACAAAAAAAAAAACATAAACATAATTATTTAATGGGATGTTTTCACAATATTTTTCTTTTTTTCTTTTTAATTTAATTTTAAGCACAGAAAGAAAGGGGGGGAAAAAAAAAAGTATTGTCAACACCATCTGTGCCTCTCATTACCTTAATGTCGTGGGGCTACTTGGGGAGAGCAATGCAAAGCCGTATTGCCAAAGGACAAATAGCGACTTCTCATGAACAAAGTAAGGAGACGTGTCCTACCCATTGCCACACCTAGTAATGGGCCAAATATAGTTGTCTCACTTTTTTCCTTTCAAAAAAGGAGAAAAGTTTGCTACTTTTTTTACAAGTGTCTTTTTAAAAAAAAAAATTTTTTGACAACAAAATGTTCGATTATCCCAAAAGTAATCCGGCACTAGTGCTCTTTAATCGAGTCTATTAAAGATGTTGATAAGATCATAATGGAAATTGAGGCCCATAACAAATCCCATCAACATATACATATATATGTATATAAAACTCAAATATGGAAGAAACCCCACAACCCCAAATCGATGATGTTAACGAATCAAGAGACTATAAGGACAGATATTAATTAAGGGTCTCCGATTAGGTATAACATACTCTTCACATTAATTTCACTCCGTGATTACAGCATAATCGCAATTCACGGGTACAATGATTACATCATACTAAGGTTTTAACATTAAAAATTATATCAAACTCATATATTTCCTTAAGTTTGATAATCATGGTTTTCTCTTGAAAATGAAATCAAATCTTCAGTCTTAATGTTGGTGTTGACTATTTAACAAGTTTCTTCTCCTAATGTTGGGTAGACCTTGATGTTGTATCAAAACAAACACATTTGGAATTGAATTTTGTCTTTTTTCGAGAATGAAGACAAAAGGAGTAGTTATTTTTTCTTTTTTTTACCAATAAATCTTTCAAAAGGACAAGGAGAAAGAATTGCATCGATAACTTTATGGGTAGTTTCAATTTTGTATTCCTTAGTGAGATCCATATAGGAAATGAGAATCTTTTTTAACTCATATATGAATCATGCTTTTTAACATTTTTATCCTTCAAATTTTATGATTTTCAACAAATTATCCTCATATTTTTAATTTTAACAATTTACATATTAAAATTTTTAAATTGTTTTAATATACCTATTTTACTTAACTTCTCTGCAGAGATGAACCAATTATCATAATTTCAGGTAGATTTTCTGAAGTAAATTATTGCACCTTTTTCTTCAACTTGACCAAGACTCTCCTCATAAAAATGATTTTGTCACCTGAAACTCTCAAAAGTCATTATATTATACTTGTGTTTACTACCATTTCTTGATTCCCGAACCCCATTGTTCATAATTATACTTGCATTGCATTTACTTTTTACCCGGATATCATATCTAGAGCCTGCTCCATTAAAGACATTTAATTATCATCTTTCCTTTTCTTCTTTATTATCGGAACATATTAATAATATTAAAGAAATAATAAAGAAAGATATTAATAAGTGCGTTACTGCCTTTATAGAAGGGGCAGAAGCCAGAAAACCCGTTATCATGACACATGCAAATAATAATATAATTTTTCATGCACATAGTACATATACATGCATATACACAGTGACAATTTTAATTTCCAACAAACATGCAATATACGTATAAGGATGAATTATTATCTGATACTTTTATAAAATGTTACTTATAATTTTTATCACCTTCTAATTAGGTGATTTTAATATAATATTTTTTAATAATATTTATTATATAAATTAATTAATTATTATATATTTTTAAATAAAAAATTATACGTATCCATTCATCACGTTTCGTTTATATATATACACACATATGTTATATATAATAAGTCATGGGTTTGAGTGACGAGGCTGAGCCAAATCATTCAATTTGCCCCTGCTCCTACCAGCTCTTCGTCTTTTCTTTTTTTTCTTTTTTTTTAATTGGTACTCTCTATGGCAAACAAGACAAAATTTGTTGGGACCATTCTTATTAACTGTCTGTATGTGTTTTCGTACACAGAGAGAGAGTTTGATCAAGAAAAGATAGAGAACTGACGAGCAATCATTTATTTTTTATGCAAAAAAGACCAGAACCAAGGACAAAAGATAAATAACACATCTAAGTTTCAACTTTTTTTGCGTCCAGGCAATCCGAGAAAACTTGGAATTAGCTCTACCCCTCCAGCATTAATACATGCACAACCTAGATTGTTTGGACTCTCACTCTCTCTCTCTCTCTCTCCTTCTTTCTCTCTCTAGAACCATGATAAATGCTTCAATCTTTCCATTACTCTCTATTTTGTTCAGTTCCCAAACTGACAAATATGTGTTAAGCCTGAATTTTCTCACCCCACACCTCATAACCGTATCCTCTTCCAAACTGATCACATTAGGCTTGCAAACCTCCATATCCTTGTAATTTTTTTTCTCATTCATTCACTCAGTTTTGGCTTAAAACTCTTGTAATGGCTTCTTCCACAATAACAAACCAGCTAAACAGCTTGGAGAGCTTCTTCAGCAGCAACAAGAGCCCTTTGTTCTTGACCTTTACCTGATTGAAAGAGGGTATGTGAAGAAGGGCTGAATTCAACTCGGAGAGCGGTTTCGGAGGCTGCAATGGCAATTCAAATAAGTTCTCCAAGAAGGGTCTTCCCAGATTTCCAAAATATTGAGAGCTATACTCAACAAGTTTGTCGCAACAGTGACAGAAGAAAGACCAAAACTCGTGAGGGAAAATTTAGTGTCAATGGCCAAGAAGTTGCTAAGCAGGATTGGTTTTCTTCGGTTAGTAGTACGACACTGTTTAATTCGTTCTCCGAGAGCGATAGAGATGATTCGCTGACCAATTCAACTGCAGCAGAAACTTTGGAAGCTTTGAGACTCAGCAATATGACAGAGGAAGAGGTATAAATCTAATGAAATAGTTTCTTTTTGTTTTTGTTTTGTTTTTGTTATTTTGTTTTATTTTTTTATTTTTTGGATAAATATGTTAGTTTGGTTTTTAACAAAGCCAACAGGTTTCTGCAGGCGGAGAATTTCAATGTCAGTTCACGGCAAACACTAAACAACACAGCCCCGTTTCAGTACTAGAACAACTTCCTTCATGTCAGTTTCTCTCTTACGCTAAATATAATTTTATTGGCTTCATATTGTTAGATAATATATTTATTTAACACATATATCCTGTTTGGCATCCCGTTTTTTCGCCCACATTTCATACCTTTTTCAACTTTTTTCTACGGTGTTCTCTCCTAGAAGTCTGAATTGTGGGTTCGAACTTGTGATCCAAATGGGACTTAATCTATATATATATATAATATATATATATATATATTTTTTTATCTCTCAATCTGTATTCGGTTTTGTTTGTTTAAACAAACAGCCAAACTCAACGTTAGAACAAGGCGAGATCAAGAGAACGAAGCGACTTGTACAGTGATTCTGCCCAACAAATTAATCACTGAAGATGCAGATTCAATGTTCTCTGCTTCTCTCTGTGAACTACATTTTCACTCTGATTCTCAGAAGCAAATCATGAGAACTAGTACTGGAATTAGAAACAATCCAATGGAGCTAATGGGGTCCAACAATTCTTCACCGCAGTTTCAGAAATCGAAGAGCATCCTTCAGCAAACAAGGCGGCTTTTGTTCGACTGCGTGAGAGAGATAGTAGAAAGCCATGCAAAGGAGGAGAGAGTCAAGAAGTGTCACCAGGGATTTTTGGGGCCTGAGAAGGTTGGAAAACTCCTTTGGGAGAAAATGAAGGTGTGGGGTAAAGACGTTGGAGATGAGACAAATAACATGACTTATCTATTGTGTTTGGACTCGTTTGATTCAGCTCAAGAGTGGTTTGGTTTTGACCAAGAAAAGAGGGAAATCTGTTCAGAGATTGGTGACTCCATTGCAGAAGAGATTGTGAATGAATTTGTTATTGAATTTGGCAACCGTGATTCTCTGGCACCATTTACTCGTTGAGCTAGGGACTCTGTAATATGGTGTGTGTGTGTGTGTGTGTGTGTGTGTATTTGTACTTATTGGTCATTAATTTTTTAGTAATTATATTTTTGTTGGATTTTTTTCATTTTTATGATTTTAATTCAACACAAAGGTTCATGTTGAGTAATTGTAGGCATTATTCCTAAACAATAGAGAAAATAGGAAGACTTGGTAACAGCAATAATTTGACAATTTATGGCTGTATTGTCTAATTAATTTGTCAAGTTGATGATGTGGAACAATGAAGATCTTAATTGGAATCTTTACTTCTTCTTTTATTATTATTATTTTTTTTCACGAGACAAATTGTGAATTAGTGTTCAGTTCAAGAGACATATTTCTAAATTTTTCAACAAACAAGAAATTGATTTGAAAAAAAAAAAAAAAAAAAAAGCATTCTTGATTGTTTGAGACACAAGGAAGACATTCCTTACTCAAAGACTCACTTCCCTGGCAAGAGTGTCATCTTTAGAAAAAGATACTATTTTTCAATCTGGTCATTGGATTGGAAGCGAGCGAGGTAATCATAAACAGGAGCACATGGGCATGAAAAGTACTCCCCCAGTTATCTACTACATTGAAAACGGCTCAATTTTAAGTTCTAACCTTTATTTTCGATGTCGATTTTCCAACTACTTCCTTTTGTTCGTTTAAAAACGACATGTCGTAAAACATATGTTTGGTGACGTGCCCTGGAACTACTGTTTGTAATCTATAAATTTATAGAATCATTGTTTTACTTTTGTTTCAAATTCATGCTTATGAATGTGTACGCGACATGTAGTTTCATTTTTAGCAATGCTATGTGCTACAGAAACGTCATATTTTATTTTTGAACAGTTCATAAACGAGAGACCATAAGTTGATCAGATGTTTGTCATATTTTACGTTTAAAACGACAGTCAACATACTTTTTTCAACTAAACCAACACGTCGTTTTCTCAACAAATCCTTCACATTGCTAGGTCGAAGTGTCGTTTTCCTAAAAATTTTAGTGTTCCGGAAAATTGCTAGCAAAGAGAAAGAGGATTGTTTTCCTTAAATGCTCGCTGTAGTTTATGTCATGTATTTTGCCACGGCATATAAACCTTCTTTTGTTTTTTGTTTTTCAATGAAATGATAGCAAATGTCACTTAAATGTATTCTTGTACTCGTATACTAACAAGTTGTCCGTCCCAGGGCAAAATAGTAATAATAATATCCAAAAACAACAAAAATGTCCACCAACCATTAATTTGCATATTTTATCTTTCCCAAGGGAAAAAAAATCAGTTAAAAATAAAGATATGAGCTCCATTTAAAAAAAAAAAAAAAAAAAAAAGGGAAAAGATAATTATAAGGAAAATGAAATAACATGAACCAGAGAGGAAGAATTATTGTCAATAATGAACTTCTTACCCCCATAGAATTACACCCCCACCCAAAACCCAAAAAAAAAAAAAAAAAAAACACTGAAATGAGCACCAACCACTTTATCCAGTTGCTAACCATCAATGCATTTCAGTTATCTGATGATATATATAAATAAAAATATATACATATATATATATATATGTGTATAGATAATATATTTTGGTTCTTCTGAACTTTGTAAATACGAACACCTTGCTAGCCACCGCAAAATCATAAATGGCATTGGGAAGAGGAAGTAGGTGACAACTCTTTAGTGTCTCGGTCATACAGAAAAAGACAGATGATGCTTGTAATCAGAATTGCTTAATATTATTTTAGCCATTTGCTTTCTTAAATGAAATAAAATTATAACTTGTCGTTTTCTAGTACAAATCCAGTTGATCATCCTAAACACCTCACGCTAACTTCAGAAAAATCCAACATACCTTTCCATACGTCACCAAGAAATTTTTTTTTTTTTTTTACAAACTAGTCCTACTGTCACAATAAAATAAAATAAAATAAAAGCTACCATTATCATCTCTGAAACCGCATATCATCTCTTGCATGATAATCATTAGAAGTGCTCAAGGAATGTAGGCCAAGAAATTACCTCACAGAGGCATAAAGGTTGGCCATCTTTCACAAAAAAATACTACTGGATTTCTCCGTCCTCCCCTAGCTCCCCATCTTCAAGTTCATCGTGTCTGCGGGAGTCCCTGTGGTCTCTCCGGTGCTTTTTATGCCGGCTTTCACCATCTGATTCAGGTGAGTAAGCATGCTGCCAAGGAACGTCAGGGAAAAGAAACACATGAAACTCAAGTACAGAAGGTATAAAAAACCTTTCAGAGACATCAGAAATGGAAAGCTAGCATCGAAAGTTATCAATATACTTTTCTTGATTTTTTGCGGTCACTGCTATGTTTGCGTTTCTTAGAATCTTCTTTCTCGTCCTTATCTGAACTTATGTCATCCGTGGCACTTTGATGCCGCTTCCGGTGTTTCCTGTCTCTGTCTCTATCTCTGTCCTTTTCCCTTTTCTTATCCTCTTTATGACCATGGCTATCAGTTATGTCCATGTTCTCACTATCTGTATCATCCTTCTTAGATCGTTCCTTCCCTTTTTCCTTTTCACGTTCCCTATCCTTCTCCTTTCTCTCCTTCTCCTTTTCCTTTCGCTTCTCCTTCTCCTCCCTCTCTTTCTCCTTTCTGGCCTGCAAAAATTAAAAGATCATTGAAGCCATACTGATCAAACCAAAATGCAAAAAGACCTTTACGAACAAACTCTAATCTACAGAACCAAAGCCAAACCACATACCTTTTCTTCCTCGCGCTTCCGTTCTTTCTCTTTAGCCTTCTCCTGTAGGTGTGCAATGTATTCCTCAAAAATGTCCCTCGTGACGCTCCCCTCCCCGATTGCTCTAAATAACAAATTTTCAAAAGAATTACAAAACTAATATCATAACAGATTGCAAGAACAAAAATTATCAATTGTTGCCGTAAGAGAACCTGTATTCTTGACTCTCTTCGAAAAGTTGCTTACAATCCTCCCAATTAGAAGTTGTAGTTATTTCCTACAAAGAAGCACAACAATCAAAATTGTAAAGGATGAGTCTTGCATCAAAAACTGGGATATATGCTTATCTCTTTAAATAGCATAGTATTGTTCTCTACCTTAAATGTGTGTAATAGCTTGGTGAAGTCATCAGCAAGACGTTGACGCTTTTTAGCTTCTTTCTCCTCTTTCTCCTTGGCTCTCTCTAGTAACTCCTCATATGCAATCTTTAAGAAAGAAACTACGTGTTAGACAATCCCCAAGTGCACAGATAAACCGTGCCTCCCGAGTAATTGGCAAACACCTTACATTGGGAAAGAGAGTCTACCTTTAAGTTGGTATCTGCTATCAAAGGAAAACCAATGTCTTCCAAGATTGCTGCCTTGAAGTCATCCAAAGTCCAACTAGGTGCAAACGAGACCTGAAGCGTAAAAAAAAATTTACAAAAAAAGAAAAAAAAAAAAAAAAAAAGAAAGAAAGAAAGATAGAAAGAAAAAGAGAGAGAGAGAAAGGTTATAAACTATGCAAACTCTTGAAATGCCCGAAAATAGTTCATAAAAACCAACCTTCCCCAGCTTCAGTGCATCTTTCACACGAGTTTTGTCATCATGATACTGTCCATGAACAGAAGGGAATCGGTTATGTTACTCGTATATGCAATCAAAAGCATCTAAAGGTTTTAATTACTAGCGAAAATAAAAATGAAAAGCATTTAATACAGGTTCCAAGAAGTCCAACACATGCAGCTAATTAGAAACAAGCATACAGAAGGCTTTCGTGCTTTACATTATTCCCCCCTTTTCAGGCTTCAGTAAGGAAAAGTTAAAAGGGATAAGCAGACAACGTCAAAAAACAAAAGAACATAATATTACAAATTTACAACCAGACGACTAGATGCATTCTTAAGTCAGAGCCTCCAAATAATTGGAGCGTTAAAAGTTTTTAAAAACTTTTTTTATAAAACCTCAAGATAAGGACAGCCCACGTCTGAGGGAAGCTCAATGTGGCATCCCAAAAAAAATCAATATTTAAATCTGTACCAATAATATCGACTCAGACTTAATTAGTTTAGATAGATGCAAGAATTTTAAACATCACATTCAAGTCATTTTAAACCTTCCAACACAATTTTCCAACTCTCAAGAGCCAGAGGAAGCAATCACATTTGATTTCAACAGTCACCAAACAAAACTAAGATCATATCTTATTTGGGAGCTCCAAAGCAGATCAATTAAACAATAGACCTTGCAGTAAAAAATGCTTACGTGTTTCTCTAATTCTTCAGTAACATCCTCAAAGAGGTCTTTAGGTGTGGAACCGGAGGCATTTAATGCAACAGCATGATATTGAGGCAAATCCTTAACCTACAGTCAAGAAACAGTAACACTCAATTAAAGAACCAATCCATAATGACTACCGTAATTTCTATCTAATCTACTGCAACTCCTTTTTCAAAATCTTCTGCACAAACTACCTTCAGACAATACTCCCGCCACGAAGTTTTAGCAGTAAGAGTACCAGCATCGACATGTTCTTCCATAAGCTTGCGAAACTCATCTCGGTTTTTCCTCTCAGCTCGTCTCAATTGTTCCTTAAATTTGATAACAAATAAAATAAGTAACACACGCATGCACTAGAAGAAATAAAAGCTAGTTAACATGGATTGTGGACTCTACCTTCTGTATCTTCTTTTGTTCCTCTTCTTCCTTCTCCAGGTCACGGATGTAGTCCTGCCACAGACAACCATAAAGAATAATGTAAACAAGCCACCTTGTTTTTCCACTTTTTAATAAAGCTTTTAGACAATGCCCAAAAAAGAAACCAAAAATAAAGGCGAATATACCTGGAAGATGAGCAAACGATCAAGTTTCTCAAGGCGCAAGCATCTCTCATCATCCTCCAAGCGATCTTGAACTTTACGCCACTGGCTGTTCACCTGTAAATGACAGATAAATCGTGGCTTGATGTGAATATAAAAGACAATCACAATACATTATTCCCTCTTTTCATTCATAATATATACCTTAATGAAGTCGCAAGATTCTAGGAATTTCCTATATTCTGCTGCATTCCGCCGATGCTCTTCTGCAGCCTTTTCCTTTTCCTGCGCACAAGTATACAATTACATCTCATGAATCGGTAAACATTGGTATCTGGACTACAAACCCGAGTTACCTATGAATCATTCAAGTAATTTCTAAATGGCCTAAGTAACAAAAGTAGAGATTGTTACCTTCCTTTCAAGTTCCACAATGTAGCTCTCAAAAAGATCTTCTTTGTCTCTAGTTCGTTCAACAGCCTTGAAGCGTTCATCATTTTCGAACATAGTTGCAGCTTTGCTGATCAGGGACAAAAGTTCAATTGTAACATGTAGAACACTTTGCATGTTTATCTTTAAGCCATGTGGAGAAAAAAAGGAAACAAAATCCAACTATTAAACTATTCCGTATTCACAATACAGGGAAAGGAGAGAACCTCCATCTGGTGGACGATGTGAGTTCTTTGGATTCCTGAGAAAAGATAGAAGCAGGAACATAAGTTACTACACATGCATTCTAAAGATTTTTTTCTCTCATGAAATAAAGAAAAAAAATTTTCCTCATGAAATCATATGCAACATACTTCCAACATTTTTGTGAATTCTTCCCTAGCCTTTTTCTGCCTCATGCGCTTCTCTTCTGCTTCCAGCTTCTTCCTTTGACCCAAGTACTGAAACAGAATAAATGTGTTTAACCATAAGTCAAAAACGAGATCGGACACATCATTAAACATTTACATGAGCATGAACACACCAAGCAACAAGGAGAGGGTAAACCATTTCAAACACAACACCATCTAACTGTATTTCCACTAATTAGTAACAAAATAAGTCAGGTAAGACTTTTAAGTACCTCATTTAATGCTTGCTTCCGCTCACCTAATGTTTTCAGAGCACCATATCTTTTGTCATTGATAATTTCTCTCATTGCCTGATATGAAATTTCAACGTTGTCATAGGCCTATTAAACAAGACGAATATGAAAAAATACCAAAATTTATAGCCAGGCTACCTGTTCCCAGGTCCAATCAGACTGAACATTTGCAGATTCCAAAAGCGACTTGAATGCGTTTTTTGCCTCCTACATAAAAAACAATAATTGGTGATGGGAGAAAACAAAACCCATCATAAAGCTTCAGAATTACTGAACAAAAATTGCACAAAGACATTACCTGCTTATTGGCATATACAAAAGGTTCATCATCTACTGGTTTCTCCTCCACAGGAGTTACGTTTACTTTTCCCGCAACTGCCATGCCTTTTTTCACTTCCTGTCAGAGAAGGAAACACACTTAGATAAAGGAAATTTCAAGTAGTTGATTTCAATCAGCACTTTCCAAATTCTATGAGCAGCTATTTGCATTTTGTAATGTCATGTGGACTAGTCACGTCAAAGAAAGAAAGAAAGAAAGAAAGAAAGAAAAAATAAAACCGAATCAATGCAGTTTGCTGCTAATTTATTGTCAAAGGAAAGCCAGCTCTAGAACAGACAAAATTCTTTTTCTATTTGAGTCATCATGCAGCTGATATCTGAACCATCTTTAACTTCATTGAAACTAAAAAAAATGGTTTCATTTCACACCTACAGATTATGAAGCTAAAAATACCTCAATATCCTTTATGGAAGCTCCATCTACTGAACTTGCAATAACTTGTGATGCTCGATTCTCATTTGTGCTCCTGAGATTGCCAAGGGAAGAATTCAAACTACTGCCACATTTCTCATTGCAAGAAAATCAGGAAAGCATAAAAGAAATACATACACTGGTGTCGAATTGGCATTGCCCAAAGCTGGAGAAACTCCATTGCTTCCTGAAATAGCAGGATTGAAAGGAATCACAGATACCGTGGGAGGTTGAACTGCATCAGCACTTGCTACAGCAGACTGTGAACCAGGGGTGGTTGATGATCCAGAAATAGCCATTGAGGAAGGATTAGGCAAGGAAGCCACTGGTGTCACAGCAACCGGGCTCGATACAACCCTGGTTGCCGCCAAAGGAGTGCCGGAGGATACCGAAGTACCAGCACTGGGTGTTTCAGCTGAAGCAAAAGCAGTAGAAGCATGAGGAGCTGAACCAGTTTCTGATTGTATTCCCTGGCTAGATTCTTTCTGAGCTTGTTCACGAGCAAGCTAAAAGCAAGTATTTCTCATCAGAAAAGATGACTAAAACATTGGAAAATTCAGGTATTATAACATATAATGAAAAAACCTTTAATTCTTCAGGAATCGTCCACTTAGATTGCTTTGTGACTTTGTTGTAATAGTACCTGAAAAAGCCAAGTCATTTCCAAATTACAAAGATCTCAATGGATCCTAAAAATAATCATATAGCATCATGGGAGAAACAAACATAATAACAATATTAACAAGATTAGCAAAGGTGAAATTTAGATAGGGTAGAGTGAGAGCCAAACTAACTTTCTTCCATCTGGAGAACTATACTCCTTCCATACAGTTGATGCATCAGCTCTCTGAAGCAGTGAAACAATAAAGTACTATTAGAATATAACAGAAACCATTAGCAAACAACAAGCACGAAATCAATCAGATAGCAACAACTCGGATATAATTAAAAACTCTGGTATAATTAGATAAACACATGTTTCTGTAGCAAAGCAGAAAAAGACGTTGAATGTGCGTGAATAAAAAGTAGTTCAATACAAAAGGAAATAACAAAAATGTAATTAGAAACAAGATGGAAAATTAGAAAGAAAGTTTCTTCAATTCAAACTCAAATGAACTTAAATGAAACAGAACAAAAAGAACGAATGCCCTGCTCAAACAAGAAAAGAAAATCTTAGTTGGTATCAGATTAAATTTACTTAAATAGCTGCATCTCTGGTAGAAGCAAAAAAAAAAAAAAAAAAAAATGGAGCTTAGAACAAGATATGCCTGTTATCAATGTGTCAAATGAAAGAAAGCAAATGAAAGAAAGAGAATACAATGCATCAAAAATAATTAAGACATTATCACTATGAAAGACCGTCATAAAGGAAACATAGGACATTCTCCACTACATGAGAGAACTATAAATTGAATCCAATGTTTAAAATTACAAAATCGGGCATTAAGGTGTTTTCCTTTTGTGAGTTGATGCGTAAACCCATAACGCGTTTTGAGGTGTAAGCCTCAACACTAACAATAAAATAATTCAAAAAATATAAAAAATTTAGTAGTAGTTTTAAATCAATACTTAACATCACAAATAGTCTAAAATAAACAAATTTCATAAGTAATAAGCCCAAAAGAAATTAGTCCAACAAGAAGTCTGAAAGAAACACACCCTAAAATTAACTAGTTGTAAATCCTAATTCAAAAGTCAACCCCATCCTCATATATATTGCTGGACCAGCCATGAAAAATGTCTTTGTTTCAAGCTTTTTAAGCAGCATAGATGGGCCCATGAACTTAAAAAGACAAAAACGGGCCTGGGTTTTTTGTTTTCTGAAAACTTAAGCTTCGGCCTTAGGCCTTTAGAAAATAGCCTCAGCTATTGCGCGATATTGCACGCAAATTTCTGTTCCTCAAGTGGGAGAGGCGTAAGCAATTTTTTTCCCCCAGTGAGGCGTATGCCTCAAGGCCATTTTTTATAGCCTTTCAGTCAGGCAGGCCTCAAAGTGGGCAATTGATTGCGCAATTTTAAACAATGATTGAATCCATAAGTAATTATATTTAAAAATGGTAGTGTACAGCAAGTGCCATAGGCATAATATTTCTCATACCTCAAAACAGTAGCACTAGTATGCCTGAAGACCATTCTAAAACCCATACACGTCAAACAAGTCATTTACAGCAAATGACTCATGCTCAGTTTATCTCAGAAAATGTGAGGGTCCTAAACAAAAAGCTTTAGAAAATACAAGTTGTGGCAAGGCACACGTGCTTTGAAACAAATAAATATGTAGTTAAATATGTGTGGATGTGTGTATGAATTTCAAACAATCTCATCTTTTGTTATGAACAAAAAAGAAAAAAATCATACACAGCAGAAACATATAACTAAATTCATAAATAAATAGTCAACAATACGCAGCGAACTCAAAAACTAAAAAGAGATAATTCCAGCCCCAGTATATAGACACATTACCACAATCCAAATATTCGACTGACAGAAGGGAACGGAGAAGGCAGCTATCAATTTTTTACTTTTATAAGGGAAAATAATAAGGAGGCAACTATTACTAGATGGCATTTATTAAGACATCCAACTACATGATAAAAAAAATGTAAATAGCATTATTGCCTGCCTTGTGAAACTGAAACCCCGTCTTCAAAGTGAGCATATAGGAGCAGTCGTAAAATTTCTCCAGACTTGCCATGACATCTACAAATCAGTGGAAGCACATGCAAATGAAAGGAGAATTCACATAAAACACTTCTGCTCGAGTTAAGATGGCTTCAATCATCAACATCCATAAAGGGCCAGAAAAAGCATACGACAACAATAACAACCAATAAATGCATGTTATGCAGATAACCGGAGATGACACCTAGAATAGAGCAGGCACAACATCAGCATAATAACTCACCTCAATTGGTGTCATCAATTCCAATGGCTTATCCCAAACAGATTGTTTGGTTCTTTTATTGTAATAATATCTGGGGAAGGGAAAAACAAATCATCAATTAGGGAACAAACTGAACATAAACACAAAGATTCGTGAAAGGACAACAAGACTTAATATAGAAAGTAATCATCATATATCCAGATGTTTCAAACTCTACGTAACCACTGCCATCAGAGAAGGAATCACAAAAAAGATGGCCAAAAAAACCATTACCTTCTTCCATCAGAGGATGCATGCTCTTGCCAATCAGATGACGATGGCTGGGTGCTAGGAACATTTGTTGCCTAAAAAGTCCGAAAGTACATACCACGAAAATAAACCAAGTCAGCTTGCACAAATTTCTAACCATAATGAAGGCATGGAAATGAACATCAAATCGCTGAAAACAAAAGAAAACACTTACGGTATCAGTGGAAGAAGTCACAGAAGGCTGTTGGCCAACCTGTTGTGCTGGAATTACAAGAGGTGCACTCTGACTTCCAGAGGAAAGCCAAGGTTGTCCCTGACCAGGTGCTGCGGGTGCTTGCATATGAGGCATTGGCTGGAACTGGGACATTGAGCTGGCATTATTCTGTGGCTGGACAAAAGATGATGGTGCATACTGAAACATGGAAAACTGGGTGAGTACATGAAAGATGTACAACACTTGCTCCGTAAAACCAACTGAAGCTCATATGATAAAATGATATTGGTCACATCTTACTGAATATGATGAAGAAAAAGGCATCGCAGCACCAGGTAAACCAGGCATCTGATTGGCAAAAGGAGCAGCAGGTTGCTGCGACTGTGGTGGGCCAGGCGCAATAGGCCTTGTCTGAATGTACGACATTGGTAAACCCTGCGATGAAGGAATAACATGACCAGGCTGACTAGGCCTAGGAGGATACTGCTGCATCGGTTGCGAAAACTGCAGCGGCTGACTATGAGCAGGCGGCATTCCTACGTTTGGAGGCGGAATACCCTGTCCAACTGGCTGAAATTGTTGTGAAGATGAAATAAACGGCTGCCCCTGATGATTTGGGACCATTGGTCGAAACTGTGGTAGAGAAATCCAAACAAACAGCACCCAAGAAAGCTTATTTAAAAAAAGAAAAAAGGATTAAAACTGAAATGCTAATGTGAACAGAGAAGCAATTCCTATACAGATGATACCCAAAACTTCGACATCCCCGGGAAAACAACTGAAGATGATTTAAAACAAATTTATGTAAACAGGTGAAAAACCTATATACACTTTTATGTTTATGGTAAGTAGATATTTAGACATATATATAAACAATGAATTAACAAGCTAAAGAAGCAGTTCACCTAAGATTAATCAAAAACAAAATCCAGTTCAAGATTTTTTTTTTTTTTTTAATGAACATTTAAGCAAGCCACGCTATTCACGAAAATGTCGACCACTTTCAACTTGTCCTACTGAGAATCCAAGGGCTAGAAGCTCACTACCTGAGCAGCAGAAGTCTGAGAAGAATTATCCATTTCAGCACATCAGCAAAGCCTACAATGAATATAGCTGCCAAGATAAAACAACCAAAAAACAAATAATTAGAAACTAAAACCCAATTTCTAGTTTATACCCATTAGACCCAAGCCATTCATGAAACCTAGTACCAAAGATCACACCTCACCGGAGCAGGCTTAAGGGTAAAGCCATCATCAAGGCATTTGCCAAAAGGCCCCTAAGTTTAGAATACTTTTAACTAATTATCCATAAAAGTCTCAAATCATTGAAATTAATCACATTGATTAGGTTTTTTCAAAAATAAATTCTATTACTTTGGCCTTAGTTTGATTCTATAACCCTTGCAGCACTTTTTTTACGGTTCTCGATTGGGAATTAATAAAATTAAATACATTTAATTAAAACCAAAACCCAACTCAGATATTTAAGACTGAAAATGCAGGGCCATCCCGTCAGTTTTCAGAACTAACAAGATTTTAAAGTCCTGAGAATTTTGGGATTTTAGGGTTATTTATTTATTTATTTTTTTTTTGGTGTAAAATCAGAATGATAAAAGTGATTTCGTCGCAATTGCCAATTAGGATTGTAATCTAAGAAGGAAACATCAAATCAATAAGGAAATTTCAGATTAAGGTCATTCAAGAGAGCAAACCCTACCTCAAGATTCCTTCTTGCACCAGAGTCCAGAAGTTTCGCTGCAGAATTTGGCCTTCTCTTCTACTCAGTGGAAAACAGCCAAAAAGGACGGAAAGTTTGGACTGTGCTTCCGTGAAAAGAAGAGACGCGAGAGAGAGAGAGAGAGAGAGAGAAAGCGCGCGCGGGGGGGCGCGGGGGCGGCGGGCGCTGTGGTGGTGGTGGGAGGGAAAGAGACAACAACCAAGCAGAGGGGGAAAAGTGCAGAAAAATTTTATGTGCCTGTTTGGGAAAATCTAAAAGTTTACATTTTTGTAAAATCCAAAAAACACCCCATGAATTTTTAAACTATCTCAAATTTATCTCTGCTTTTAAAAATAATTTTTTTAAAATGCTTTGTAAAAGAGTAATTAACCCTTTAATTTGTCAAATTCTTGTTTTGCTCTAAATTTAATTTCTACCTTATTAATGTTTAAGATAGTATAAATACTGAATTTTATACCAGAGCATAATTATGGGAAATATATTTGAATCTTGAGATAAAATTAAGGTTCTGTTTAGTGAAACGGTTTAAGTTAAATTTTTAATTTGAGTTTGTTAATTTTTTAAAAACTAGTTATAATTTTTGTTGACTTTTCATTAAAAGATAAAAACTGAAATGAAAATTTTGAGTTTAAGATATTTCACTAAACGGAACATAAAGCAGCTATTGACGCATTAAAATAATAAACAATTATTCATTTCTTTAAAAAAAATGGAGAAATTTCCTCAAAAAGAAAAAAAAAGGGAGAAAGAACATTGTAGTATTTTTTTTTTACCATTAATAATAAATTATAACATAAAATTTTAAACATAATTAAATTTATGATTACATAATATCGAAAAAAACTCCCTCTTCTTTCCCTCTCTCTCACACTCCTCCTATTTCTTTCTCTCTAACATGAAAAATTATACACATATATTTGTTATTAAAAAATAATTATAAATCCGTTATTTTTTAAGGATGTACCATTAAACATATATTATAATTTATCGTCTTAACAAAAAACATACTATAAACTTCAAAAGTATATATAAAATTTGCTTTTTCTACAATTTCACTATAATAAATCACATTCTTTTATGTTATAAAAAACAGTCGAAAAAAACCGACTAAAAAACAATTTCAAAATCCAGTTGTTTTATTCTATTTTGATTTCCAAGATCATCTCTAATATATGTGTCAATGTCAATATTATATTTAAGTTATCTTACTTTAAATCTAGTGTGTAGTAATATTTCTAATTCACTGTTACATTTTGGCACTGTCCTTAAGCTTTGAAACTTATTTAACTAATTTTAAAATAAACACTTTAATGACTAGGAGAAAAAGTCAAGACACCAATATAGGAATCAAAATATTAAATTTGATATTAATTATACTTGATGATAAATTTATCATTAAGTTTATGACATGATAATTCTTATGTCAAAAATAACACCCCCATTGAATATCACTTTTTTTTTTAACATAAATTTTAAAATTTATCATTGACAGTTTGACACATTAATTTAAGACTCAATTGGACATGCTCTAAGTGCTCCAAACCTTCAAAATTCCTTGAATAGGTGTAAGAAATATACTTTATACTTGATTATTACAAAAATAGAATAAGTATTGAGATTTAGTAATACTATGACTTGTAGTCGATTTCTCAAAATTACAACTTTTTAGACACTACTTCAGCTTCTAATGGTAATGACACTTCCAGTATTCCTAACTAAGTTTGAGGCGTATTGTTTATACTCGTACACTTTCTTGAAAGTTGAAGCCTAGGGCAATATTTCGGTTTCTAAGGGCTCCAAAATTATTTGATAAATGTAAGGACTATTTTATACTTAGATTGTTATGTAAATGAAATAAGTTTTTAAAAGTTAGTAATACTGTGGCTAGTAGCCGATTTCTCAAAATTACAAAACTAACACCACTTCAACTTCTAATAAGTTATCACAAATATTGTTGACACCACTTTTGAGCTGACGAAAAACATATACAGTGATTTTCTTCAGTCATCAAGGGCTTGTATAGCCATCTCACGTGACGATAATGTGGTCTAAGAATTGTTCATATAATAATAGATCAATTATCTCGGCATATTTTATTCTTTAATTTATTATTCATCTGATAAACCGAATCAACACATAGATGCTTCTTTTAAGTCTTCCTCCAATAATAAGCATTAAGGTACCGAAAAATCTAATTTGGCCTTCCAACATCCCATTTGAACAATATATATATATACACACACAAGCACACTATAAAAGAAATAGTAATAGACAGAAAATTAGATTTTAAAATAGAGCAGAGGGAACTGATTCAGTGGCCAGTATTCATATGTACCTGAGCTAGTTTTATATATCAGCTGATGCAGATTTCCACCCAAGTAAAACCCCGTTTAAGGCTCTAATTAACAACGTATTAAATTAAGGATAAAACAGTCATGCCCATATAACAAACTTGCGGTCAGAACTGTCCGGCCACAGGCCGGCCTCTGAAGTGGATTTTGATGATTATCTATTACCGAGCATCAGATATAATCACATTTACATTTTTTATTGGTTTTAATTAATTTGTAAAAAAAAATGATAATTTGGACTTTGCAATGGTGCTGGCTCTTTTTTTTTTTTTTTTTTGGTCCATAATTTCTTAGGCATCTGCCAAAATATCAAATTATATTAGAAACTGGCTGCATTTAAGGATCCATAAAACTGAAAAGCCTGATGAAATTATGCAATACATCACTATTATTTGGTAGCTTGGGGAAAATAATGAGTTTAGGAGATTACATTAATTAGTTTTCCTGGACTTTAATTTCTAGAATATAACTGGGACTTGGGATTGGAAATTTGCAATCCGGTGACTAATTAAATGGCACAATCAATCCAAGAAAAAGTGGAACAAAATTTGAACACAAAGCCAGCTTTTTCTTGCCATATCATGTTTTAATCAAAACTTATGATTTGACCAAACAAAAAGGACCTTAAATTGTCAAGCACCTCTGCATCTACAACACCCACACATGTGTATATATATAGTTATGATACAACACAAAGCAAGTCACATACAAGTTTGACCCTCTCTTTATCTGTATCTCAGATTCCCGATCTCACCCATATCAACGGGGAAGTTGAGAGACTCTAACCAAATTATCATCCCGGACACTACAGTTTCCGTGGCTCTTACACGGTGCGACGGTGAACAGACTCCTAAGCCCGGACCTCAAACCAAACCGATGAGCCGATTTGCCCTTCTTGGTGCTCCTGGTGCACTCCTTAAACGCTGCAAGAAAAGGGTCTTCGTCATCATGCTTTCTAAGACCTTTGGCCGAAGTGCTTCTCGGAAGCACCCCGGGAGGAGGAGGGAGGAGGAGATCGTCATGGACCGAGAGCCTTGCGCTGATCACCGGCGGCGGGGGTAGCCTTAGCACAAAGTCGTCTTCCATGAGGCACTTTGTTTGTGTCGTTTCCTTTGAAATTCCGGGCTTCTTTTCCCATGAAAAGGGCACGTTCCCTTGTGAATGAACTTTGTTGCTACTCATGTTATAATCAATACTACTGGCTTAGTTCTTTTGTATTGGTAATTTGGTATATGACAAAGAGGTAAGTTATATGTTAGGTGTATATATACGAATATTTCGTGTGCTTGATGAATTATTTTATTTTTATTTTTCTTTATCGGCAAAAGTTGGTTAAGGCCAAACGAATAGACCGTGATCAAGAAGGACAAGTGGTAAGTAAGCTTTTTAAACAAGATATTAATTATTTACGGTAATTATAATAAAGACAATGGACGTGGGAAAGAAGACCAAGTAATCGGGGTGTTCTACGTCACAACGATGTTATGAGGTTAAGAACTGCAAGGGCTACGTGACAAACTTGTGAACGTTTGACTCAGTTCACATGTATATAGTATGTATACACATATACACACACTACATATATGTATAAGAATGCTCTTGTAACACGCCATTTTATACCTTATAAAACTAATTATTTATTTGAAATCAACATGAACTATTTAAAATAATTAATATAAATGACAAATATTACTTAAAATTATTGTATTAAAATCAACTAGTTGTTATCATAAAACATAAAAAAAGTTACAACTATTGTTTTGTAAGGTGTCGTATAAGAGAGTCTCGTATTCATATAAATATATATAGTATATATTTATCAGTGTGTTATTTTCTTACCTGGGAATTTGGAAGATATGTATATCTTCATTCCAAGCTGATCAACAACGTGACCTAGTCGTGTTGTGAACGTGAAAGGGATTCTCGGATGGTAAAATCTGCCACAGTCGGCTAATTGCATTTGACCAATTAGCATACTAATTAAAATAAGTTGATGTCTTGTCATAAATTATTAACATATAATAAAATAATGTAGTTTATTAAAACACTTTTGACATAACCAAGAGTCAATTAATTAGCTGCAGATAGCATTCTGGTTTGTAAAAAATACAAAAGTAGTGATTGCCTTCAGTTTTTAAAAAAATAATAATAATAAAATTAAAGCTGTCATAAGAACCACCTACTGAACTTGTCCATAAGCCCAAACAAAATGGAATTTCACTTGTCAAAAAGCGAGTTTGATCTATGAAGAATTATATTTATATATCGCAAATACAATTAAAATATCTAACCGTACTTCTAGAGAGAGAAAACATATTAATTTAATATGACAAATATACTCAAGATCAGTACTGGCTCCGTCAAATCTCTCAATTTAAAATATGATTTTTAAATTGGAAATAATGACTCAAAGTAAAAGGAAAAAAATAAATAAATAAATACTCGAATAGGGCCAAGCGAAAAACCTGTCTCTTGCTAGCTAATTCAAACCAACGGTGAAAGCCTTGATTTCGTTGTCTGTTTTATATTTTAGCTAACATTTTAGCTTTTGTTTTTTTTTTTAAGAAGTTTGCTGGCTTTATTTTATATGTTTCGGTTACACGGATTTGATCATGGTACCATGGTTTTGCTTAGATAATGTCCTGAAACCTGATCTCCACTAGTATCAAAACCATAAATATAGGTATATAAATATATACATGTATGAGCTTCTTCATTAGATCAATTAAACAGAAAGATATATACAGCATGCACCAGAGTAATTTAATTAAGCCAATAATATATTTTTTACTTTGACTCTTGTGTTAGATTCAAGTCTGAATTACAATTTAGTATAATATTATTATTAAACTGTATTTACAATCAAATATAAATGTATAAAATTAATTAAAAACTAATATATGTTCAGCTGCTAGAGTGGTTGAGTTGGATGAGATTGCAAAACTGGGATTGAGAGGTGCTTTAATTTGCCTCTTTGCCGGCCGTTCGAGGAATTAGGGACTAACTAATTAATTAGACTGCAAAGTGAAAAATGCAAGAAATGGAGAAATCGATGTTTTTCTATGAAATGAGAAAAAAGGTATATTTGCACTAATTTAGTAGATTGACCCCCTTACTAAAAAAAAAAAAAAAAAAAAAAGAAAAAACCCAACCCAATTATATTTTTAGTCCAGGAAAAACTAGTTATTTTTCTATGCAAAATCCAGGTAAATTTAATAAGCAAATGTTGAGAGGAAAATACACTATATATATATATATATATATATAGAGCAACTCATGAGATGCTTGTTTATCAACAATGTTGTAAACAGTTGTCCCGAATTCAAATCCCCAGATACAAGTTACAAGAATTATTTATATTTTATAGCTAGCCTTGTTCATCGATCAAGCTCTACATTTACAATCTCAAACATACTCCCATTTATAAAAAAATATATATATATATATATATATATCTCAAAGGCAACAGCTCTTTTTAAGCGACGAAGGGGGCGTTCCCATTGCATTCTCATTCACAACATTGCACGAATATGAGCAAGAGAGGGTGAAAATGGTCTTTTGATTATGTACATCTTCTATATCTTTTGCCCTTATTATTCTTAGGGAACTTGTTGGAAAAACTAAACGGGCTCCGAGTGCAATTCACAAAGGCGGCGAGAAACGGGTCTTCAGGTTCCGGATCCTTCCTCGCATTTCTACCCAATATCCTTAAAGAACGACCCACCATAGGGGAGAGCTGAAGGACTGAGCATAGAGGGAGAGAGTACTTTAACTGCTTGTCAATATTGTCCTCCTCAATGTAGTCAAACCTAGCACTACTCATGTGCTCGGATAGACAAGGAGGTGGCGGCAACGAAAACGACGGCGTAAAACCGACCCCGTGGTCCCATTCCTCCTCGGAAGTACTACCTTCTTGGCTTGTGATCTTGGGAATTCCCGGGCTGAACTCCCATGAAAAGGGCACGTTCAGTTTAGGGCTGACTTCGTAATTGTGACCTAATCTCCTTGATCGGTTCATGTTTGGCGTGGGAGGGGAAATTAACCTGTATGAAACGTGTGTGACTGAATAAGGACAAGATGAAACGAAGTTTATTGGGAATCTCTCTCAAAGTTGCTAGCTTTCGGTTCAGATCATGCCTTTTAAAGGCCTGTACACAACAATATATATATATATATATGATATATCCACACACACACACACACATATATATATATATATAAATGAAATGGAGAAAAGATGCATCGGTCGTTGGCTCATAAATTGTCAGTTCACGTCATGTGAAACGTAGGAAGGTTTGTCCAAAAATTTTATTAAAAAAAAAAAAAGTTTGATTAGACAAAATGTTTTTATAACTTATATTTTCAGCAACAACAAACTGATAAACTTATATATTCGCTTGTGGCTACTCCTTTTTTTTTTTTTTTTTTTTGTCTTCTGATTACTCTGGAGGTCCATGGATGGCATATTATATATATACAACATTTATTTAAGCTTGAAGTACGAGAATTCTAGTTTATTACTCTAATTTTTGTGATAAAGCCATATATAAATTTACCACTAATTTGTGCCTGAAACTATATAGTTAATAGAAATTAAAGGCTTTATAAAGAGGTTTTTTTTTTTTTTTTCAAAGAGGTACATAAACATTATATGCGTGTCAAACTTTATTGTTGTCTTCGCAGTTAATGTTTGGGCCAATGAAATGTGATCACTGTTGGAGACAAAAATATATTTCGTGTGCCTTAATAGGCTATTGACTTTGCGCATGGTACTTCACAATTGTTTACACAAACACACAATTGATATATACATATATATATATATATGTATATATCCATATATATTTGTATACTCCCTCGAGCACGAATCAATGAGATCATACGTTGTAACTAAGTCGTGCTCCACTCTAGCATTGGATTATTATTGAGGGAAATTAGAAAATAGATCATGGCCAATGTATTACGAATGGTTCTAATTTTGTTACAAGCTAGCCAATGTGTTGGTGTAGGTTTAGTGGGGGTCTCTATCTACAACCACCAAATTTAATTATGTCTTTCTATTTTAATGTTAAGGTACTCAACAAACTAACTAGCCAAAAGTTCTAATACGTGGATTACTTATCCCATGTAGTGGTGCATAGGCATTTCTGCATATAATAAAAACTTAAATGAAATTGTGTTAGATGCAGCCTTTGAAATTTGAATAATTATTAAAAAAAAACATCTAAATTACTTAAAAATAACCAGTGACCCTTAAAATATTGATCGAATAAGTCAATTAGATACGATCAATAGTTGGTTGACTAGTAAAGACAAATATTGTTATCAATCACTCTAATTTAATAAAAAAAATTAGGATATCTATTTAAAAGAAATATCATTTTCCCACTTCTCTTTCAGTAGTCGTCCCCAACAATCATATGCACTTTCTTCCCTTGATTAGATGTATTTGTATTAGTTAAGGCTTCGTCTAAGAGTGGCTTTATTCTTCTTTCAAAGAGAAAAAAAAAAAGATTTTTATGTCATTTGACAACACATTTCTTCACTAATTGAAGCAATTAGCATTGGCAATATTGTTCTTTTCTGCCAACCACCTATTTGGCAGCAACACGGGCTTCTTGGCTTTTTGTTAAAAGAAAAATAGTAGCTAGAAATTTATATACTTGTGTATATATAAATATTTTTAGTAATACTATGTGATTGATGTTGAGTGTTTATTTGATAAATGGGTTTCTTATAAGACTGTACGAATAAATGCATCGTTACATATGGAGAAGCAACTTCTACCTATTGTGGTAGCTCACTTTTCATTTTATTTGTTCTTTTGACGTCCCATTTTAGATCAGCCTTTTCCATGTGAATTTTTGCAATAGAAATAAGTTGAATTTGTAAATTTTACGATTTGTATCACGTTTTGGTTGATGCCTTGGAGCTCGGAAATCGTAAGCTATCCAAAATGGGAGTTGAGAGTTAAAACAATATTGCATGCTCCCCTCGGCTCTGAGGGATATAGCTCAATTGGTAGAGCTCTGCTCTTGCAATTGGGTCGTTCAACTATTTATAACATTTATCATTTTTATTAGTCAAATTGCATAATATGAAATTTTGGTTAACTGTAGGAACATAATATGAAAAATAAATAATAATTAAAAAAAAGAAATGTGATCAGTGACGAAGTCAATAAATTTTGTTAGAAAAAGGGAAGTTAATAACTACTTAAGCAAATTTTGAAGGATATTGATTAGATTTTTCATTTTTTGGGGGAACTTTATGCAGTTTTCTTCACTCTCTATATACCTATTCATACATATACACATGTAAATAAGAGGAGGAAAAAAAAATTTTGGGGGTGGGGGGGGGGGTGTGGTGGTGCTTGAGCTCCCCCTAGTCTTTAGTTGCATACGTCTTTGAATGTGGCTGCATGCATAATTTAACAATAATTTCATATTTAATTTTATCTTAAGATGTAGAGCTCGAATTCCCATCCTCAGTTTGAAAATATAAAATCTTGTAATGACATAATTATGAAATTTAATTACTAAGCACTTATTCGGATTGCGGATTGAACCAAAATTTAAGTGTCAAATTAACTCCTTGAAATAAACGGCTATCAAGTGATGATATTATATGGTGGAGTATTGTGTGGAAAACCTATTTTTCGTGATTCAATTCTAGGTAATATTAGAGCGTCCCATCTGAATTATTTTTACTTGCTTCTCCTAGTGGATAGCCTTTTGAGTTTTGAGAGTTTACAACATGATCATTCATAGATAGAGGCATTTTGGTTTGCCTTTCCTCCAGACTTTGCTTAAAAAGCCAACTTTAATGCTACCATTGGAGAAGGTTACACACCGCTATCGTCGTCGTCGTTAGGGATTACAGAGTTGTAACGTTCATGTAGTTTTAGTGCCTCTATCTTTTGCTTGCTTTGCCTTTTCGTTTTAATGAAGTCATTCTCGAAGCAAAAATTGTTAAAAGTGGGACACAAATAGTCATGTTTCTAATTAAAAGGGGTATAACAAAAAATTTATTCGTCGATGAATCCTCATAGGTAGATCTCTGTTGGGTCTCGATTCGGCCATCACCAAAAAACCTATTGGAGAACTAGTCATCCTTTTTTTTTTTTTTTTGGTTGCTATTTTTGAGAAATTTTTTTTTTTTTTTTTTTGTGTGAAACCTGGCCATAGCATGATAAGCTAGACCAATGGCCAAAATTCTTATTATCTTCAATATCATGGTAGGATATTGTTGGTCACGTCACACGTGCGAGTAGTTGGAATTTTCGATATCACGACGGACTTCTCTCAGTATCATGGAAGGATACCATCGATTACTAGTAGGCTACTGCTGGTATACTAGGCATTTTAGTGGTTTTTTCTCGATTCTTTTTTTTTTTTTTTTTGGGGGAGGTAAAAATCAATCAAGAGGATCCGTGTGTTTTGTCATTCAAAATGAAGTCTTAGCTAACCATATAATGTCACGCCGTTTGATTGACTCGGATGTTAAAGAACAAAAAAATCAGTTACAAAATATTTCAAAATTTGTAAATAACTTTGCTGAATAGGTAGGAGATCTAAGTCAAAGAGACTTGTCATTACCTTCTAATCCAAACTTTCACTCCAAAAATTCGTCAATCCAAACAAAACTTTTAGACTTTTTTTTTTCTTTTGGAAAAAATGTTTAGGATTGCCCTTCAAAATTGACATGCCTACATTATTGTCCCAACTATAATAGTTACATTTTTTTTTAATTGTTCCAACTATGTTTCTTTTTTTTTAACTTCTAGTAACTAGTTAGATAAGTAATAAGGGTCAAAATCAAAAGGAGAGGGCAAAAAAACATAAATAAACATATTTGATAGGTTGTTTCAATTTTCCCAAAAATAAAGAAAAGAGACTTGGACTTGGGCCTTGGCATCTCCCTATTTTGCCCAGGGACACATGAACGCTTACAAGACTTTCCTGTCGTTTTATCTCGATGTTAAGTGGCAAGTACACCGTACTTTTTATTTATTTTTTATTAAAAAAAAAAAAAAAAAAAAAAAAAAAAAAAAACCAAAGTCCCACGACGTCTTGAATTAATTTGCTAGGGTTTGGCTTCGTTCCTTCCATTGCCTATCTATATAAACCAGACGACCACTATCATTCTGAGACTGAGCACGCCTTTCGCCGCACAATAAACATAGGGAAGATCTCTCTTCTTTTTTTTTTTTTTTTTGTTTTAAATCTCAGGTTTCTTGTTTCGAATTTCTTTTTTTTTTTTTTTTTTGCTTGGAAAAATTCCTTTCTTATTAGTTTCAATTCTTTGATTTTTATTCATTCTTCAATTGGAGATTTGATCTATCTGTAAAAATCTAATGGGGTTTCAAGAACCGAAAAGGGATACGGTTGGGCTGGTTGCGATGATTATAAAAAATTCCTCGTTCTGAATGCTATTGCCATGGCATGACAGACGCTTTTACACCCATAGAATATGAGCACCTCCCTTCTATTCCATTCCATTCCATTTGTTATCATTATTATTATTTCTTTCTCAAGTTTTTTGCTTTGAATCTCTTTATTACTTCTTTGAACGAACAGGGCAAAAAGTGAATTTTCCGATTGCTAAAAAAAAAAAATTCTGCGTGACGATCTGCGTGACGATTCTTTTTACTTGAGGAAATCTCTCTCTCTCTCTCTCTCTATATATATATATATATATATATAAAACTTGAGTTGAATTGTAGATTAGAGAGAGTTTTGAAACTTAGAAGGGGTTGATTCTTATGATCCGCAGAGCATTTTATTTTATTTTTTTCTGTAGCGCTCTGTGTTTGGACAACTCCTTAAAATGATTAAGGGTGGTGTTTAAAGCCTTAATTCGACGGGATTAATACTTCTATGGATTAATGGTTACGCACGCCTCCACATTATTAGCTTATGTACCTTTTGTTTGAAAACTCTTCTGTTTACGCTCTGCTTCTTCCTCATTTGTGCTTGGTTGTTTTGAGTTCTAGCTTTGACTTTCTCAATTTTTTTTATCTTTATTTTTTAATTTCATTTAACCCCCATAATCAGTCTCTCCATCTGCAACTCTCAAGTTTATTTACATCTTAAAAAAAAAAAATTTCATCATGGGTCAGAAAATTACCTTTTAAAATTGCAGATTTTCTAACCACTTCATCGCAAAAAGATTTTCCAGGGAGATTAAAAATCAACTGTGGCATAAAAAACCAATATGGCACTGTGATATTAATTTTGTTTCTGTGAACATATTTGATCACAAGCCATGACTTAAAAAGGGCTGCACAGTTGGCCTTACTATTGGCCGGAGCCTGGAAATCGGAGAAACTTTTTAGGTTTACCTTTTTGCTGCGAGGATGATGAGACGAATGTCTGTTGCGCGGGACAATTGCTACAGTAATCAAAATATGAAAATAAAATGTTAAATAACTTGCAAGATGTAGTCATTTAGATACAAAAAAAATTGAGGTAATCTTCCATCTTATCATCATCGAAATTGGTTTTGATTATATCTGGTTTAACTGCTCTTATATTTTGAGGTTTAGACCTCGTAAAAGTAAGTAAATGTGCATTTGGAGCTTCGTGAAAGGCTTTTGGACAACCTGAAATTTCAGATTCGGAAAAATCAGTTCCAGGACTTTTCGAGATCTTATAAATCTGGACAATAAGTAAACAGGGATTTGACAATAAGTAAACAGGGATTTGAATTCCTAAGTAGTTTGGTATAAGAAAAAGTACAAATTGAAGACACCGCGACTGTCAGCAAAAGATCACAGGTTGGTATTCGTTGGACCAAACAGATTTGTTTCTTCCACATTCTCTTTTAACTCACTAGGAGAATGAGTTCGCGTTGTTTGCCAACTCATTAGGATCTCTTGAGCTCAATGTAGGTGCAGCCCTTGGTGCTCTGAAATTAAAAATAAAACAAGATAGCGAGCTCTGCGGCGCGGCCTGCATGGGTGCTGTGAATCGGAACTTTGAAAGGTATGTAACGGGTGCTATGTCGAACCAGATGGCTGGTGCTTCCTTCTTCGTTTTGTGATATTCTTGGGGCTTCCAATGCTGGTTAACTGTTTTACTCGTGGTGATGGTTGGAGAGTGGAAAGAGGAACAAGGTAGCCCATACACTAAGCTAAATTAGCTTTTTTTTTGTTGCGTGGAAAAAACTGTTTTTTGGGTGGAGACCAACCTTTTTTCATTTATGATGTAGTGAAGTAGTATTGCGTAAAGGAAACATAAACTAGGGGACAAAAAAGTCAAATCTCCATATGCTACCAGTTTTTCCTCTAGAAGGGAAGGGGGTAAAATAAATGTTGGAGTACGAACGATTTGAAACTGCAAAAGGATATTTTGTGATGACTAATGCGTTGCAGGCCCAAGCTCATGACTAATACGTTGTCGTTTTAACCTAAAGAATAGGTCGTTGACTTAAAAAAAAATTAAAAAAAAATCCATGAAAGGAGACCAAACAACACAAATTCTCTAACTTTGGAAAGCAAAAGCTGAAAAAGTAGCCATTAGTAAACAAATCGCGTCTTGCCAGCACATGATTAAGAAAAAAAAGATAAAAAAAGGATAAAAACACGAAAATACAGCAAGAGAGAAAAAAAGGCAAACCCACAAATCCAAATATCCAATTTGTGGGTTCAAGAAGGAACACGTTACCCCAGTTTCAACTGAAAATGACAACAACAACAACAAACTAAAGTGAAAAATCAAGCATTACACACTATTCACCTAAATTATCGGTGGATTACAGGGCAGGCAAGGAAGACGAGGAGTTCAAGTGAGCAGAGCCGAGAAGGTCATTGCAAAGGCTACCTCCTTCAAGTGCCTTGTTATTCTCCGCTCGCGGGCTACTTCCTGTGCTGCTATTCGAAAGCGATCCAAACGCGGTCTTCTGTAGAACCCCAGTCGGAGATGACCCTATAGGAGGACTAATGTCCCAGCACCCCGTCATCAGGTTTAACACCGACGACATTGACGAGGTAGACCTCTTGCAATCAGCAGAATTAGTATTATTGTTGTTGGTGTTGTGAAGAACTTCGCCGAGTGGACCCCCCAAGGACGTCTCCCAACTTATGGGAATCCAATTCGCTTGTCGATTATGATGATCGTGATGATGATGATTGGTACTAGGTGTGTTCTGCTCACGGGACAGCCTGAGCGGCGAGAGATTGGTCTCACTGTTGAACTCTGAGGAGGTATGAGGCATGTCGGGAATGGAGATCGAGAGCTGGGTTCGGTCCCACTGTGCGTCCATGAGCTGTCCAAGCGAATGTTGGCATTCTTGTGTCTTTTGTGAAGTGGGGTTGAGGAGAGAGTCAGATGTGACGAGGCCGAACTCTGGTCTCGACGACTCATCGTATGGGATCTGCTGGGGTTTCCGAGTCATGAACAGAGAGCTCTCTTGCGACAGCAAGGAAAGGCCTCCTGGGGTGCTTTGAATTCTCTCCCCTGCATTGTCTTTGACAAACATCCTGCAAAAAAGAGACGCAAGATAATTCAATGTAAATTGCAAAGGAATAACTAACAAAAGACTCCTTTTCTTAGATTGGTCAACATCTGCATTACAAAGATGACGAAACAGATTATGTGAATTGATGCTGCAGAAAAACTACCTTTCTTGTTTTTCCTTTAAAGTGAAGAAGCTTAAGCTATTTTAGATTGGTCAACATCAGCAATACAAAGATATGGTAAAATATATTCTGAGATGTTTCTCATAACAGAAAGGAAGACCCGATTTAGCTAATTAGGTGACATGAATGAAGACCTGGAAACGAATTGATGCTGTAAAGATAAGGAAAATGGGGACCATGAAGTTCAAACTTGCATCACCTGCTCATGTGTGCTGTGGCTGCAGAAGAATTAGATGCACCAATATCCAAGCTCTGCATCTGTTGGCGATTGTTGGCAATGGCGAGGCTGTTGGATGCACCGCCGACGCCGGGCATTGTTGCCACCGATGAGGAGGAGGTAGCGGCAGTTGTAGTGGTGGCGACAGTGGCTCCGGCGACAGCATGGCCGGTTTGGCCTTCCACAGGCTTTCTTGAACGATGGCGGCCTCTGTTTATATGCCGCTCGCAGTACTTCTGGTCCGCGACCGCGTCTCTGGAGCACCGCCATTTCTTGCCGTCCGTCCGGCGACACCGTCCTGGCTCCGGATCGGCGTTGTTGGAGAATCCCAGGTGGAAAGAACCCCATCCCACTGCATACAAAACATAAATTGTTACTTCTCTTAAAACAAAAACGAGTTCTGAATTAGTGAAATTTAATTAAAACAAACAAACTTACAAGTGTTGGGTCTGAGAAACCCAGATGGGAAGGAAGAGAAGCCAGCAGATTCAAAGGCCTTCTTGATGGGGATGAGGAGATTAGATGGAATAGGGACATTGGCGGTGATGTATTTGTAGATCAACGCCTGTTGTTCTAGCTCCATCCACTGAGATGGAGTAAACGGGCCTTTTCCCACATGCATGTTTACACCAGCAACCAAGCTCCCGGAGTTGAATCCTTAAAAAAATAAAATAAAATCAGGAAAAAGAAGTTAAGTTTTAAGTACAGGAGACAATACAAAATGGGGAGTGGGGAAAGTTTTGTGTGAAACAATCATAAGTATTTCTTGAGTTTGATGAGCAGCAACAAGATGTGTTAAATCAATAGAAACAGTTTTTTTTCCTTCTCTTTTGCTGGGAATATTAATTGTTTTTTCTGTCAAGTAGAGCAATCTAAACAGTTCTGGAACATTTACAAAAACCATTCCCTAAAACCAGGAAGAAGGACATTTTTCGGAATAACTCTCTTTTTTCTCTCTCTCTCTGATTTTTTTTTTTTTTTTTTTGATAAGACTCCGGCAAACACCATTGATAGATTTTTTTTTTTTTTTTTAATGAAAAGACCTCCATTATAACTAGGGAATCAAAAAGCCCAAATAACACCACCCAATTACATCCCACCCTTTTGGTAGCAGCTAGCGTAGAAGGTCAAATCTCTCCGACAAAAATAAGATAAGATTTACCAAAAAAGCGACAACCAAAAAAACCACAAAAAAAAAGGGAAAGCCCACCTCACAAAACCAAGATGGCTTTCATGCCAGCAAAGCAACCAACAAACATCACCCCCTTATTCTTAAGCACAATGATAACTACACAACCATACAAAATATCCACTCTCATTTCTTCCTCAAATAATTTATTTTTAAATATATTTTTTTTGTTCTCAAATATACCTGCAATATTTCTAGTGTTGTAAGCAGACACAGCGTTGGGAAAGTAAAAGGCGTCTGATTTGGGAGAAGAGAAGCTCAGCATTTGTGGCTGTGGCTGGCCATTATCGGAGAAGTTGAGACCGGAATTAGATCTCAGCAAACCGGAGTTTTTCTGCTGAGGAACTGGTTTAGAGGACAAGAAATCAGCCTCATCGCCATTACTGCTACTCTTAGCGAGCTTTGAGCTTCTCCAGTAATCATCCAGAGCAGACCCACCTTCAGATCTCTCTTGCTTGTTAGAGAACCCGGATCCGTACACGGTTTTGGGCTTCGTCTCGTCAGGATCGGAAGAAGAAGAAATGTGGGAAACAAAACCAGCTTCATGATCCAAACCCACCACCTCAAAATCCATAACTTTAAAATATATATATATATATATATATATTTGTTTGTGTGTGTGTGAAAATTTTTGATACCGCTATATGGGTTTGTCAGTTCTGTTGTGAAGAGCAAAGGGAAGCAGAAAAGGAAAAAAGAAGGGAGAAGAAGGGAAAGAGGAGATAGAGAGATGAGCATTTTTGAAAGAGTAGGCTTTATTTTTTTTTTAGTGTGAGAGTGATGATCAGATTATGTGGGTTTTAAGCTAAAGCTGAAACTGAAAACCAGTCTGGTTTTTGTTTATAGGAAGTTGATACTCTTTTTTTTTTTTTTGAAAGAAAAGATAAAATAATTGGAGAGAGAAATAGAGAGAGGGAGGGAGGAGAGAGTGGGGAAGGAAACCGACCGGACAAAGCTTGTACTAAATAGATGTTGTATCTCGGACATAAATATACATATATATCTTATTTGCAACCTTATGGATTATACTTCTTTTATTATTATTTATAATATCTTTTGCTCTTTTTTGTTTTGAAAAGAAAAAAAAAAAAAAAAAGGAAAAATCTTTGCGCCCGTTGTGCATCGCATTCACACGATTTAGGCCATGATAAAACTTTCAAACAAAAAAATCTTTTTTATTTGTCTTTTCTTTTTCTTAAAACCCTTTTTTTGACATGTTAGTTTTTTTTTTTTTCCCCTGTGAGATTGTAAACTAGCATTCTTAATTAGCTATTGCACTCTACTTTCACGTTAGTAATGATGTACTGTATCTTCTTATTTCTACTCGTCAGAGTCATAATCTGTTTAACTGGGAAAGAATTAAATGTTGTTGATCGAATCAAACTATTGAAAGTGAGTTTTTTTTTTTGCCCCCACTTGCCAAAAAAAAAAAAAAAAAAGGAGGAATTATAACTTAGAGAGTTCAATTATACAGTATTGAACTAGTGATAATAATTATAGTTACAAATTTATGTAACGATGATTTAATATTTATTTTGCAGTTTCTCAACCAAGTTGATTATTGAAACAAAAACAGCAAGTTTTCTACCACCAAAAGAGGGGCACAAACAAGACACCAAAGAGAGGCTTTTATTCCACCCATAGCTTTTAAATTTGGAACTTGTGTTTTCTAAAAATAACGCAGAGACAGGGATAGTTATTAAAAAAAAAAAAAAAAACCAAAGTGGGTTTTGCCTTGCAAAGTCCGCTAGCTGTAGCTATATAGCTGTTTTTGATAGTTTTTCTCACTCATCTTAAAGAAGAAAGGCCAAACAACTGGTGGGGTGGGCTTTGGATGAACAGAGAGAGGCCGCCACGTGACACAGAAAGCCACTTGGTGTTTGTGGATTTCTCAGGCTCCCACCCTTTCGTGTCTCTTAATTTTGAGCAAGTTTTTTTTTTTTTTTTTTTTTTTTTTTGTCAAAATTGGATACAGATCATAATCATTATTATTGCGCATTTAGACGCGTGTTGTTGAATTTGTAGACAGATAAATGCCTATACTTAGGAATCCTATAGATGTTTTATGATATGGGTCCATCCTCATTGATTTACTTCTTTATTGAAGAGTGGCCCTGGTTTAAAGGCCTGAAGAATACTAGATTTTTCTTTCATAAATAATAGCCTGAAAAATTAAAAGGAAATTTCTTTTAAAAATAATTTTAAGTAAAATCAATTACTAGTTGCTAATCCACGAGTTTTTTTTTTTTTTTTTTTGTTTCCTTCTTTCTTTTTGATAAGTAGTTGGTAATCCATGAGTTAGTCACTTGGCAAGTGATCATATAGACCATTGGCTGTCAATCGTAGTTAAAAATAAAAAATAAAAACCAATTAGATGAGCCAGTAAGGTAAACTTATGGATTTTACTAAAATATTTATGAGATGTTACGTAAGAGGAAAAATTTTTAGTAAGGTTTTTTTTTTTTTTTTTTTTTTCAAAATAAGTCTCGTAGTCCACTACTAAAATGGAGTCTGGCCTGACTATACTCGAAAGGGCGAACACATAATGCATTAGACAAATAAGACATTTTTTTTTTTTAAAGTACTACATAAAAACATTTTCATCACTGCATAAAAAAAAAAAAATTTCCCCTACCGACCCTGCATGAACCTAATGGCAGTGAAAAAAATATCTTTTTCGTTTTCAAAATGAAGTTGATTTTTGTGATTCCGGGAGGTGCAATATGGGTCAGTGCGTAGGAGGGGACAACAGTACAACATTTCAAAATTCAAAGGTCAAATAGATGAAGCAAACGTCACAATATTATATATATATATATATATTATCAGTACGAGAGACCAGCCCACAAAATCCAAAATATCCAATTTGTGAGTCCAAAAAGAAACAAAATAAATTACGGAAATACAATTAGACGAAAGTAATAACACTCCTTATCGAAAATTAGCAAACCAAATTAATATTAATGAAAAGAAAAGAGGAGAAAAAAATTCTTCTAATCCCATTTGTCACCTACAAGGAAGAAGAAGAATTCAAGTGAGCAGAGGCAAGAACATCTTTATGGTTATCAGCTCGGGGGCTACTTCCTGCACTGCTATTTGAAAGCGATCCAAACGCGGTCTTCTGCAAAACCCCCGTCGGAGACGACCCCATCGGAGGGCTACTGTCCCCGACCTCCGTCATCAGATTCAGCACCGACGACGACAACGGCCTCTTGCACTCGCCGGAGTCGACATTGTTGTTGTTGTTATTAGTGTGGTGAAGAACTTCCCCGAGTGGGCCCCCCAAGGAAGACTCCCAACTCATCGGAATCAAATTCAAGGCCTGCCGCTGTTGATGATGCTGGTGATCCGCACTTGCCGTGTTCTGCTCCGACGAAGACACGCCGGAGATGGACATCGACAGCTGGGTTCGGTCGGACTCTGGCCAGTTAGTGACGGTTGTGTGGTGGTGGTTGTTGGATTTGGTATGGTTGTTTTTGTTGGGCCAGTCGACGCCGATGAACTGGCGAAGAGGGTTCTGCGACTCGGAGTTCTTGATGATGCCGAACTGATCCGAAGATCTAGAAGATTCCTCGTACGGGATTTGGTGCTTCGGATTCGAAAACAATGAGTTTTTTGAGAGCAAGGAGAGACCTCCATGACTGCTTTGCATCCTGAGAGAGAAACGTACAGTTTAGTATCGATTTTTCTCTAGGAAAGTGCAGAGAAAATTTCAGATGTTCTGATTTCTGGTCACCTGTTCATATTGTGGGTTGTAGCAGCTGCGGAAGAATCAGATGCACCGATTTCGAAGCTCTGGTGATGAATCTGATTATTTTTGTTAGAATTGTGACTGTTGGATGCAGCGCAGCCGAGTAATGCCACCGTGGAGGTGGAGGCCGTGGTGTTGGCGGCGGCGGCGTTGGCTCCGGCGAGAGAATGGCCGGTTTGGCCTTCCACAGGCTTTCTTGAACGATGGCGGCCTCTGTTCATGTGCCGCTCGCAGTACTTCTGGTCTGCGACCGCGTCTCTGGAGCAACGCCATTTCTTGCCGTCGGTCCGGCGACACCGGCCCGGCTCCGGATCGGAGTTGTTGGCGAATCCCAGGTGGAAAGCACCCCATCCCACTGCCCAAACCACAAAAATCCATTATTAAACTGAGGTTTACCAGCTATGAACTTCAAAACTGAGAGATGAGTGGGAAGCCGAAAAAACTTACAAGAGTTGGGCCTGAGAAATCCGGCCGGGAAGGAAGAGAAGGCAACGGAGTCAAAGGCCTTTCTGATGGGAATGAGGAGATTAGACGGAATGGGGACATTGGCGGCCATGTATTTGTAGATCAACGCCTGTTGTTCTAGCTCCATCCACTGAGATGGAGTGAACGGACCGTTCTCCTCATGCATGTTTACACCATTCACCAAGCTGCCGGCGTTGAACCCTGAAACCACACCACAGAATGTTTTTAAGATTTTCCTCCCAAAAAAGAAAAACACAGCAAAACAAGATGTAAGCTTCAATAATCATCAAGCTCTTCACTTTGAAGACCAAAAGATCGAAAGTTCAAAACAGGGACAGACGAAAAATGGTACTGATTGCGGAAATCACACACTTTCTCTTTGCTCTTCTTTCTTTTCTTTCTTTTTGGTCGATGTCTTCATGACAAGACTACAGAAAACGCCATTTGTGGATTTTTTTTTTTTTTATTTAAATGAAAAGACCTCCATTATACAACTTTTCAATCAAAACCCAAATCACCTGCCAATAACAACTCTTCCTTTTAGTAACTGCTAACACAGCTGCTCAAATATTTCCGACAATTTAAGCAACTGTCTCTTTTACCCACCCCCAAAAAAAAAAAAAAACACTAAATAGATATACCTGTAATATTTCTAGTGTTGTAAGCAGGTAAGGAGTGGGGAAAGTAAGGCAAAGAGGCATTCTGAGAGGTTTTGTCAAGCAGAAAAGGCTCTGGTTTAGGAGAAGAGAAGCTCAGCATCTGGTGCTGTGGCTGACCACCACCACCACCAGTAGTATCCAAGAAGCTGAGAGAAGTGGAATTAGATCTCAGCAGCAAATTAGCAGAGTTCTTCTGGTCGTGAAGAAGAAGCATTGCTTTAGTAGAGGCAGAGAAATCAGCATCACAACTGTTAGTCTTGGAAAGCTTGGAGCTTCTCCAGTAGACGTCACCGACAGCAGCACCGCCCTCGGATCTCTCCAGCTTATTGTTACTACAAAACCCAGATCCGTACATAGTTTTATCAGAAGACGAAGAGATTATGTGGGAAGAAGAAGAAGAAGAAGAAAGTCCCAACCCATGATCCAAACCGGCCCCCAACCCGAAATCCATAATTTTGATAACCCAACCAGAAAAAATGACCACCCCCTTTTTTCTTCTTTTATATCTGGAATGGAAAACCTGAACTTGTCATTGTGAGCAAAGAAAAAGAAGCAATATTGTGTTACAGTTGAGAGAGACAGATGTGTGGGGGGCCTTTGAGGAGGAGATGGAGGGAGAGGCCCATTTTTAAGGCTGGAACTCAATGCGTATTCAGTTCAAAACTACCTCAAAACAATTAACAATTAATAATAACAATTATCATCTCATTGAAAAACTTACTGGTTACTATTTATATTTTTTGATATATTTAAGTAAGAACACAGAAATAATCCCATGAGTTTGTTATTTAAGTTTTGAAGTTTGGTATTAAAAAAAAATTTTATTTATGCTGGGACACTTACAAAATAATTGATATTAAAGTAATTTGCAAATGCTCCGTTTAATCACTTAAATCATATAAAATTTATTACGAGAAAAAATTTTAATTCAAAATTTAGAATAGATATTCAATGTCAATTGGATGGGTTCACTGTAATTTAAATTATCAAGTCACTTTATAATCATATTGAACAAAAAATATGATAATTTTATTAAAATTTTGAAGGTTCAAAACTATATATTGATTGACAAGGTTTCTTACCCTTCTTTTAAAACCATTTTTTGGCACACAATGATCTTTTTCTTGTTCTTTTTCTTTTTGTTAAGAATTTGACCACCCTATTGTTAGGAAACAGAAAATTAAATTTGGCCAAGTTAATAAATTTTATTTAATCTTAATAGGATTTTCATGTCCAAAAACTTATATATTTTCATCTGTGATCTGGAGCAGTTGAAAATGGTTTTTTTTTTTTCCCTTGTAAAGTACTTTTTTTTTTTTTTTTAATTGGGAAGGAGTAAAAGCCTTGTAAAGTCCGCTAGCTCTAGTTGTTTAATTGTTTGTCGCCCTCTTTAAGTAGTAGAAACGCCAAATAACTGGGGTGCTTTATGAACAAAAAATATACCGTCAAGATACACACAAATACCACTTGTTGTAAGCATGCGTTTGGTTTGGTTGATAAGTTTGAATTGAAATATTTGAGTTAGAGTTATTTGATTTTTTAAAAATTGATTAAAAATTTTATTAATTTTTTAGAAAAAAAAAACATGAATTGAAATATTTTGATTTGAAATAGTTTACTAAAGGGGATTTTTTTTTTTTTTTTTTGAGCTTCATCATCTCTCATACTCTGTTCCAACCTTTTCCCCACTCCGTTTAAAATCTATAACTCTTTTTTTTTTTTTTTGGTAATTTAAAACTCTAGAACTCAGCATTTAGATCCACATCACTTACAAGTTTTTTTCCAATAAATTTTTATCTCTCATTATTGAAGTATGAAATTATAAATGTCGAGAGAATTATGCTGCATATTTTAAAGTCGGCATATATTGTTTATCAAAAGGGTCCATTGTCATTTGAGAAATCTTTTAATTTGGTAAGGCTAGCTCTTTTTTAAAACTAAAATATTTTTTATTTAAATTAAAAAATGGATCAAATTTAAATTTGAAAAAAAAAGATCGATCATTAAACGATCAAACTTTTTTTTTTTTTTTCAGATAGCAAATGGTTTGGTCAAGGAAGTGGAATTGGTCGTGTGTTGTGAAAATTCCAATCGTGTAGAGAGGCTTTAAAGAAAGGGATCCTAATTGCCCTACTTATGGTACTTGTGTTACGCGTAATGTAATATGAAAAATAAATAAATAAATAAATAATAGTATTTTGGTTTAAATTCCTTCTTTCACATGGCTACCATATACACCCGGAATGATTCTTTCCTTATACGTATTACATACATACCACTTGGGTAAATTCTCTCTCTCTCTCTCTCTCTCTCTTCCCAACTTGTCCTAATTAAACTATTCTCTCCCTCACGCAAAGAGGAAAAGAGATATAGAGAGAGAAACTATATCTCACCCTCCTTTCTCTCTCATCACATGGGTGTTTGCACATGCTTTTCTAAGAAGAAAAATGTATTTTTTTCCCAATAAACTAATGCTTCGTGTAGATCACTCCATCCATTTCAGTATTATATATATTCATTTAGTTACTCAAATGTTGTATTTGAATACACTTTTGTTTGAACAATCAACTCATTTATTTTACTATATTCATCTAGTTTTTTATATTTATTTTTATCAATCATATCAAATATTCTCTTTATTTTTTGTCAATGTACATTAAACATGATAATTCAAATATAAATAATTCAAACATATATTTTACTTTAATACAGTAATTAAAAGGACATTCAAAACAATAATTAGTTAAATGGGACATCAAAACAAAACAAAGCATAAAGATTTTGCACGTCTTAATCAATTGAAATTGTTTAAAGTCCCACTGGCTAGAATTTACAAAACTCGTACAAAACAGTGTTGGTTTTGCAAATGCTTTAACCAAGTGTCGTTGCTTGATTGCAATGTTTAAAAGCCTTTACAAATTAGGGGGAAAAAAAGTATATCTGGTTCTATAAAGGCTTTCAGTTAATATTATGTTCTCATTTAAGTATCTAGAACGTTAACTTGGAATTTTGCCTCTTAATTGATGCAACTGCAAGTACATTTCATGGAATACGATCGTCTTGTATTATATCCAGTTAAAATCATCTCAAAAATATATCTATATATATATATATCAAAATATAGACTAATATAACTTTATCTAACAATTAAAACATAAGAATATCAGACTGTTTCTCTTTATTCCGGTAATTTTTTTTTTTTTTTATAATAAGAGTAAACCGACAAAACTTGATATTAATCTAACAGATAAAACATAACATTATGGGACTGTTTCTACTCATTTTAGTATTTTTTTTTTTTAATTCTTTTTACGATAAGGGTAAACCTATGTCTGCAGTTACTACAAAATTTTTCATGAGAACTTCAAAAACATCTAGTTCAGATTCAGAACATGTAAAAAGAGAATTTTTTCCGTTTAAAGCCAGATATCAGAAACATTCTGAAAATTCTTACATTTTTTTCCTTCCTTTATTTCCCAATTGTTGGAAACATATATACACACACACACACACATATATATATATATATATATATCTGTGTGTGTTTCCATAGGATCCAACTGCTGCAATGTTGCAGATTGCAGAGCACGTAGTACTCCCAAGTTTCCCTCGACTGCCAATCAAGGGTACCCAACGACGAGGCACTGTGTTTTTTGAAAGTTACTGGCCGGAGACACATACATCATTTATATATGTATTTATATATATATACATATGCTTTAATATTTTCCGAGGTCCAACTTAGATTAGCATTAATATTTGTCGGAATCGATCAGGAAGATATTTAGAACAAAAAAGAAAAAAAAAAAGAAAGAAAGAAAAAAAACATTTATTAACTAACAATAATGTTCATACCGTGCTAGATGCAACCACAAACATTCGTAACTACCAATCTCAAACGCTTAAATTATCGTTTAAGAACTCATAAAAAGAAAACAAAAGACCATACCCTTTGCTTCGAGTTCGTCCTAATCAGTCTGGATTCTTCCTTAAACTTCAAACGCTTTAAAAACTCAAAACTAACAAAACAATACGTCGTACCCACCTTTAGTTATAGCTGTTGTTGCACGTGCAAATTCCGGCAATTAAAATTATCATGATCTTGGGCGGTTAGCGACTCAGTTGGTTAGCTAGCAATCATTGTTCGATGTTCTTTATTACAATCAAAATTCTAGCTTTTTTTTTTTAAATAATTTGAACACTAGCATTTTGGCTCTTAATAACTTTGCATCCCGAATTAATAATTTTAACAATTTACCTCTGAATTTTCTAAATTGTTTTAATATGCTTGACTGTTTAACTTCATCAATTTAACTTAATCCCATTGAATTGATAATTTAAGACCTCGTACGCTACATGAAATTCTAACCACACTAAATCAAACTTCAGCCACGAATAATAACTAACGTCATTTATTTATATCATATGAATATATTATCTTTTGCATCAGCTCTTTTTGTTTTTGTCTTTGTCTTTTTTTTTTTTTTTTTGTCTTTAAATAAGTGTGAGATATTAATCTTCAAGCAACATAATACTCCAATCGTCGATTCCAAACCTGTAAAAATTTGCAAGTCACCGTTAATGATTTTTGCTACTTCTATGTATTTATAGCCCCATCAAAGAATAAATAAACAACAACAATAACTACTTATGTGTACTAGTACACTCTTCTCTTCCTTTTAAGGATAAAAATTGGGAGATTTGACTATAATACATTATATTTTATATTATTGATAGACACTATTTTTTAATTGTTAGACTAACAATTTGATTTAAAAAAGCTCATCTTGAACATTAAGAGCAAGTCATGTGAAACTTCTCTAATCATAAATCAATAGTTGAAAAACTCTAAAACAACTTTTCTTATCGATGGTAGAAAATAAGAAATTATAAGTAAAAATTAAAATAAATTTAGCTCAAGTTCTAAGAAGCAAAAAAGAACCACAAAAATGTCTTTGGAAAATGCGTTTTATGGAATATTTGAAGTGTTCAGTTGCATCGGCAGTATATATATTAAGTGATGTTGGATAAATCAACTCTAATAAAAAAATTTTAATTTATTTTTATTTTTCTCTAAAAAATCAATAAATTTTTTAAATAGTGCTTGAAAAATTAATAAACTCCAATCCAATTATTTAAACTCTAACTTGCCAATAAAACGCATGCTAAATGGATCGAGGAAGTTATATACATAATATATTGTACATCCTAGCTTTATTATGTTTTATTTTTATGATGTTTTAATTTTACGACATTGGCCTGCATCGTGCAGTCCCCAATTCAATCGCAATACTAAATTTCCTTCATGCTGAGAGGCATGACTTGAGGTTTGATATTTAAATAATTCTCATTAATAATTTCTATTGAATTTGTACAAGATTATATAGAGAATAATTACAATAAGAAAACTTAAGAAACAAATTATATATGAGCTAATTAATATTACACAATCTCTAAAACTAAAAAAAAATACAACAGATTAATTACAAGAATTATCATAAAATAGTTACTAGATAAATAATCAGTTAAGCAAAATCTCAACAGCATGAACTACGTGGAAAAAATATATATATGTATATATATTTATATATAGCTCGAGGTATAATTTAATTATGTGCATAATTCGAGAACTGGAATGATTTTTGTTCAACGAATTGAATGTTAACAAAGAAGTCCTACAAGCAGTAATGAGACAACCAAGACTGTTGACAAACATTTATATACATAGTAATATTTATTTATGAACTAAAATATAGAAGAATAATATACATATATTAAATTTATTTTATAGAAGAGACTAAAACTAGGGCCACTACAATTAACCCAAGAAACAATAAAAAATGACAATAATAAATGAAAAAGTAGTGTGAAAACGATGGTTTTGGAGAGGCATGACTGATATATCCCTGTCAAAAATTTATAAAAACAAAACAAAAATAAAAACAAAACAAAACAAAAAATGAATATATGAGGGAAGACAAGTTGAGCACGACCCTTCTTTGCAAGCTACAGCTGCAGGGGAGGGTCAATTATTACCTATTAAAAGTTTTAGGGCTTCTTCGTGTTCTAATTTAAATCTTATAATTACATTTTATTTTTTATATATATTTTTTTTATTAATTTTATTATTTAAATAATTTTAAAAATTTATAATTTTGTATAGACAAGTTCAAATAAGATAATTTAAAAAAAATTACACATAATTTTTGAGACGAACGAAATAAATTTCATATTGATTTTTTTTCCCAAACATTTCAAATTTTATACTTTTTAACTTCAGTAATTCAAACATCTCGATAAAACATATAATCAATTCAAACTCATATGCTATAATCCAAACCTTAATATCAAATACATGTTTATTTGTTTCAATATGCTTGCACTTAAGATTTTTGACATTTTCCGATCAGCTTTTATGTGCTACAAGAAGATCCTATTTGGCTGTTATGGAAACAAAAAGTCATATAAAACAATTCAAAAATATAGAGGTCGGTTTGGGGAAGGTTGGGCAACGGGGATGGCATCGCAGTGCTTCTCTTACCTTTGTTTTCTTCCCACGGAAATCCGAAGTGCTGTTTTTTTTCAACTCGATAAAAATTGTGTTTTAATTATTAGATTAATTTTTTAAAGGTCTGATCTATAAATATACATAAGAAAAAATTATACTGTAAAAAATAACAATTTATAATCACAAATCATATGTTCATTATTAAAACTACAGTTTCTACCACCGACGGTAAAAAAAGAGATTTGTATGTATGGTATAAATTCCTTTCTTTTAATATACATTATCTTCTACTTTATAGGAATTTCTACCGTAACAATTATCATTTTTCATTTCTAATAAGAATTGGAATTTTAATTAGATTGTAACAAATACATGATACAATACTACTCTCATTCATAGATTATATTGTAACAAATTTAATCTAATAATTTTAATCCCTACCGTGTTATTAAATAGATAGTTTGTACGATAAAAATCTCTTTCTAGCAATGGTTTTTGAATTTTCTATTGTTTAACTTCTTTTCAGCTCTTATACACATAAATTGGTTTATTTTATACGCAAATGAAAGAACCCAAAAATAATAATACTAATCTAATCTAAACACGAGATACTTCTTATAAAAACAAATAAATAAATAAATAAATAAAAAAGAAGAAGATAAAAATGCAAGTGCACAATATTTTTAAAGGGAATTTTTCTTTTTCTTTCCTTTTTTTTTTTTAAAGGAAAAGAGGAATTTTTCTGTCCAAGATAGAAGAAAAACAAATATTATTTAACTAGGTTCTTACTTCTTGGATTTATCCTATTAGCACTTGATTTTAATGTGTCAAACTTTTATAAATAGCATGCTTACAGAACACCATATGTGAACATGCGATCATTCTTCATGAGCCCCCATGTATATAGTCGTTATTTTGCAAACATACATATAAATCATACCATAAGTGCTACTAAGATTCTTATTATGTGGTATCCAAACATATATTATATACGTATTATTGTCAATCATTTTGTGAAATATATATATATATATATATATATATAGTTGCGGCCTTTCAAGGAGGGGGAAAAACTAAATGGCTCACAATTAAATTTTTATTTATAAAAATTCCAAGTGAAAAATACTGTTTTGTGAATAGAAATTTTGGAATATGTACGTCGGCTCCCTTATTTATAATTTTTTCTTTTCATCTTCGACAAGCAATTCCCCGCTCCTACCCAGCAAAGTTACCCACTGGGAAAAAATTGCCGTTGGTCCCAGAAACAAAAAGAAAAACAAAGAATTAAATGCCATTATTCCACGGTCACGTGACTTGTAGGCAAAGCGTACGTAATCAACACAAAGTTTTCTTTTTATTTTTTATTTTTTCTTTTTTAAATAACAGTACGCGATTTATGTCTATTAAGAGATATTAAAATAATTTTAAAAGTTTGAATTTAGAAGTTCATATGTATCCCTCCCTTCCAATCTATAGAATTATCTTTTATGGGATTAGTAGTTAACACAAAGTTAATCATCGCAATGCAAGCCTGTGTGATAATGACAAAGTGCCAAATCGATTATGGTCACTAAATGGTTGTTTGGATCTCAAATTTTGACTCAAAAAGTTCATTTCAATTTTGATTTTTTTCTTGAAAAGTCTAAAAATATTAATTAATTTTTAAAAAATTAATCAATTTTAATTTAAAAATTATATTTTAAATCGGTACATCAAATATAAGTTAAAAGCATAGGAAAACTTCATAATACACATTTTAGTCATTAAATTTGATTAATATCGCATTAAAATAAAACCAAATAGTAAAAACAGGTGATGTTTGATATATAAATTCCAAAAATCACTTACCAACAGTACATTTTTTCAGATCCTACTTGAAGAAATTAAAAAGAAATAAAACTTTAGGGCAATGTTAGGATGATATATGAAAAAAATATATGGTATTTTTAATTTATATTAAATTTTGTTAGTTTTATATATTTTTTTTATTTTTTCTTTAGTTTAATAAAATCTAAATTTTATAAAGGTGCATTTACAATTAAGGATTTCAGAAGACAAATTCCTCACGCAAGTGAAGCTGCAGTAAGGTTTCGTACTTGAAACAGTTCGTTCCTAACAGTAAAATACGATTATGATCATAAATTAATAACGGTTAAAATATAAAGCTAATTCAAATCGTATTTTTTTCGATGCTGAGAATCTCTTATGGACATTTGGATCGTAAATTTATATAAAAAATTTAAATTTTTATAAGAAAAAAATACTAAAAAAAATTTTAAATATGACACCGAAAAGAGTCTTTATACCACGGTGTAAATAATCACTAATTACTTCTTTCCTATCAAAAACAAAATCACTAATTACACTTACAAAAAAATCACTAATTACTGCTATCAAAAAAATTAAAAAAAATCATTAATTGGATATTGTTCCTTCCAAGATATTTTTTAAAATGAATAAATAAAAAATAAATAAAGGAACAATACAAACAAAACGAACACAATCTTCATCATATCATCTCGGAATTCCCAACGGGCCCTTTTTCTCTCTCTAGAAGAACAAAAATTAATATAAAATTGAGCTTGAATAATTTTTTTACTTTGTCGAGAGAGAGAGAGGGGAGAGAGAGGGGGGGCGGGGGGGAAGGTCAAGGAGAAAGAGTGGTGAGGTACAATGACGTTGACGTGTCAAGAAGAGGTGTGGTAGCCACAGTGCCACGTGGGCTCCTGCAGAATTCCTTATCCTACACGCGCTTTATCATGTGACTGAATCACAAATTTTTTTTTTTTCCCCCTCCTTTTTTCCCCCCATCTAGTGGTGACTAGTGTGTGTTTACTTGTTAGCATCCCCACCACCCAAGACCCATGCCCAAAAAATAAAAAATAAATAATATAAGATTACATAAATTAAAGGATTAATTTTATTTTTAGCATATTTGAAAAAAATAATGATAAAAACAGTAGTATTTTTTATTCCATTCAATTTCAGCATTTAATATGGGGCCCAGTAGCATTTAATGTATATCAAATTACAGGTTTACCCTCATCTCCTACCCACTAAAGAATCTCTCTCCCTCGCATGGACCAAAAAAGTTTTTCAAACCACCATGTACAGTGGTGTAGAGAGAGAAAACTGAAATCTAGAGAGAGAAAGAGTCACCACCCAACGGAAACTTATTTCTTTTTTTACTTTTCCGCCTAGCAACCTCCACCCATTTTGAAACCCAAATCTTCATATAATAGAGAGAAATTTTCATCTAAAGAGAGAAACTTCCATTTACAGAGAGAAACTTTCATCGAAAGTTTTTTTTTTTTTTAATCTAACATTTTTGACCATTTTTGAGTAAAGGTCATAACTATTATGACCACCCGGTCATAACCGTTATAACCTATGTTTAAAAATGGCCAAAAATGTTATCTTAAAAAAAAAAATCTTTCGATGGATTTATAATAAAAAAAAAAAAAAAAAATTGGTCATAACCATTATGACCAGATGGTCATAATGGTTATGACCTTTACTATTTAATAGACCAAAAATGTTATCTTTAAAAAAAAAAAAACTTTCGATGATTTATAAAAAAAAAAAAATTTGGTCATAACCATTATGACCGGATGGTCATAATGGTTATGACCTTTACTATTTAATAAGCCAAAAATGTTATCTTTAAAAAAAAAAACTTTCGATGATTTATAAAAAAAAAAAAATTGGTCATAACCATTATAATCGGATGGTCATAATGGTTATGACCTTTATTATTTAATAGGTCAAAAATGTTATCTTAAAAAAAAAAAACTTTCGATGATTTATAAAAAAAAAAAATTTGGTCATAACCATTATGACCGGATGGTCATAATGATTATGACCTTCACTATTTAATAGATCAAAAATATTATCTTAAAAAAAAAAACTTTTGATGATTTATAAAAAAAAATGGTCATAACCATTATGACCGGATGGTTATAAAATAATTAAAGTTGAATTATTTGAATAGGGCGCCAAAGATGTATATATATATATATATATTTGTCGTTACTTAATTCGTGTTTGGATTTATTACCTTTCAAAATTCTTAATTAAAGATATAAACAATTAAAATTATTATAACTGGAAGAGAAAAATAAATTTAAAAATAATTGTAGTGATAAAATTAAATTAAAAGTGATTAAAATTTTTATTTATTAATTAAGAATAAAAAATTAATATTATGTTTATCAAATAGATTAAAAAAAGATTGTTAACGTAATTTTCTCAAATTGGAGTAATAATAATAAAGAGATTTTTTTTTAAGGGAAAATCATACAAATCATGAAAAATACTAAAATGGTTTAAAGTGGGCCAGTTAGTGTTGGGCTTGAGGAGGGAACCCACTCGGCGGATAAGCTCGCCTCCTCTTCGCCGACAGTCTTGGGCTGGGCCCCACACGTCTCAATGCTTTTGTCCCATTTGCGTCACACTCTATCTCTCCTTTCCTTTTCGTACGTCTCTTCTTTTGAGTCCGGGGTGAGGGTCCTTATATCTTTTGAGATATATATATATATATATATATATATATATATTTTTTTTTTTTTTTCCCGTCCTTTTTCCTTCGGTATTTGGAGAAGAGCCAATGCTGGCCATTAAGCCCGTGGACCTCACCTCCTCACCCTTTGCTTTTTGCTCACCCACTCCTTTCTTGCCCTTCTATTACTATTATTAATGTCACCGAGCGACTCTCTCGTGTCTGATCCCAATTTTTTTAATATCAATATATTTATAATATATGAATTATTATCTTTTTTTTATTAACTAATATCTTAACAAATTACACATTAATTAAAACTAGATAAATTTTTTATTTATCAATACAAAGATAATACTTTTATCACTATTTGAGTTGGTATCAGATAGTATTAAAAATTACACATCAATTAAAACTAAAAAAATTATATATATTAATACAAAGATTATACTTTTATCATCATCTGAATTGGTATCAAAAAGTATTAATTTTTGAAAAGGAAAACCTTGAAAGCGATGATAAATGTTTTTGATCGGTCACTTGTCTCAATATTGTGGAGAATTTTACAGTAAAGTATTTATTCTATCGTTAAACTTCGTTTTTCCATCATTTTTTTTATTAAAATGTGATTTTGATCGTATATATCTTATTATATAAAAGCTCCTAAATCTTATATATTGAACTTATTATAAAAAAAAGTAATAGAAAACTTAAATTTTTCTAACAATTTTTGAGTTATCATAATTGATATTGACAAATACATTATATTGTTACTAATTGATATAACAATTTAATAAACAAAAATAATAATAATTCAAAATTAGTACAAAAATTAGAAATTAACGTTTGCAAATAAAATTTTGTGTACCGAGTCGGTATAATTTGCACACACATAATTCACTCACTGTAAGGCCCTCAATGAGGTACTCTAACACAACATGAGTGGCCCTAGCCTCCTACAATAAGAGAGAGTATTATTTTTGAAAAATCAGTATCTCTCATATGAGTTTACAACATAAATCTTTAAAAATAAAAAATAAAAAATAAAAACAAAAAGGTGTATGTGATTAATCTTAAAATTAATAAATACGACTAATTCTATCCTTTGAGCACGGCCGATGTTCTATCATTTATAATCATGGGTTGTCTGGAACACTCCAATTCCAACTCCAGTAGAAGTTTTGGAGGGTTTTTTTTTTTTTTTTTTTTTTTCAAAAATTATATGTCTTCACAATTAAATTCCAAATTCACATGTCTTTTTCTTTCTTTTTTTATTTTTAAAAAACTTTAAATATGATTATTATATCTAAATGCTTTCAACTACGAGATAAATAAAAAAAATTGAATTATAATTTTTTTTCAAATACATTTCATATTTTTACATTGTTTAAATAATACAGCTATTTTTAATTTATATCTCAACCAAAAACACATTTCAAAACATTTATCCATTTGTCAATTAACTTCAATATTTCACGGTAAGTCCAATTATAAACCAAGGTTTGTTACATTCTCCGAGTTTGATACATATACATATATTAGAAAGAGACACGAACTTGGTCAAAAGTAAAAATAAATGTATTAAGCACCATCTATAATAAAAGTGATTTCTGTTATATATGGTTCATAGATAGAATTCATATTTTATGAATGATGATATTTGATGGTATACTAAGCATTTTTCGGTTGAAAAAATAAAGAGAACAGCAAACAAACTAATTAAGCAAGGGACAAAATGACCCCCATGTAGTCTCACATCGATAAACAGTGAAAATTTTGAGTAATATATAAATATTTATAAGTTATTTTTTAATTAATAATTATCTATAAATTATAATTTAACGAGATTTACTTTATATTTCATCTCTTAAAATTCTTATAATGGACCTATCTAAAAAAAAAAAAAAAAAGAAAAAAGAAAAAAGACGCCCATACAGGATGTCTTAATTAGTATTGGTTATTGGAACTAAACCTAGTGCCTACCACTTGGAACGTTCAACATGAGTGCATATGAGGAGGTACAGCTATGTTTTAGTTCTGTACGCTACATGATGTGATTAAACATAGTCAAGGCTTATATTACTTGAAGAGCCCACATATATTAAATAGCCAATAAATTTAAAGTAACAAAGTGAACAACTTCACTTTAGCTATAGTTCTACACTTCATGCTCTAGCTGGGGAGTAAGAAAACCAAAACACCCAGATATTTGGCTATTCCTCCATTACTACTCCCGAAAAAAAATAAAAATTAAAAATTAAAAAAGGGTAATGAAATTCTCTGAAGCCTAAAAACAACATAATTATATTTGCAAATGCGCCACAAATTAATCGCAAGTGCCCCCAGTTCAGCTCATGATGATACTGTAAGTTTGTAACTATAAGACTTGTTTTTTTAATTTGCCCGTTGTTATTATTATTTTAATTTATGTTTAGTATTCGAATTAAGTTTATTTTAAATTTAATTATATTTTATGATTGATTTTTTTTAAATCAACAATAATTAATTTTTTTAAAAAAATTAATTAATTTCAAATTAAAAATTTTATTTCATATTAAACTCAATCTGAATATCAAACATATCTTTAATTTCTCCTTTTAATTTTCTTTTTATAAGCAAGCAAAATAACCCAAGAAACCCCATCTTTCTCCATCCAATTAAAATTGCATCAAATTTGATAAGAGTGTGAGTTTATTATAATTACTCGTAGAGGCAATTTTTAAATTTTTTAAGAATGTTCAGCAAGTTATGAGTGTTTGGTAGGTTCTACTTATCTTCAATAATTTCTAAAAACTGTTGTCCAATAGCCTAATTTAAGAGACAACTGCAAGACCGACTCAAGCCATTTTAAGGCCTTATGATATAACTTTTAGGTTTTTTTTCCAAAAACAATTAAATCTAAAAAATATATATATTTTTTCTTATCTTTTGACCAATAAAAGTACAGATTAAAGATTTAATATTCAAGCTTATTCAATAAAACAAAATAGCTAACTCTTTTTTTCTTTTTTGGCCGTATAGTTAATCTCAATAAGACTATGTGAATGGATAACTAATAGAGCATTTAATAAATATGGAAAGAAATAAGGCTTATTTATAACTTTTGTGTAATGCCTAGAAATTAGTTGTTGTTATTTCAACTTTCAAGATTTCTCTGTTCTCCATTCAACAAAATTTATTAAAAAGAAATTACATACAAAGGGAATTAACTAATTTGGGGGGCCTTACTTTTAAAGTGAGACCTTATGCAATTGCCTACGTGGTCTAAATGGGGTCGGCCATGAAAACAAGTTAGGGATTTATTTAATACAACTAATTTTGATGTTATTATGCAAATTTACTAAATTGTTTTTGGTAATGAAGAGTAATTCCCATCTATACATTTTGTTTATATATATATATATATATACACACACAATAAGTAACAATATTACTTTTAAAATAAAATCATAATAATAACGTACGCAACAAATGTGAATGGAGAGATTTATATATGAGTATCTCAAGTTTACGTATTTAATTTTTCTTGATAAATAGGAGCCATGTAGACTCCAACTACCGTATCATTAATAACACGTGAATTCGTTCATATTTGGGAACTGGCCCTCTTATGCCGAGCTAGTTTACCGAGTCAGGAACACTTGGTTGTTGGTCCCCCTTGAAATAATAATAACAAAAACTATAAACTATACGGATCTGTTTGGATGAGGGGATGCATGACACTTCTCTCTCTCTGGTCTCTCCCATCCTCTCTCTCACACACACATACATATACATATACATATATATATATATATATTGTGATCGGTTCGAGGAAGAAACCATGCGAGTTTCCAATTAAGACATGGAAATATAATATGTACGTGGCTAGGTGCATTGGGAAGCACCTTTGGGACCATACATATTGTAATAACAAGAAATATATATATATATATATAGGTTATATAAGTTTTTTAGGGTCTTGTTCGCCAGGAATAGGATATATAATGTAGTGGGTCACAAATGTCGTGCACAGAGAAATATAATTAGGCTCTACTTAGTTTATTCATTGGGTTCCTAAAAAATAGTATTACTTAAATAAAAAATAAAATAAAATAAAACAATTGTTTTTTTTTTTTTTATAAATAAAAAAAAATCATTAAGTTTTCTTGGGTTTGCAAGTCCAAAGAGGGGGGGAGGGGGGGAAGGGGGGGGGGGGGGGTGTGTGTGTAATCCCAAAGGCATGTCTTATCGGCTTTTGTTATTTTATTTCTTGGTCAAAATAAACAAAAGGATTATGATCTTTAAGGAGCCACCATGCTTGTCCTCTTCTCTCTCTAGCTAGGCTTCCTTCAAGGCCTTTCTAGCTCTGTCTTCTCATTTTTCAATGGTCATTTGCATTGGTTTTTGCTGTCTTCATATTGTTTCTCTCTCTCTCTCTCTCCGTGTTATCATATTTATGGAAAAGGAAAATTGTTGTTGGAACTACAAAATTAAATATGTCCCTACTTTTTTTTTCCCCCCTCCCTCCTCTCTAAACTAACAAAAAGATGATCCATAATTATTGGACAACAACAATCGAAGGTATTTTATAGCCAAAAAAAAGTAAATAAAACGTCAAAGCTATTAAATGCCAAGCTCAGAGACAGAAAATTAAACAGGAATGTAGTAAAATACAAAATATTGAAATACGTAAAAATATATGCTTCCTTTGTCAAATTAATATTGGTGCAACATGAGCTTTCTCCCAAAAAAAAAAAAAAAGGGAAAAAAAAAAAAAAACCGAAGGAGGAGAACTGAAAAATGAAAGGTTAAAATCAAGAAAAGTAAGTCGCATCTTTTCATCAACAAACACCAAGAAGAAAAAGTGAAAAAGTAGTTCCTCTCGCCACTCATAGCTTCGTAGGACAAAATTTTTTTTGCAATTTGCGCATGTGTTCGTAGCATGTGCACGTCACATCGAACTTTAAACACACACACATTTATTATATATATATATGTATATATGATCTTATTAATTCTTGACCACAGCTACACAAATGCCTTTTATTTTCTTTCTTAATATCATTGAATTCCTTCATTTTTCATCTTTTAAAATTGTCAAAATTCGGTAACTTCAACCACATTAACAACTTTTACTTAAAGTACATTAACTACAGTAACTTCAACTACATTACTTATGAATTTTTTTTCGGATTATACCCATTACTTTAAATTGACATTAACTACTGATCAGAAATCAGACATTTAAGCGACATTATTATTGGGCATATATATATGTAGATTGTAGATCGCCTAAGCAGCTGATCATGATGAGTAATCAATTTGTTCGTGTATCACTTGGTGTGGTCTCGGACAGAGAGGACATGAAGCAAGCTTAATTACACATTCATAAAAACTCATTTTGGATCAATCTCCAACAAGTTTTTTTTTTTTTAATTTATTTAATTTTTTTTAAATGAAATAGAAGATCGTTGTTATTATCTCGTTTCTTTTCTTAATCTATTTATAATTAAAACAAAAAATGTGCTAACTCGGTTCAACTTAAATGACGAGCCTAATTTTAACTTGTACAAAATATTTCATAATTCCTTGTCAAAGACATCTACCATTGAAGCCAAACAAGTTGACCGCTAGGAAATGCCGTGCACTTGGTAATTAAGTACCAGATTAAAAAATAAATAAAAATAAGTATTAGATTAATTACTTGGAATTTGGGCTTCCACTCATGCCATCCACTGGCAATTTGCCCTTTGCTTACTTTGACGGCTCAAAACCCGAAGCCAAAAAAGAAAAAAGAAATGCTGTCTTGTGAAGAAAAGAGATTTGGGTGTTATATGTGATGGTTTTGGCAACGAGAAGATGACAAAAAATAATGTATAATAACCTATGCAAATTGAGTTTTGGCATTAAGGGTCAATTCTTTAATACACCAAAGATGCTTCTAACATCATCACTATGTTTATAAAAACAATATATATTTATATATATATATATAATAAGGATTGTCTTTGCCTTAAAAAAAGAAAATTTTTTTTTTTAAAAAAGCCCGGAGCACGCTTTGAAACTCTACTTGTCCAATTAATTATTAAGTCAACAAAAAGTCCAATTTTCCGTTTTTGTCTTGGAAAAGGCTAAAACATGAAACACCTTCCTAAGTAGGGATTGGTTGGTGGTGCTAATCAACATTAATACCTAATAAGAGTGTCAATATCAAAGCACTAATATTATAAATAAATGAAGACAGAGACAAGAAACATTTGGAACTCCCCAAACGAATTCCTAAACAGGTAGGTTATTACCACATGGTTCTACGTGAAAAATATTGGTAATATTGATATATAAATGTAATGTTATAGGTTGTTACACACATTTTTAGGTGGTTTTTTTTTTTTTTTTCCCTCTTCTTTCTTTCTTTTCTTTCTTTCATATCCAACATAACATGACTTGTTCAAAGGCTACGCCCACATGCATAAGAATTAAAAAGACGAAAAACTTATAAAGATATTGATTAGATAAATGATTAACGTGGATTCTCATGTTTATGTTCATATCCTTTGAAAATAATAATATTAAAAATTATAATTTGAAAGCTATTATCGAATATTCGCACGCAGATGACCAAGACGATTATATTAATGAGTTTTTAGGTCTCGCTTTAGCATTGAGCTACAAACCCAGCATGTGAGGAGATCTTGGGATTGGGTCCTTCTGTACGTAAGCCCTGCATATCAGGTTTTATTTCATTTGTTTAATTTATTCTGTGAATCAATCTTCCTTCCCAATACTTTTATTAACTTATTATTAACTTAAAAATTATTTACTTAATTTAGAGTGCGAGTGATCAAGGAATTCATTTCAAAATTAATCCACATTAAATTAAACACAGAAAATGGAGATATAAAATTATATGTATTTTATGGGAGGAGCAAATAATAATGGAATGCACTACATTTAAGAAAAAAAATGATTACTTCAACTATTTCTTTGATAAATTTGGATTTATATTAATACATTTGATTATGCACTATCAGTAGATTGTAGCTATCATATTTTAATGTTGAATTATTATTATTATTATTATTTTACGGTATAACCTTATAAAAAATTTATCGTGAACGATAACAAGACCGTTGTATATTTAATCCGATGACTAATTAAAATAACGGTTCTTATTGATTGTGTAAAATAAAGGAAGTCCTACTGTGAAATTTTCATTTTTTATTATTTTTTATCGACTGTCAAATTTTTAGTACTTGATAATTGTTAAACAACATATACCCCTAGTGTGAACAACTGATTTAAATATAGGATTTAATACGATAATTATGCCTTGTTTATAAATATTTAGACCAGTCAGACTTTATGAACAGTACGGTAGGGACTGATTGCAGCGGAAGTCTAATGAAATACAATTATAGGTTAATAAGTATGCAATAAAAAATCTAACCAATAAGCAAAGAAATTTATTGTTGAAGAAATTGATGATTAGTTACTTGCAGATTTAATGAGTTAGTTCTGGTTTGTCACAAATTGTAACTAACTCGTTCTGATTATATTTATACTCTGTGAGTTTTGAGGTTATCAGTCTGTCGTACATATATTATCAATGCAATCAATTGAGCTCAGTGGAGCCAGTATATATTCTCTCTGTAAATTGTATTTCTAAGACTTTGGTTTTAATTAAGACAATGTTGATGCCGAAAATCTCCAGCCAATATTCAATGTGATTGTTGGTTGGATCGGTCTTGCACAGTTACTCTACGGAGGATCACCTGCAAAAACAAAGCTCCTCGAAGTGATGAGATACTGGTGGGGTGTTTGCACAAGCACGCGATGCTCAATCAGTGAAGGCACTGATGAGCAAGTGGAGAGGTAGAGTTTTGACAAGGAAAATTATCCATACCTGAATAGGTGGGCTGACCCTCTATTTATAGACATTCCCCATGGGCTAAGGCATTCGGGTAACCCGGTTGAGTTGACCCCATAGTGCTCCTGATGGGTAGATAGGCCTCAGGCGCGCAGGCGCTATGTGTTCAATAGGGCAGTGCCACGTGTCCATAATCTGGTGTCAGGAGACACTAGGGTGGGCTACCGCCAGCACCAATGGGCGTAGCCTCTGTCTGAGTGTGTAGCGAAAATCGGTGATGGGATAGGCGTAGTGGCAGGCTATGCATCAGATGTCAGGCGGCGGACTAAGTATTGTGACAGGGCACCACCACTAATACGTGAGGGGTACCATGTACGAAGGACGACCTGTCCGGGTCAATGACACCATTCCCGGATACTGCTTAACTTGGACACATGGCAGATCTCGACAACGTGATAAATATGGTCAAGTAATGGGGTTCCCTCGAGTCGGGTCAATGGTATTCGGTGAACGCAGAATGATGTAATTTTGCTACCTTTACATGGTCGGTTCGCCCTCAAAGATATGATTTTGTGATCGGATCAAATTACGCTATCAACATACAACTACAAGAACAAGTAGTCTCAAGATTATAATATGACAGAAAAAAGTTTGTGCAATACATATTTTTTGTAATTTGGAAAACTAATATCATTGGTGATATTGAATCCCCTGTATCTAGCATCTGTAGAAGAATCTCAGGATCCATTAATCCAACAAAAAGGATTAAATCGAATTCTATCCAAAGGATGAATCCAGTTTCATGCAACTATGTGAAAATTTCTTTAGCATCAAATAAGATATGTTTCCTTCAAGACAGGAAAAAAAAAAAAAGCACAATATATATATATATATATATATATATATGTAATATATAGTAGTAGTAGGGCATAAGGAACGGCAATGCTATCCAAATAGATGAGAAGAATATCTTTATGATTGGGCCCATATCAAATATTACCAGGCGTCAACAACGTAATCGCTTGGAATCTCAAAAACTAGTATTTGCTTAACTGTTACCAGTTTCGTAACAGTTTGATGATAATGAAAGCAAGCAAAGCAGTTAAGGTGAAGTTGGAGACTTCTTTCTTCTACTACTGCTACTAAAAAAAAAAAAAATTAAAAAAAAAAAATCAAGGAATTCACTTCACAATAGGCCCTAATATTCACAGTTTCAACACATATATACATGTGTGTGTATATATCCTTACATAAGAAAGGAGAATGGATTTCGTAATTTTTAACTTTTTGTTGGATAAATCCAATGGTTCAAACTCTACTTCTTTTCACTTAATCTATATCTAATGGTTTACTTTTTATCCACATGACCTTTTCTTTCTCCTACACCTCACACTCTTACACCATAAAACAATTTATTTTTGTACTTTTTAACTCCTTGCATATACCTTAAACGTTTCTCACAAACCCATATACATGTATTAAATTAATTATCAGCACCCATATATTTTTTCTTCATACTCTTTCATCTTAATTTCAACCTCATTATTTCTTTTTCCTTTTTTTTTTCTTTTCATCTCATTTGTATAATTCTTGAACTCATTAAAAAAGAAAACAATTAAATTACTTATGGTATACTACTGTTTGAATTATTGATATACTCTCGGAATTATATATAGTATGTTATTTTTAGGTAAACTAATTGTATATTTTCTTTATAAAACAGTTGTAGAAAAATATTTAAAAGAAGTTGAAAGGATTGAAGTAATCCAATAGTTGAAATTCATTATTCTCTTTTCACTTTAAATACACTGGTTTAGATTTATTCATATGGCATTTGCCTTCCTTACACCTCATATTTCATTTTTTGCGGTCGACATCTTTTTAGTCACAATAAGATATACTCAAGTTAATTGAAAATCTCTTCTTTTCATTAGATTACTTCAGTTTGTACTCTTTAACTCTTGTTCAACTAATAAATCCAACTGTAAATTTCAGGTAAAGGAGAGCAAAAATTAAAGGGATAAAATAGAAAGAGTCGCTCAACCTTTTTGTCTTTGACTTTTAGGTTCTTAGTTAAATTTTTCTCAACTTTAAATAAAGCAAGATCTTCCTTAGCAAAAAAAAAAAAAAAAAAAAGTTAATTCATAAATTCTAAGAATGTAAAGTATTAAAAAAAAAAAAGGGCAAAACCTTACCTTTTTTATAAAGGCATAATTCATAAATTCTAACATTTTATAGTGTCTTTTATTTTTATTTTTTTTAACTAAAGTATAAGAATTTGACTACGATCAACTTCTATCACAATCCCAAATACCATATTCTTATAGGAACTATTATTAGATTATCTATATTATATTAATGAAATAAAGTTAATACATAATTACCAACATAAATAAAGAAATTAACATGTTTTTTTATTTCCTAACAATTCAAAAGAAAAAAAAATAATTATGTTGTCGAACTTCTAAAGAAAATTTAATTTTAACATCTCATGGTTAATCCTTCTATGTTATTATACATAAATATCTACGTTAAGTATTGATATATGCAATTTACTTTTCAATAGTTGTTATATCATTTTGCAGGATGGACTCTCTAATTCTTACTTCATTTTTGTCTTTGTTTTGAGAGTGAATTTTATTAAAACGTAAAATAATCTTGTAAAAAATATTTTAAAAAAAATAATGTAAAAATATATAATATTATTTAATTGAAGTTCAAATAAATTTTTTTTTCACATTATATTACTTCAGATCCTTTTCATTTCATAAGTTTTCTTTTTGATTGAACAATAAAAAGATCAATTTCTCATTTGAGACTGAAAAACTAAAGCAAGGTGCCGTAGGCACCCACCATGACTAGCATATAAGAAGCGGCGATATGAGAAAAAGGCAAAAAATTTTATTCCAACTTACTTACTTACTTACTTCTTTTTTTTTTTTTTTTTTTTTAATCTCTTGTTTGTGTGTTTCTATATAATCTCTAATATAGAAAGGAGAATGAGGTTGAGCTTTTTTGTTCTTCAACCTCACATCCAATGGTTGAGTTTTTATGTATTTTCCATTTATTTTAATTGAATGGCTTATATTCATCCATTTGGCCTATTAGTTTTTTGACACCTTGCACTTTATTTTTATATCTCTTTTCGTTTTTGTCTTTCATTTTGCAATAATCAACACTATAATTCAATTTTTTCTCCCAAAAAAAAAAAAACACTATAATTCAACTTATTTTTCTTCTTCTCCATCTTTTTTTCCCCCTTCTTTTTTGAAGCAAATGTCTTTTTGTTTCAATAACCTATTTATTAGATTATTTTTATTGATTTTTTTTTAAATTTTTTTGTGTTTTGAAATGTTTCTCAAAGGAAAAGTTTGTGTTATCTACCTTAGATTTTTAAATTACTTTTTCTTAAATATGCCCCTCTTAATTTTTTTTATAGTCTTCTAAAATACCTTTTTCAAATATGGTTCCAATAAATACTTTCTTTACCTAATTTTTCTAATTTAGATAATTTTTCTCAAAAGTGTTCATTTTTAAAATCTAATTTCGTTTTGTTTGTAAGCATTTTGCCAAAACTAATAGCTCTTTTCTTTTATTAACTTTGACACTGAATGCAGGCTGTCTTACTTGGCACCTTTTCATTCTAAAAATAAATCTTCTATTGTTTAAATGTTTCCGATTAAAATATTTTTTTCTTTAATTTGTATATTTTGTTGAAAGTGCTTTAAAATATTTATTTGCATATGTCCATACTTAAACATTTTTTTGATGTAGTTATCTGAAATATAATTTTCTCACATGCAACCGTAACGAATACTTTTTTGATCTATTTATCATATTAAAATAGGCTTTCTCAAAAAAAAAAATTTTTTTTTTTTGAAGCATATAGTAATATTTAAACACATCCATCAAAATCACATTTTGGTCTTCATAACAAGTTTTTGATGATTTAAGTCTTGATTAATAGAGTGGGTACACTCCTTTTCAGATTTCAAGTATATATATATATATATATATATAAATGATATCGTATGATCGGTAAGTGGCCTCTGTCTGTCCCTGGGCCCGGGCAGAGACTGCAGTGGGCTACAGCTCCAGGAGCTATTTCCACTTTTGTCCTCTCTCTCTCTCTGTCTCTGTCTCTCTATCTGATTATCAAAACCAAATAATAGAATGGGGTACCAACCATAAGTCTTTCTTCTTCTGATTTCAAAACAAATAACAATAAGGTCTTCATGTCGGGGAACAGAAGAAATCAGAATATATGAACCGACTAATTAGTTCATCCACACATTCTGATATGCAAATGGACATTTTTTTTTTCCCCTTTAGAAAGGAAAAGTGATCATGCACTAGAAAAAAATACTCTAAATTATTTCAAATACATCCGCTATTTTATGTTATCTTATAGAATTTCTATATTTTCAATTCTACTTTTTATGAACGTATCAGTAATGTAATTATCTCTATTTAAAAAAAAAAAAAGACACAAACAAAAAGAGGTTTAGGAAGACATATTTTCCAAGGGCCTAGCCTATTTGGGGGAGATTTTTGGAATATATAGTTTTTAAAATGTGTATTAAATTATAATAACTTAATTAAAATGTATTCCGAAAAATATATTAGTACAAATATTGTTTCATTTCTTATGAAATTCTATATAGTTTTAAAATATCATCTCATTTCGACTTGAAATAACAAAATTATGAATTTTTAAAATTTGAGTTTGTTATAGATATCTAGAAATATAACTAATGAAAAATAGTTTTGAGTTGGGAAAAAATACAAAAAGAAAAAAGAAAGAAAAAAAAGAAATCAGATGTTAGACGTTGTCCCCAAACGAACTATTAATATATGCTTTGAATTTAAATCGGAAAATTAAATTAATAGCATGCTTGAGATATAAAATGTTTTTAGAATAGCATTATTATACAATTAACTGTAGTAACAATGTTCAAATCTTATGCTGCACACAGGATACGTAATAATAGACCGTTATCATACACACTCAACTAATTATATTTTTTCATCATGTTTTTATTTTTTGAATTTTTTTATCTTTCTGAAAATCAATAAATATTATTCAACTTAAAATCTCAACTCAACTCAAACTCAATTTATTACAAACATTAATATTGATTTAAGCCCAAAACAAAGGAGGGCCCAAGGACTTTACTCGAGGCCCAATGGGTAAAGGGCACCGCGATGCCTACTAGTAGATCGTGGACCGCAATGAGTACTAAGATAAAGATCCCCAATTTCACAAGCAAGCGACAGACAGACAGCTGAGAACTTCCCAAACAACAACAGAAATCTCTTTCGAAGATTCCAACGTTTGCTCTTGGTCGGTCTTTTCAGAATCTACAACTACAATCCTAAAAACGAATGACAAACCTCTTTCACCGACTTTTTGTTTTTTGATTCCTCTTTTCTCTCTCCAGAACGACGCCGCTTCAGTCGATAAACCTAGGGACGGGAAGTTAGGCTAGGGTTTTGGGAATAACAGCAATTAGGGTTTTAGGTTTCTGTGCAGATTTTGACAGAGAGAGAGAGAGAGAGAGAGAGAGGGAGGTGGGGAGGTTTTCGAATTCGGAATGGACAGCGATCAGGCGAAGCTGTTCGTGGGGGGAATTTCGCGGGAGACGAGCGAAGATATTCTGAAAGACCACTTTGCCAAATACGGCAGCGTTTTGGGTTCGGTGATTGCCAAGGACAGGATCACCAAAAACCCTAGGGGCTTTGGCTTCGTCTGGTTCTCCGACCCTGCTTCTGCTGATACTGCCCTCCATGATTCCCATCTCATTCTCGGTCGAACGGTTAGTTTTTTTTTTTTTTTTTTGGCTGATTAATAGACTGGGAAAAAGAGAGAAAATTTTGAATTTTCCGGGTGTTTTCTTCTAATTGATGTTTCTCATCCATTATACATCGCTTGTTTTTTTTTGGGTAAATCGTAAAATTCGTGTTTTTCCGATTTTGTTTTGCTTTCAAACTATGAATTTTCAAGTTTTGGAAAAAGACAAAAACTTATTTTAGTCGAAATTGCTGTTTGTTTTACCGTAATGGTTGACCTTATTTTTCCCCCTCTTATTTTAATCGAAATTGCGTAGTTTTTGCACTACAATTTCTCGACACCAAACAAATATATATATATATATATATTTTTTAATTTTTGTTAAGGGAAACATGTAATTCTAAAGTGTGATTCGTTAAAAATTTTCAATGGTCTTCATAGGTGGAAGTGAAAAAAGCAATTCCGAGGAATCAGCAGCAAAGTAATGGGTTAAGTAAGAGTAGTATTAGTAACGACAATAACAGCAGTCAGATTATCAGGACAAAGAAGATTTTTGTAGGGGGTTTGTCAGCTAGTCTAACGGAAGTGGAGTTTAAGAACTATTTTGAACGCTTTGGTAGGATAACTGACGTAGTCGTTATGCATGACAGCACGACCCACCGGCCTAGGGGATTCGGCTTTATTACCTTTGATTCCGAGGATTCTGTTGAGATTGTTATGCAGAATAGCTTCCATGAGTTGAACGGTAGGCTCGTTGAGGTCAAGAGGGCAGTGCCAAAGGAGGAGAATAGCAGTAATGGCAGTTATTTGGTGAAAAATGGAGGTGGAAGGGTTTCATCCGGTAACAATTATCATCTGGGGCCGGCCAGTTACCCTCCCCATAGTCCTAGGTTTGCGTTTCCTCCTAGTTACACACCTTTTCCAGGTTATACTGGTACTGGCAGTTTCGTTTACGGGTTGGGTGCTTACGATGGTTGGTACCCTGGAGGAGGATTTGGTGGAGTTAATTATGGGGTTGTTCCTATTGTCCCTGGGTATGCCCCCAGGATGAACAGTGCCAGGGCATGGGTTTTCCCTTATGGTGGTGCTTCCTATTATCCTCCCTATATGAATGGTGTGGGTGGAGTTATCGGTTTGGGAGCGGGCGGTGACAATGGAGTGGTTAGGCCAGGAGTCAACGGGAAATGGAATCAGGTTATTGTTGGCGTTGGGCATGTGCCACCGGATGTCAGGTTTCATCGGATTGAAGGGGATAAGCCGGATGTTGATGCAGCAAGTTTGAAAGGTTCCAATGGTGCTGCTTCTGACCAACAGAGTTAAAGAGGTTCTGATGGATAGATTTAAGGCGTGTAAAAATTCTGGTTAACTACCCTGGCGTACACTGTACATGGGTATTGTGAAGTAGTAAATTCTTTGCTGATCGCGTTAGGGCTTGCATATCATCACTGTTCAGATCATGTCTTTTTTTTTTTTTTTTTTTTTCATTTTCTTTTCTTGTTCGCACCTTGTCCTTCCTTCTCTACAAAAAAGGAGGGGAAAGTTAATCTGGGTCCTTTTTTTCTTTTAGGTTGAAAAATTAATGTGGGTCCTTAGTCATAAACATGTTGGCTGCATGCTTCTCTGGTCGGGTTGGATTCGAAAGTACAGGATTAAGATCTCTGTAATATAATTGCACTAACATTCAGTGACTTCAGGTTATAGTGTAAGCACTTTCGTTATTGATTTACCTCTCCCAATGAAAACTAGTTTGTCATCGACTCCTGCACAGCCATCTCACTTGAATCTGTTTCACTGTCAGGTATGTTATATGGGTTGACGGTGGTTGCGAATTGCAATCTCTTGCCCCCCTCTCTCTATCTTTACACACACACGAGTTATTTATTTTCTCATCTCCATCACTGTCCAATTGCTTAACTAATTGTTGTTGCTTAAGTCGATCTTGTAATGCTCCAGCAGATTTTATCTTTTTAAATAATCGATTTATGGTAACTAAACCTGGCTTTCGGTATTAAGTTACTCTTAACAGTTTCATGCCTTTTGCCTCATGGATGGCTAGTTATTTCAGAATACAGCAATTGGTATGTTTCTCGTTCCAAGCATGTAGTTTGGATTTTAATCGGCATGTTGTTGTTGTGGCCCGACTGCTCGGGATGCGTCTGAGAGCACACTGACTCTCATTCCATTGTCTACATTGCTGCCATTTAATTTGATTTTGTATAAAACAGAAGCAACATGTTTATGTCGTACAAGGTATTTTAGACAGGATAGGCTTAGAAACGAGTAGTATTACCTTCTGCTGTGTGTCTAAATAGGCTGAAAAGAACTGGAAAAGACTTTTATTATGCATGTAATTCTCGCCAATGTTCTAATAAAACGGATCCGATATGGTTTCTCTTTCTCTAACCAGCTTTTTCAATGTGCGTGCTTTTGTTTAGTACTCCTAAATCTTTTGGGAATCCCTCGTCCAGGGATTGGTCATTTGATTCTAGCTTTTTTTTAATAGAGAAGTCTCTACTTTAGTGGAGTTCAGGTAGTTTCTCTTGGAGCTTCTCTCGAAGGAGTTTTTACCGGAAAAATTGTGATTAACAAATGAAAAGCGTTGATATTTTGGATTTGAAAACAGAAAAGAATGAATTAAACAAACATTAATTTACTGAGAAGCCTAAAAAACTTGAAAAAAAAAGAAGAAAAGAGTCGTTGCCTCAGGCCTCCATGATCATCACAAGCCCCTTTGTTGCAAGCCCGCCTTCGCTATCACTATCCTTTGTGAGTGCGTCACCAGTGAACCTCCCACCACAAGCTCAGTCGAGGCACCAACTCCAGGTATCGATTTTGATGAAGAGGAGCAGAAAACGTGAAAAATGGATGTTAGATGAGATCTAACATGATGCTGATCTGTTCCGTTTAGATTGCAGCTTCTGCTGATATCGAAGATGTGATTGCACCGAGGAGTTTGTCATTTCTATTTCCATAAGTTTTTGGGATGGGGTTTTTTTTTATTTTTTTATTTTTTATTTTGTTTTTGTGCTTTAGGAATGTTGAAGTAATTCAAGTACGTGAGTTCTCTTATTGGGAACGTTGTTCTTTGAATAAAACTAGCGTTAATCAGAATCGTCTCCTCTTTTGTAGTTTGTAGTTTGTTTTTGGTTGTTTGGCCTGTCATTTTGAGCTTCCAGACCTTCCGTGTGTACCCGGATTTTCGACTTGCAATGTTTGAAAACGTTTGAAAGAGAATCCTTGGAAGACTTGTCTTCGCTTTTTCTGGACTGTCATTTTTTCAGATTTGTGCTGTTTTGTGGACGATGACTTTTAGAGAGTTCCCTGCTCGCTTATAGGCGCCAAGAGTCTGCCGGAGTTGTCGATAATCTCACCATCCGGCAAGATAACAAACTTAAATCCACCGTTGATGGACATGGACGAATGTTTGAAACTTAGAGTAAGAGCATGGAGAACCTCGTTCTTTCATATGGTACATTCCAAGGGAGAGACTGGCTGGAAAAAAAGATGAAGATGAGTTATTTTTTAAATTTTCTTTTCTTTTAAGGGGGAAAAAATGTAGAAGATTATAAAAATCTAAAATAAAGGAATTGTAAGTTTCTCATAATCAAACCAAAAATATGTGGATCAATGTTTAGCCTTGCTCGTGCCAAATAGCATCGCTCGAAACATTCTTAAAATTTAGTTCATAAGAGATTTTTGCTTAGAAAATTTGGCTGGAGATCAAAATATCTCACACTTAAAAATTTTAGCGATGCACAGTTATTCATATACTACAATCAGAAATTTGGCCTCTTGGAATAAGGATCAACCAAATCTAGAGAACTACATTTTAAATATAAAAAGCCCTTAATATAATAATAATAATTATTATTTGGAGATTAACCAAAGCCCTCATTTGGCAACGTAATTTACAAATTATTTTTGTATTACTTTTTTCAAAACCAACGTTACACTCTTTTTTTCTTTCTAGCTAATGATAATAAAACCTGGTTTATTAAGTATTCTAGCTCTTCTCCCTCCCAACTAAAAAACTAAAGAAAACAACAAATCGTCCAAATAGACAAGCCGGAGAAACATATGATAGTTATACACACATATAATTATAACAAAATAAATAAATAATGACCACAAACTCTAGGTCGCCAACCAAACCAACCGAAAAACCAATCTTAATTTTCCATTTTTATTTTGAAAGTGAAAAAAAAAATAATAAAAGGATAAATTGTTTATTTAGTCCCTGAACTTTTAATTTTGTGTAATTTTGATTCATGAATTTTAATTTATAACTGTAATGCCTATAAACTATTAAACTGTTATTAAAATAATCATTTTTGTTACTTTTTTGATGGAATTTAGTAGTAATTTGAATAAAAACTTGTGCTAACTATTGATTTAGTAAAAAAAAAATGACTACTATAACAATGTTTTAAATATTTTATAATAATTCTAATTAAGAAAAAAATTTATTTAAATATTTTTATAATAATTATTTTTATTAATTTTTAAACAGAATTGATTTATAATTTGATCAATAAATAATGATAAATAATAGATTATATCTAAAAATTAATATAAAAAATTATTATAATACCATTTAATAGTTTAGAAATAGTCTAATTATGCAAAAAATTTAAAGATCAAAATTAAATTTCAGAGATTAACACGACAATTTACCATAAATAAAAACTCGTTTATTAACTATTCCATTTTATGTTCCCGATAGAAAAATCGGTTGGGGGTAAAGAGAACCAGAGAGGGAGCAGTGGAGGAGGAGAAAGTGGAAAGAAAATGCTGGTACTTAGCCAAGCTCCAGGCGGAGTTTTGTCAGCCAGAAGAGGCTCTTTCAGGAGCTTTTCTCCTTCCCCGACATCCCCAAAATCTCCTCTCTTCTCTACCCGAAAATCCAAGTCCAATTCCCTCTCAACCTTAAACCCCACGAACAGCAAGCCTCTTCAACTCACGCTCGCCAAAGCCGACAAAGCTGTCGATTCCGCCGCCGCCCAGCCGTCCTTGACATCAACACCTTCAACGTCTACTACCCCTCCGGACAACGACCAAACAGTTTTCGTGGGCGACGAGAATGTCCCTTTGGAGGGCGTCATCCAGTTCGACAAACCCGATTCCTCTGCCCGTTTCAGAAACTGGGGGTGGGTAATCTTCAATTTTCTTTAATTCCGAATTTCCGTCATAAAACTTTGATTTTGTTGACAATTTGTGTAAATGGGGTTTGAAATATCAAATAATTCAGGCGTGTGGCTCTGTTTACTGGTGGTGATGTTCTGGCATTGCTTTTGTTCGCTGCTATTGGAAGATTCAACCATGGCTTCTCTGTTTTCGATGTTGAAACTCTTCGCACTGCCGACCCTTTTATTGCTGGTTCGCTTGTTTTTCTTTACTCTTTTGTTAGAAATTTACAATCTTTGCATTGAAAAATTATTGTAATATGAAGATACGCTGATTGGGGGTGTTGAACAGGGTGGTTTTTGAGCGCTTATTTCCTCGGAGGTTATGGGGATGATGGACGTGGCATGAATGGTACGTCGAAAGGTGTTGTTGCGACGGCGAAATCGTGGGCCGTCGGTATCCCAGTAAGTTTGAATGTTTATCTTGTTTGCAACTTTTGATTTTGTTGAGGACGAGAGAGCTTAATGTTGATGTTGCTTGCATCCATTTGGGAGGAGACTGTGAAATTTAAAGAGAGAGAGAGAGAGAGAGAGAGAGAGATTTTGTGAACGGGCCGTTTGCTTTTGAAGTGAAAAATTTTCCTGTTTGAAAACAAATGGCGATTGGATGTGTAAAAAAAAAAAAAAAATTCAATCTTGGAAACAAAAACTTGAAACAAACAAGAGAAATTTTTGAATTTGTAAATGTTCTTGTACAAAATATGTTTGAAATAAAAAAAGATTCCCAAATCACTTTTTTCAAGTCATGAAACTTTTTTGCAAACACCATTTTGAACTCATTTTCAAAATGCGGTGGACTAAACACATGAACCAAACAAGCAAGATATGTCAGTATTTACACTAAATTAAACATCCTCAAATTACGAAGTAGTTAGCAATTCAGTTTCCTCAATAGAAACTATCATCTTCATTGTCAGTGAAGAGTCAAAATTGCTCTCTGGTTTTTCAATTTATTGTTTCTGGACTTTGAATTCGTAGCCTTTTTTTCCCCAACTTTCAATTTCATTTTGAGGAAGCACATCCACTTAGTGCTGGTTGTGGGATAACTGATTGGTCGTGGTCATTGGATGAATAACAAGAAGGCACCACCGAGTTGTGTCACATTTTGGTTTTGTCATCGGCATTTATGTTCAGAGTCAAATGTTCATTGTCTCAAAACCAGCCATCTCAAGCTTCAACCAATTGTTTCTTCGATGTATCGATCTTTTAAGAACGAAATCATTGCATACCATCTCATTGTCTTTGCGGTTACACCTTCAAATTGGTCAGGTTTCGTGTCTGATTCATCATTCATCTGTTTGTTTGTTTGTTGTTGTTGTTCTCTCTCTCTCTCTATAACCATTAGAGCAGAGCTATAATATTCAGCTATATTATCAAAATGCACACTAAGATAACGATACTCGTTATAAATTTCTTGCAGCTGGGGTTGATTATAAGAGCAGCTACAGCGGGCCATTTTCCACCCTATAACTTTATATTAGTTACCATGGGAAGCACTGCTGTTTTACTTGTTGGATGGAGAACACTATTGTACAGCCTTCTTCCCAGTGATAAAACCAAGAAGAGCGACGTGTATCGCCGTGGTAGCCCATTTGAATTGTTTGAGGTAAAAGAAGAATTGTAGTTTTTATCTTCGTTTCTTTTAATTGTTAATACTTTTGGAACCTCCACTAGTGGCAGCTTCTGCCGAGTCTGATTTTCATACCGTGAGAAGTTCAGAATCTTTTCAAACTTACAAATGCGCATTCCTTAAACTAGATTACTGCTCTGCTTCGTTTTAGAGTTTCTTGTGCGTTGTGCTGTGACTATGAAGCAGTTGACACTTCCATATATAGAGAGAGCATCAGAAAATTGATTTTGCACCAAAATAAAAATAAAAACAAAAAAAAACAAGAACAAGAACAAGAACAAGAACTTCAGGAATTACGTTGTGTGCCTTTAGACAGTAAGCTTTTCACGTGGTAAATATGATACTTGTGCGACTCTGGAACAGTTGGATTGAACTCATTAAACTCTCATCCCATGTAAATTATGTCAATATTTCCTGATATTTTCATAAGCCAAAGTTCTCTTTGCTGTATTCACGTATCAGAATTAAATTGATCATCTCCCTTAGAATTAGCTGTTAGCGTCAATCTATTCTCATATACTTTTCTTTGCTGTTGCAGTTGCTCACGTCATTAATTCGAAGGTGGTGAATGTTGATGGTGACTAGAGATAGTTTAGCATCCAGTGCTTGTAGAATATTGTTGTTTTGATTCAAGGTACTAAAAGTTTCTCAGTTACTCCCTACTTTTCAGATCTTGTGTAGAGAAATGTATTGCATATGAAATAATATTTCCCAAATTTTGATTTTCTCGTGGAATTTCTGATTCTATTTTGCACTTGCTGGCACCTTCAATCATGTAGTTCTACTTGCATTACTAGGATAAGTGCTGCAAAATGTGATGTATAGCATGTAGTTCGATACATTTACAAATGTCATACATATTAT